>OX376374.1:120076950-120755879 GCA_947369275.1 Nemotelus nigrinus
TCCGAGATGAATAATTTTTAACGATTCGTAAATGAGTTAGAAAAAATGAGGTTTTAGCTATATACTCGTTAAAAGGGATACTTTTATGAATCATTGGCAATAGTTTTAACGATTTCAAATATATTAGCTTTTATGAATTGAAAATGCGTCAAAACTATTTACTCATAGTAGAGTAAATTTGAAAGACTGGAAGAATGGCTGCTAAAGACGAACATAAAGCATCGTTATATCAGAACACTGCTCAGCACAGACGAATTCACAGCACAGTCGAATTAAACTGAAATTTTGTTTGGGATAGATACCGCGACCAGGGGAAAAATCTATGCAAAATTCGCTACGGAGTCTCATAGGCCATATGGCACCTACACATGGCTTGCATTATTTATTGCGTCGGTCATCGTAAGCAAAATTTTCGGTTTCGTATGAGGGGTATGTCTGTTGATTGTCGAGAAACTATCGTTTTTAGTGAACGCTCACTTAATTGTTTGCTGGGATGCTAAGTGCATTGATACTCCGTTATAAAACAAGGTAGATATGTACAAACGGCTCTACTTTTCATAGTTGAAAGTATGTCTCACGTCAAGTGTTACCACCGCGCTGTAGTCTCTTGTGCTTTTGAGAATTTTTGCTAAGTCCGTTATCATCCTGACATTCCAACTTGATTGATCGCTCTTTTCGAAAACCGAATTGCCGTTTCCATAACCTCCTCTCGATTTCAATTTTAGATAGCAGCCGCTCATATATGACCCATTCGAAAAATTTCCCCATTTAATTCCACAAGCATATTGGTCAATAAGATGATGACCTCCTAATAGTTTCATTCTGTTTGGGCGGAAGAATCAATTTTTGTGGCTTCTACTGCTCGGAAAAAGCGCCTTCATTTAGGCACGTTGCAAAGACTTCGGCAAAGACTTTTAGTATCTCCTTACTAAAATCACATCAACCTCTTTGCTGTCATCGATTTTTCGTATGGCTGCCAACTCTTCTTCTCTGTTAACCGCGAGTACATTTTCAGGAACTCCCAGTATCAGCGGCAGACTTTGAATATAATGCTGTAAACATTGAGCTTGGCGGCCACTATGGATCTAGTGCTTACTAACCCATCATTCTAAGTCCTTGACTAAGATATCATTCACAAATGTGATATTCATGATTAAACCCAAGTATCGCCTATTGAAGGTGCTGATATTCCCATTGTTTGTGAGGACAATGTATATCTGCAAAAAACCTCCAGTATATTTCGCCGTCTATCCGCTTCCCCACTATTCCCCCACTAACGACTCTTTTTAGAGTTGTGCCCCTTCGCATCCATTGCTATGTTGCGCAACTTTCGTTCATAAGTCATGGGAACGGTGGAGCAGTAGATGACTGAGCACGGCTTCCAGTTGGCGGTCTCGAAGACAGACATTGTCATTCTGAGGAAGAGGAGGAAATAAGCTGTCATACCCATAACAATTGGCCCCATCGAAGTCTAGGTCAGTAACTCGGTCAGGTATCTAGGTGTGATTTGGGATACCAAGCTGACCTATTGAAATCATATCCCAAGGTCATGTGCCAGTGTTCTAGTAGCTGGCACTTCGCTGAGTACGCTAATAACCAAGCCTTCTATCTCCCAGTGAGATAGAAGGCTGCTGCTGGTAACGATCAATTTTATGTTGCTATATAGCGCCGAAATCTAAATAGAGGTGCTCCAAACTGAGCCGTTCCATGGGAATAAGCGCGACGGTGTCTGTCTCGCTCAAAGGTGGACAGAACTGAGGCTTTGGTACGTCCGCATACGCAAACTCTCCAACTTTGATAACAATGTTAGAGTAAAATCAGGCTAATCTAATTGGTCTTACTGAGCCTTAAGTTAGTCGTAGCCACAGAGAGATGAAATTCTATTTTTTTTTTCAATTCTTGACAGCGATAGGGTTACTTCAGACATACCTAAACAGAACGAATAAGGTCGTCACATCGCACTGCCAGTACTATGTGACTGAGCGTCAGGATGGTTAGGTTAGGTTAGGTTGTACTGGGTGGCACATGGCCACACATAGACCTACTGGTCCAAAGTGATAACAGATAAATGGACCTCGAGAAAGAAAGTTCAGTCCAAGCGGCCATTAAAGGCCCCGGACTCTTTCACGAACTGAAGGATGCCCTTCAGTTTTTGCTCTGCCACGTGCCAGGGCTCATCGAAGTATCGAAGTCTGGTTTTCCCCAGTGCCGGGCAGTGACACAAGATATGTTGGATAGTTTCTGAGACCCCCGGTTCTTGACACATCCTACAGGTGTCGCTCGTTAGGAGTCCCATTTTCATAGCATGTGCTGCTACAAAACAATGGCCAGTAATGATACCAACGAGTCGTTTGCAGTCGATGCGAGATTGTATGACTCCCACATGATTTTGGTTACCCTGCAGCTCTGAGTTGAACCCAATCTGCGCGTCGCACCCTGCATTATTTGGGAGTCGATTGAGTAGTTAATCGTTTGGATAGGAGTAAGGATGTCTGCTGATCCCGAAAGGGGAAGACTAGCCCCATACTTGGCTAACGCATCCGCCTTCTCATTTCCATCAACGCACTTATGACCGGGAACCCAAAAGATTCTGACTCTTCTACGGTTACCCAGTCTGTTCAGGGCCTGAATGCAATCGAATACACACTTCGATTTGTATATGTGAGACATCAGTGCTTTTACCGCCGCTCGCCTGTCCGTAAAGGTATTTCATACTTCACTTGTAGTATCTTTGGCATATATCAAATCTGCGGCTTTACGTATCGCAAAAACCTCCGCCTGGAAAATACTACTGTGACTCGGAAGCCTGAAAGTTGCTTCCAAAGCTGGATTTGCAGAATATGCTGCAGCACCTACTCCTGCAGCTGTTTTCGATCCGTCAGTGTAGATGCCAAGAGCTGCAGGGCACATTTGCCGATTCCATTCCTGCCCATCTGCCACAGTCGCTCGATATCCTTGCTCAAAGCACAGAGTGGGAACCAGGTAGTCAGTGCTTCCTGTGTATCCCCGTTCAATATTGCTGTGGCCGAAGGATCCTGACTCAAAGTGTCCTGATTCTCTTAGCCTAACAGCAGCTTTTGCGGCAGTGTCTATAATAAAAAAATCAAGCGGGGGGAGATGAAGCAGGTCGTTCAGAGCAGACGAAGGAGTCGAGGCTAAGGCACCTGTAGTGCAGAGGGCCGCCAACCGCTGAACTCTATTCTATGGCAAAGGTGGTTTTACTCACTGCTGGCCACCAGAACAAGCATCCGTAAACAAGGATCGGCCTAGCTATCGTCAAGTAGATCCAGTGCATTAGAGCAGGGCTTAGACCCCACGTTTTACCCAGCACTCTCTTCCTGGCGTAAATCACGTTGCTTGCCCGCTTTACTCTTTCCACTAAATTCACCTTCCATATGAGCTTGCTGTCCAGAATGAGACCCAATTACTTAGTTTGTAACTTGAGACCTAACCTCAAGCCGCCCAGCATGATTTGGTCTAAATCAGAGGGGAAAGAACCCCTAATAAGAGAGGGGATCGAACCCCTCCCTGCGGAGTGCCTCTGTGGACCTTTCTTGTGATTTGCGCACTCGACCACTCCGCTGATATGAGCCTGTGCTTAAGCATGTTGCTTATGAAGCTGCAAATAGCGGGATGAGTGTTGTGTGCGTGGAGGCTCTCCATAATAGCTGTTGTCTGCACATTATTGAAGGCGCCTTCAATATCTAGAAAGGCTACCAAGGCGTATTCTTTGTAATGGACTACCCTTTCAATTTTGAGGACTACCCTATGGAGAACCGTTTCGACAGATTTCCCTTTCATATACGCATTTTGGGCTTTTGATAGAGTTTGAGTACCAAGTCTTTGTTTGAAATGTAGATCAAGTAATCTTTCGAAAACTTTAAGGAGGAAGGAAGTCAGGCTAATTGGCCTGTAGTCCTTCGGATACGCATGGTTGACTTTACCTGCCTTAGGTATAAATACACTAAGCAACCTTTGTAAATGTGTGTTAGCCAGGAAAGGGCAAGCTTACCTGTCATTTGAAGCATGACCAGCAGTATTCCATCCGGACCAGGAGACTTGAAGGGCTTGAAGATGTCAATTGCCCAGACAAGCCTGTGCCTGGTGACAACTTCGCCAATGCCTTCGATGTCATGCAAATCAGACGCCTGCACACAAGTGAAAGGGGTGGAGTCATCCAAACAGCCCGAAAAGTGAGTATCTACGAGGATCTTCAGCGTTTCCGAGCTGTTGCTTGTCCACTCCCCATCAGACTTGCATAACAGGAGCGTCAGGATGCTCAAAACACATTATGTGCAGGCGCTTTGTAAGTTTGAATAGCACCATTGAATCCATGTTCGGTCTGGTCACGCCTACTGCTGAATGAGTAGAACTGGCGATTAGTCTGAACATACATTAAGAAAGTTTTGCTCATAAAGCGAGATGAGGGTTGCCTTATCGACCAATGAGCTGTGGTAGTTTTAGGAGTTCGTGGGCACTCATAGGTGCGTCAGTACGACCTGGTTGAAGCGGGTCCCGACTCAGAACTTCATGGGCTTGTAGTGAATCAAACCTCACGAATTGAATCCTTGGTGCGATCTTTCCCTCGATAGCCTGACCCTCTCAGCCTCAATAGCCTGACTTGAACTTAGAGCACTAACACTTTTTTAGTACTCTACTCACTAGGCTATAAAAGTAAATAAATTCTCTTGACTGTTCATTCATTTAATTTGAGGTAAAATTATGGTAACACATTCAACTGATTGAAAACGTTGACGATATCGCGTATTTTAGAAACATGATTTACTGGTAAAAAAGGAAAGAAGAAAATGCTTAGTAAATAGTCAAACACAAAGTACAAATGATTTAAAAAAATTAACATTACAGTATCATATTTCTGATGAAATTTTTAAAAACAACTGAAATAACTCGTATCTTTCTAAAGAAATTTTAAACTTCATACTCCTCTATCTGATCTAAATTTCTATCTAGTATCTTGTGTATATACATATACACCATCATGACAAGCTTTAAGTGCGAACGCTTTCAACAGGTGTGTAGTATTTCGTATCATCCACTTCCATTTGAGTGGTCACGTTAAATGCAACAAAAACTCAGGTGAGTGTCGATTTACACGTATGCGGATGCCTAAGTGTAATAGAATCGCAAAATACAAGGATCCGAATGGATTTGGATAACACTCAGCCTGATATCTTTTTCTGTGCGGGCGAGCGTTTTCGTTTCGAGAAACACTTCAGCACCGAGCTTGCTGAGTAAAATATTCCTCTCCAAAAAGGGCTCGTTCGGTTGGTTCAGTAAGTAAGTGTTTGACTTACAAAGGGGGAGTACGATAGACGATAGCAGTAGCTGCGCCACTAAGAATACGATAACGACCATTAAATTGATATAGTTGCTGGCAATGGGGGAGAAAATGGTCCTAGTGAAATTTGAGCATAATAAAAGCTTCGGGTATTTACTCTAGTTAGGGTTTTAGTGGGAATAATTTTTCGCATAATGTGTCGAAATGTTTTGTGGAGACCACCTTCTCATAAAGTCATTGTAAGTCGTCTTAGAAGGCGTTTTGAGTGGGTGAACGTGTAACTAAAAATAAGGCTTGGATACATTGATGTAGGATGTTATGAACACCTACGATTGTGTGGATTAGAGTGAATTATTTGGTTATTATAAGGATTTGTATTAAGTTCTTTAAGGTAACGATTCGAAATAAGATTCCTTTTAAAACTGCCGCTAGGAAATTGTCGCAGTTTGATCAGAAATTTGTACAATTATCTTATGCATTAGATATGCAGTCTAATATTCTTTAATCGTGGCTCAGATTAGATGCGTAAATTAATTCATCATTTTCTTACATCTTACTTTACTTCTTACTTCTCTCATTCAAAGTCAACTTCGACTTCGTCTTACTTCGCCGCATGCCTAACGGTTCTGTCATATAATTAATATTCTTGTGCTGTAACTTATCAAGATGACCCAGTAACTGACTTGTTTCAAAAACGTTTAAGGTTTTAAGTTTTCTATCTTTTATGTGGTTCAAATTATACGCTTTAGATGTACATATATATATACCACAATTGTTAATTACATACATCACCTAGCATTTCGAATTCCAATGTCAATCAACTTCTCCGCGAAGCGCTTTATACCAACTTCTATACAGTTGTAAATATGTATTTGCACACGCTAACTGGTGATGTGCATGCAATACGAAAGTGTTTTTTGTTTTGAGGGAAGCAATCTGACTTGAATACAAATGATCGTTCCAGAAATGTACGAACTATAGCGATCAAATGACTACGATTGCTGTTAAGCAAAAAGCTTCCAATCGTTGCACAATTGAATTGGTTACCCAGTCGAAAATTGATCAAAATTAAGTTGCTGCATGGATTTCATTACCACATGGCTATAATTTGCGATCTTGATGGTATGTGCAAAAAAAAAAAAGATTGGTTAGATGAGACCAATTGAATTGGTAATAAATCCCAATTGAGCTTTGTTTTTATATCGATCGAGACACTGTAGAATTTCACTCTTTAAAGTCAGTAATATATTACTGTTTACTGTTGTTGCACACTTTGTAGTTTTCAATAATTTTGCATGGAAATTTAGATGTATTATACGAATATGTCCTTCAGTTATGAACAAAACATCACTTAAGGATATGCTGCCATGCAAACCATGAAAATCAAACAACGAAATAAATTCCAATTCTACCTCTCACAGATTTTTCATACGCAAATATACACTTTTTGTAGTTGCCGAATCGCAGCTTAATCTGCGAAAAATCTCTATGCAGCTTCTTAAAAACAGAATGATCTGGTCTACAAGTTTTTCTATCATCTTTAGCTCAGTATTCTATGATTACCCTTTTTGGTTTTCCATTATTTATTCCTATCTTCTCTCATAGCAATTTTTCTATTTGGCCCGAAAAACAGCCTAAAGATAGTAAAGGGTCGAAGAACAATTGATACTATTAATTATGGAGCATCCAGGCTTCTAATGAACCTGGATACGTTTCTTGAAGGAACATTTGTAATGTTCCCGATAGAGGAAAGAGCAAAGCCAAAGAGCTCGAATCTTTGTCTTGCTAGAGTGCGAGCAGATGTCCTACACACTCCATCGTTTCTCCACAGTATCTGCAGCGGTCGTCCTGTTCCCACCTATTTTGTGGAGACACTTTTTGCAGAGAAGGCGGCCTGTCAATGCTCCGCATTGGGCTCTAATGTCACTTTTGCATAGATCCACTGCTTCTTTTTCTTTTTTGTTAACGATGCCAAGGTATTATTTTTGAGTGTCTTACGCACTCAATACTAAGTCAGTAGTTCCATGTTTTAATTTCCATGTCCCTATCAGCCTTTGCTTAGCCACACTATGAAGAATGACCTATGGAGGACATTCTTGCTCTTTCTTTGGCTTAGTTTTCAGCTTCCTCGTTTCCTTGGTGCCCCTCGTGGCCGGAGATCCATATCAACTCGAGTGCTTCTATTTCATTTAGGGCCTTTCTCACCTCTAAATTTATTTGATTGCGATTGATAGCCATGAAAGCCGCTTGACTATCCGATAGGATCTTAACTCTGACCATATTAGTGCCCCTTATCTTTATTATTTGTAAGGCTCTTAGCATGGCATATAGTTCTCTTTGACAGATCGTGGCCTCCTTTGTTAGAGGAAAATGCATTTTGTACTTGGGACCTACGATCTCCGCTCCTACTCCAAAATCCATCTGTGAGCCATCCGTGTACCACATTTGCACTTCTTTGTACGATGGAGGTGGTCCATCCTAATATTTATCCCTTGATGGAGTTGTGACTTTGAAACTCTTCCCGAATACTGCTTCGGTTTTTATTTGGTCGCTGAGGTGGCCTTTAAGATCTCTTGAGGTGTTGTACCTGTAGGCCTGTTGTAGGCTAATGGCCTGTTTCGCTGCTTTCTCCTGAAGTTTAAGGTGTAGTGGTTCTAGGTCTAAAAGGGCCTCCATTCCGGTTGTTGGGGTGCACTTCATTGCTCCTGTAAAATGCAGGCCATCATTTGAAGCTTGTTGAGCTTATTGACAGAATTTTTTTATATGGTTGTCTTCAACCACACTGCAGCTCCATATAGGAGTATAGGTGTCACCATTTGTTTGTTTGTTCATAGTATCTGCCTTGGAGATAGTTCCCAATTGCATCCAAGCATTTATTTTGTCACCTAGAGTGCCTTAATGGCTTTCAGTCTCGTTTTGTTAAGGTGAGTTTCCTGTCTAGGCGTATTTCTAGATAGTTTACCTCTTTTTGCAGACATACGGCTGTGATCCTAATATTTAGGGCTCCTATTTCGATTTTTCTTCTTCTGGTGAATGTCATTATGCTAGTTTTCTGAGGATAAATGGATAGATCCTCTTCTTCACACCATCGGGTTGTTTCATTTAAAGCTTTTTGTATTCTGGATCTCCAGGTATCCATTTGTGGACCTCTTATTATTACCGTGATGTCGTTCGCGTAGCCTAGAGCAGTTAGGCCTTGAGTAGTTGGGACCATAGCAGAAAGATAGTACCCTTTCCTGCTAACATCCCCTCCTAGTGTCCACTTTATCACTTCTTGAGGAGGGAGAGCGAGATACAGCGATTCATGTCTTGCATTGTCAAAGACTCCTTCTAGGTCCATGAAGGCAGATAGTGCGATTCGTTAGTCTTCTAAGCCCTTTTCTATTATTTGTGTCAGCTTAAGTATGTAGCCGATATAGTTGATTTGCTTTTTTGGTAGGCAAATTGAAATTTGTGACGTGGCATCTTTGCCAAAGATCATTCCTTATGTAAAGTTCAATCAGTTCCTCCATGGTATTTAATCATTTAATATAAAAGATGTGAGGCAAATAATCCTGTATGATTTTGGCACCTTTAGAAACAAAAGATGAGCACAACCTGCACCAGTCTCCACAATTTCAGTGTATAGTTGAGTTGAAAGGTTGCTCTAAATATGTGTACGAGAATGATTTTTAGTATCCCCGTCGTTATTTGTAGCATAGCTGGGCACATTCCGTTTGGTCCTGGTGATTTCAACGGTTTAAAGGAGTTTATTGCTCATTAAAGCTTTTAATACGTAATGATTTGTTTAATCAGATGTGAGTGAAGAATCCGGTCAGGGATTTCCTCTTCTTCTTCAGTTTCATCGCTGCTCTTCATTTTGCATCCTGGAAAGTGTATTCTAGCAGTACTTCCAGGGTGTTGTTATAGGTGGGCGTCATCCCTCCATCTAGAGTTGTAAGTAATCATATATGTCCTTGGTAGCTTTTGGACAGAGCTTTCTGCATTCTGGCAGTCTCTGCAATGCTATTGAGACTTTCGCAGAAGGCGCTATAAGCCTTTTTCTTGGAATTTGTTAGCTCTTTGTTGTATTCTAAGAGTTTGTTTTTGTATGCCTCCCAGTTTGATGTAATTTTGGCTCGATTGAACTCCGTACTTGCAGATCTTCTGTTTTTTTCTAACTCCCTCCTGTTCCACCATGACAACCTCGTTTTGGAAGCACTGGTTTTCTCAGGGCTGTTATCGCGGTATGATTCGAAGATTGTTCTGGTATTCCTCCATTTCTATTTTCGCAGTGAAATTCAGGTGCAGGCTGTGAATTCCCGCTGTAAGGCCATTTTAATAGCCTTCCCAGTCCATACACTTTGGTTGTCTGTACTCTTCCCCTTTTACCAAATCTTTTTCTAGTTCAAAGTTCATATGCCTATGATCAAAGAAAGAAGCAACTTCCAGGACATTCCAGTTGTTCACTAAATGCGCTGCACTGGTTGACACTAGTGATGGGCATTTCTGTTGTTTTCAGAAAACGGAAGCTATTTGAAAAAAAGCAGTTTGAAAAAAACAGTTGGAAAAAAACAGTTTTTTTCAAACTGCTTTTCATGCCTACTACCTTCAATTGAGCTATCAGCTTCGGCCAATATTATTTTCCGAATGGTATTCCCGAATTTTGTTTTGGCATTTGTGTGGCTTTTGTGTGTTTAGACATTTTCGTCGGTTTTGTTTTCAAATTGAAAACAATTGAAAATTGAAAAAACACTTTATCAAAAAACAAAACACAAATTTTTCTGTACATTTTTGAGATGTGTATTTTACATCATATAATTTGGATATGTTTTTGGCATTCACATATCGTTTGATAGATTCTGCGAAAATTGTTGTACAGTATATTGGTTCTATTCTAAGATCTGATTTCGTTTCATGTTCCTATAATTTTGCTAGGATGTATTCATTAAATCGCGCATCAAAAATCAATGAGCAAACGATGGTGGGTTCGCGCCAAATTTTGATTTTCGTTTGCTAATTGGCAATGTTTCTCGAAAAAATTACCTTTCGATTTCAGCTCTTTAGTTATGGTCGAACCCATAGACAATTTTTTTTTGGTAGATTGCTTTATTATCACTTAGGCTTTCTTCTTACTCTTCATTTCGATTTCTAAATGCAAGCTTTGATTTTTTTCATTTTTTGGGAATGGTTTTGTTTGTTTAGTTGAAAGAGTCTATTGTTAATTCATATCACTTTTTTCGAAACACTTCCTGTAGATATTTAAGGCAATATCTAAACCTCTGAGGAAGTGCTTTGTAATTTTTTTTTATTTTTTTGATTTTGTTTCTTTGAGATGAAAGATAGCAAACAAATTTTCAATCCATGCTTTCGTAAAGATATCCGGTCCTATGTTTTCTCGTTTATTGTTATCTGATTAATACAAGATAAATAACATAATGCTACTAATTTCCGAAATATGTTAAAAATGTTGGAAAATGTATATTCCATCATAAAATAGCTATCTGTTGATTTATTGGATTGCGACTGTATTTGACCTCATAACATACTTCCCAACCGCTTACTACAGTTGAAATATAATTTGTGATAACAAATGGAAACTGTTTTGCTGTTTATTTGGTGAGAATTGGATTGAACGTTACTTGCATTACAGAAAGTTATAGTTGTTTTCAGGTGAGGCATGTTCGAAAACTTTCATTACTGATTTTGATATTGCATGTTCGTAAATAGTATTCAATATATTCAATTTGATTACTATTGAATTCGCGGGTAAAGTTGCTTTAAGGCAACCTTAAATTCAAGTTGTTAAACTATCTAATTCTATATAAACTTGGCTATTTATCCTAAAGTGAAAACTTTGAAAAAAAAAGCATTTCCTTTTCACTTATTTATTTTACCTGATACAATAATCATAACGTTCGATAAATTTCTCCCATGTAATCAAGTACAAGCACACTTTTAAATTCATTCACATAAATTACAGAAAGTACGAGGTAGTAGTACGTACGTGTGAGTTTTCAAATAAGTCTTGTTCTCTTTTAGAAATTAGTGAAGAGTAATAGCATGAATCGGCTCTTTCTTTGAAGTGATTTTGGACTTTTTCGTAGCAACATGTTGACACCTGTTTCATGTGCACATATCGGTTTTCTCAAAAGGTCGACCTTGATGTTGCCAATTTTAATATGATTCTCCTATAACAAATTGGGCCATTTTTAAAATGATAGTGAATATTATCCTTTCTAGTTTCAAGAGAAAAATTTCGTTTTTTTAAAAATAATCCACTAATTAAATTAAATAATCCCCTAACTACGATTTTTCATATGATTTCGCGCACTTTAGAGGCCATAAGTGTTAAGAAGCTTTTGTTTTTTTTTTAAAAACTTTTTTGGAAAAAATGCTATAAAAAATGCTTTTACACAAATAGCAAGCATTGGTCGAGGAACTCTCTTCGCGACTCAGGACGTTGAATTTGAATTTATTTATTTAATTCACCAACCAAGGTATAAATTTTATATATGTATAAAAATACGAAAGAAACCAAAACAAACAAAGAGCTACAGATAAATGCAAAACTAATAAATAACGCATAAATAAATTAGTTACAAATAGATAACAAATAAAATAATAAATAAATGAAAAATAAATAAATGAAAAATAAATAAATGAATAACAGTTTAACACCGAATTTTCAAAATACTTACAAATTAAGTGGTATAAATGGCTTGGATAAGGAACGATTTAAATACAAATGTAAATTTATAATACATGTGCATTAGTATTTTGGGGGATGACTATGATGAGAGAGTATTGATAATGTTATTTTTAAAAGTTGCTTTAGATATATTATAGTAGGGGAAAGTTCTGACTAAAGCTATTGGATAACATATCTTAGAGCGAAAAGTAAAAACTGCTTCTGAACAGACGCAAATATCTGACTGTGAATTTTAGAATCCGGGTTCCAGATAGTGCACGCAAATTCAAGAGTTGGACGCACGAGTGAAATAAAGGGATTTAGTTACTCAGAGATTCTTAAACTCTTTGGCTCGTCGCTTAATTGAGCTGTTGTTTATTTTCTCGGGAAAGCACTCTATCGTAATGTAGATTGAACCAGAGCTTTTCATCCAGGATCACACCGAGATCTAATATGTTTTGAACCCTGCTGAGTGTCGTGTTGCTGGGGCGGTACGTATAATGAAGGCGTGCAATTTCTTGATAGAAGCTAATTGCGTGGCACTTACCAATGTTGAAAGGGAGCTTGTTAAAAAACGAAGCGTCAAATAGTGATGACATGGTAAAATTTGAGGTCGTCCGCATATAATAAATGAGGAATGTTAAGCAAACCCTCCGATAGGTCTGATATAAAAATATTAAAAAGAAAAGGGCCAAGATGACTTCCTTGAGATACACCAGATGTAACGTGGACTTTCTCAGAATTAAGACCTTGGAATTTCACGAATTGAAAGCGATCGTGGAGCTAGGAGCCAAGAGCCAAGCCACTTTAGTAAAACTCCTGCGATTCCGAAATGTGATCAACTCGGTCAAATGCTTTGCTACAGTCTGCATAGACTGCGTCAATTTTTTTCTCTATTTTAGATGATACAGCAGAAACAAGCAGCATAAGATTACTGGTAGTAAAACGACCTTTCTTATATCCATGCTGCTGATCTTTCAGTCGACCAAAATGAGAGTTTGCAGTGGATGATTTTTTTTCAAATATAATTTTGAATAAAACGTCGATCGCCACATTGATAAATAGGTGTAATATAAGAATGTTTCCAATACAATGGAAATAGCCCAGAAGAGAGAAAATTATTGAATATAACATAAAGGGGCGAGATTACTTGTTTTACGCACTGAATCAGAAAAGTAGGAGGGAGCAGGTCAGATCCGAGGCCCTTGTTACACGTCAAGTCAAGCTCCATAATGACAGTAATATTTTATTTCTCGATAAAATCATATCCTCAGCAAAAATTGTTTGAGTCGTACCCGAGAATCGATACAATGTTGGGATGCTAACTGGGCCAAAAATTTCTTGAAAATGGTCATCAAAAAATTTGCAGATCTCTTGAGGAGAAGAAGATAACATCGAATATTTAGTGAACATAGAAAAGGGGTAACCAGCTGTTTTTCGCTTCATATTAACAAAATAAAAAAAATGTTTTGGGGTTGCAGATTTTTTTTTAGTTTTTGTTGGATGGTGAAAACCAGGCTGCGTTCACAATAGGCAAAATTGAATTTATTCAATGATGAATAGGTGAAGCTGTGCTGATCCAAATCAACCACATCAATCAAACAGAAATAATCAGGAAACCATATTTATTTACAAAAATCAGTTATAAAGAGATTGAAATATTAGCAAAAAGATTGTAGAACCTTATGATAATGCCGGAAACTCGGCAGACTCTGATTGTGATACCCAGTATATGTAGTTAAATTTCAGCTTCAAATTAAAAGTCTTTAAAGCTATCTACAGCAATATAATAAATACTTCATTCGTTTTTCTCAATTCGATAATGGAGTATTTTATGCACATCATAAGATGAAATAGTAAACAATAATTAGATGAAATTAGATGAAATAGTAAAAAAATATTATTTTAAAAAAATAGTGCGAATACTAGGACACTCTATAAAATTACAGTCTAAAAATAATTAACAATATTTTTAGCTTTATGTTCATTAAAATAATTTTTTTTAGCTCATTCATGTGTTTTTTGAAGTCTTCATTCACTTAACCGTGATAAACGCGTGTGTTAAATAGCTGACCAATTTTTAAGAGAAATACATAATAATTAGCAAAGTCTACATTTCTCACTTGTAAAGCAAATTTCTCTGCCATGGTTAGTAAAATGTATTGATTAAGCTGGTTGTCTTTCTTTCGTGGTCTTGGTATTGACGATGCCTGAAAACATGTAGTTTTTTTTTCTTATTTTTCTTAATTTTGAATTTATTCTTTTTCACCTTGCCTTTGTTTATGATATTTGTTCTTTTTATTATTATTATTTTGAGCTCTCTATTTTACATTCATTCATTAGTAGATTCTTTATATATATTATATGTTTCTATATTCAGTTATTGGATGTTTATCTGTTGAATATGTAAATAAATAAATACATAAATAAATAACAATAGAAAACAAAAATTAATACAAATACTACTGCATGGTTTGACGTTCACATTGCTTAGCTTCTCGAGGTAGAAGATACTGTACTTGGAAAATAGAAAAGTATATGTTCTAGGTTCTAAAAATAACCTACTTGAGTACTAGAGGCTACATTTCGAAGCGAAATCCAGTTAAACCAGACACAATCCTTTTCGTCTGACAGCCACTCCTCAAAAACCTCCTTTGGGACTGCTAACTGTATAAAGTACAGCAGCTGTGGTCCCGATGGTATTTTGAACATCATAGCTAAGGGCATATCACTATTAGGGAAATGATAGGTTTTTACTAGGTTTTGGTAAAACTATAATGATGGCTCATCTTCTTTTCCCACGATGCTTCCTTAGACACAACAACGACTAATTTGACGTGGGGCGAACGTTGCTTGTATTTAAGCGATTAGCTAACTATTGTTTATTTATTTATTTATTTATTTATTGATTTAATGTCTATAACAACAGATCAAGTCCAATTAGGCAATAGACAATGATAAATAAAAATAAAAATATATATAAAACGAACAAGAATATCATAATTCAATAGAAAATAAGAATCCAAAATTTAAATATGCAATTAGTCAAGATAATAAGTAATTACTTTATCTTTTAACATGATTTTGAAAAGCATCAAGGTCGGTGGCAGGGAACCAAGTCTGAGATCGTTATGCTGCCTAGGTAAACGTAGCAGCGGTGAAAAGTAATATGTATCAGCCCGTGCGAATGGAACATTAAACGTTAAAGTTGATCTACATGACCGATCCAATACACGGACGGAAACCAGGTTGCAGAGGTCAGATGGGACAAGTCGATGGTGTAGGTTAAATAGAAGGCATACATCGAAGAACAGCCTACGAGATTTCAGGGAAGGAATTTGTAGCATGGTAAGTCCCGCGCTATACCCACAGTAAGTCAAATTGAATTTGAAAAGCAGAGAGCGGGTGAACCTGCGTTGTACAGATTCAACGGCATCAATTAAGTACTGAAAATGTGGGCACCATATTTGACAACAATATTCAAGGATACTGCGGACGAAAGAGCAGAACAGGTGAACACAGGTGGAGATAACAGTAAAATGCTTAGAGGATCGAAGTATAAAGCCCGAGAGCCTGGACGCTTTGGCAGTTATATGCAATACGTGTTGGTCAAATAAGAGTTTAGTGTCGAAAATAACTCCCAGGTCTTTAAAACAGAATACAGCATCGAGAGAGGTACCGAAAACGCAATAAGAAAACACTAAAGGGTTAGTTTTACGCGTGAACGACATTTGGCGACATTTTAAGACATTCAGAGTAAGATAATTTGCACTACACCAGTTTCCCAGAGTGTGCAGGTCATTTTGTAGCTGAAAGCAGTCATCAATTGTATCGATTACTCTAAATATTTTAAGATCGTCTGCGTAAAGAAGGGAGAAGGAGTTTAGGAGACCTGGCAGATCGTTAATGAAGATTAAGAACAAATAGGGGCCAAGTATCGATCCTTGCGGAACACCAGAGGTGGGATAGAAGGGAGCAGAGGAGCAGGAGTTCACAGTAATAACACAAGCACGTTCAAAAATGTAAGAAGAAAACCAGGAGAGCAGCGGTCCATAAAAACCATATTTCTCTAATTTCAAGTGAAGAAGCACGTGATTGACCGAGTCGAATGCCGTAGAGAAATCAGTGTAAAGGACATCCACCTGTCTTTGCTGATCGATGGCAGAAGCAACAGTATGGCTGAAAGATAACAAGTTATAAGCATATAAGCGATGTACAGGGTGATTCATTATGAGGCTTGATTTTCAATAGGTTTTTTTTTTGACAGATCACACGTGACTTCTGTCAGACTGTAATATAATTTTTATTCAGTATTATTTGACAAATCATCATGGAAAGACTTACACCGCAACAACGTATCCAAATTGTTCAGCTGCTTTATCTGAATTTTATCGCGAAATTTTTTTCAGTGATGAAGAGCTTTTTTTGGCTCAATGGATACGCCAATAAGCAGAATTGCCGTGTTTGGGCTAATGAACAACCTGAGGAACTTTCACAGCTACCTCTACAGCCACAGAAATGCACAGTTTGGTGTGGTTTATGGGCCGGTAGAATAATCGGTCCATATTTCTTTCCAAATGAGTCCGGCCAGAACGTAGCCGTCAATGGCGACGGCTACCGCACCATAACAACGGATTTTTTGCTACCTGAAATTAAAGCCCGTGGTATTGGTGAGCTTTGGTTTCAACAAGACGGCGCTCCTTCGCATACAGCGAGAGAAACAATGAACTTATTGAGATATCATTTTGGTTTCAAGTTTTGGCCGCCTAGATCGTGTGATATCACACTTTTAGATTATTTTCATTCGGGTTACATGAAGTCTCTGGTCTTCAGAGATAAGCCAGTTTAAATCGACGCTTTGGAAGCCAACATTACTCGTGTCATTCGCGAGATACCGGTCGCTATGCTGGAACGCGTCGTCCAAAATTGAGCCCTCAGGATGGACCATTTACGGCGTAGTTGCGGTCAACATTTAAATGAGATAATCTTTAAAAGGTAAATGTCATAGATTGTTCTTTGGACTCACAATAAAATTTTTACCATAAAATTCAACTTTATGCCTTTTATTTGAGACTAAAAACCAAACCTCATAATAAATCACCCTATATAAGCAATTTTCGATGGTTTCATCACCAAGTCTTTACTTCCTAGAGGTCATCGAAGCTTAACTGTTCTACTTCTCAAAGTTTTACCTTCCTGAGCAGAGAAGGCTAACTGAGAATGACCTACACAAGATAGTTCATTCTCATTTCTTGTGACTCGATACCTGATCACGGATAGAATTGTTAAGCAGGGTGGCTCACCGCTTGGCTCTAGAGTTAAATTCGGTGAAGACTTACCAAAATATATTGTCCAAGTTTTTCACCGATCAAACCAGGAAGTTTTCTGTTGATAAGATGGAAACAAATTTTTAGTTTTAGATTTGGCTTAAAGTGTATAAAGACTTACTAGAAACAAAGAAAAACTCTCACTTTTTTTGCTAGAGAGAAAAAATTGATTTCAGTTACCTAGCCGAGGTATAAGTTTACCTTTAATATATTAGCTGGTTAAGCAGATTGTATAATAATGCATAAATAATTGAACTGTACTAGATTGTCCTAAAAAGGTCGAATTGGCGACTAATTTGACTACTCTTGAAACTCTTCACACTGAAAGTGCACATATTTTTGCTGATTTGAGATAGCTTGAAGTTCCTTTCGCTATTCTACAGGCTGGTTTAAGAGCGCTCATCAAGCAAATGTATAAATGGCATGACTTTTAAAAAAATCAGCTCTTGATAAAGCATTTTTTTGCAACTGGTATAATTGGAGATCAACTCCACAATTACTGTGAATCAGCACTTTGAACGTTATGAGCTCAATATACCATCTTCTTGATCACTAATTCATTTGTAACTCCAAGCGATTGAACTTGAATTGATCATGTTGCGCAAGTCCCACTTGTCTACGAAAATGAGCAGGTAATGGCCGATAGAAAACACTTTCAAAGAGCCGCCAGCTGTTTCCTGACGTCGCATAACCACCAGGAAGAAGGAAATATGAAGCTAAGCGATCGAAAGTAGCGGGATTGTAGCACTACTTGAGTATCTAACTACGACTCTTCTGAGACCTTCCTTATTTTCGCACTCGGATTGCATCTTTGCTGCTATGACAGATTTATAGTGATAGACAACTAACGACGGTTTAATCTATTGTCGGCTGCCTAGCAAATTCGGACGCATGCTAATCGAATGTTTGGATTGTGCAGATTGTTCAGTGTCGCAGCGCGTATTTTTTGTCATTCGTCGCCGTCGTCGGACAATTTTGTGAGCGGTCCGATTAAAAATAATACTCATACCAATTTCCATTAATTTTTTTGTGACCAATTTCGCGATTATTTTGATACATCGAATTACAGCTACGCGGTCAGCCGATTGCAAAAGGTGTCTATTTATCGTAAATTAATTACTCAATATTAATGAGGCATTAGTTTGGCGGAACCTATAGCTTCACGCCTCAACTGGCTCTTAATATACTACCTTCAATTTTCTAAAACACAATGTGCAGCTGAGGTCAATCGCTAATTATGCAAAGACACATTTCACAGTTTTCATCATTTTATTTACGGTGTTCCTATTTACTAACGTCAAGTTTATGTGTCTTACTTCCAGTTAATTGTTTTCTCCGGCGGATGAAATACTTTCGACTGACGCGCTTGTTGATTGTTCAAATAGAGAATGAAAGGTGTGTGAATATCAAAGTTGAAGTTCGTTTGGAAGTATAATGATTGCGTGGACAAATGTTGATAATGTTTTGTAGGTTTGTGCACATGCTCGTATTTGACAAATACTTGTGAATTTCGAAGCGTCATTCACCGTACTATTTTTAGTTTTTATTCAACATCGATTCGAATATGCGAAGGCGAAAGTGTCAAAAAGTGCGAAGGTGGTATGTTTTTCTTGCTTGTCGCCAGGTAAAGTGTCGCTGAATTAATAGATTTGTATTTGAAAATGTAATAAGACGTATTTCTGGCTCCATTTATTTTAACTTGAAAGAAACATATTGCATGTTTGAAAAATGAATCCTTTATATAAATTATGAAGATCTGATTTATTAATTTTAATAAATTAATTTAAAAAATAATCTATATTTGTTTAAGAGAAAGGAATTTGTAAACTATCCTCAGTAATCTTTTGTATGTTGACTTAGCGAATCTTGATTTTGATAAATAAATAGATGATTTCTATTTTATTAAGATTACCTTATTACTCAATATTTGTTAATCGCTGTTTTGCTGTTTTGCGTGAGAAAATAGTTCCGGTTTGAAAGTGATGAATGAAGTGTGATGGAAAAATTAACAAAATATAGAATCTATAAAAGTTCATTGAATTGAGCAACTTATTCCTGAATCGAATATTCTTCAAAAAAGGTACTTTAAACATTGTCTCTACACTCACTATTTTAACCGAAATAATATCGATAGAATATTTATTTATTTATTTATTTATTGTCTAAATCCACAGAACAAATCCAATTATTGATTAGACAAGAAGAAAAAATAAAAATAAATACAAGTATATAAAATATGTAAGAAAAAGAAAATAATATGAAAACAAGAAAGTTAATAAGAAAATATCATGAAACCAAGAAAATTAATAAATTCAGAATGAAGTAATAATACAACAAATAATAAAAGCAAATCGATCGGAAAAGAAACAAACAAAATGAGTAAAATTAGGACATATTACGATTATAAGAGATAACGTGATTTTTTAAATTATTTTTAAACACAGATAACGTTTGAGGCAGAGGACCAAGGTTAAGGCTATTGTGTTGACGAGGCAAACGCAAGAGGGGGGAAAAGAAATAAGTGTCGGTACGGGCAAATGCAACATTAAAGGCAAATAATGTTCTATTAAGACGGCCCGGTTCCCTAACTGAAAGTTGAATGCTGGGGTCAACCAATATCCTGCCTTTAAAAAGTTTAAAAAGGAGGCACTCTGCGTGACTCAAAGGAAGGAATTTGAAGGATGGAGAGGCGCATACTGTAATCACAATATAGAATACTGTACTTATAGAACAACGAGCGGGTGAATCGGCGTTGCACGGATTCAACCGCATCGATCAAGTATCCATAATGTGGACACCAAATTTGGCAACAGTATTCAAGAACACTACGGACAAAGGAAAAAAAACAGATAAAGAGAAGTGGAAAGATTATCAAAACGTTTAGAGGATCTGATGATGAAGCCGGAAAAACGAGAAGCCTTGGCAGTGACGTGAAGAATATGCAATTCGAACTTTAATTTGGAGTCAAAAATCACGCCAAGGTCTTTGATATTAGAAACAGCATTGAGAGGAGAGCCAAGGACACAATAGGAGAAGAGCAAAGGAGATATTTTGTGGGTGAAAGACATTTGATGACACTTCGCAACATTCAAAGTGAGGGAATTAGCAGTGCACCAGTTAGCCAAAGTATCCAAATCGCACTGCAATATGGTACAGTCACTAGCGGATTCTATCATTCTGAAGATTTTAAGATCATCAGCGTACAAAAGGCAGGGTAAATTAAAGAGAGAAGGAAGGTCATTAATAAACAAAAGGAACAATAAAGGGCCAAGAATCGATCATTGCGGAACTCCTGAGGTAGGAAAAAAGGTGTAGAAGAACAAGAGTTAACAGTAACGACACAAGAGCGATCACAAACGTAGGAAGAGAACCAACAAAAAAGGGCACCAGAGATACCAAACCCAGCTAGCTTTGATAGAAGAACAGCATGGTTCACAGAATCGAAGGCCTTGGCAAAGTCGGTATAGATGACATCTACCTGCTTTTGCTGGTCGATTGCGGAAGCAAAGGTGTTTGACAAAGTTAATAAGTTTGTAACCGTTGACTTACCTTTGATGAATCCATGTTGTTCCCTGGCCAGCAAGGGCTGGACAAAAGGGTACACTCTATTGTAAACGACTCTTTCGAGAAGCTTACTAAAACAAGGTAAAAGGGATATGGGACGGCAATTAGAGATGGAAGAAATATCACCAGCTTTAAGGATGGGAAATATGTTGGTGGATTTCCAAAGGGAAGGGAAGGTTCCGGTTGAAATGCTGAGGTTAAAAATTATTGACAGAGAAACACACAAGGAAGATGAAAGGGATTTGGTGAAAAAATTTGGAATACCGTCAGCACCGAAGCTAGTGCTTGCATCAAGAGATAACATTAACAATTCTACTTCTAATGGATTAGTAAGAAAAGCAGAAAGGGTACAATCAGGAACTGGAAAAAAGGTTGAAGGCGAAGAGCTACTATGACGGGAGGCGAAGAAAGAGAAAAATTGAGCAAAAAGCTCACAAGAATCTTGAGGTGAGGACGCAGACTTATCATGAAGATACAAAGCGGAAGGAATGCCAGAGGAAGTTTTAAGGGATTTAATATAGGACCAAAAAGGTTTAGGATTGTCAGAAGTAATAGAAGTTTCGACATGCTCTAAATAAGCACGCATAGCATCGTTGGCTGCCCTTTTAGCAGATAGAAGTTCGATAGAACGGTTATATTCATAGTTTTTGTGAAGCAACAATAATCGAATCTTAAAATATTGGGTTGTTCGGAAATTAATTTCGTTGTTTCCCAACAGAGGACTTAGTTGTATTTTTTGACAGCTAACTTCACAATTAAGCCGCAAGGGTTGCTTATGAAAAAGTTTGATTGATTCTACGCAGTAGTTTTTCGTTTGTACCCTTTTACATATGGAAAGTGAAAAGCGGCATTTTCGGCATATTTTACTTTTTTACTATCGAAAAGGTAAAAATGCTGTTCAAGCAAGAAAAAAATTATCCGATGTGTATGAAGAATATGTATTGTAAGAACGCCATTGTTATAACTGGTTTGCGAAATTTCGATCCGGCAATTTTGATATTGAAGATGCACCACGTTCTGGAAGGCCACTTAAAGCTGATGAAGACACAGTAAAGGCGTTAATTTATGCAAACCGGCGAATAACAACTCGCGAAATCGCAGAGATATTAAATTTATCGAATTCGACCATTCATGATTATTTGAAACGCCTAATTTTAATCTCAAAGCTCGACATGTGGGTTCCTCATGTTCTTACGGAAAGAAATTTGTGTCAGCGCATTGGCGTCTGTGATTTGCTTCTCAAACTTAAAGGAAATGATCCGTTTTTGAAGCGCATCATCACTGAGGACGAGAAATGGGTTGTCTACAACAATGTTACACGCAAGAGATCATGGAGTAAAAAAGATGAACCGGCTCAAAGCAATTTGAAAGCTGATATTCATCAAAAAAAGGTGGTGCAATCTAATTGGAATTGTTTTCGCGGGATGATTAAAATTGAACAACTTTTTATTAACATTAAAAATTTCAATCGGTTTGGTGGGATTTCAACTGAATCGGTTTTTTTTTTTGAGATTCCGCCGGACAGCGCAACGATCAATTCTGAAGTTTACTGTCACCAGCTGAACAAATTGAATGATTTACTTAAACGGAAGAGACCAGAATTGATCAATAGAAAAGGTGTAGTGTTGCACCATGATAATGCGAGACCTCATACAAGTTTGCTAACTCGCCAAAAGCTTCTTTAGCTTGGATGGGATATACTGCCACACCCACCATATTCTCCAAATCTGGCACCTTCTGATTATTACTTGTTCCGGTCTCTACAAAATTTTTTAGATGGTAAAACCTTTACTTTACATGACGAGGTCAAAAATCATCTGGATCATTATTTTGCCAGCAAAAACAAAACATTTTACGAGCGTGGAATCATGCTACTGCCAGAAAGATGGCACCTATCCCTATCAGCTAAACTTCGGGCATTCCGTTCTTATGAAGTGGATTCAAAGCTTTCTAGTAGATCGTGTATGCCAATTTGTTCTATATGGATGCAAACACAACGTCGACTGTGAAGATGCTGGGTGCCTGCAATCTGGTGTTCTTTGTAGAACTAAGTTCCGTCTGTGTGAATGATCTCGTCAACCTCGCTTTCAATCCGATCTATAGTTTTGCTAGCGACAGCAGCTTTGACGTCGCGTTCTCTTTTAACACAGTGGCTGACTCTTTTGCGAACGCTATTTCTTCTAAGGAAGATTGAATGATTACCTCAACAAAAACCAATTTATTAAACACGATCGTTTACCTTAGTCAGGAAGCGTTACACGAATCTTCAAAATGGATAGAAAGTCACTCGGGAATGTTCGTTCTCTGATCAAAGGTGCATATCATTTTGTGTAAGTGATCGTAGCTTGACAGATAAGGCAGCCTTTACTAACAGGGAACAAAACGAACTGGACGAAGTTCGAATCACTGGTTCGATCCTTACACGAAACTACTCTACGGAGCATCGACCATCACTTAGATCTGAATCTGGGAATTAATACCGCTGACATCGCTTTTGTCTGATCATTATATAAATCAAAATTGAAGGCCTCTAAGTATGCCATACGTAATGTGAAAAGACCATCATAGAGGGTATTAGTGAAACCAATTTGAATTGAAAAATATTTTATTTCAAATTAACCGTACATTCTTAGCCTAACTTAAAGTTTAATTACCAAGAAACTTACAATCTAGCGGCTATACTATTTTAGCCTGCTGGCTCTGGTTTTATTCGGCACCATTTTTATTTCCTTACACTCTAATGGTATTACTCAGCCTATAGACCAGCTGGGATTGCCCTGGCAATGCTTTACTTAAAAACTACCTTACGCTAAAAGTACGATCTAACTTATACCTAATTATAACTAACTTAGCCTAATTAGACCTAACTTAGCTTAATTATACCTAAATCTTAACCTAGGTCTTAAGTCTAACTCCTTCTGTTCGTCGGGGGCCTGTGTAGGTGAACAGCGCATCCGCGAGCCGCCACTGCACTGCTATCCTCGCGGGGCGCATTAATGGCTCATTAGAACCACCTATACGCCCTAGTGACCGTCTGTTGTCCGTCTGTTTGTCTGTAGAATCGTGTCGTTAATTCCACGGTTCTTAAGTGGCTTCAATCCTGACTCCTGATATAAGAGAAGGTTCTTCGGCCTCTTTTTAGTTACCGGGTTGTAGAACCTGCCAGTGCAGAAGCGGAGGATTCTTCTTTCAAACAGTCAGTCGAATGACAGTCTTCCAGGATGGGGATGCATGAGTCAGGATGGGTCGAATTAGGGTCTGATAGCAAATGGATTTAGCTTTGGTGGTCATGCCCATCTTTTTGGCGAAAAAAGGTCGAATGTGTTGAAATGCAGATTTGGCAGCTTTGATTTTTCGCCGCACAAAGGGATTAAACTTTAAAAATTCCTGGAAATCGATTCCGAGGTACTTTAGAGATGAACTAGGAGTAATCTTAGATGTTCCGAACGAGACAGCGAATTGTTTGGCCTTGCTGTGGATAGTTTGAGATCCCCGGTACTTGGAAGGATTGCGAAATACACATAGCTGAGTCTTACTGCTGTTTGGTTTGATGCCCCATTCGTCAAAGAAAAGACTTAGTTCTACCAAATAGTATTCCAGGCTCTTCGCTGCTTTGAACGGGTCTTAGCTCATCGCAAATAAGAGCGTGCCATCGGCATATTGGAGGATTTTAACTTGGGGTTGGCCCACTGGAATAGGTAGGTCACCGGTGAATATGTTATAAAAAACTGGTCCAGTGACAAAACCTTGTGGCACTTCTGATGTCGCATGCTCTATGAGAGAATCTACTCCGTTCACGCTGACATAGTATTGTCTGCTGCAAGGAAAGCTTGCGGCGAGTCTTATTACCTGTTTTGGGAATCCAAACTTGATCAACTTAAACGGAAGGCCTTCGTGCCAAACGGAATCGAAAACTTTCTCGATATCTTAAGCACACACTACTGTCGGAAAAAGAAACAGAATTTGATCATGCAAGTACGAAGTGGCGTGCTGAGTGCCGTGCCTGCGCCTAAAGCCAAACTGGTGGTTAGGTATTACTTGTGTGAGCTCACAGTGGTTTTTAATTATTTTCATCCACATTCTCTCAATTTCGTGAGGCCAACTACGGAGTGCATATAGAGCCATCATAATATCTGGTCTGCTTTGAGTACCGATAATTGAACACTGTCTAAAGCCTGGGATAAGTGAAAACATTTTTTTTCCAAAGTTCATCGAAAAAATTTTCTTGCTAAAATCTTATTTATACTATGCACAAATCTCAAAGTAAA
Source organism: Nemotelus nigrinus (assembly GCA_947369275.1). Classification (NCBI taxonomy): domain Eukaryota; kingdom Metazoa; phylum Arthropoda; class Insecta; order Diptera; family Stratiomyidae; genus Nemotelus; species Nemotelus nigrinus. The sequence continues at coordinate 120,102,079 of OX376374.1, forward strand.
TTTTGTTTAAAAATCTTCCTACGCAACAGTTTGGGTCACGTAAATCTTGGACAATTTATTTTGGCTCTTCTAAGCCTTGATGAAAAACAGAAGTTGAATTATAAATATCAGCAAGGCTAAGGAAGGTTAAATTTTTAAAAGTTGAAGATTTGCCGCTTTTGTAAATACTACTGATCTGAAAAAAAACTTTTGCAAAAGCCATACTTTCCTTGCGATTTGCATTTGTTTTCTATTTGTTTAAATTTGGTGGCAGTATCATAAAAATTGTTTCATATTTTATTTTTCAAAGTTCGACTAAGGCCTTTTCACGGAAAACAAGTTTCAATTTGGATTTTCTTTGAAATTTTCATATTCTGCATCATAATCTAAAAAATCATCTACCACCCAGACTACTTTTTTCCTGCAAAAACTGAATTTCGAATCTTGCATAGATTTTGGCCATTTTTTCACCTGTCTTTTAAGGTCTCTGTTCACTTAAGGATTCGCACTTCCCAGGGAATCATAGTGTTCCAGCATAGCCATGCATCGAATTGAGCATATCATCAGCTTATCACTACCACTGGGAATCACGAACTGCCTTTTGAGGTGAGCCATATGGTCTCCCAAGACTCAAATCCCCGGGCCCAAATGGTGTTCTTCCGGCTGATATTCAGGTGTCTTTAGATGCAACGTTACCTTGACTGAAAAATATCTACACTGTGTAGTGTTTGTGAATACTTCCGTGCATATACCTGCTCCAGATTTTTGAGCCATATGGTAACCTTCTACATAAAGAACAGAAAACTATATTAGGACTCATTCATATAGGAGCTCTTTAGCCAAAAACATGGAGTTAAAATGAGAAAGAGTATGACAGCAAAATATTTTCAAATAAGTGGAAAATCCCAAAATTAAGTTTTCAAAGATTGCTAAGGACCTTAAAACGTCACTTTCAATGATTGAAGGCGTAATAGTGAACTATAAAAAGAGGCTAGCTGTTACAAAGAAAAATTATCAGGAAGCCCAACACTTCCATTCGAGTTATGGCATACATCGGAGTCAATGGTTTATACTATTTAAGCAAAGAGAGCACAAAAAGCAGTATTTAAGTCGAAGAAAACCAGTAAGTTTCCTAAGCAGTGTGGCAGGCATTTTGTTAACGGGATCTAAGGAGCGACATTTTAATGGTGGAAAGCACAACAGATGCTCAAGTTTACATCGTGGAATGTCTGTAGAAGCTATTGCTGCTTTTTATTAATATGCACAAAGGGTCCGTGTTGTTTTGGCAAGACCTAACATCAAGTCATTATGCTAAGAAAACGCTGGAGTGATATGAAAGGAACCACGTCACTTTTATCTCCAAGGAGGCAAACCCACAAAATTGTTTTGATACTGGACCCTAATGAAACGAGTATTGAAGAAGAACAATAGGAAAGCAAAAATGGTATCTGATTTTCAAAAAAAGCATACGAAATCGTTAATGAGGCCGCTGTGGAAAACTTAATGTCGGGCTTCAATCGAAAAATTCGAAATTTTCACTCTAAGCGCCACTAATGTTTATAAATGTAGTTTTTGTATAGATTAAGGAGTTAAGCTATAGTAAAAATAATTCTAAGGGTTTCATTTTATGTGCTTTAGTGGAAGGGTCAAATTTTACTGGGAACTTCCTTACAGTATTCAGAATAAACGGCCAAGGTTTGGCAACTTGCTGTCGAACGTCTCATGCCCTTTCTCTACAGGAACATCGGTGGTTTTAGTCGAACTAGTCATCAGATATAAATGCTTCAAGAACACTTAATATCTATGTACAACAGCTGGGTGATTAACGATTTTTGTCGGAATTGTGTGTGATTCTTCTTCATCTCGTGCGTGATGAAGAGGAATCCGTATTCCAGGTTATTTCTTAGTGTCCGACTTGGGTGATCAGGAGAATGACCTCAGTCGAGCTCTTTTCGTCTTAAGTCTGATTGATTTATTCTTTACCGATTAGAAAGGGATAGTATAATTTGAAATATTTGTAGTTTATTCAAGAAATCAAATGGTTTCATGATTACACTGGCCGAATTAGAGTCGTATCTGTGGTATCAAATCGAGTCTCTATTGTACTTATGTATTACCCTCCGTTGGAACTTTGCGATTGACAGTCGGGGGAATGCTCACTTGTGTTGGCTGCAAAGTTACTAAGGAAAGAAATTTAGCCCTGTTTGCATTCTGAAAAAATTCCGATTAGGATTTCTTGGACCGCTGCCAATCAGGTGGTCCACAATCCATTATGATTAGTATGCTGGCCCAAGCTATTGAAACTAACATTTAACTTACTCCAAATTGTTGTCTTGAAAATTTTTAAATTTTCAACTTTATCTCTATCTTAAAAATTTACTAGACAGAATAGACGGATCAATACGGAAATTCGAGGAAAAACTTCCAAATAATAAAAGATTGCAACATATACATTATTTTACCAGCTGTTAATAATTTTTTTTATTTTTTTTCTTTTGCATTTTGCAATTCTGCAAGTTCCTTTGACTCGATACGTAAAGCTGACAAAATTTCGTTCCTCCACGAATTAAGACAACACCCTCATTAACTTTCAGAAATCCTCATAAAACCACCAAAAACTCTCGTGCTTGCCATGGCTTGAATAGAGAAAAACAGGCGAGAATAGACGAGGTGACTACATTTGCCATATTTCGGGGAGACTGTAAATCTGGCATTACTTGAGGCCAATACGTTTGGTGAATTTCAATTTGATATGGCAATTGGCACATACGTTTTGGTAAGCTGAAATTTGAGCTACGAATAAAATAAGCAATTAAGTTAAAATTTTACTTTGGTTGTGTAGATAAAGTAATTAAATTTATTAATCGTTGGCACTTTTGGCACTTTTTTCTTAAGAGGACATTTTTCAGGAAACTCGAAGATTTGAATGTTTTCTCTGTGTTTGTGTCTGCCATAGCTTCAGGGCTGTCCGCACATACGCCAAACATAGAAGCGTATTTATTGTGCCTATCATTGTGTCCTGTAAATTTTTTAAAGAGCTATAGCAGGTTATGGCCATTCGAAATTTTTTAAGTTTTCTGTGTCTAATTTTTGGTACTTGGAGCCAGCATCGGGTTGGGAATCTAGAAAACGTTAAAATAATCAAGCTTAAAACACGACAATTTTGCATTTGTCATGCTTACTAATTCCAAATATTTTGTTTGCACAGAAATATAATGATCCACATAATGATCCACAATATAAGTTGATAAATGAGAATCTACATGGGGGTATAGATAAATGATTTCTTTCGCCGCAGAACTTTTTTGCAATAGTTTGAACATCTGATGTTATCTTAAATTATGCGTACACATCCGCATAACTGTGACATTATAAACAATGTTAATTTGTTATCTAGAAGAGTAACTCGCCGAAATTTCCATAGTGATGATATCTATGGTCTAAGCTCACGCATAGTATATATATTGCATCATATCTTATGCTTTTATTTATTTGCCATAAGACAACCTATTTATCATTCTTATCTATTTTCTCACTGATTTCAGGTGTACGACAGGTTTAAATAAAGTTATTCACTTGGCAATCAAATAGAGTAGCCGTACACAAGCTCGGTAAGTATCTTTTTTCATTAAAATTATCCATACCTATTACCGATCCATTCAAAAGAAGTATCTCATTTAAATTACCCATTTAAACTCTGCGCTCCGAATGTGTACTTGTATCTCCCGACGCTCGTACTATTATTATTCGCTATGCTGCTATTAGTTAACTATCATTTGTCTAACTTCCATGCTCTTGTTGGTCGGATTTCGCCTGGGAACGTTCACAGTTGTGAAGAAATTTCTTGCAAAAACAAAGTAAACCAAAGCACAAACATCAAAAATATTCCATTTTAGCTGCAGGAAAGAGGCAAAGGACGAAACAAAACGAGAGCGCACAATGTACAACGTAATGAAAATTTGCGACCATGTCGTAAGATAATAAAAGGGCCCCATTAAACAAAGCATATCATTTTGTATGGAGATAATTTCGCTTGTCTGCTGTGACAAGAAAGTGTAAACAATGCTCATTATGTTCCATATATCAAAATGTTGATAATGATACAGATTATGATGATGATGGGAATTCGGCGGTTTGTTTTGTTTCGGCCGATTTGTATTCGCATTTTCGATAGTCAGATTACATTAAAATTGTACGAAAATCTGCGGATGGTGTGTGGGCGATGTGCATGTTTTTAATCCGTAACATAAACCTTAATTAATATTGTGTTGAACGAGAAAACTTTCTGGTATGTCAAAAGATATTCAAGTGGGGACATACATTCTTGTTTGCGTGAAGAAAAAAAGTGAGATAAAGTTTTATTTGCGTACGTATACTTATATGTACCACAGTAAAGGGAAAGTATATGCGGAAATCAAGTTTGTTTGTAGGAATTTCCAACAACTTATTTCAGAAACATGCTTAGCAAATATAATGACATCGCTTGTTTAGGGTCTTCCTTGACTGAATAATAAACAAATTTGCGGCTAGAAGGCACAAACCAAGGTTTACTAATTTCAAGCTGATGCTCGAAATACATAAGAACGTTACTTCCTCAAGCAACCCATCGACTACTTTTTCATCCTGATAGCACCTCAATTACGGATCAACAACAAATGAGTCAGTTTTCGCATCATTATAAGATGGTTAATGATATTCGCATCAAAACCTTCACTTTTTCTACAGTTCCTGTCCCAGATTGTTTGTAATCATTCAGAATACTAGTTCACACCACAATTTTTCCAGATCATGGATCATTGCTAAGCTACTTTACAAGTGAGGTAACGTGTAAATTAACTGAAATTTACATTAACCAGTAGCAAAGGTAAGCGTCATTGTATTCATTTGATTTCTTACATTTGTGTTAGCCCAATGCCAATGGGCCTTACCTAATCCACAGCTAACAGCAATAAAAGCAAAAGTAATATTCGTTCCCAGATGCTGGTGGATAAGATCGCATCATTAAGTGGTTGCGTTCCAGTTATTCGAACTGATGAAGCGCAAGAGTTGATATAATTGTTGTAAGTGAAGATTTCGCTACTGCCGTCCGTCAGTGCGATTGTCTGGCTACCCACTGTATTGTTTGCGTTTCAGCTGAGTTCTTGCTTAACACGTCTTGGCTTCAAATTAAGAGATTATGTAGTAAGTACTTCAATTCGTTCCTTCCAATTGAGTATCTTTGTTTTCGATTTGTATCTTTGTGTCTTATGGTCATCGCGAGGTCAGCATTAAAGTAGTGGTTTCATCATTCTTCGTTTAATGCTTTAATGTGTGCAAGTAACAATTATTTGCGAATAATTGAAATGATTAAATCGATATGGAGAAACCACTTTCGTTTTCATTGAGGCCAAGCATTTCATAGGTTTAATCAGCACAAAAATTTTTCAGTCACATATTTGATGTTTGTGTTTGCGAATTATTTTTAAATTGATTACGATTCGGTCAAGATTTTCTGTTCTGTTTGTATCATTTATATGCATATGTTGGAAAAGACATGCATTTTTCTCAAATTTGTGCTAAAAAATTTTATTTCAAGGTGGCTATTAATTGTAATCATGGGTTATATTTATGCGTATCTTTAATGACTAGCATTACTGCACAATAGAAATAAGTTTTTGAATGCCTTATGTTTTCGTGTCACACAAATTTAGTTTCGAAATAACACTAATGCTATTGTAGGTAAATTAATTTTTCTTTTTTGTACATACGAATATCTTTTTCGTGCAACTCGTATATATTAATATATAAACGAATTTCAACCAGGAAAATATCATTTCGACATTTCGTGAAAGCATATGAAAAATATGAACTTTCGGATAAAGCGTGCAGAATATGGATCAAAAAAATTAAAGCTGGTGATTTTATCCTTAAAGCCACGCTCTGTAATTAAAAGTGAAATAATCAAAACGGAAACACTTGAACTTAAGGGGTTACATGGGTTTCAGAGAATAAAAAAAACGCCATTTTTAAATGTTGGAAAAATAAAAAATAATGTATTAAATTATTATAAATTATTGTTAACAACTAAAGTAACTTTTGAGCTATATGCTAAAAAAAATTTTAGACAAAAATATTGATAATACGCACTCTGGCAGCTATTTTACGGAAAGGCTCGAAATATGCGGTGCCAACGATATCTTGAGCTGGATTCATCTGAAACAAAAAAATCAAATTGTTTCTGTTAGAGTATGAGTTTGACTTGTACTTGAACGAAGGATTTGTAAAAATATTGAAATCTGAACTTTTGGCAACGTCGTGAGTAAAAAATTTAATTTTTGACCCTAAAATTCAATAAATAATTCCATGTGTATTAAATTCCAATGAACGAAACATAATATCCTTCATTCAAGTACAAGATAATACTATTTAAAAGAAGTGTGCGAAATTTGGTTAAGATTGGTGCATTAGTTTTTGAGTTATCGTTGGCACCGCATTTTTTCGAGCCTTTTCGTAAAATAGCTGCCAGAGGGCGTATTATCAATATTTTTGTCTAAAATTTTTTTTACATATAGTTCAAGAGTTACTTTAGTTGTTAACAATAATTTATAATAATTTAATACATTATTTTTTATTTATGAAACATTTAAAAATTGCGTTTTTTTCATTCTCTGAAACCCATGTAACCCCTTAAGACAAGTAGTTTTTCAAAAACAGTATTTATAAATTTCCATTTCGCTTGCAAAAGGTCATAAGTAACGACGGTAATAATATCATTAAATGAACTTTGCTATAGCTTTTTTGGAAAACAGTTCGAGAGCTCGCGATTCTTAACATTTTTGAAACCAAAACGGATTGCTTTTCAAATTTAAACGAATGCTCGAAAAACGTTCACATACATGCAACTTTAGATGTATTGCTTTATCTCTGCTAGCTTTCTTCATGATACAATAAATGGTCCAGCATTTCGAAACTTTATTTGTTGTTCTATATATTTACGATTATGTTGTTTAGCTTATTTTCTATTAACATAAATAGACTTAAATTATTAAACACATTAATTCCCACGGTGTGTTTCCAAAATGTTTTTTTTTATTTTTTACTTGACGAAATAAATAATTATTATAATCTAAAAATATTCACGGCATGACACAAAGTTGCTACTTAACCTTCACAATAAATAATTCGTAATTCTTTACTTGATTTGCTAGTTTAAATTTACACGGTGTCCTAGTAATTCGAATACAAAAGAGATTTACTGTTTAAATATGGAACGAATTTTTCTCTGTCTCATAGTTTCACAAAAAAAGTCCCGTTATCTGTTCACAAGCTGTAACAAAAATTACAATTTGTATCAGTCTTATTTAGATAGTAGAGTGTCATTGAATCCATACGTGAACTAATTGTTAAAAAAATTATTAAACGAATGAAACCTTGCGAATTTTCCGGGGTCTACGAAAGGAAGAAAAAAAGCGGAACTTCATATATAAAGCAATCAAACGTTATGCGAAAATACCCTCTGTTAAGGATCGTAAGAGAAGTGGACGTGCACTTACTGCACATACTAGGCAACGCATTAAAATTGTAAGAGAGCAGATTCGTAGAAAAAAAGGTCGTTCGGTGAGAAAAATAGCTTCGAAATTAGGAATCTTAAAATTTTCAGCACAATTACACTCACCAAGGACAGCAGCAAACCTTTACAAAAATCAAAAATTCATTGAGTTTCAGCCTAACCCAAAGGAAAAAGAACCCTAGCGCACCTAAAGCGCTAGAAATACTAATGTTACAGGGATAGAAAGGTGTTTAGGGTCAGAAAACGAAAGATGTTTGAAACCAAAAAATTTCTAGAACTTAGAAAATTTCAACATTAGTAATTTATTTTCAATGAAAATGTTCGCGATATGAATATTTAATGTAAGCATTTATTAATACGAAAATATCAAAAAATGCCTCGCGCTGGCAACCCTTTGCTAGCATAAAAGCCACAAATATATCACATCTGCCTCACATTGATAGCAACTTATTCTGCGGATTTCGTTTTGATCCGATGCCTGCATTGGAATTTAAAGGGTACAAAGAAATTTAGGGTTACCAGTCGTAAAAGTTTTCAAATTTTCGAAAACTTAATATTTGTTGTTTATTGTCACTACAAGATCATTGCCGTTTGAAAGCTTTACGGAAAATCGCTTAAGAAAGATATTGCAAATAAATACAAAACCAACAAAATCTGGCAACCCTACCATGGTTTTTTTTTACCAGATTCCTTCTGAATAATGCCTATGATAAGTTCCATATACCATATCAAATTTGTTTTTCGCTGGAAGTTAAAGGGCAAAAAGCTTTACTTTCCTGCGCGAATTTTCAGAGCCCAAGACACCAAAATTACTGTAGCTGGTAGCACCAACCGAATTTTTCAACCAAATTTCTATCAAACCCGGTTTAGAGCAAGGTTCAGCTACTGTGTCAATTTTATGAAAATCTGGTAACTGAATCAGAATTCATAGGCCAAATAGTAATTTTTTTCTATATAATTTTTTAAGATGGTACCACTGGCACAGAGTTGTCCGCATTTCCAAATCCATTTTATGAGACCTGTTCCTACATAATACCAATACATTCTGTGAATTTCATTTATATCTGATAATTGGGTCGTGAGTTCTCGTGAGCAGAAGTTTTTGATGCTTAAAATATAGGTAAATTGGAGGAGGGTTACCGTTCTTGTCCGATGTAAACTTTCAAAAGTTTTCCTATGGTTGTATAGAAACAGTATAAGATTTCTATATGAGTTGGTTTTCACTGTAGAAGACGAACATTTTTCATTAGAGTCGATCGTTTGAAGATTTTCACTTTCAATGCCTGCCGTAGCTGCAGGGTTGCCAGCACGTTCATAAAAAACTGCACAAGTCTACAACTTAATGACAGCAATACCTGTATGTCCTGTAAGTTTCATAATGATTATCGCAGTTCAAAAATTTTCAAATTTTTTCAATCTCATTTTAGGCGCCTAGCTTACACATAGGGTTAAAAATTTCAAAAAACTTATAGTATTCACATTTAGATCACGTTCAAAATTCATTCCATAAACTTTGTTTTTGCGAAAGTTCTTTGTTAGCAGAAAAATAGGTATATGTAAATTTGTAAACATTTCAACGAGCAGTCGATTGAAGTCTAAAACTCATCTTCTCCTGGAAACTATATTAAAAGCTATTGATTTTTAAGTTATATTTTTAAAGAGCTTGAGATTTAGTAGCTAATCTTGGAATTCTTAGTAACTTCATCTGATTGCATCACTTTCTCCGGGCACTGTATGAATCATAGAATTGTATCAAAATATGAATTTTCTGGCAAGGTGATCGAAAATCAGTAATAGCCATAAACCTAAACTTTTTTTAGGAATATCCGAAAGATGCATTTAAGTCAATGTAGAAAATCATACACTGCTGAGCTCCTAACATTGACAGTTTCTACAGCTTAGTTTTCGAAAAAGCAACAGCTGACATCACAGCTAAATGTAGCTAATAGATAGCATAAATGTCTAGGGACTCGCTAGATACATACCACTGTGTTCAAAAATTAAGGTGAAATTTGAAGTTAAACTTCGCGCGCTAACGGACTTAATAAAATCTTTCTATTTTTATATTGCTTATACTGTGTTTGACATCTCTGTCAAATTTCATGTCAATATTTGCATTTGCTCATAAAGGTTATTGATTTGTGATCATGGTTCCTTTCTTGTCTATAAATCAGCATAGACAACGTATATCGTCTCTAAAGCTTATCAAAGCAGATAATATTGAGACGGGAAACTCGATCGTTTTGCGGAATAAGCCTCCGAAAGCAGAATCAAATTGGAATTGTTTTTGCGGGATGATTAAAATTGAATTTTTTTTTGTTATTTACATTGAAAATTTTATTTTGACAAAGTGGTTCCGAAAGTGTGTACGAAGTAGGTACGAAAATATTTACGCACGTGTTTGTAGACAGCAAAAACTGAAATTACCGATTTTTACAATGTGTGATTTTGTTGAACAAAGAAAATGCATTAAATTTTGTTTGCGGAATGAAATTTCTGCTGCAGAAACATTGAAAATATCGCGAAAGGGCTTTGTTGAGTAGGTTATATCAAAAAAATATTTGTGAATGGTACAATGAATTCAAAGAAGGCAGAGAAATCGTTATATCATCAACAAATCATCAACATCAACTGATGAACAGCACGTCAGAGAAATCAAAGATTTGGTGCTCAAAAATCGTCGATTGACAATTAGAAACCTTGCTGATGCAGCTAGCATTTCATTTGAATCAGTGTAGACCATTTTGTTAGATGTTTTGGGCCTGAAAAGAGTGAAACACACAACTCTTTCAATGCTTTCTGACTATCAAGACAAGATGAAACGCATGATAACTGGAGATGAGACTTGGATTTATGCATATGATCCGGAAACTGCCGACAAATCAAGCGAATACCGTGCAAAAGGCTAGTCAAGACCCAAAAGACCGCGTCAGAGTCGTTCCAAAATCAAGGTCATGCTAACAGTTTTCTTCGATTACCGTGGTGTGGTGCATTATGAATTCCTTCCGTCGGACCAAACTGTTAACAAAAAATATTATTTGAACGTAATGCGTCGTTTGCGTGGAGCTATTCGTAAAAACAGGCCTGATTTACAGTGGCTCACAGCTTATTTGATACAGTGCTCCTTTGAAAAATAAAGTTGCAATAACTCAAAACATAATAACAATATTAAAAAAATATGAACGCCATTTTGAAGAAAAATGTTTGTTGTTTATTGAACAAATTTTTATTTGTTACGAAGTTGCTGTTTTACATCTTAAAAAACAAAAAATTAAAAGCAATATCAAATTTCATGTCACAGCTTCTTTGATACAGTTTGATTAAACATTAAAACTGTTGTGAATTATGAGGTTTCCAGTTGATTTGAATACTTCGTATTATAGCCCTTAGCCTTACGCAGAGCCTGGAGCGTATTCGGCATTGAGTCAACGAGTTTTTTTGTGATGTCAGGAGTAATTTTTGCCATTCCTCTAGCAGTGCTTTCTTCAGGTCTTGTTTATTAGAAATCTTGTGTTATCTAATGCTGTTATCCAACAAAGTCCACAGGTTCTCAACGACGTTCATATCTCGTGACTGTGCCGGCGGACACATCAAATGAGGGCAATCCCAAATTGGCCAGGACTGCACAACATCCGACTTGTGCTTTGGATCATTGTCTTGGTACAACCGAGATTGCTTGCTAACACCCAGTTTTTCAGTGCTTTACAGCAAATTGTTTTTGAGTACTTTGTTTGGTCCATTGTTTCGTCAATAAACTTTAAATTTCTGACGCCGGCTGCGGACATGCAGGCCCAAACTATCACATTACCACCACCATGCTTCACAGCTTTGAGGTTCTCCTTGTTTAGCTCAGTGTTTGCCTTGCGCCAGACATATGACATTCCGTCGGAGCCAAAAATGTTAAACTTGGACTCGTTCGCAAAAATAACCGTATTCTAGAACGCGGATGGCTTTCCCACATGCTCTTTGGCAAAGGCAAATCAGCTTATTGTATTTTTTTTTTGGAGATGAATGGCTTCCTACGAGCTACTCGCCCGTTGAAATCATGGTCGCGAAGTACTCGTCGGACGGTTTCAGCACTACATGACTTCTTTAATTCACGATGAACCTAAGTAACCAATTTTGGAGCGGAAATCTTTGTGTTTGCTTTCACTCTCCTTACAATGTATCGTTCGTCGGATACGGTGAAAATATTGTTTGGCGCATTTCTCCTCTTATTTTCCATCCGATTTTCGTGTACGAAGCGCTCAATTAGGTGCTGCACTGTAGAGACACTCAAATGCACACTTTCAGCAATTTTTCGAACACTTTGTCCTTTTTTAAAGTTGTTTAATACCAATTCGCGCTGTTCAATTGTGGTGCGATGACCCATTTTACAATTTTGGCTCATTTTGGCATTTCGGTTTACAAGATCTTGCTAAAAATTACTTCAGTCAATGTCTAAACACAACCAAAAATTCAAGAAACAAAAACAACACAGATTAACGGCGCGACAAATAGAAGTTTGTTTGCATTAAAGTGTCTGTATCAAATAAGCTTTGAGCTGCAATTTTTCTGCGCCAGTGGTATTTCTCTTTTACCGGATGCCGAGGAATATTGCTGGAACATTTTTTGCATTGTATTCGTTGAACATGCATCTAGTCAAATACGTTAAAATTTTTTGGATAGGGTTCTTTATTTCAAAGTTACAGTGTTTTGCATTTTTAAATAGTCACTGTATCAAATAAGCTGTGAGCCACTGTATGAACAGACATATCTTGGTTTTAGCACCATCATTATGCACCAACTCACCAAAAATTCTACCCATATGGTTTCGCGACCGCCGTATACGCCTGATTTAACTGCGTGTGGCTTCTGGCTATTTCCAAGGCTCAAGTGACCACTCTGAAGACATCGTTTCGACACGGTTGAAGATATCAAAACCGAATCGCTGCGCGCTTTGAAGGCCATTCCGGAAATAACAATTGTTTCGAGGATTGGAAAATCGTTAGCATAAGTGTATTGCATCGAGGGGAGAATATTTTGAAGGCGATAATATAAATTTAGAAGAATAAATAAAGATTTTAAATATTATAAACATGGTCAGCTTGTTTTTAGATCCCAGTAGTATACTGATGTCCGCAAGTTCCAACGAGCTGCGGCAATGACAATTTTGAATGGTTCCTTTAAAGGGCTGAATAATTTCTCATATATACCTTCCATTTTCAAGATAGGCGGTTGTTTTTTTCAGGATAAAGCTAAGGTTACTTTCAAGAAACTTACTAATAGAAATCCAATATTTCGTTTGAATATTGGCCACAAGATATCAATACATACGTCGTAGTATTCAGCGTTCGTGTCCATGCATACAGTGGTTTCCAATTCTACTTCAGCCACTGTATATTCTCTAAGACTGGAGGAAAGGTAGCCAAGACAAGCTGACCAAAAATTAGTAATAAAAAAGCATAAATCATTTCGAATTTTGTCTGGGAATACATTTTTTAAACAGATTTAAATACCTTTTTACAAAGAGTATTCAATTCATATTGATAATGACTTCTGAAATTTAGTTTGTTTGACCTAAAGAGCACCAATTCAATAAAGTGAGGATTTGATTTTTCCCCGTTTAGGTCAATATAAACACCAAGACATTTTCCACTATTTGATTGTCCTCTACCTACGGGAATGTATCCTTCGTTGTTTAGACCCAATGCTCTGAATCTGCTGACGGGTAAGACGAAAGCATCAGTCGTTCGATTTTATCAGGAAGCTGCTGCAGAATTTCACCCGGTATCTTTGCATGTGTTCTTAGCTGCGAACAGTGAACCTCATGCGAAGAATTAGCGGGGCTGGAATATCTGAAATACTTATCCATGGAGGTGGTCTGAAGAACCTCTTAACCAAAACCAGCTCCTCTTAGTGACACTATTAGCGTTGTCGCACACTCTCGATCGTTCTAACAATTTTACTTTGCAACAGCTTGAAACTGTTGCTTGCAGATGGTCCAAGAAGTCTTGAAAGGGTCCAAATTCCATTACAGGACACCGAAATTTTTTTTATTCTCATAAATATCATTTGATTTAGCTGTACTTGCGAAAAGTGACAGCAATAAGTCTGACAACTGTCTTGAACCAAAAAATTGTTTATTCGACCGATAAAAAACTCTTCTTCCTCCTTGAAAGATGAACATACTTCGTTCAAAAGTTTGTACCTACATAGTAAAAAAACAAATATTCCAATGGCTTAAATTCTGTGTTCAATGAGCTATTTTGAATGTTTTCTTTTTCAACTGGACTTAGATTTCCTTGCTGCGTCTAAATAATATATTTAAATAAATTTCTAATCCAATCAACGAATACTGTGGATTCATTACTGTCCTCGAACACAATACGTTTCCGCATTAGCGGCTCGGTTGGAGTAATTTGAATTTTCTCTCATTCCTGGCCCATTGTTTGGTCGCAATAGCTTTCATTATTCGTGTAGTTAACTGTTTAATTCAGTTGAAACACTGTCTGAATATTATCAAATTTTCCAGAAAGTATTCCATTCAAGGTTGAATTGTGTGAAGTGATAATTAATGCGGTCATAAATTTCACCATTAATGAGACATGAAACAGCTTACATATGCAATTACAAATAGACAAACAAATTATGATGATAGTCTGTACAATGCCAGTAAATTAACAACTTCAATATTATCTGGTTACATATGCAATGAATATTATTTGTTTCACTTAAAAAGGAAAATATATCCAGCTAAAGAGTTATTCGGTTTGTGAAAAATTCCGTCAAACTGTGGTTAATATCCAATTTTTTTTTTCATTGTACTATATTTTATATTTCCAAAAAATATATGTTTTAAACTACTTCAGCGATTTGTAAATTGGTAGCGAAAGGTACAAACAGGCAAAACATTTCAATGAAAATTGATGCTACGATCGATACCTCGTCTCAAAGTCATATTTCCATCTATTAATCCTCTCATCGCAGTCATTCAATGTTTGAGTGCAATGTCGGTGATTTTGTGAAAGCACTACTATCTATACGAAAAGTCTTTCATTTTCCCTTTGCTTTGATCTTCCTCTTGTTTTTTACCTTCTGTGTTGCAAATAGATTCTCTACAGTTTTCCATGCACTTTATGGCGACCTATAAACCCTGAACAGTTCCCAAGTAAATTACTTACATAGCTTTCAGATTGTCGTCACGTGGAAAAGGAAAATACAGAAATTTCCAGTTCGATTCGGACTCGATAGGAATGAGAATGCACTAGTTGAAATGAGAGTGTAAGACTTATCGGGACTATTTTCGCACAATGATCAAGAATGAAACTCCATTTCAATTCGAAATTGGAAAAGTGGAGAATCGACACAAAAGAGTCACTCCGAATGTCATTTAGTGCTTAACCGTCATCAAATTTTTACCAATCGTAGCATATGAGGATGTTACGTTATGTATGGAATGTAAATGTGGTGTGTGGAAAAAAGTTCAAAAATTTGTATCTGTATTTAAAGGTTTGATTTGAAAGTATCCTGATGAAAATAGAAGAATTGAAAATATGTCAAATTTTGAATTCAAGTTGAGAGTAAGATATTGCATTGAAGATATATTTGTGTTTTTTTTAAGTTAAAACCGAGTTTCGCACGTTGGTATTTATATATTTTTTCGCCAAACAGTGCTAAGAAGCTTTTTTTTTGCAGAAAAAATTCCCATACTCTGGTATTGTTCAAATTAATGTTGTAAGTGTTTAAGTTTCAAGGAGAACCTTAGACTTAACAGCTGTGGTTCTAGTTGTCTTCTACGTTAGTACTTCTGGAGCTTAAGGTTCAGTACCACACGTACTACTTAACGGAGAAACTCACAACTCGGAGTACGAACTCCGAGTTGTGAGTTTCCTCGAGAAGCAAGAGGCCCGTTCAAATTTATCAAAGTACTTCTTCCGAGAGATGAAAATAATATCTATAACATCCAGGCCATCTGAAATCTAGTTTGTCAAATTGAGGCACAAAGATCTAGAGCTTGCCAAGGTCAATATATAAGAGCAAAATAGCCAGCAGTGCGGCCATTCTTCTTATGACAGTCTAGGTGTGTTAAATGTGACGGCCTTGACAATCACAAATCTTGCACAAAACTTCCAGAAAAGAAACCCCACTGCATTGACTGTGGAAGTGAGCATCACGCGAGCTACGAACGTTGCCCGAAAAACTCAAAAAATATTAAAAAGCACTTTGCTTTGGTAGCTCTATCCAACTCCAATCCTCCTTCTTCTTACACGAAAACCTCAGTTCTCCTGATCAAATAGGAAAGTTTCTTGCAAGAAAAATTCCATTCATTGATTAAAGATACGAGTATGATGGCAGCCCACGAAACCCTCTTATGAATCCCCGATTTCACGAAATTAATTGAGCTACGAAAACCTCATTTAGATTTTTACATGGAATGCGGATTCCATTCTACCCAAAAAGGGCAACTAATGCAATTTCTGAGCAGTATCATTTATACTCATTCAGAAAACCTTTTTGAAACCGGTTGATAACCGTTTCCCCAACAACCATATTTACAGAAATAATAGGTTGATTGACAGGAGTGTGGAGCAACAGATATTATTATCACTATTATTATTTATTGTCTAAATAAACAGATACAAACCAATTAAAGAAAAAGAAAAAAACTATAAATTAAAACTAAACAAAGTATAATAAGGCGGTGAAATTTAGCCATAATTCAACACAGATATGACATCAAAAATTCAGAAAGTTACTTTATTTCATAAGATTAAACGCATCCTCTTAACTTATTTTTAAAAGTGCGTATCGAAGGCGGAAGAGAATCAATATTCAAACAATTATGCTGCCTAGGCAAGCGTAAAAGTGGGGGTAAAAATAAACATAAGTACGAGCAAATGGTACGTTGAGGGTAAATGAAGACCTGGTAGAACGTGCCGGGTCACGAACAGAAAACTGCGCTCCGGGGATATATGTAATAGAACCAGTAATCATTTTATATAGGTGACATTCGTAGAAATACACTCTGCGTGAAAGGAGGATAGGGATTTCAAGGATGGAAAGACGCATACTATACTCACAGTAGGGAATACGGAACTTGAAGAATAGTGAGCGTGTAAATCTACGTTGTATCAACTCAACAGCATCAATTAAGAAACGATAATAAGGACATCAAATTTGACAACAATATTCAAGGACACTACGCACGAAGGAGATGTACACGCGTACACACAAGGAAATATCAGTAAAAGGTCTGGACGCTCTTAGAATGAAGCCGCACAAGCGCGAGGCCTTGGATGTGACACGCAAAATGTAGATATCAAATTTTAATTTTGTGTCAAACACAGCACTAAGGTCCATGAAATTATCAATTGGATTGAGGAAAGAGCCAAGGATAAAATAGGGAAACGTGATGTGGAATAATTTACATGTGAAGGACATCTGGAAACATTTAGCAACATTAGGGGAAATACAGTTGACAGAGCACCAGTTACGCAGAGCAGACAGGTCATGCTGCAGCTGGGAGCAGTCATCCACTGACTCAATCACCCTGAAAATTTTCAGATCTGCAGTGTACAAGAGACACGGGGAGTTGAGGAGAGATGAAATATCATTTATTAGGAGGAGGAAAAGGAGAGGATCAAGAATCGACCTTTACGGGACACCACAAGTAGGATAAAAGGGGGAAGAAGAACAAAAGTGAAACGTTACAAAACAAGCACGATCACGAAGGTATGAGGAAAACCAGCAACGGAGCTGACCCGAAATATTGAAACCATCGAGCTTTCAAAGGAGGATTTTGTGGTTCACGGAGTCAAAAGCCTTGCCAAAGTCTGTGTATAATACATCCACTTGCTTTCGCTGGTCGATAGTGGAGGCAACAGTATTGGTGAACGAAAGAAGGTTGGAAACTGTTGACCTACCTTTGACGAAACCATGTTGCTCAGAAGCGAGAAGAGGTTCAATTAGAAGATAAACCCTATCGTAAACAACTCTTTCGAGAAGTTTAGTGAAGCAAGATAGAAGTGATATAAGACGAATATTTGAGACGCAGGATGAACTTCCAGATTTAAGGATGGAATAAATATTTGCTGACTTCCAGGAAGAAGAAACGTACAGGAAGCAATACTAAGGTTAAAGAGGACAGATAAAGGCATACACAAAGATGATGACAATGACTTTGTGAATATCTCGTAAGAAGACAGGCTAACACCATCATCCCATTCAAGTCTCTGACCTCAATGAAATGCCCTGAGCCCTGTGAGAAATAAACAAGTCAGTACAAACCTGTGCAGTTCCCTTCGGTCCCATTCACAGTCATGTAATAGTTATAGGCATAATGCCAAATAAAAGCCAGAACGCATCTATTAACATTCTAGACGAACTTTTTTCATACTATAAGCTAGTTAAGTTTCGAATTGAGGACGTCTTTCTAGATGTCCCTTTGACAGAAAAACCCAAAACCGTCTTGTAAGCTCTCCATGTATCTTTGGTCACCAAAAATACTTTCCAAACACTAGTTGCAGAAAGTCATCTGAAGGAATTTATCGATTTCCTCATTACCAAAATTTCCGAGCTCAAAGGGAGCTGCACGATCAAAACTACCTTGAAGGTTAAACAAAACCCCTACGATCTTCCGCATTCGATCAAAATCTTAGTACGGAAAAGAAATTAAATTTGTAATCGTTAAACAAAAATCATAGATTAACCAGAGACTTTAGATCCTAAATCCATTGACCGGAGATCCTAGATTAAAATTGAAAGTAAATCGATTAACAAATGTAATTCGTGCTCAGATCTCTCAATTCAAAATTGAGGAGTGAGAACATTTCATGCGCAGTCTTCACACTGAAAGTAAAAATATTTTATGCTGCCTTCACACTGTGGGCCATTATCGGCTACTGGAATGGTCGCAATGATGGCCTCATTGATGACCAACATCACAAAGTTGCCTCTACACACTGGATCA
Organism: Nemotelus nigrinus; assembly: GCA_947369275.1. NCBI lineage: Eukaryota > Metazoa > Arthropoda > Insecta > Diptera > Stratiomyidae > Nemotelus > Nemotelus nigrinus. Next base: position 120,120,558 of record OX376374.1, read on the forward strand.
CTAGATGGGCCAGTCATGATTTTTCGGTTGCGCGTGATGACCCGCTTTGATGTGTGTGAAAAATCGCTCTGAAAGCCATCCGCGGCCATCGCCATTTCCATGTTTCGCCACTGTCGGCCACTGCAAACCATCGCCCGTCCACGCAATGGGCCACATGCTGGCCCACAATGCGGAGGCAACATTAGAATGAAAAACAAGCCGATCATGCCACCGATTCATGCAGTTAGTGGACTAATGTATAGTAAGCCAAACAAAGCCGAGACCTTTGCCGGTAGTTTAAAGTTCCTGGAGAAGAAGAACGTATTGAACAGACTACTTCAAATTTTATGCTCGGCGGAGCACAAAGTGGGGGTATAATAACTCCAACATCGGTAGAGGAAGTTGAGCTGCTGGTAAAAAAGAATATCGGTCTACTCTGATACATAGCCAAACTTGCGGAGCACTTTTTTCTCTCCTGACTCAAAGAAATCGTCACATAAAATAACCGCTTTCTCCTAAAACAATTAGGTTTTAAAACAAAGCACTCTACTGAGCTCCAACTACTTCGTGTAAGGCAACACATAAAATGTTTTCTAAACAAAGAGAAATCGACTGTGCTAGTCATGTTTGATGTTGCAATCGCATTCGAGACAGTTTTGCATGCCGTGCTCATTATCAAAATGTACCATTCCCCACTTCGTTAGACTTTTTCTACAGAACATGCTTATTTTCCGTCTTGTACAAAAATTCGTAATTTGCAATCCTATATTACTCTTCCGGTTTAGGGAGGATATTCGGTTCAATCCGATTTTTGGTCCCGGTTTAGGGTTCATATTACAAGATTCTTCAATTCGACAAACCAAGGAATGAAGTCAGACCGAGACATTCATTGCGCCAAGGAAATGGTCTGTATTGGCTCGGACCAGACAGATTTGACCTATTCGATTAGTTTGAGCCGCAGGAAGCTGTTACTGGTGATCTCAACCAGCGATAATCAATGCAATGGAAACGATTTATGCAGCAGGAATGATCAAAATATAAGAACAAACGATATCCTGACAATGCTAGAGCACATATTGCTCAACCAGTTAAAAACTAGTCAGAAAAACAACACTGAGAAATAGCTTTTGGGGCATTTCACGTGAAGCGGACAGCGAAAAAAAGTCGAGCCTCTGGATTTCGTTCATATTGTGCATAATGATAAGTCTAGAGAATATGAACACGGATACGCATTTTTTTCTTCTATGAGGTTTAGTTGCCGAGCTATGGGCTTTTGAATAATTGACAAAATTGATGACAACTTCGATTGAATCTAAAGTCAAACTTGTACAGGGATAGGTTTCGTGAATTGCTTGAAATAAACGAAAAATGAAGCTGTGATTCAGGTCTGTTCTATTCGCTTCGGTTCGTTTTATAATATAGAATCAGGCGCGGCGCCGCGCCTGATTCTATATTATGCAAAACTACGGGATTTTTCCTTCAGCTCTTTTTTTATTGTAGCTAAAACGACGATAGCTAAAATTAGTGGAGGAGAATAAAAAAAAAAAACTGTGGTAAGGTATCAAAATTAAAACAATTATTAGCAAAAGGTCTGAAACTGAAACAATCGGTTATTTGAAAAGAATCGCGTACAATATGTCTTGATGTTGAAATTAATTCCTAAATAAAAACTTAAATCACTATGTTTTTGTTATGTCATTATATGAATAGGTTTCATTACACGAGATTTTGACTTTCGGGATTTTGTTTTTCGGGATTTTGAATTTCGGGATTTTGAGTTTCGGGATTTTTAAGTACAGGATTTTGTATTTCGGGATTTTGGAATACGGGAATTTCGAAACATACGGGATTTTGTTGATTCGGGATTTTGTGATTCGGGATTTTGATACGATCCCTCTTTGAAAGTAAACAAATGAATTAGTAGTTTTGCAAGTTTGCAAGAACTGAATCGTTTTAATTAATATCGTTGTTTCTTGATCATCTGTGCATTTAAAAGTTCAATTAAATGTTTAATATTAGATAAAAACTCAATGAAATATTAATGCGCCCAGTGTGGGCACTAGCTCAATCAAACCGGTGTGTTTACTCTGTGATTTAAATTACAAATTTTTGCGATTTGTGCACTCCTGTATCTAACCGGCTGTTTTCTTAGTTAGCTAAAAAGTTGTAAAGAACTATGCCTAACTGACTAAACTAACTGGGTAAAACGTCTAAATATTGAAAAAAAAGAGATCCAAACTAATATTTTATTAGTTTGAAAGAAATACAATTATCAGTTTAAATCCGAAACTAAGCCGAGCGTGTATGGACACGAACTCACACCTTGTAGAAACCTGATTAAATCTGTTCGTGTTGAGGGAGTGTTCGGTGCTATATTCTATTAGGTACCGAATAGAAACCGAAGCACCGTTTCACACTTGTGTGGCAGTGACTGAAAACGAACAGAAAATGAACCGAACCGAATGGAAACTCGTGCGTGTGAAACAGGCCTTAGGTGTAGCATATTATATTTATAAAAATAAAATACTAAAATTTAATGAACTTGTATTTTAGTGCTTGCTTGCTCAATGAAATATTCATCCATATCATATTTTTACTGTTTTTGACACAAAAAATCGCTGAGGTAAGGTCACTTGGAGCCATTTGGCTGCAATTAAAAATATTTTATGCATGAAATAAAACATCTGGCAACTTATCACTGATACGCCAAATTTCAAGTTGGAAATTTTTTAAATGAGCACTTTCTCCATCTTAAGCTAATATCTACTTCAAAATTAACGACTGCTAATTCTACAATAAACAATGCCTGAAGGGAGAGTCAAACGAAGGCACGCTAACACCAGTCGAAAAGATAATCAAATGCATAGCACTTGAAGAACTCACTTCGATTCGGCTAGTGAAGCATTTTTCGATAAATTTACCTCTTATGCTCCAACTACCTACTGATTTATTTTCATTTTTCTTTTGTCGGAACAAATATACTGCTACTGGTAGCGCGACGACGTTAGCACTCATGTTGCGCCTCACAGCTTAAATCGTAAAGAGCAATAGCTATTTTAAAGGTCTTGAGTCTACTACATCATCGTATTGGTTTCGTTTCCTACGGTCAAAATATTGATTGCAATCGTTTGTGCGAGCTCTCAAGCCAAGTAAAATTGGGAATCACTCAGCCGAAAAGGGAAGCAAGAATGTAGTTCGATGATATTTTCATCTTACTTCCGATTGTTTTTCGGTACATATTAGGAAATGAATTTAATTGTAAACAGAAACCAAATAAGGAAAAAAAATATTGCTTGGATACCGTTCGAAAGATTGATATTTAAATAAACCGAAATTAGTAGTTAACGGTGAAGATGTTGAATTCTGTATTAGAATGAAGTGCATTTTCCGTGCAATGTTTTTTTTAAAGTGCATTTAAAATTTTTGTAGCTTCGGTTATTTCATGCATTTTCAATTCAGCGATGCAGACAAAAATGCAAGTGTAATAATTTTAAGAAGCACAAACTTAGTTGATAAGTGTTATCGGAGAAAATTATATATACCGGTGCCTCCAAACTGTAGACAGAGTTGAGTATATGGTATGTTTTCGACTGACCTAAACTTGAAACTTTCCTCCCGCTTGCTGGATCACTTCAATGTCTTTCAAGTGGACAAGTTGACGATTTTCGAAGTCTTATTTAATCAGATATTCAGAGTGAATGTCTGCACTTTAACAGGCATACAAGTGGCTATACAGTCCCTTACTGGAGTTTTCACCTCCTCAAAGCTGGGATTTGAATGACATAAGCCTGTTAACTATATATTAATAAATTTGATGATGTAGATGTTTCAGGTGCCTAGACATAGGGGCATTAACTTGCCAAATCTGGCACCCTTTTGCCGGAATTATCCTGCAGATTACCGATTGGCAATCCGATGAGTTCCATTAAAGTGGCCATCAGACGAAAACACATAAAGGCAGCTTCCCACTTACGCTAGAGCCTCTGCGGAGTTCATCTTTGGAACCCAGGATTGTAAACTTTGAGGAATCAGCGCTCCTGCTGTCAGAACTGGCTCAAAAATTCTACAGTGGTGCAGCTCCAAAAATTAAGTCGACTTGAATTCGAACCGTTTTTACTAAGTTTTTATGGTGTTTACTCCGGTGGACGAGGACGAGGATTTCTTTTATGAGATGAAAAATAACAAAATATGTTCACCAGAAAAGTGATGCTTAATATCATCTACTTTAGCGAAGTATCCTCTGACGTTCGAATAAAGCTTTCAACTATGTAACTTGACTAAGAGTGAAGCAGATTCATTTTTGTTGAGGCACTTAGGGCCCGATAATTCGACCTTGACCCGACTGCAGCTTCTGCTCCTGACATCTCAGTTCCGTATCGCTGTAGCTCGATTTATTCTCAACTGATTTGCAACAGTTGCTGCTTTTAAAATATATATTGTGAAAGACTTTGACCATTTACTGAAGTAATCAGCTTCTACCATAATGCAACAATTTCCGTTCTCAAACTCTAGGAACAACAGTGTGATGTTAAGTGAGCTTCTTTTAAAGAAAACTCTCGCACTATATGATCACATTTTGCTTTGAGGTTCACTCGTGGACTCGCAGACGCATCATTTCCAACACTAATCCTCAACATCTTCTTAAGTGTGTATCTAGTAGAATCGTTCGCGTACTTATCCTGGGTATGCAGTTATTCCTAAGTATGAAGCTCTTCGAGTAAGCCGCTGATTTTAGCGTTGCGGAGCACTAACAACATTTGATTCAAGATACCATTTGCACCCCAAAGCTCCATTCTCGATGAGCAGTCATAGTCCAGAAGTGTGATGGCAAAGTGAAACGGGTTCGTGATAATACCTTATGCCGGGTTTACATTCTCCCCGAGGAATGGCAAATGTTGACAAGGTGAGTGTGTAAATGGTCTCCTTGTTTATTCTCGGCTGTTTTTTTCATGACAAGCACGCGTGTGGCTTGCTCGTCAGCTCTTGTTTGTTTTATGAAGGGATAGTGATCCTTTTATTGCTGTGCCTGAGTGTTTATGACCGTCTCGTCCTAGCTCGAAGCCGCTGGAAGCGAAGTCGGTTTAATGCATCGAGTCAAAGGTATTCGAGAGGGTAGCGAATGATCATTTACATTTTTCGAATTTTTGGCCGGGACATATCCCTGTGTGGCGCAGATTGAAATAACTCAACGCACATCAGGCAGTTGCGATAGCCACAACCTGTATCCCTGTAGCCATCGTTCACTGAACTGAACAAAACAGCTCACAACTGTCGAAAGGTGCATGGTGCGTGTTGCATGGTGGAATATCTTAAGTAAACAATTCACCCTATGTCTTGCTGAGTCTTGTCCAATGTTTTGCCGAGTGCCCTCACGAGACGCTCGTCCCTATGTATAAACGCGGCAAGATTTTCCAAACGCGAGATCAGTTGGTGTAGGGCAATATTCCACTTCTGACGATAGAGTTTTCGCCGTTGATCATGTTCGGAATTGCACGTAGAAAAAAATTTGGAAATTTTGTCTGGAGATTTTGAAACGAACAAGATATAGTTGATCGGAGAAAATGTCTTATGTTCTTTGTTTTCGAGATGACAAACGCATCGATGTTAAAGACGAATATCGTGAGTGCTGATGCAGTTGAATGTCCAACATTTATCTCTAAATCCATATATTTTGATAATTTGGTATTCTGATCTATTTCCACAGTTAGCAGTTTGGTTAAATAGACGACTTGCTGGTCCATTCTCTACACTTCTTCTAGTATTTTCTATTTTATTTATTTATTTACTTGTTAAGTGTCTAAAACAACAGATTTAATCCAATAACGAAAAATTATGTTATCATCAATTCTAAAAGCTAATTAGAAATTGTCACGAATAACTAAAATATGAAATGAATTTATCATTTAGAACGGATAAGTGAAAATTCGTGCAAAAAGAACATTAAACGTAAACGTGGATCTATTTGACCAAAACCAAAACATGGTTTCAGAGATCAGATAAGATAAGTAAATCGTGCAATTTGAACCATATTTGTCTGATTTCAAAAGAAGGAGCTCATGGTTTAAAGCGTCAAACGTCTTAGAGAAATTAGTGTAAAGAACACCCTTTTGTATGAGAGTATAGTTTTTTGAACTAAAGTAGACTATAATGAAATACAGAACGTTTTAAATTGTCACGTGCAACATTCTTTGCCCTAAGGACAGCTTCAACTTTACAGGTAAACCAGGGAGCATTTCTGGGATTTCAGACTTTCTGGAATGAAATATGCAAGTGAAACGTGAAATAAATTTGAGAGGGAGACGTAAAGCCTATGGAGAGCCTCGTCAACGTCCGAGCAACGAAAAAATGAATAACAGTTAGTATGCTTGATTTCTTTCGCCATTCCAGTAAAATTGGCTTTATGGAAGTTAAAATTGGAGTCGGAAAAAGAAGAAGATTGAGAAAAAAGTTGAATGAACTGAAGGAGGATGAAAATTGCGAAGAAAAAAGTGTGAAGCAGTTGAATCCGAACAAACTGAAAACACTTGAAGGTTGGCTAAAATAAGATCAAACATTATCCTATCAATATTAGATACAAAGTATAAGAGGAAGCGTAAAAAAATGAAAGAAGACAATGTAAGGGGAAGAATATTGCTAGAAGTAATGATTGAAAAAGAGGTATTCTACGCTATAGAAGGGAAACTAGAACTACGACACAACATTAAGCGAGCGGAAGGAAAACGACTGAGGAAATCGAATGAGAGCTCTGAAAAGAAAAATGTATAAATTGAAACTGGACTGGAGATTCAAGCAGAGAAGATCGAAAAGTTTTTAATCGCTTTACATAAATTTAAAAAAATGGCACCTACACCACACTTGGTTGAAGAAGATGCAGCATTGTCACTATGATCCGTTTCGATTCTGGGGCTGAGGTTTTCAAATTCACAGATTATTTTGAAGAACTATATTTACTCTTGCTTTGATTCAGGATCCAGTTTGTAAAAACAGTTAGATTGGAATCAGTGAACACACGCTAGCAACTGGTGCTTTACTCACTCGGTTACACACACTTTTATAAGTTGGAATTTTTTATAAGCTACACTAAAATCGTAAAAACAACAAAATCCATTGAAATATATTAAATTGTCATCCCATTTGCTTCTCATAAAACTTGACGAAACGATCGAATCATAAGCCAGAAATAATACCACAGATATCTGTCACAATACAACACAGGCAATGTTATGCAATTGTAACGAAAATCGCTCAGTATCCGCTAATTATCCACACAATTACTTTAATCCGCTTCAGGCTGACTGTAAGCGCGTTAGCGAAATAAGCTAAGACCTATGGTTTTTGTCGACTTGTTTGATCAATGATCTTTTCATGCAGCAAGCCACAAGATCACTAAGATACTTTTCACACTCCATTCCCAGTTGATCGCATTATATAATGCAGCGTGGCAGATCAGGTAACCAAAAAACTATAATTGTATACTTTTTTTTCAATTTGATTGTGTATGAATGAAGCTGAAACCATCAAATTAGATACGAAAAATTGAAAGTATGCCCCGACCGAATAACAATGCTGCGGCAACGAGTTGATTGTAAATAGATGGAACGTTAACTACTTGGTAGCTGGAAGACATCGATTCCTCGCTTCATTTTTAATTTGATAGGCGTGAGTGAAGTGAGCCAAATTGTATCGATCTGAAACGGTAGCAGCTGAAAGTTCTTGAAGGTACTTAGACTTCACACTTTGGTCGATAATCCAGACACTTGAAACCTTCCTGAGGGTAAACTTTTCATACTTTCCTCTTCAAAATCGGCAACTGAATGAGAGCTGAATTGTTTTGAAAGATTTTTTTGGATTAGTATAAACGTTTTTTAAATGTGATATAAGAGTGAACTTCTGCGAAAAAATATTTGTATTTTAAGACGGCCAAAAATGGAATAGCTTTAGGCACAACAAATATAGGCATATAAGTGTGTAACAAAAGACTTGGAATTAGTGTTATTCAAACGAATTAAGTAGTTTATTTGAAATAACATGTTGCGAAGATAATCTCAAGATCGCTTTAGGTTGAACCGATCAGCATAAAGTACACTTGAATAAACTACTGCAAAGAGAGCTCTGCCGTAACATCTTTGAACTCGAGCCATCTTATAATTTATAGCGACTTGAGTGGTAACTATTGCAAGCTCTAAAGTCAACAGGAAAACAATTTGCGGCTTTGTAAACCAAACGAAACCATCAACTTATCAAAATTTCCTCTTCGGGAGGCGTCAGCTATGACTCAAGAGTGATTTTTCATAAATAGTCAATGTTTGTAGAGCAACAAAGCCTCACAATCATGAAAGATTTCACTTTCTTTCATTATAGACTCTTACCGGCTGCTAGTTGCTAATGAAATTTACGGCTCTTTGCCACATGCATTCATCATGAACGAATTTTCAGTCTGAAGTCAAAATAAACCGAGATTTTGATAGTCCGAGAATGGGCCGCTGATGACTTTGATGTTTTGATGGCCAAGTAGATGATCTCGATTTTTTTACGACCCATACGTCCGGTGGCAGAAAGAAACTCTAGACTACAATAAGATGGGCTTCTTTTTGTTGCCACAGCGTTGAATTTAATATTGAGTTTATTGTACTTTTGCAGCATGGTATGGTACGGTACGATCATTGACCGGATTCAACGGTGAATAAGTTGAGATTGTTGCAAAAGAACATTAGTTACTTTTGATGTACCTCGATGATTCACAAAAAAAATGAAGAGACCATGAGGTATTTGTGAAGAAGCTTAATCAAGATAAGCATAAATTGGTCGATATCAGCTTATTATCGTAAGGTGTGAAATTAGGGCCCCTACTGTGTATTCTTAGGTCTGCTCGCATATTGGCTCTCGCGTAATTCGAATGCCCATTCTACTATTCGAATCTAGTGAGATATGAAGCCCCTGAAGTACTTTGTATATTCGTGAAAGTGAACTTACTTTTTACCGGTGAAGCATGTTAAAGAAAATCTATTGAAAATGAAATGTTAATAATATTTTCTCTTCTCATTTAGATATGTTGTGTAACATCAAAATATTTAGTATAATATAATGACGCGTATACTATTACGTTCCATTAAAAATATTTTTTGAGTCAATTATTTACTATGTCATGACAACAAATATCATTAACTATAAGCTCTAACGATCTCTTGAATGTCAATAAGCTTGTCTGTTAACTCGCAACAATTAGCTTTTGATTCATGCAAAAGACATGTGAAAGCTAAACCGAAACAATAATCTAGTCAACAATAACGCATATACATGCCAAATCAAATCATCAATATTAAATGTTATTGTCTAATGAGATGCTCTTCGTTCGTCGCATTTCGAATCAAATGAGCCATCAAACCAATGGCGATTTGGCCATGAATGATTTATCTAATGGCTATCAAGTTCCTCGCATCAACATTATGCACATGCAATAGTCCAAGCCTCGTCAACATCAATATAATGTATTTATTAGTTGGAAATGGGATCGCCGCACCCCATTAAGGGCTTTATTGTTTCGAGTGTGCTATAAACACACATTCGTACAACCGCAGTAGTACAAACGTTATTCAATTGAATTATATAATTCCCAGTCGGAAACACGCACGGGGACGAGTTTATTCAATTAAAGACCGATGCGGTGTCCTTGAGGTGATGGTGTGTTGTCGTTGATTAGAAAAGGAACGATAAACAATTGTTGGCGTTTGGATTATATGGTGAGTAAATAAGTAGCAGTTGTCAAAGTAATTATTTCGATGAAATTACCAAAGCTTGGTGTAACTACATATGTAGCATTTATATTTAGGTTTTCGCAATGAATGAAACATGACTGGAGAAACGTAAACTATTTTAGCAACCGATCAAAAGCACCTATTTAAGAAAAAAAGATATTGTTAAAGTTAAATTTATTTTGAGAATATTTCATCTTTGCCTTGTATACGTTGTATACATACTTGCACGTGGATTTTTTCTTTCAAACCTGCTAGGTCGGTCTTCAAAAATGCAATTACTGCCTTTCTTTCCTCTCAACACTCTAGCAATTACTTGTATATTTACTCTTAACCCAAAAGATGCACACATTTTACTTTGACCATATAATAAAAGTGCAAAACATATCTAGCTGCCAATTCTAATAAAAATAAATTTCCAAAAATACACGAAAACCAGATAAAATGTTTCATTAAAAACAAAATTATAAAGATATAAAGCGAAGGTTCACATATTCTGAATATTGAGCCTTCAAGCACTACGTTGGGATAGAATTGGAAAAAGAAATATAAAGATTATCTTATAAATTAATTAAACGGAACTAATAGGAATATTATGCTTTTTACATACTATTTTAAGCTGCATATGGATTACGATCAAAGGAATTCTATATTGTTTAACTGGTTTGTAGATTGTATTAAACTTATAGGTGAGTACCTATGCTGGTGACTAAAAAATGCAGGATGAGATTCAATATTAAACGAGAATTACGTGCTCAAATCTGAAAAACCTTGATTCCAGCATCTATGTGAATTCTCGAAACTCGTTTCGGAATGAGATTCGATGTCGAATATTCAAAACACTTATCTTAAAAACTCATCAAAAGTTGAATGTCATGCCACCCTCCCATGGGATTGGAAACCTCCACTGGATAGTTGTCATTTTATCAACAGAAATGTTGACAGCTTTGTATCAGCTGAATCAGACTAATTTAGGCTAGACTAATCTTGTGTCAAAAAATGTATTTGATTAGTAACTAAACATAAGATTGTATACGGTGTTTCATCTGTAACTGCAATCAAATTCAATATTAATGTTGTATGAATATGGACGCTCTTTCCTCTATAATCATTTGATTTAAACCATCTCGAATAATAGTGAGATAGGCTCAGTGAAAAATTGAAATAACACACCCCAATAACTTGTTTGAATGGTGCCAAAGATAAGGGGTGGCTGGAAATAATATCGGAAATCAGATGTCCTCTAAAACCCTTAATGTCGACAAAGTTAACCGAAGTGATCCATAATAAAAGAAGCAATAATATATTAGTCCACCAACAAAGTTAATAGATTTTAGGTATATTCCTTAACTCAGTTCTTCTATATATATGCAATGAAAAGTTTTCTAATAAATAAGTATTGGCCCTGAAAACTGATAATCTTTTGTGCTTGCTCATGATAAAGAATTGAAAATGGTCAACACTATGTGGGCGCTAAGCGCTTTAAAGTAGTCATATATTTTTTTAAATCTCGATTTGACATAACTCCAGGAACTATCTCTAAACTCGCAGGGCATATTGCTGTTGACCAAATATATGCATATATGATCTTTAATGAGTGTGTGGTTAAGCCCGTGGCTACGGCAGGCACGTGAAAAAATCCTTTATTCCATCGAACTCCTGAAAAAATTTCACTTGTTGGGAAAAAGTTCAAACGATTGATAAATGTTATCCTTTGTCCACCTTCTGTAGAATCGTAATTTTCAAAATTCCGCGTTGCTCAAGAATGGCTACCAATCACCAAATTACCTTTATTTTGAGCACTTGAAACTTCTATTCACAAAAACTTACGATTGGATAATCAGATCAATATGAAATTCAGTGGATGTATTGGTATTAAATAGAACCAAGTCTGATAGAAGTGATTTTAAAATGTGGCCAACCCTGTCGTTGTAGTGCCATCTTGAAAACTCACTAAGAAAAAAAAACTGCATTTTACCCTATAAAACCCGATCCAGTTACCAAATTTTGACGAAGTTTACACAGTACCTGAACCTTGCTTTAAGCCAAGTTTGATAAGAGTTTAATTGAAAAATTAGGATAGTGCTACCAGCTATCGTAATTTTTGGTTTCATTAATCTTTTCAATTCGGTCTGCAAAATAGACGCATTTTGCTCTTCAGTTGCAGTCATGAAATTAAAACGAAACTCATAGAGTACATAGATGAACTGTGTTGTAGGCCAAATTTGGTAAGAATTTTTCAGCTAAGGTAATTTTTGTAACGCTTTGTCAGTTTTTACTGAGCGATGTTATCATTTCTTACTGAGCGATGTTATTTTAAAATACTAATGATCTTATATCGACAATAAATAAAAAATATTTAATTGTTTTAAATGTGTACCAATTTTTTCCTAGCTTGTAAAAAAAATATTTGAATAAAAAAACCGATTTTTCCTTTCGAAGCTAGATATATTTATTTTTGTGACAAATATCAATATTTCGAGGGTAATCTGCCTTCTTCTTCAGTGTCTATTCAGTTCTTCAGTGTCTATTTGGATTTCGAAAATTTGAAATTTGACCCGTAATTTCTTGGCACCCCCACAATTTCCAATGCAGTCATTGGATCGAAAACTTTCCTGAATTATATTTTTTTTGTATGCAAAAGAAATTAAAGTTGACTAAACCAGTCTGTAGCTTCTACGAATTCACTTGAAAGATAATTCACCTTTTTAAATTGTAAATGTTTATTCCACTGCACTGAAAATTAGTTTGAACACGGGCAACAAGATAGTAAGCAGTGAGTAAAGACACGAAATAAACACGTCAATAAAAAATCGGATAATAATCAATGTCAAGAACATACTCGTGAATTTTCATTTGTATGATCGGACTCATACCTACAAATCCCTTCAATGTAAATATTTAAGCAGCTAAATAAATTGGGTAAATTTGAGCACGGCGATTTTTTCATCATTGTTCGTACCAGCCGAAACCTCGCCCACGTTGGGCGCTATTTACTTTATATGTGAATCTTATTTAATATTCGTTGATTTAAAGCAATCACCTCATACTTAAACGTTTGAAGTCTGTAACAGGAGAATGAACTATACAAACATATCAAGTATTTGTTAAAACATTCGCAATCCTCTCAATTTAAGTGTGAAAAAATGTCCCATATATGAATTTAAGAACTGAAATACCGAAATTGAAAGTTTCTTATAAGTGCATCATGTTATTTTGTTGCCACAAGTCTGCTATCATAACTGGTTTTACCATATTTTGGAAAATCAATTACACCGCTTCTCAATCTAGTTTTGAGCAAAAAAAGGCATGCACACTCATTTTCGATGATTTATACCCTGATGAAATCATCACCAATGTGCAAAATAAGATATGTGCATAAATAGGTCAGTCAATTCGTTCGCGATTTCAAGTTGATTTCATTCGCATTTGATACTTGGTTATGCCTTGGGCTTTGCACCTAATAGCGAGCACACTCAATAACTTGGAGTTATTTTTTTTTGTGATTATAAGTTTTGCAGGTTTGCGTAGTGTCAAATTCGTGATCCAAGACGATGACGAAAATTCGGTTGTTTCATGTTTATTTTAATGTTTATAGTTTTCAAATTTTCAATTAAATTTGAAATTTCGATCAGTTTTTTTTTTGCAAATTTTGCAAATTTTTTTTTCTGTTTTTACAATTTTCAATTAACGCATCATGATTGCCTGAAAAACAATGCATGCCTGTTATTAAAAACACACTAAGCTCATCTTACGGTGTCTATTGACAATTTTTAATGCTGCACGTACTACGTACTCTTCAATTAAGATAATTACTTACATGTATTTTGTACCAATTCAATGCAAGCTCACTGCTTGTAGATATTACCAGCTCACCGCCATACCCGGTCACATCAAATCTCAATTTTTCTATTATGTTCTGCAAAGATTATTATCTTAAATATTTTGCTTGGAAACAATAATGATTCTTTTTTCAACATACATACATGTACATTAATTTGATATAATCGATTCATTGAGAAGCGTAACCTAATCGCACGCTACCATATCATCAATTCATTGTTCATGGTTAGCGTTTAATATTTCACCATCAATCAATGATAGATAGCTTGGCGCGAGGTGTAAGATCATGGAATTTCATTTGTTTATTGGATTTCAATTGAAGCGTCTGCCATTACTAATGAATTAATTTCGACTTCGACTCCAAGTAGGCAATCGACTTTTCATCTCTAGTGGCAAAATCATCGCTGAGCGTGAATTTGTGGTAAGACCGATGCCATCACTGAGTTATAATTGAAATGAAATTGCAATTTATTGGGTGAGAGTCTTATCAAGGCGTTCCGAAATGCGAAAGGGTATGTGATTCACCGACTAAGGGAACTATTTCATTTGTTTCACAATTGAGCTTTGAGTGGTTTTCACGAAAATATCGATTCTATCTTCTACACTGGCTTTCAAATTATGTGGTCTTAAATACTGTCTTTTTTGTTTTTAGTTTTATTATTGAGACAGTGTCAATACCTGCATATAACTTCAAACTATAACCGTTCCGAAATAATCAGAATCATCATTGTAAAATTACGCGATCGCTCTTTCGACATATCACCGTACTAAAATTTATTTCTCACGCTACCGTTACGAAATTCGTAATTGATTTTTCTCACTATTTCTCGGAAATGTGCAATATAAAAAATATATTGTTGACTAATTGAATAGTATGAGCTATATTGCTTGCATCCACACTTAGCAGTAGTATAACCAATCCAATCAATCTTAGGTAATAGATTATTAGTTTGTACCGAATAGTTTCCAAAGTTGAAGGTTTTGATGATGGAATCGATGAATGTAAAATGATAGAGATTATGGTATTTGTACTGTTATAATGCGCTTTTTATTACTACAAATATTTGAAGCATTGAGCATGAATGCGGTTTTGATTGCCAGGTAGCAACTGGTTTCCATTTTATTTGAAGCGAAGTATTCTTGTTCCATTTTTCAAAGATTCCAGAATTAAAATATTGTTATTTACTCACAATGAACTTTTTTACTGATATAATTTATTTAAATATTTTAAGGAACATGCGCCATGAAATTTTAATAAAAATAATGCTCGAAAAATAGCTTGCAAAAAACAAAACAAGTTCAAACTAAACATTATTATACTGAAAGAAAAACTCATGGTCGATTTAACTATTTTAAATAGTATTGTAACAATTCATTCAAAATCGTTAAACGAACTACGGAAAATGGTTCTTTTTACTATGTTAAAATAGCTAATTTAACGATATAAAAGTAGTTGGCTCTGCTAATACAACAAATATCGAAAAGTTCAAGAAATGAACTACTCTAATTGTTTCATAACGACGAAAAATAGTTGATCTATAGCAAAATATTCATCAATTCATTCAACAGTACAAAATTTCGAATAAACTCTAAAACAAAACAATAAATATCTACGCCTCAGATCCTCTTTAAAGTTTGTAGTAATTTTGGTACAAATGGGGCAAGACGTTTTTATTCAGATGGTTAATTGATGGGAGGGTAATGTAAGTGGATGGGTCCAAACGGCGCAGCGATAGTATCGGACCCTCAAGGCATACCATATTGTTTCCTGGTAGATGTTTGATTTCCAGCTGAAGCCTAGTAATGTATTCGGCGAACGAAATGCAGCGAAAACGTCTGTGCGGAATCGAACGAAATAAAGTTCCGCACCCCGACACCGGGAGCAGTATAAATTGCCATTGATGACATTTAACAAGTTCATTACATTTGAATTCGGTGCATATAAATTTAACTAACCAGCATCAAAAATGATATAATCGGCAAAAAAAAAACTATTGTTGCAAGAATGCGCTGTTCATTCATCCATTTTCACTCATTTTTCAATAAAGTATCCGCAAACTCGAATGAAATTATGAGTTGTCACATTTTTCGCATCAATTTTAGATACCTGGGTCATTAAATGGCCGCGAAATTTAACTTATACATAGTGCAGCGCCATCTCAGAGCGAGTCACTGCGTTGTCTTCGAAGACAGTTATACGTCTTCGGACACATTACTGACGAGCAAAACCAAACGAAACGAAATTTCGCGCCAGGCTGATTTTGTATGGGATTTGACACTTCGTTTCGTTTCGCGTCGAATACATTTCAGGGCTTGAAAATGAAATGGATAACCTGACACCTTCATTGCGTTTAGTACGTATGACTGTAATGGGCTGAGTGCGACATATATATGTTAGTGCAGAATCTGGGCACTTGCGTGCGATTTTGATAATATAGAAGAAATAATGTTCGGCATTTAAGTTAGATGGCGATGAAGTTTAAGAATAGAAAGAACAGGAGTTTCGTGAGTTACAAATATAAGAATCGCCTAAATGCGTTCTTTAATTATAATTTTGATGATTCAGATACACCAATTTAATAAGTCGCTTTTCTTTGGAGTTTTCTTTTAGAAAATTAATTTCTTTGAAAGTATTTTCTACGATTAACTTTCTCCGCTTGTTGACTCCAATCCGAATAAGAATATGGCTGTCCTAGAAGTTGCTCAGCTACTACGAGTTTCACTGTTCGAGTCTCGGACGTCCTGTGTGAATTGCCGAAAAGATGGAAAATTGACGCACTCTGCTCAGATTTCAGCAATGCATTTGACAGAGTTGACTATTCTACCTTGATTTCGAAGCTACAAAAATGCGCACTTGCCGGCTGAGTTCCTATTATTTCTGCTGTACTGAAAAGAACCTGATCCACTTCTTTTTAGCACATTCATTTCGAATATATTTGATTTTCTGTCAAATACACGTAACGCACTCTATGCTAGCTTGATTCAGTTGATCATACACTGAACTTGAACACTGTTTTCTCGAACACATTTGTATTATCTGGAACCCTGCTTCTTAAATCCACAGAGACAGACTCGTGTCCATAAAAAAACAATTTTTACTTTTCTCCCTGAGGGAATTATACAACCTTTATGACGTCAATAGCTTTCTCTCTAATAAGTTTCGACTAGGTCATTTAAATTTTGTTTCAATTGCATCCAGAAGAATAGCGGTATCGACCTACTTCACATTCGACGTCATTAGAGGCCATGTTGGAGTTGAACTCTTGAAAAACCACCCTGTGTTTAAAATCACTATAAGGAACACCAGGTCCAATCGTTCGCTAATTTCTTCACAAATGCAGTGAGTCATTAAACAGGTGCTGCGAATATTCAATACCGTAATCTATCCTTATTCCCATCGATTTAAAAATTAGCCTTGAAATCCGTCCTTTCCAAGCCATTCTTAATCCATTGTTTTAAGATATTGGTTTAAGCAAATATGTTATTTATTTTGTTTGATATTGTACTATGCTTGGTGAATAAAATATTATAAATATAAAAAAAACAATTTATGCAAAGAAGTTCGAACATTCTCTTGATTTGGCTCTGTGAAACAAGTTAAATCATCCCATACCTTCTTTTTTTTATAGAAAAATGTACGCTTTATATCATGGTTTTTAATAATAAATAATTACATATAAAATCAAATATTTTTTGTCAGAGCTTTTGCAACTAGACCGTTATTGTTCTGCCAAATCTTAGTCTATCCAAATTTTCTCTGGTTCAAATTTGTAATTTATTCGATATTCTACATAATTCCCTTGCTGATATATTGTTTTTGACTGAAGCCTAGTATAAAAAGGGCTCTTTGAGCTTTAAATGACTAAATTCGCTTACATGTATCTCAGATACATTGTAATAGCTTCATCATCGCGATCGTGTCTATTGTTCGTATTCATTCGTAAAACTTCAAAGCCCGCTACAATTAACAAAGTGTTTTCTGTGCTAAAATAAAGCGAAGACCTACCTCCTATGATTCATAATTACTTTGCAATCAGTAGTTTCGTGACAGTGAATGGTCATTATTACACTTGACCTTGTCATCGAAACTAAACACCGTAGACTCTTCAATTAGCTTGCGTTTGCCCCGAAGTTCGAATCTAAATTCATCATAAAATAATTCAACTATAGCTATAAGGCACAAACCGTTCAACAACAATTATCTGCATGCGGCCTAGCACGTACATACATGCATACATGTAATCACGCTCTGGCATAGTTAATCGGTTAAATTATAAATTAAAAATTTACTATAGCGGAAGAGATGCAGTGTTGTCTTTTGTGTCCAATGAACTTTCAGAAACGTTTCGATTTTTTAAAGTTGCAGAATAATATTTTTCATCGCACATAAACATGTTGATGACTCATACAATTGATTTGCTTCACTGAACGCATCTGGCGTGCTAAATTGGTGGTCAGAACACCCACTATCTAAATATTGAATACATTGAAGGCGCAGTGGCTGGCAAAGACCAAGGTGAATGAATCGACATTAATTATATCCGAGTTTTTGGAGTTGCGATTGCAATCTCTTTTTACTAATGTTCGAAGAACATTAGTATTAAAATCACTTTGGCCGAAAATTCATATTTCCATATAAATACATACAGTCAGCGACAAAAGTCATGGCACCTGAGTGCACTTATCGTTTTGCAGATACATATCTTCTAAAATACTAAAGCCATTCGGTTGTGTTTTAGAAATAATAAATATTTATTAACATAGATTATGAATATATAAAAACAAATCAAATTTCACAAGATTAATAAAACAAAACAACTTCGTTTAAACAAAAATTATACTTTTGCCGCGACAAAAGTGATGGCACTTGATTAGAAAATTGTATCTTTTAATAGCAGTATATTGAAATTAATATTTAGTTGGATATTTTTTGGATTGTATTACCGCTTTCAAGCGCCTTTGCATTGATTGGACTAATTTTAGCGTATATGAATTGTTGATATTAGCCCATTCTTGCCGTATGATGTTCTTCAGTTGTGCTTTCGATGTTATGTCATGTTTCCTTAAGTTTTTTCCAATTCACTCCAAAGATTCTCAATCGGATCGAGGTCTGGTGACTGAGGAGGTGTAGCCAACATATGAGGAGTGTTATAGATTGCCCATTGTTTCACAATGTATGCTGAATGCTTGGGAAATAATAATCACAATATTTTGTTGAAAATAATAATCACCACTCAAACCCAATTTTCCTGCACTATTTTGCAAATTTTTCTTCAAAATGGCTAGATATCCGAAACGATCCATTGTGCTTTCTATAAACTTCATATTTCCCACACCGTTTGCAGACATGCATCCCCATATCATAACGCCACCGCCACCATGTTTCACTGTAGGATGTAATGTTTTGGCAGTAAAATTTCGCCTTGTCGACGCCACACTCTTATGCTACCACCACTTCCAAAAATATTGAATTTCGATTCATTGGTAAAAATAACCTTGTTCCAGATGTCAGCTGGTGCATTTAAGTATTTTCTGGCGAATTCTAGACGTTTTTTTTTATTTTTCTTGCTTATGAACGGTTTTTTGCGAACGACACGGCTTCTAAGTCCATTACTTTGTATGACTCTTTGAATACTCCTTGGAGAAATTTACTTTCCAGATTCACCTGAAGCTGCCTGGCTTAGTTCACTTGCAAATATTTTTGGATTAACCTTGACTTTGGGCATTATAATCCATTTATCGTTGTCGGTTCACACTTAGGGCCGGCCCGTTCTTGTCTTGTTTTTAATTCTGTTTTCTATTTTCTTTCGTTTAATTATATATTTTACTGTTGACTTACTCCTTTGTATATATTCTCCAATTTCCTCATAAGTTTTCCCATCTTTTCTCATATTTAACACAATTTTTCTTTCTTCACACGTTGTTTCTTTCCTTGACATCTTTTTTAATCACAAAACACTAAAAAAATTGACTGAATCAACGTAAAACTTTCTCAAACTAAAATAGATAGACCACCAAATTGATATTTACTTGCAACAGGCTACACAGCTCCTGGAAATTACTGTTATTGAATAAGCAACCCGCTGAGTGCCATGATTTTTGTCGCGGCAATTGTGTACTACGCAACAAATTTTACGCTTCATGGACAAACGCAATGCAATATTGAAATCCCGTAAATGGTAAAATATAGCTGCTATTATAAAGATTATATTTTGAGTAATTTACTTTTAAAAATTAAAAACCATACTGAATAGTACTTATTGTTTTTCTACACAATTAAAGGTGCCATGACTTTTGTCGCTGACTGTATATACTAGGGCCAGGTCTCAGCAAATGTTAATTATTTTTAGCCCTTTGGTGCCGGCGGCCATTTTAATCATATTTTAAATATACCTATCAACAAATAAATTTCGAAAAAACTAAGCTAAGGAAATGAATTTCGAACGTGTAAATGTGAATATGATGACATTTTAGAAATTTTAATCCTATGTGAGCACAACGTGCCTAAAATAAGATTGGGAAAATTTGAAAAATGTTTCAATTGCGATAATTTTCAAAAAATTTTTTCATGCGCTCAACCGTTTTTGCGATAGAGGGCGGGGAGCGCGCAGCACTCAGCCATACGTACTGTAATGCAAGGTCAACAGTGAATATCTGTGAATACTACCTTAAATTTTGAATTATTTGTATTATTTATCAGTTAATACATTGTATTTAATAATATTTTACATATTTTGAATGTATTCATTTCATAATGTTTACCTATTTTGTGTAATAAAAAACTCATTAAATGAGATACTTCTTGTATATGTAAATTTATTGAAAGTAAATTTTAAGTAGAAAAATAATTTAGTATTTTATCTTTAAAATGTGTGTTTTCAGATATTAAATAATAAATTTTACTTATTATATGATTATATATCTTAAAGTTATATTAATTTACTCCAAGTAAGTTTTGAGGAGAAGTAAAACGAGCTTATACATTTTAATTTTATCTTTTTTCAGCAAATGTACATTTCTTACGATTTAAATTGAACTGCAGTGAAAATCTATAAATCTTTAATAATTTAAAGAATAAAAGTACTAATTTTCTTCTTCTTCATCGTTATCTTCTGGACGTTCGGGAATTTCTGTATCATTGTCATCATCTTCGTTGCCTGGGATTGTTGTTTTCAGACCGTCCTGAATTTCAGAGTCAAATTCACTCTCTTGCTCACAGTCACTTTGCAATGAAATAGCATTGAAGCAAGCTTGCCCATTACACTGGCCGCAAGCTAACGAGCATTGCAATTCCGATTTTCTATATCCGCACCGTGCCCCACATCCATTCTTACAATAACAAACTAGAGTATTAAGTAATACATCAGAAACTGGTGGTAATATTGTTGTCATTGGCTGCAGGAGCTCATTTTGGAGCACCCAACCCCATTCCTGGGGTTCTAAATCATGCCCTAACCATTTTTGAACTTAGTCTACTCTCAATTAATTTACATATACGATAAGTATTTCATTTAAATAGTTTTTAATTACACAAAGAAGGTAAGTATAATTAAATGAATATATTAAAAATATGTAAAATGTTTTTAAGTACAATATATTAACTGGTATATAATTCAAAATTCAAGGTAGGATTCGCAGGTATTCACGGTTGACCTTGCATTACAGTACGTATGGCTGAGTGCTGCGCACTCACCGCCCTCTATCGCAAAAACGGTTGAGCGCATAACAAATTGCTTCAAATAAAATTTTTATAATAGACAAAAATTTTTTATAATAGATGTTAACATCATTGGAGCAGTAGAAACCAAGATAATCGAGAAAAACTGTTTTTTCTCACCTTTGACCTTGAATAACTTACGACGTAGACACGAGATTTTATAAGACTTTTGAGACCACTTTTAGAACGCCAAAATGAAGATACATACGAAAATTCAGCTTGTTATCTCTTTTAAATTCAGCTTGTTATCTGTCTCTAAAACTTAAGGAATAGTACTCAAAACATACAGAATCTAGTCAAAAAGGCAACATAACGATGATAAACATCCAAACAAGCAAAAAACAACCTCATAAACAAACACATAGCCTCAAAACCCAACATCTATCGGTAAAATTGTCTTATGAGTATGGGGGACACGTTTTTGCAGTCGGGGCAGTTATCATATGAGTTCCATTGATAGATGCTGTTGTATAGGAAGATAATTAATTGTATCTTCTTATACAATAGGATCTATTACTCTAACTCAAAATTGACCCGCCTGTAAAGCAATTAAAGCATATAATCAATATAATATCCATGAATATAATATTGGCTATAAAATAAAACAGCCACATATTCTCCTAACAATACATTTCCTTTTTAGTTACAACAAATATGAAGTTCAAAGGGCAAGTCAGCTTTGTACTCACTAAAGTCAAACTTCCACCCCAAAACCATCAATATATATTCAAATAATGGTAATTAGTGCTTTTCGACTGCTAAGTGTACACCATGCACAGAATATCCACCATTGGATATTTTTCATTACCAGTAAAAAAGTTTTGGGAGAAATATACTCCGTTTTAATTCTTATATTGCACAGCAAATATTTTCTTTCGCGTGCTCATTTGAATATATAGTATACATGTATGCATTTGAAAGCCTCGCGCCAAGCCTATCGTACTCGATTTAAGAAACTGCAGCAAAATGTCTAAGCTCAGTTCGGCTGTAATTTTCTACAATTTGTTGGAAGAGGGGAAACGATGACGTCAGCAATATTTTGCTTGCAGCCAAAGTACAAAAACTACTCGCTGCGAATCAATTTTAATATATTATAATAGATTCAGGTATGCGAACAGCAACTTATGAAACTTGCAAGACATATTAACATTACTACACTGTAGACTAATTTAGTTTTGGCAATTCTGTAGCTACTGCAGTTTTGGCAATTCTTTAGCTACGGCAGTCACTAAAAGTGAAAACCTTCAAATCATCCTGTTTCCTGAAAAATATTCGTTATTTGAAGAAAAAAAAAACCAATTCATAGGTATACAAATTTTTTGCTCTGCCAAAACAACCAAAAAAAAACTTTTGAGATTCCATATCGGATAGGAACGGTAGCACTCAATTTACCTATATTTTAAGGAAAAACAACTTCTCTTCTCGGTAATTCACGACCCAATAGTCAAAAACAACTGAATTCACAGAATGCAATGTAGGCCAACCTGTGCCAGTGGTAGCATCTTGAAAAATCGCTAAGAAAAAAAAGCTGCTCTTTGCCCTATGAATTCTGATCTCTCTGATATCTTTTCGAATTTTCACGAAATTCACGCAGTAGCTGAACCTTACTCCAAACCATGTTTGCGAGAAATTCGGTTGAAAAGCTAAGTTGGAGCTGCCAACTTTGATAATTTTAGTGTAGTGAGTTCTGAGAATTCGCTCAGGATTATTTAGCTCATTGTCCCTTAACTTCCAGTGCAGTCATGAAATCAAAACGGAGTTCATATCGTAAACAAAACTTCTTCTATGCAATATTCAATTGGAATTTGGTTGAAAAACCATGATAGGGTTGCCCGCGATGGTTGGTTTTAGTTTACTTCTTGCCATATCTTTAATAAGCGATTCCGTCATAAAATTTTTCAAATGGTAATGATCTTGTAGCGATAATGAGCAGCAAACATTAAAATTTCGAAAATTTGAGATTTTTTGCGGATGGTAGCCCTAAATTTCTTTATACCCCTATAACTTCCAGTACAATCATCAAATGAAAACGAAATTCGCAGGGTAGGTTGATATCAACGTGAGACAGATTTGGTATATTTTTGGTTTTGATGCTAGCGAAGAGCTGCCAGCACGAGGTGGTTTGGCTATTTTTGTTTCAATAAATGTTTACATTAAGTATTCATATCGCGAAAATTTACAATGAAAATAAGTTACCAATGTTTAAATTTTCTAAATTCTGGAAATTTTTCCGATGGCAATCCAAAGCATCTTTCTATCCCTGTAACTTTCAATGATAAAAATCATCGGATAAGCTCATCGGCTAAAAACGAGATTCATAGGTTAGCTTGATTTTGACGTGAAGCAATTGTGGTAAACTTTTATTTGCATTGCTGGTAAATTATTGCGAGCACTGAGCATTTTCTTTCTTTATTCTTCAGGAGATATTGCTTTCAAAGTTTTGTAAGATTGGCAGCCGATAATGAATATAACTAACAAGTGTTTGAATTTCCTAAATTGTAAAATTCATGTAAGTGGTAACCCTGAAAACCATTCCACCCTATGAGTTTAAATGCATTGTTGAGATCAAAGCGATGTATTGCCTTTGAAGCAGATTGGAGCACGTTTGGTAGAATAAACACTCAAAATCTGCACGTTTCTTCTACTGTTCATCAAACATTAGCGTTTATTACATTAGAGATTTTTTTATCTTTAGTCTTTCCTTCACCAGCTTTCCCTTTCACTTTGGATGTGATTCGCTTAAGATATTCGCTGACATTTTCATATTAAATTCAACACTTTTTCAAGAATCAAAGACAGACTTATTTTCAGTTGTGACGAAAAACTGTCGAGCAAATAAATCTTTATAATTATGTTGCTTTTAATTAAACAAGCTTCTTCGTCCATCTACTACAACGCATCAACGATTCGTTCGTTATCTACGATTTGAAGAAAGAG
This sequence comes from Nemotelus nigrinus, assembly GCA_947369275.1. Taxonomy (NCBI): domain Eukaryota; kingdom Metazoa; phylum Arthropoda; class Insecta; order Diptera; family Stratiomyidae; genus Nemotelus; species Nemotelus nigrinus. The sequence goes on from OX376374.1 coordinate 120,144,786, forward strand.
AAAAATTCTTATTCTGGATTCATTCTAAAGTTACTGTATATTCTGTTTGAATCAACTAATGCGAAAAGAGGTGACTTTCATCTCTGTTTGCAATTAATTAAGGTTAATGCAAAGATCCGTACCTACGACACAGAAGAAAACTTAAGACTATACGAAGCAGAGAACTTGTCTAAAAAAAAGGAAAAGTTTATGTAATTAGCTTCTCTATTTCAGAGATTATGTGATGTTTGATGAAAGGTTTATTTGGGTCAGTAGGACGGTTGATCCGGTTGAAATATTTGACTTAGATTAGACAAAAATGTGGTGTCTACTCATATGAAGCTAAACACGATTCAATGTTGGGATCTTGTATGTTTTTTTTCCTGCGATTTGTCCATGGCTAACTGTTTATACGTACCAATATGCGTCACATGTAATTCTTCGAAACTCAATCAGCTGCAATCACACAGAATTTAATCAACTATAAAAGCATCAAATCGTACTAATCACATCGTATACGGTTCAACATCAGTTCGTGTCATAGAGCCATTAAGCCGCTGCCAAATGGATTTCCATTTTCATAATGAACGATAAAACTAACACCTCTTTAGATATCGTACTCGGTCCAAATGTTTTTGTTTGGAAATCGCATTATCTCCATTGTTTTCCCGCGAGGGCGTTTCAAAGCAGCACTTCCGCGAAAAGAATCTGTTCTGTACTGATTCGGCGATATTAAATTATACAAATCTCATAACCCTATCCCGGGCAAGTAAGCAAGTGCGGCACATGCAAGCGAACATAACGCAACCCCCATCAACTACGAAGCGAACATATGACACAGAATGGTAATTATCATATTATTTTCGGTGCTCGAAAAACTCAGCAGACATTGGTAATGATCCTGGAAATTTCCTAATTATGAAGTGAAGTGTGAGCCAATAATATTTAATATTCATTTCAATTTTGTTTTGTTACGAAACGTAGATGAGAACGTGTGCAATGAAGGTATGCAGATGATAAAGGAAAGGCATAATATGATTCAAACGATTTGGGAACTTTAGTCGAATTGGGATTCATTAGGTGTTTTTTTTGCTCCCCCTATCCATAACAGAACAGAACAGACGTATTACTACACCTGTCCCTGTGAATTCACTGGAACAGGAGTGTTATTGTTTCCAATGCGTTTGTTCTGTTCTGTTATGGATAGAAGGAGCAAAAAAAACACGCCTATTGTTATGTTTAATGATTACAGGAAAGAAGAAATGGAAGAAGTAGGAATAATAATAATAAAAATAATTTTATTCATTTAATAGTACATAGATTACTTAACTTAAGGGGAGTTTAACGTGAAAGATCTTATATTTAGCGGCTATTATATTTTGGCTTGATTGGCTCTTTCTGGAATCTGATTATATTTTTACTAATGTTCGAAGAATATTAGTATTAAAATCGATTTGGCCAAAAATTCATATTTCCATATAAATTTCCCTAAAAAATTCAGTGAATATTGCTCGGGAACGCACCACCCGATTCAGCTGAAACTTTTAGGATACATTGGTGTATATGCAGAATAGGTCCAGGTCTCACCAAATGTCAGTTATCTTTAACCCTTTGGTGTCGGCAGCCATTTTAGTGATATTTTTAATATACCTATTACTCCGTCCACAAATAATTTTCGCAAAAACTATGGTAGCGAAATGAATTTCCAAAGTGCTTTAAATGTGATTCGGATATTGTTTTGGAATTTTTTAACCCCATGTGTGCGCTAGGTGCCTAAAAAGTGAAGGGGAAAATTTGAAAACTTTGAAATTGCGATAACTTTTGACAGAGCTATTTAATCAATATGAAACTTTCAGAACATATTTATATTATTTAGTTATACTAAATACTATATATTGGTAGTATTTAGTAGCTTTTAATGAGCATGTTAGCAACCCTGTAGCTAGGGCTGGCACTGAAAGTGAAAACCTCCAAATCATCGACTCTCCTGAAAAAATGCCGTTTCTTCAAAAAAAGCCACTCATATGTAAATCTTATGCTTTGTTTACATAGCGAAAGTAAAAAATTTTATATGTTATAGCGGGCACGCTTGGTGACCCTTGCCCAATTTACCTATATTTTTAGCATCAAAAACTTCTGTTCACGGAAACTCATGATCCGATAAGCAGAACTAATTGAAATTCACAGAATGTATTGGTCTTAAATAGGACCAGGTCTGATAGAAGTGATTTTGAAATGCGGGCGATTCTGTGCCAGTGGTGCCATCTTGAAAAATCACTAAAAAAGATAACTGCTTTCAGCCCTATAAATTCTAATTCAATCGTTCGATTTTAACGAAATTCACATAGTAGCTGAACCACTGCGCTTGGTAGAAATTTGGTCGAAAAATTCGGTTGGAGCTGTCAGCTATGATAATGTTTGTGCCTTAAATTTTGAAAATTCGTTGAGGAAAATAAAGGTTTTTGCCCTATAGCTTCCAGCACAGTCATGATATCATAACGAAATTCATATGGCAAATTTAAATTATTGTAGGCAGTAGAAACTTAGTTTGAAAAACGATGATAGGGTTGCCAGCTATGATTGTTTTTGTATTTTTTTGACATAGCTCTACTAAGCGATTTAATCATAAAATTTTCAAATCGTAGTGGTCTTGTAGTGAAAATACACACCAAATACAAAGATCTAGAAAGTTCGAAAGCTTTTGCAAATGGTAACCCTAAATTTCTTTGTATCCCTATAACTTCCAATGCAGTGATCGGATCAATACGAAATTCGCAGAGCAGGTTGACTTCAACTTGAGGCAGATGTGACTTAGTTTTGGCTTCGGTGCTAGCAAAGGACTGCTAGCACGAGGTGTTTTTGTTATTTTCATACCAATAAATGCTTTCATTAAGTATTCACATCGAGTATACAATATATAACAATATATATGACAATACCTGCAATATGTAATATATAAGACAATAACAACAATAAAACCACAATATGTAAGACAATATATAACAATACACTCACAATCTGCGCAAATCCTCTACTGTTCTTCGAACATTAGTATTTCTAGCGGTTCCCCATTTGTCTTCTACGTACAAGTGCTGTTAGAAAGAAAATTAATTGCCTAGCACTAAAAACCTCCTTTATTTTTAATTTGTGTGAAGTAGTTTGAAGATATTGCAAACTTTTGTCTTTAACATGGCTCAAAATAAAAAAAAGTCTGTTTTTCTGTTAAACTCTTAATTTTGTAGATGATGGGATCAACTTACAACATTCTGGTGACAAGTGCTACAAAGTTTGTAATAATGAATCAATCTGGTTCAAAATTTTTAGCTTCCTCATGTTTTATATTCTTATATGTATATATTTTCTAAAATATTTATTACTTGCATTAACGGAGTGGGTGATCATGTTTTTCGGTTGAAAAGTCAACAATTGCGGCGTTGGCTAGAGATCAGAGCAACTTCCTGCGAATCGTTACCACTAAAGCTAATAACAATTGAATAATGAAGATTTCTAGCGAAAATATACATAATTATTGGTTTCATCGAAACCATAACGTAAGCTTTTTCGAATAAAATTTCCCAGGAATATTATTTTATCGTTTGCATTATAGAATTCTACGAAGTAACAAATCAATTTGATTATATGATTCATGTAAACAGATTCGTCAAATATATCCGAGTGGGGATGTAGAATAGAATAAACCAATGTAATCTAAAATGGGATGTCGGAATAATTCGAAATGAAATATTAATGCGCAATTGAAGGAGTTCTATTCTGCCCTGATTCGCATAAACGTTCTACCTAGATTTTAGCGCTTTCGAGATATTCAATGATTTGTGTACATACATACATTAAGTGGCGGGCAAAAGTCTACATGCAGCATCTTATACTAAGTTTCTGAGTGATTGGAAGCTTTAATCAAAAAACCATTGATGCAGTTTTTTTGCATTATTGAAAATATATTTATAAAACACAAAAATTTTTCATAACAAACTTACAAAGAAGTTCATAAAAGCGAAAAAAATGACGTGACAAAAGTCTACGTACAATCAATGCTTGCTTACTAATACAAAAAATGTTAACAGAATTTTTACAAATATTTGTAGTTTTAGTACTATTTTGGCCTCCTGCAGTATCAATTACTGCTTGCAGTCTTCGAGGCATAGAGGCAACTAAATTACCGGTTTCTTCTGTCGTTATTTTCTCCCATTCTGCTATGAGTGCATCCTTCAGCAAATTCTTGTTTTTTACGGAGATCTTTCGAATTTTTCGCTCAAGGAGCTCCCATACATGCTCTATCGGATATAAATCTGGGCTTTGGGGAGGATGATTAAGCTGTCTGGGAGCGTAATATAACAGCCAATCCTTGACGATATGAGATGTGTGCTTTGGGTCGTTGTCTTGTTGGAAAATCCACCTCCTTCCAAGGCACAACTTCTCGACCGATGGCTGCAAATGCTGTTCCAACAGTCTTTTATATACAAAGCGATCCATGGTGCATTCAATAAATTCTAATCTTCCCACTTCAGATGCTGCTATGACTCCCCAAACCATGTCATTGTCTCCACCATGCTTGACTGTAGGTACCAGTTTTTTGGGATCTAAGGCAGTGTTGTCATCAGTAAAAAGGACTCGCTTCCAAAAATCCATGTCCTTTTCAATATGAGCCTTTGCGAATTCTAGGCGTAGAAGTCGGTTTTTAGCGGATATTAATGGTTTTTTTCGGAGAGTTCTGCTTCGAAAACCATTTGTATTCAACGCTCGTATAATAGTCCTTGGATGGACAATCTTGTTACTCACCGTAGCGATTTGTTCCGCTAAATTTGGAGCACTTGTTTTGGGATTTTTACCCACTTCCTTCAAAATTAGGCTGACTTCTCTCCGCGAAAGTTTTTTCGGTCGACCAGTTCGTGGCTTGTTCTTAATAGAACCGGTGTTTTCTAAGTTTTTTATTATTGTTTGCACTGAACTTTGTTTTAACTTCAATAGTTTCGCTATTTCACCATACGACTTATTGTCTTTTCTGTATTGAACGACCAATTTCCGTACATCACTGCAAATTTCTTTCCCTGGCGACATTTTTTCGACCTTACACTTCAAAACTAGCAATTGTACTATAATAGCGTAGCAGCTGCAGTTGCACAACAAATAAACGAATAGGTTCTTAGAAAAGTGTTGTTATGTTTCCCAGAACATTTTGCGTATTAGTAAGCAAGTATTGACTGTACGTAGACTTTTGTCACGTCATATTTTTTCGCTTGAATTACTATATATGAATTATATATAACTATAAATACTTATATATGAATTTCTTTGAAAGTTTGTTATGAAAATTTTTTGTTTTTGTTTTTTTATATATATATTTTCGATAATGCAAAAAACTGCATCAATGGTTTTTTGATTCACTCAGAAACTAAGTATAAGTAGGTATATTTTTTGTACATGTGAACACTGTACATATGTATATTTTTTTTTTCGTCGTTGGAAGGTGGAAATCTTCTAGAAGATGCTTCAGGGCTCCTACCCTGGAACATGCCGGATTTTTACCGACTAAAACCACCTCCTTCTTCTTCCACACTCCCCACGGGACTACTTATTCAGCATTACTTCGTGGGGGTGGATCAGCCATTAGCTGCTTCTACGCATCCCTTCTTCTTCCTTCGTTCTGTCCCTTTCCGCGTCACGCAGTTTGCGGTGAATATTTTTAAGTGTTTTTTCGACGGCATTCCACGCAGTTTGGGATTTCAGCATGCAGTTCACGATATTTACCGCTGATATCCTTGTGCCTAGTTCCGTCTCTAGGCTACTTCTACATACATCAAAGCGGGGACAGGTGAACATAACGTGTTCCGCATCCTCGGGTACATTTTTGCAGGCTGGACAGTCCGGTGAGGTGTCGAGTCGAAAGCGATGCAGATAATACCGATAACCGCCATGTCCGCTCAAGAATTGGGTTAGGTCATAGCTTGTTTCTCCGTGGCTTCTTAAAACCCATTGCGCAACGTTGGAGATTAATTTGTACGTCCAACGCCCGTTTACGGCCTCTTCCCAGTTCCTCTGCCATGAGCGCATTGACACTAGCCTTTGAATCTCTCGCGTGCTCGCTGTCCGTGCTTCGTTTTTATAGAGTCGAAGCGCTTCATCCGCAACAATTTCGATGGGCAGCATACTGGCTAGAACACACGTTGCCTCATAGGACGTTGTGCGAAAGGCGCAGCAAGTTCGAAGTGCAATCAGTCGGTAGGCTGCTTGCATTTTTCGGCGATTCGATTTTATGTGTAGCGCTGGTGCCCACACTGGTGCTGCGTACATTAGAATAGAGGTCACCACTCTTGAAATGAAAAGCCTTCGGGTTTGCTTCGGGCCGCCAATATTGGGTAGCATTCTAGCGAGTGCTGAACCGACAACGGATGCCTTCTTACCAGCTTTCTCCAGATGAGGTTTGAAGCTCAGTCTGCTGTCGATAGTTACGCCTAGGTATTTTATAGCAGGCTGCGAGGTAATTATACAGTCACCAACCTTTATTCGTACTACTGGTAGTTTCCTCCGCTTCGTGATTAGTACCATTTCCGTCTTATGGTCGGCTAGTTTGAGCCCAGGGCAACTAAGCCATGATTTAACAGCCCAGATTGCTTCGGTTGCGTAAATTTCGACCTCTTCAAGGTGACGGGTTGGAATCACGATGCCAATATCGTCGGCGAAGCCTACCGCCACCACGTTTCTGGGTACTCGTAGCCTTAGTATCCCGTCGTACATTACGTTCCAGAGTAGGGGGCCAAGAACAGATCACTGTGGTACTCCCGCCGTTACTAGGTAGAGTTTTGGTCCTTCGTCTGAGTCGTAGCGTAAGGTTCTTTCCTTGAAGTAGTTGACGATTATAGATGCCAAATAGCGTGACACTCCATTATCGACCAGAGCGGCTGTAATACGGCTCCACCTCGCGGAGTTAAAGGCGTTCTTTACGTCTAACGTGACCACGGCGCAGCATCCTCCTTTATCCCTCGCGTTCATTGCCATGTCTGACACCATTCTGACAGGGTCCATATATGGGTCCATATTGTACATATGTATATGGAGAGTGAATTTTTCAGTATTGATTTTAACATACCTCCACAAAATATACGTTTTTCAAATTTTGCAGAATTATGTAATAGAGTATGTAGTTTTTGATTCCGGTGTTAACTCAAAAATGACATAAAATTTAAAGAGAACGTTTATGCGAATCAGGGCAGTATTAACAATAAATAAAACACCACTACATGTGCTTATTGCTATAATTGATTCATGTTGCTAGATTGGATGATAAGAAAAGTTTCAAAAATTTCTAGTAGATAGAGCACCGACTACTACGGTCTTTAGACAATTATGGAATGGCAGTCATGATCACAACCCAGGCCAACAGTTGATCCAGTCGTAATTGGGTATCTGTGTCAAATCAGGTGTGAAATCAGTCGCGCAACTAACCACTTCACGTTTGTGATTTCGAATTAAGTCTCTACTAAATAGAACCACCAGATCCTGAATTTACTCCAAATTTCTTTGGAATCGTACTCAACAAAGCTTTATAGTTTTAAGACGAGGATTTTTTTAAGAGGTAGTTATTGTTTTTAGTTGGATAGTTATAATCAGAAACAGTTTTTCACGGAGTCATAGCAGAATCAATATCAGTACCAGATAACCTTTTCTAATTACAATAGATCAATTTGATCGGAGAGATTTGCTTGGCTGATAGAAAGTACGAGCAAAGATAAGGGTAATTTTGTATGAGATGTTTTTCGGTCCTTAAAATCTCGCATCTGTTTACACAATTTTAAGGTAGCACATAACCTCTTTCATGCTTCCCCATTAAGTTTGTCTCGAGTATTTCCTTGTGCTCCAAGTTTGTAAATGCTTGCGTGGATTGTGCCTACACATCATTTGAAGTAAGTTGCAAGCATCTGTCGTATTATCAGATGAGCACTCTGCCGCACACGGCAAATTATTATTATGTAATATTATTGTTGTTCCAATAATTTCCTATTGTGAGTGCCCGACAAGATCGAAAATGTCCATATCTTCGGGATTATTTTAGCGTCGTGTCGTCGTTGGCGACAACAACGACATTTTCAAAACGCACATTGAAACTCAACAGCCAGCAGCTTCCCACTTGATTGTATAATCTGAAACCGGATAACCATACTGTTTCTAGTACTATTGTTGAAAATTGGATGAACGCGATGAAGATGACATCGAGTAGATGTTTGTTGCCAGTAGTTAATTGCTATCTTGCGAGTGAGTCAAGTGAATTTTGCATATCGTTTATTGTTTCGATGATGTCTGGGATATGAGAGTATCTATATAGGGTTGTGTTAGATTCTACCGTATTCAGCAGCACATGCTACTGAAAACATGTTCCCGCATGTACTTGATTATACCCGGTTACTGTCGGTAGGAAATAAAACTGCAATAGCTTTTGAAAAATTCATGAAATGATGCTTGAGCACAATTTTATTTCCTTGATAATACATTCAGTCTCGAAATCTTATCATTTTTTCTTCTTTCGTTTCAGAGCTCTCGAGAGGTGTTTAAAACAAATGAGCATACGATTCGATAGACTGGTAAGTAGTATTGAGTAGCGTTTGAATATATTTCCGATTGTGTACATCAGCTGTGATACAATCACGAAAATCTGCTTCAATGCGTTTGTTATTTATTTATTTGTTTATTTGAATAAACGGACGGATGTCCTTTAAAATATAGCTGCCTGGTCGCTGACAAGTAGCAATAAAACTTAAACTAACTTAAATAAATGTAACTTGTATTCACGGAAATAATATTTTAAATGCGTTCTGAATACATATTTATATGAAGAAAAGAAATATCAGAAGCGATATCCGAAAATAAGCGTGAATTGGTAGTCATGCATACCAAGCATAGATTTTCTTAAATTTATTTGATCCAAGTTAAATAGATCTACATGAGAAGACATTAAATTTCCTATTGCCTTCAATCGTTCTATAGGCGAATGCTGCATATAATTTGCTCTGCACATCAGAAGATGGAAAAGGTCATTAGATCTGGTTTGTCTGCTTGGGGCTCTAAATGAAAGCTCCTGTAAAATAGCAGGTGCATCAGTGATGTCATTAACTATTTTAAATAAGAACACAGCATCAAAATAATTCCTGCGTATTGCTAGTGTGTTCATATTTATGTTTGAGTAGTCAATATGCTTGAGTGGTCAATGCTCTCACAAGGAATGCAAAGCTTATAAGCTAGGTTAGGTTAGGTTAGCTTAAAGTGGCTGCCGGTCCACAGAGGTTCGCCGACCGACACACATAGGCACAAGAGAGGCCCGTTGTGATGCCACAATAATTCGTGACTCTCTCCTACTCACTGAACTCGGGAAACCATCTGCTTTCCATGACAAATCGCGTTATCCCCTTTAGATCAACCAGGGACAACTCGGTCAGGTTTGAGAGAAAGGGAGCACCAATTGCCACCAACCTTCTCCTTGCGAACGCCGGGCACTGACACAAGAGGTGAAGGACAGACTCCTCCTTTTTCCTCAGAGCCACAGCTTCGACAGAAATCGTCAAACTGCACTCCCAATCTTTGTGCATGTCGTCCTATGAGACAGTGGCCCGTAAGAACTCCCACAGTGCAGTGTAGAGCGCTTCGAGTTAAGCTTAAAAGCTGCCTGGTGCGATACGCATCCATGGATACCCAGGACTAACTTGCTATACAGGATGATTCATCTGCCCAGGACCTCCTAGCATCCTCGAGATATTTTTGTTTGATGGCCAGTTTGACCGATGTCATGGGTATACCTATTGAGAGTGAGCAGGAGACCTCCGGTAACAAGGTTCCAAGCCTTGCTAGCTCATCGGCCTCACATTTGCCCTGAAAATCCCTATGTCCAGGTACCCAATTCAATTGAACAACCGAATGTCTCGACATCTCCCTAGGAGATGCACGGCATTCAGCAACAATCATGGAAACTGTACAAGGACCAGCGAGGGATTTAATAGCCGCTTGGCTATCTGTGAAAATGCCAATGTTAACCCCGAATAGCTTATAAGCTAGAAAACGTAGAAAATTTTGTTGAATTTTCTCAATCGCATGCGAATGAATCGTATAGCAAGGATTCCAAATAAATGAGCAATACTCAAGTTTACTCCGAACAAAAGCAAAATACAACGATTTAAGTGCATGAATATTATAAAAATTACGTGTGTTTCTAACAATAAAACCCAACATTCGACGCACTTGCTGTGAAATATCATTTATGTGATAAGTAAAATTTAAGGATGTATCAAACATGACTCCTAGGTCTCTAACAATATTAACTTGCAAAAGAGGCGCACTATTGATGGTATATGCTTGCTGAAACATGACTCTTGATCTATTGAAAACAATGTATTGACATTTGGCTAAATTGAGCTGCAAACAATTTTGTACGCTATACGTGTAAAATTTATTCAAATTTGACTGAAGAGTCATTACATCATCCATAGAAGACACCGTTTTAAATATTTTTCAGTCATCTGCAAATAGTAGGAATTCAACATCTTGAAAGATCGTATGTATATCATTAATGAATAGCAAAAATAAAAGTGGGCCTAGGTAAGAGCCCTGCGGAACGCCTGATGTCGGGAAAATTTTACGAGAATAATGACTATTAGCATTTACTATTAAGGATCTATCTCTTATGTAGCTGTTTAGCCAGCGTAGCATCGAACCATGAAAACCGATATTACCAAGCTTAATTACAAGCAGATCAAACTTAATTTTGTCGAATGCTTTTGAGAAATCAGTGTAAACTGAATGTACTTATAGTGTAGCCATAAAGGATTTATAAATGTAACTTTCTAGCGGAAAAACCATGCTGATTTTGTATAATGAGTGGTCGGACCAGTGGTGTAATAAAATCAGTGACCGGACTTTCAAAAATTTTTGAAATAACAGATAATATGCAAATAGGACGATAATTTTTAATATCAGCTTTGTCGCCAGATTTGAGGATAGGTACGACAAAGCTAGATTTCTATCGCGCTGGAAAAGAACCCGATGACAGAAATTTATTAAATAGATAAAGAAGTGGGTGTGTTATAGTTTCAGCACAATTTTTAAGGAAAATTGGAGGAATATTGTCAGGGCCAGGCAGGCGTGGATCCAGGATTCGGTCTTAGGGGTTTTTTTTCACTTCGACGTATATATATCTCTTTTCTTAGTTTGGAGACTCTATTCGAATAGTTTCGAAGTTGGCACAGCGGTTGCTGTCGTTAGTAGCATTCGCACAGCAAATGTCATTAATGAATTTCACGTGTTCAATACTTTGGATAACACGCCAACGACAATCCAAAAGTAGCACTGTCTTGTCAAATTTTTCTTGAAGTTTGCCCGTTTCCGTCGGTAAGCCTGTCTCTTGTCAATACCCCTGTTCCATTCGTACTATTTAGTACTTGCGAGTACTTCTGGCTGCTACAAACTACTCAAGCTCTCGTTCCCGGGTAGATGATTAGTAGTTGCGCCTTCTTTTCACACCAGGTGGTAAATTTTACCCAAGAGGTGTATTTGATAATTTATAGGTTTTGTTGAAAAATCTGGCTACTGGAAAATTGAAAAAAAGCTCTGAAATGTCAAAGAAACCACGCAATTTTTCGTGTGTTTGCATAACATTTTTATGGGTCCTTTTTATGGGTCCTTTGGCCTGAGTGCTTAGAGGTGCCAATGCGCCTCTCCCCCAGCTCACACACACACACACACATAACATTTTTTATCGAATGTGATGATTTTTACGCATTAATTCTTTTATCAATTTAAATCTTTATTTACATTTGAGCACGGCATATCTGCTAAAGGTAGGAATCTTTGGTTCAAATCTTCAAATGTAAAAGAAAATAGCATTCCATTCATGATCTACTGCCGAGTACTTGCAAGTACTAATTAGTAGGAAAGGAGCACGGCAAATGTGTCTTTAAACGTTATTGAGGAAAGTTGTTTTTGTGATAAAAAAAAAGGCTTTTCTATTCTCCGAGTTCGTCATTTAGATAACATAAACAGGACTTAATTTTCGTATTTAACTCGGCTTGATCCACAATCCGTACCAGAAAATAAATGAAGAAAGAAATCGGTGAGTTGAGGAATTTTTAATGAAATTTCATCTTTTTGTGTACAAAAATGATATACACATATTTTTTACTAGCGGATCACTACTTAATAACAAGTCTTATAATATTTCGGACTCCATTTTCATACTAATAATAAATAATCAAGGTTTACTTGCAACCTTATTTGTAATGTTTTTCGATTTTGTGGTATCTGTGGTTTGAGTTTTTAAGGTTAGTGAATTTAAATAACCTAGTGAACAAGGCGTGGAATGTCACGCTAAAAACCAGCTCATGTCACGCTAAAAACCAGCGAAATTCAATGGTCGCAACACAACAAACAAGGAACGTAATATATGTGCTTCCTTGTTTATTGCATTGTTTCGCTACTTTTCAGCGTGTAATGAAAAAGCAGCCATAGGCTCCGTGCAAGTTGACTACAGCGCTCTGTCGATGGCACGGTAAGAAACAAACATTTTGGCCATATTTGAATTCTTGTGACTATTTCCGCAGCCAGCAACGAAATAGGTTCGTCCGTGATTTTTTATGTCAGCAAGGATGATTCAAAATCAATCATTTTCTACTAAATGACCAACAATACCATTGCGAATGATTACGGCAAAACTTAAACTTACGGTTTTTTTCAGATAATCAATAGCGAGTCATTCAAAAATGTTAATAAGATTTTGCGAGTGTTAGCAGTGTTACCTGTAACTACAGCAACACCAGAAGGATCATAAGCTACTTGAGGAATACGATGGGACAGAAGTGCCTGAATGGCCTTGCTTCTAAGAATATCCATACTCGCATTGAACTTACCGAGAATGAAAATCTTCAAGAATTTTTCAAAAAGCCTCGAAAATTCATACATGCTACAAATCACCCCCCGTGGATCCGCCACTTGGGCCAGGGCTTTTTTTGCATCCAAATTATGTAATTTTTCGCGGAGGGAGTCATAAGCTATGTTGTACACTAAATACTAAATGAGTTATCCAACGAAGGAGGATCAAAAGAACTTACATATATTACTAGAATACACCCATGCAAAATTATGAGCAAACATGCTTGCTATATCAGCTAAGTTTGAGCTTCGAATTTTATCTAAATACATAGTATTTGATAGTCCAAATTCAGCCTTGCAAGAGTTAATATGTCTCCAAAAGTACTTAATACTCTCCGTAACTTGAGACTCTAGCCTATAAATATAGCGCCGGTAGTCAAATTTGGCCTGCATTTCGCATTTAGATTTTAAAGTAGAAATTAAGTTGTAACATTGTATCTCTCCAGTAGATTTATAATTTAAATGAACAATTTTTTTGTTATGGACTAATTTTTTTAATTCCTACGAAAACCAATGTGGAACTTTGTCATCATTTAAGGGAATACGTGGGACATAAATGTTAATCAAATCATTAACTTTAGTATAGAAGAAATTCACTGCATCATCTAATGACATACAATTTAAAACTGACCAATCACTGGTGCACAAAGCAGCATTGGAAAATGAGTTGATAATCTCAGTACTTTTAGCATTAGAGCTGTTGACCGACCAAGATCGAACATTCCATTCCACATCACGGCGATTATAGTCGCCGGTAACGATTATATTAGCAGCGGGAAAATTTGAAACAGTTTGCAATATCCTCTGCGTGCTTCCGATAGCACGCAGCAGTAAGAATGTAACATTTGAATTTTGCTTATTGATCTATACCTACTGTACACGCTGAAGGGATAATATTTTTGAAATGGTTCTTATGCTCGTTTCAAACGCTGCAAAAGGGATGTTATTTATTGCATTTTACTTATCCGCGTTGGATCACACGAATCATAATTAAGTATATCCGATATAAATACAAAACTTTAAGTACAAGCAAGAGTTAGTGCGATATTTTACTGACATGTCAAAGATTTATTGAATTTTTTTAAATTTGATATTAGTATGTTGACGATTGAGGTCATCTAATTTCATCCAGCATAAAAAGAAGGCGGTTATGAAAAACATTAACATATTTTGAGATGTTCCAAAGTTTAAGTTCATCAGAAAAGTACATTGTAGCACATGCGCAATAGCCTACTAATTATTCTATAAATATGCAAAATCTGGACCTTGGCACAGACGAGTTGGAGAGAGTTCAGGTGTCAATGCTGGAAAAATATTATCTATGCGCGTACTAATAATTACATTTTTATCAAGATAATGATGTGCAAGTTGCGATGAAGTGTAAAGATTGATGCAACAGATCTTGATTTAAGTCATGTAAGTTCATTTTTGTTGTATGCGGTAATTCCCTGTTAGGGCCTTTAATTTAGACGATTGATCACCTGACAGTTGGTGCTTATGATATTTTTGAAAATGCAAAGTAGTAGTAGACACCTAGTTGTCAAACAATAATGAAAATTCATTCACCTGACTGCTCTAGGCACAAATATTCGCATACTTACAAAAATTCGCATACCTATATTTAGTGACCATAAATTAGTCTTTAGTGACCATAAATTCTCTACAACATTAAAGTCCGACGACTGTAAAGGTATTTGACTAATATGTGGGCAATTGCAAATGAGCCACATTTCAACTAGTTGGGAGGATAACATCGAAAATTATCCCTTGTATTCAATTTTTCATCACTTTGCAGTAAGTTCCCTTTCAAAATATTCAAACCCTGGTGTTTGTCCATGATACCATCGATGAAAGCCAGATTTTGGACCTCTGTTTGCGACACACATACTCATACTTAATGATGCCCTCCGCGTTTCACAGTGGTCCTTGAATGTTTTGGATTGAGCTCTGTATTTGGTTACCTCTGGGCGTATTTTTGCCCATCAGATCCAAATAAATTAGATTTACTTTCATAAGAGAAAATGACGGTTTCCCAAAAAGCAACCAAAAAACGGATTATTGGAACTAGCGGTACTTTTTCTAGGAAAAATTATTTCACATAATTTTGGCTGTGAGGTCAAAATCAGGTCCAATTTGGGTTTTTATTCGTTTTTACCGAAACGGATTGTTTTTTTTTTGTTATTTTTTACATAAATAATAAATAAACATTATATTTGCAATTCCGCACAAGTGTTTTGGGAAGGCTGGTGAAATCAGTATTTCGGGTGTCACATATGCATCTTGAATCTTACTTGATTCTTTCATGAAACGGTTCGTAAAGACTGTAAAATGTGTATTTATTGAGTTAGATAAAGTAATTCGATTAAGATATTCATTGCTTACTATAATATGCAGCTTTGTAATGAAATCGGTATTAAAAGCATAGACAATTTAAGGAATTTTATTTAACTTTTTAAGCCAACTTTCACTCGCCAACTTTCGGAAACAACCACACCCAAGTCAAAGCTTCAAAAGCGAATTCCAATCCAAACTTCCATTCCCTTGAGAATGCACTCAGTAATTAAATGACAACCATTCGAAATGGAAATCATTTATGATGCCCAAATGAATTTTAGCCAGCACTTTCCTGAATCGCAACAGCTTGGGTTTGAGATAGAATCCAAAAATTCATGGTTTTAATATTTTAATATTCCGATTGCACCAACCTTTTCATAAAGGTAGCAGTCGTAGCACCATGGAACGGACGAAGGACAAGTGATGAAAGCAAATAATCGACATCTAGAAAACAGACAAATCGTTCGTGTCCTATCCTAGAAGGACTTCCATTATGGTAAGCATAGTAAAAATATATTGAGGTCATAGCTTTTGAAAATACCTAAATATCCCATTGCCGTTTGGCAAGAAACATCCGCCAGAACGTAATTTCGTTCATCTGTTAAAAAGTGTTTACAGCAATAATTTTCTAGAGGACGAGTCGTGAAATATAGTCAACGATCCCAAATTCACAGCTACCATTACCAAGCATTGTCAGTCTGCATATTTGCGGAGATAATTCCGATGAGACGATAAGTACGTTCTTCTAACTTTTTGTGCTGTTTCCAAATTTGGACGTGTAGCAGCTACAAGCTGAAGCAAGTTGATAGAAAGGGTCAGATTCTAGCGCAATTTAAATGATTATTTCGAGTACAAAGAATCCGTACAATCATTTAATTGTCAGTGAGGAAACGTTTTTTTTAATGTTGGTGGTAAAAGTAAGCTATGAATGTCCCGATATATGACTTCAATTGTCTTTGCCGATTTTGATAAGTTAGGTCTTCTTGATTGCAACGAATAGTAGTTCTGTTTGGTGATTTTGGTAAAAAATCTGGAGTCAGATTGATTCTGCAAGTTTGAGTTGCATCAGTTTTTTATAATTATCTATTTTATGAAACTTAAAATATCCCAACTTTGTGCAGCTTCGAAGAAAACTTGGTGAATATTGTAGATTTTGCACATGTGTTCTACTAATACACATGTGTATAGGAGCCTCTTTCCTTTTCAGTTATCATCCCCGGAAATACATATAGTCGCTCTATTTCGACTTTTCTTTAGTTTTGTCTCCGACTTGTAACGCATCTTCCTATAGTGTTCCGAACCGTAGGCTATAAGTCTGAGGCGTGGTGATGTGTGTAACGTTTCGCCCTACTGGTTATAAAAATTGTAATACAGCTTTATATTACGACGAAAATCACCGGTAGTAAAAGTCTAGTTTTGAGTACCGTCTAAGCTCGTTTATCCTCCCCCTAATTTCGGTGCTATAAAACTTTACTGAGCAAATAGTTTTAATACGAATACACCGTAATTCTTGTGAGTGTTACTCTGCGACAATAAAATACACTCTCAGATGCTCTCCCTTTCGGCTCATTAAATTTCCCTTATCCTAATCCTATCCAATTACATATTCAAATGTGCAATGGTACGAATGGTCGTGAAAGCACAGATTTTCCCTTTCTTCGCCATAAAAGGATCATGTTGTCTTGACCAAGTTCTTCACACTGCTTAATCGGTTGCCTTTCGCACAATACTTGGCACTGAATGCTATTTGCTTTGGCTCGTTCGATTCAAAGTCTACTGTTATATTTTCTATGTTTCTTCCGTGCATGGGATCCTGTGGTAAGGGGTTGCTCGCAAAATCTAATCTTTTCCATTCAGGCAATGGATTCGATGACAGTCGTATTACACAGGACAGAACGTAAAAGTTTCTTTGCGGTGTAAGTGAAGTAGAAAATGGCCAAATCACAAACTCATAAAACATGCTGACAAATGCACAAACAATCCGAAATTCTACATACGATATCCTTTTTCTCGTCTCATGCACGGATACATGACACATCGCTTGATACAAAAACATACATCAAAAAACTCGATAAGGTACGGAAAAGTTTTGAATATTTTCTCGATTTCGGCTGATATTGATGGTTTACAATCAGCCAGTGACCGTGCAGATGTAGCTTGGAGTTATTTAGTGTTGCCAAGCATATCGAAATATTCATTTGCTTCTGTGTCTGCTTTTGAGACTAAGAATTACATTGAATTACACTAAATCTTATTGGTAAGACATACCAATAATTGGCAGTCAATATATTTATTGTACTCTTACAATGCATATTCAACGAGTTGACTTTTTTTTTTGCTTTGAATCACGAGCTAAACAGTCATGGCTACACTATTTTCTGCCTCTGGCAAATGGCACCACTTTATCGTTCAGTACATATTTTCATCTCTTAGCCGTTTCTCTGCTGTTCAATAAATTTATTGTCCTTGAAAAAGGCCATATTCTGTTTTTCCGCCGTTCCGAATCGACTGACTGTGAAAAGTAGATGAAAATTGAGCGTACCATATCTCAGTATTGTGTGATCTTTTTTTATGGAATGTGGATATTTCACCTTTTGTTCACGGCTGATTGAACCAATCGTTTGGAAAAATTGTCGGCCACTAAAATGTTTCGATTTTTTTTTCGTTGCCACAATAATAGCGGAATGATTTCGATTATAGGCTTCTTTCGGATTAAAAAACGTGAAGAAATAGGATTCATAGAAGTTTGAATTGAATTGAAAATATTTTTATTTTAAATTAATGGTAAATTCTTAGCTTAACTTAAAGTTTAATTAACAAGAAAAATTAAAATCTAGCGGCTATACTATTTAAGCTTGTTGGTTCTGATTGGTTTAACTTTTTTTTTTTATATATTTTCTCAGCACAATTATTTTATTTTCCTTACACACTAATGGTATTACCTAGCCTGTACAAAAGCTAGGATTACCCTAACGCTTCATAGAAGTGAGTTTTGGCTTGAACATGGTTTGATTTCAGGAGCAAAAAACAAATTTGGAACATTAATCTGCCTACAAAAAATTCTTTTATTGCTAAACAAAAGTAAATTTTCTAAAGATTAAAAATAATATACATATTTTTCTTTTAAGCATGCAAAATTACCACATACTTTTACGAAAAAAAGCTGTGAAATTCAATGAAAAGTAAATTTTCATAAACTGTTGCTAAACTTTGTTCATGAATTTGTATGCGGTGTAATTAAGATTACTTGACTCATTCTATGGTAGTGTCCATGCTGCCATTACTAATAGCACTATGAATGTAACCAGGTTTTCAATACACTCCCGAAGTATCGATGATGAAACATTAGGATTAATAGCTATTAGAAACCGCTTCAGACGTCTCTGGCACAGATCGAGGAATCCCGAACTCAAAACGTTGGTTAAAAGACACACAAATCTAGTCCGCCACCGCATTCTTGTGCTGCGCAATGAAAGCTGGAACTCTAAGCTAATGCAACTTAGCAACACAAGCAACAAGGTTTGGGCATTAACCAAAATGATGAAGCGAAAAACTCGACTATCTCCAATCTCAGACTCTAGCCACCAACTATATTTCGATGACCAAGATAAGGCCAATATAATAGCTAGGAAGTTCCAAACATTCCACTCCACGTCGCAGCATCTTGGAACGCACACAAACAACAGTATTGTCGAAAATCGCATCAAGGACCTAACAAATCTCCCCTCAAATTTCACGCCGAATGATCTTTGCACTCCAAGAGAAATCGTTAACATAGTCGCGAAGCTCAAAAATAAAAAGACGCCAGGAAACGACAAAATTTCAAATATTGTTATTAAAAATTTTGGCCGGGAAACGATGGTTTTTCTAAATTTCATTTTCAACGCGTGTCTTAATCTTAGCTACTTCCCAACCATCTGGAAAAACGCAGTAGTTGTGCCAATACTAAAACCTGGTAAGAACCCTCAGCTACCAGATAGTTACCGTCCTATTAGCCTTCTCTCCGCTTTAAGTAAGGTATTTGACAGAGTAGTTCTGCGGCGGATCAATAAGAAGTTAGATAGCTCGTGCATTATACCTGACTGCCAATTTGGATTCCGTCGAAAACACTGTACAAACCACGAGGTTTTCCGGGTCTATAAGAATGTCAGGCACTCGATCAATCGCAAAGAATCTATGGGACTTATAACCCTGGACATCGAAAAAGCCTTCGATACCGTATGGCATCAAGGCCTCATATACAAGCTGTTAAACTTTCAGTTCCCAATTTATCTGGTATATCATCGTTTCTTTCATCTCGTACTTTTATAGTTAAAATAGGAGAAAAATACTCCCGTGCCCTCTCCATACCTGCTGGAGTCCCCCAGGGCTCCTGCCTAAGTCCTACTTTGTTCAATATATTCACCGCAGATGTACCTCAAAACCCCAACTGTAATATGGCAACATTCGCTGATGACATGTGCATTTACAAAAGTGCAACCGAGGCTAGCTTAATCATCGATACTTTGGAAGAACAACTGGCAAAACTTTACCAGTACTATTATAGATGGAAAATTAAAATTAATCTGTCAAAAACAACGGCTATATTCTTCTCTCGTAAAAGGAAGAGACTCTATTTACCTAGCCGAAACATAGATTTCCTCGGCAAAGAAATCCCTTGGGCGGACAATTTTCGATACTTAGGAATCGTCTTCGACAAGAAACTTACCTTTAGAGACCATATCGAAGAGACGTGCACTAAATTATCTAAAGCCATTTGCGCTCTGTATCCACTGATAAATCGCAAGTCAAAAATGTCCACAGAAAATAAGACGCTGATTTATAAAGTGGTTCTTCAGCCAATAATACTATATGGAGCTCATACTTGGACACAATGTGCCAAAACTCACAAAAATAAGCTGCAAGTCGCACAAAATAAAGCCCTAAAATTAATAAGAAATAAACCATTTTATTACTCTACAAGGAGAATCCACCAAGAAGCCTATGTATGCAGCATTGATTCCCTAGCAAATTTATAGTCTTCCAGCTTTAAAACCACTACCCGAAATATTCAAAACCCTTTAATTAACAGGCTGTTTCCCTAGAGTTACACCCCCCTTCGACTATAAGTACTCCCTAGTATTATGTTCAATTAGTTATAAGTAGCCGTAAGTAGCCTTTGTTATATATATACAAAAATATACAATCAAGGTTTTTGTCAGATTTTCCTTGTAGCTTTAATTAACCAGACCCTGTAAACAGTAAACTGCATAAGCTAAATTTTACACCTTAGAGCAAAGATTTTGTCTAATCTCTAAATGTTTTACTTGTTAAGCAACCTATGTATGAATTCTGGAATAAAAATAATCAAATCAAATAAGTTGAATGGCATTGAATTGTCAAACAGTCTCTCAGTTCTTAGGTTTAAAAGAATAAATTTCGTGAAATATCATCATCTATAAACTAATAATCGTAGCCTAAATCTACTTGGAGTATAATGTTCTAGGTGACCTTTATTTTGCTTTGCCACCGTCCATTTCAGCATCATCATCATTTATTTTCACCTCGTGAGTTCTACTTCTCCACTGAAGGCAGATTCTGGCTTCTTAGTCCAATTATGCTATAATCATTTTGCAATAGAACTCCAGGAAAGGTTTTAAAGCGGAATTATTTTTATGAAAATTTTTGCAGAAACCCCAAAACCACATATGGTTTGTAGTGGGACAATAATATTTTTTTCTTCTAATCCTCAATTACTGATAGCACTTTGTTGGTTCAGCACATATTCGGCGGTATGTAGCTGTTTAAATGAATGGAAGATGCTTGGCAAGATGCTACAAATGAACTGAAGTCCAGTAGAATGGCGAATTATCAAGAGGGCACGTCAACAAAAAAAGAAGAGCCCCTGGAGCCCCTAGAAATGGCCATGAAGGCCCATCGTCTGCATAAGTGGAGCACCCTTTAATCCGACCCTGACACATGCTGGTATGCCGCTTTTCTAGCTTTACGTGGTTGGGATGGGACTTTAAATAAAGGGGGTGGATTTGCTCCCAGAAAAGGACGACACTACGTATAATTCATCCGTCAATGAAATTATACTAGCCACAATTTAATGGTAAAAGAGGGAAGGGGGCTTTTGTCCGTACAGGACTAGGCGTAGCTTTCAGGCATACACTGAAAGAAAAAGTCGTGGTTGATTTAATTATTATTGATAGTAATGCAACAATTCATTCCAAATTGTCGAATTAACTACGGAAAATGGTTCTTTCTACTATGCGAAAATAGTTAATTTGACCATATAAAAGTAGTTGACTTTGCTGATACAAAAAATATTGAAATCTTCGAGGATACAATTACGTTAATTGGTTCATAAGTACGATAAATAGTTAATCTATAGAAAAATGAGCATCAATTCATTTAACACTCCAACATATTGAATTATCGACAATTTTCATAGTAAGCGATCCACTCTACAACTGTTGAATTCAATAAACATAATTCAACACCACAGACTTAAGTCATTTACTATTCCGTACTATGTATATTGTTGGAATACCATTGTCTGTGGTTGCTTACTTTTTTTTGCATCACGGACGTTGTTTATCAGCTACGCGTCATGGTGCATAAAAGTAATCAACAATTTTCTTATAGTTGTTTTAACTATAGCCCGTAGTTGACGCAAAAACAACTAAGTAAAATTGTTGATTTTACCAAGATTTATCTTTCAATGTAGACTGGCAAGCCAGACCCAGCTCAGACGTGTCAAAGCACGTTGCAAGTATCTGAAAGGGGAGCTGCAAATAGCTAAAAAATATTGAAACAGCAAAAAATATGCTTCTATTTAGCAGGCTTGAAGAGAGGCAGACAGCCTCAGATCCTTTTTGTTATTGGGGTCATAACCGCAGATGTTGGTGGGGTCACTCCGCCCACTAACTTCGGCCTAAAAAGAAAACGAACGAAAAAATAGACGAAGTCCTTCCTTTAAAAAAAATGAAATAGCACACTGATTTAATTAAAGACCAGGCTGGCCATCGCGGAACCTAAAAATTGAAAAATCTTTTCTGGCTGTCACCCAATAGAAAGGCCGAATGTTTATCTCGAGAAAAGAAAGCGTTTACTACTGTTCTGGGCTAAGCTTCATTAGCTCGTTGACTACGTTTGCACACAAGATCGACTGACTGCACTGCACAAATTCGGAAAAGTGCGTTTTTAAGTCAAAAAGTCCCACGAACTCCTCTTACGCGGTATCATGAATCAGACAACTAGTGAAATTCGACAATTTCTCGGATGTTTTGTTCCAATTTCAAATATTTCACCGAGAAGCCGAGAATCGGTCGATTTTGATAGAATTCTTACCGTATGATAAATTACAGTTCGAAGTGCAGCACGTATTGGGAAAACGTCGTGCTCTTTACCCGGCTAATTTCCGACTTACCGACTCCGCATCTTAACTAGAAAGAAGCCACGCGCTTTGTTTTCTTGCCAACAGGCCACATGACAAGCGTTTTCTCAATTCGCTCGATTGTGATTCGCCAGTTTCCAGGTTAAGTTGAAAACAAGTGAATTTTGGGGTACAGGTCGTACCAAAAGTGAAGCGCCGGAAATTTTCGTAAAAAAAATTGACCAAATCTTACACGTGTTTCTCGTACTTTGCTTCTGGAGCGTGAGAAGTTTGTTCAACTTCTTCCAAGGATTCCACCACTTTCGACGAAGTATTTAAGAGGGCTTTCACAGCGACATATTTCGCTGACCATCTCGTCTGACTGCTTCCTTTTAAATTGGTTTAACACATTTTTTCATAGTATTCCACCAATTATTGGAACCTACAATAGAGCAGTAAACTTTTTGAATTATATTTGAATTACTCCAATTATTGCTTCCGGATATGATAAGACAGAATGGACACCGACAAGAGTTAAGGAGTGAGCCAAATACGGTTCCAAATCGGCCAGCTCATCATTTCGGTAATCCTGGCTTGCACTTCGTTATAATCCATTATCCCATTATCAAAAGATTGGCCACGACATTGTCTAATGCCGGATTTATACATAGGGACGAGCGTCTCGTGGACAAGACTCCGCAAGACTCAGCAAGACATAGGGTGAATTGTTTACTTACGATATTGCACCATGCAACACGGACCATGCACCATGCTCCTTTCATAGGGTGAATTGTTTACTTAGGATATTGCACCTTGCATCTTTCGACAGTTGTGCGCTGTTTTGTTCAGTTCAGTGAACGATGGCTGAGGTACAGGTTGTGGCTATTGCAACTGCCTGGTGTGCGTTGAGTGATTTCAATCTGGGACACGCAAAGACATGTTTGAAGTCCCAGCGAAAAATTCGAAAATGTGAATGAGCACATGCTACCCTCTCGAATCCCTTTGACTCGATGCATAAAACCGACTTCGCTTCCAGCGGCTTCGAGCTAGGACGAGACGGTCATAAACACACAGGCAGAGCATTAAAAGGATCATTATCCCTTCATAAAACAAACAAGAGCCGACGAGCAAACCATTTACACACGCGTGCTTGCCATGAAAAAAACAGCCGAGAATAGACAAGGAGACCATTTACACACAAACCTTGTCTACATTTGGCATTCCTCGGCGAGAATGTAAATCCGGCATAATATATAAACTATCAACTGTCAATTTTTCCATAATCTGCTGACAAATGTACTCTCCTGTCTTTCCAGCAACTTCTATGAAATCAATAAAAAAATTTTTTTGATTTCACACACATCACCAGTTTTTCTTATACAGCGAATGACCTGGCTCATATGCGAGGCATCTGGGGTGCAGTCGAACATTATTGTGTATTATTTGGCTTCTTTGATGTCGTTTAGAATGCTATTTCTAACTGTTTTTGCCATTATGTCAATAATTCCATTCTGTATTGTGTTTGATAAATATGATACTTGTGTCATTTTTAAGTGTTCTAATTGAAACTTAACAGTTGAATTATATTTGAACAGCAAAAAAATTAAATTCAAGAAGTTCCCTTGACCAGGCTGAAGATTTTGTGAACTGAAGACGCTAGGGGTTTCGTCGGACCCACGAAAAAAAAGACAGTTTTTTGATAGATACAATACAGCATCCATAACAATACGCAAGATCTGTCTAAATATAGCTTCATCCCATTCGCAAGGACGCTAACCGCCCTCAAATGTGAGTGTGTTCCACTTCCACACTGCTCCTGAACCACCGGACGAGCACGATTGTTGTTCTATCTTTGCCTACGTGCCCCCAGGAGAATAATTTATGTGCTTAAAGAACTATAGGGCATATCACCGATGACGTTACAGCCGATGCTGATATTCAAAGGCAGCGCAGGGCTTTGGCAGTCAGAGTTAATATGTTGACTCGCAGATTTTCCTGTTGTACTAAGCAAGTTAAGATAGCACTTTTCCAGGTATGTTGCTAAAGCTTGTACACGAGGAACCTGTGTGTCAGATATGTCAAAAGATCGCTCAAAACCTTGCGCATCCAGTATATTAATATCCTCAAAATTATGATGTGATTGGCCCGCTTCTGCAGTGCCGCAGGGATGTTTGTGGAGTACCAAAATGATGGCTTTGCAACCGTCATTTGCAAAAAAAAAATTATTCCTAATCAGTGGCGGCTCCTGGCCTAATTTTATGGGGGTTCACATATCGAAAACATCTGTATTGGGCACTTGAATATTTACCTTGCTATACTTTTAAGAGTTGCATTTATTTTAGTTAATTTGCCGAAACATCGCAATACTGCTATAGAACGAGTTAAAAGAAAAGTATTCTAAAAAACAGAACAACTTATAAAATCCTTCAAAAGGCGATTTAAAAATCTTGATCAGTCATATTTTAACAAGACATTTAAGAGATTTGATACTTATATTTCCAGTGAACGTGGTATTTTCATCAGAAACCCTCAAGGTGTCTTGACCGTGACGGGCTTAGCATAGTTTACTACAAAAAATGTATGCACTGATATATTTTTTCAACTTTTGCCATAATTCCGTGATAAAGTAACACTTGCTAAATGCAAATTAAAATTTTTTTCCAAAAATATGTTTTTTAAAAATTACAATTTGTGATAAGCAATGAACATGATCATTTATGGTGATGACTCCAAAGTAACTGCTGTAAGTCGAGATGACCTCAGTTCGTAAATTGGGATCATTAGAAAAACAAATACTTATCGCGGTGATCGGAAGAATGTCTGAAGACGACTAATATCAGGGTAATTTTACTGAGTTGGAAGTAAATACAACTGAGCATGTAATATGCTCAGTATATTTACAAACAGTTCTAGGTACACATAATCCCAAAATTTATAAAAAACGGGAAAACCCTTCTTGCATAAAACTTTTCATTTAGTTGCACCCGAAAACCTTCAGTGTTTTATGATATAAATAAGTGCCCAGACTGTCTCTGCATAATTGAACCTGTCAATACATTCAAATTTATTTGGTTTTATAGTTCGAACCATCATAAAAGGCCAAGAATAGGCGACAAAAGATATTAAACGCTCAAATCATTTCCAAGCATTTACTTTCTTCCAAGGATAATCTTCTAAAATACTGAATACATTTTACAAGTGGACAGCGAAAATTTCAGAAGATTTATATATATTGCCCTACTAGTCATAAAGGTTCTATCTACATATTAGTACTTTCTAGATATTCAATGATTTGTGTCTTGATTTGTACTGGAGGTATATGTATTTTTACTAATGTTCGAAGAACATTAGTATTAAAATCGATTCGGCCAAAAATTCATATTTCTTTATATATATATATATATATGTACAAAAAATTTCAGTGAGATAATCTCGGGAACGCGCCATTCGATTGAGCTGAAACTTTCAGGATACATTGGTGTATATGCAGAATAGGTCCAGGTCTCTTTAAATGTCAGTTATTGTAAACCTTTTCGCGCCGGCGGGCATTTAAGTGATATTTTTAATATACCTATTATTTCGTGCACAAATGATTTTCGCAAAAATAAAGTTAATAAAATAAATTTCTAACGTGTTTTACATATGAATCGGATAATGCTTTGGAATATTTTAACCCTATGTGTGCGCTGGGTGCCTAAAAAGAGGACGGGAAAATTTGAAAATTTTTAAATTTCGATAACTTTTGACAGAGCTATTCAATCATTACCAAATTTTCAGGACATATTGATATTATTTAGTTGTAGATTAATGTGGCTTTTAATGAGCGTGCTGGCAACCCTGTAGCTAGGGCAGGCACTGAAAGTGAAAACCTCCAAATCATCGTCTCTCTTGAAAAAATGCAGTTTCTTCAAAAATAAGCCTTTCATATGTAAATCTTGTGCTTTGTTTACATAACCAAAAAAAAAAAAAAGATATGGTATAACGGGCACGCCTGGCAACCCTTGCCCAATTTACCTATATTTTTAGCATCAAAAACTTCTGTTCACGGAAACTCACGATCCGATGGGCAGAATTATTTGAAATTCACAGCATGTATTGACCTTAAATAGGACCAGGTCTGATAGAAGTGATTTTGAAATGCGGGCAATTCTGTGCCAGTGGTGCCATCTTGAAAAACCACTAAAAAAGATAACTGTTTTTAGCCCTATAAATTCTGATTGAATCGTTCGATTTTGACGAAACTTACACAATTGCTGGACCTTACTTTAAGCCACGTTTGGTAGAAATTTGGTCGAAAAATTCGATTGGAGCTGCCAGCTATGATAATTTTGGTGTCTTCATTTTGAAAAAAAAAATTTGGAAGTAAAAACATTCAAACCATCGAATATTCAAAAAAATGTCCGTTTCTTACAATAAAACCAATCTGTATATAAATCTTATGTTTTATCTACACGTTCAAAATAAAACTTTGGAAATTTCATGTCGGACAAGAACGGTAACCCTCTCCCAGTTAACCTATATTTTTAGCATCAAAAACTTCTGTTCACGGAAACTCACGAACCAATAATCAGATACAGCTAAAATTTACAGAATGCATTGGACTTAAGTAAGACCAGATTTGATAGAAGCGATTTTGAATTGTGGGCAACTCTGTGCCAGTGGTGCCATCTTGAAAAATTACAAAGAAAAAAAACTGCTTTTTGCCCTATGAAATGTGAATAAGTTACCAGATTTTCATGAAATTGACACAGAAGCTAAACCTAACTCTAATCTCTGTTTGGTGGAAATTTGGTTGAAAAATTTGATTGGTGCTACCTGCTATGGTAATTTTTGTGTCTTTGGTTTTGAAAATTCGCTCAGGAAAATAAAACTTTTTGTACTATAACTTCCAGTGCAGTCATGAAATCAATACGAATTTCATACAATTAATGAAACCTGTCATAAACATTATTCAGGCCAAATTTGGTTGAAAAGACACGATAGGGTTGCCAGCTATTGTTGGTTTTGTGTTTAATTGCAATATCTTTATTAAGCGGTTTTATCGTAGAATTTTCAAATGGTAATGATATTGTAGTGACAATAAACAGCAAATATTAAGCTTTCGATCATTTGAAAAAACTCGCTGCAGGTAACCCTAAATTTCTTTATACTCCTATAACTTCGAATGTAATTAAACAACGTGAAGCAGATTTGATATATTCTTGGATTTGATACTGGCGAAAGGTTGCCAGCACGAGTCGGTTGTGCTACTTTTGTATCAATAAATGCTTACAGTTAGTATACATACCGGAAACATTTACAATGAAAATAAATAACCGATGTTACAATTCGCAAAGTTCTGCAAATTTTTCGGATCGCAGCCCCAAACACCAACTTCAGTTACAGTGCTGCAGGCACTGAGCATTTTCTTCATTGATGTTATATGAGATGCTGCTTTCAAAATTATGTGAAATAAGCAACTGATAACGAATATAATTAACCCGTGTTTTGCTCTCATAAACGTTGAAATTCATGCCAGTGGTAATATCTGAAACCTTGCACCATATGAGTTATAATGCATTCTTAAGACGAAAGTAAAACGTGGCATTTGAAACAGTTTGGCCGTAATAAGCAGCACATGTGGTGGAATATGCACTCAAAACCTGCACGATTCTTCTACTGTTCTTCGAACATTAGTGTTTCTAGCGGTTCAGGTGCGCTAGAGTTTTTCAATATTAATTTTTACATACTTCCACAATATATAGGTTTTTCAAATTTTGTAGAATGATGCAATAGAGTATATAGATTATATACTCAAAATTGAGAAAAATGCAGATAGAATGTTTATGCTTAGTAGAGCAGTATACATGGATTGAATTCCAAATGTGTCTTAAAATCATACAGACACAAAAAATCGCACGTGCGATCGCTAGTACAAGAGGCAGTAAAGATAAGCGAAATAGTATGTGGTTTCTCGTGGCAATATAGTCGCTGGGTATGAATGAAACAATAATGATGAAAATGATCGGCAGGCAACATTATGTGCTGCCGTAACAAGTATTGTTCAATGTGTATTGTTCAATTGAATCATTGATTTTTTTGTGGAGGCTCACGTGCAAATCTGCACATTAGGACGAGCCGCCACTGTCCCTAATCCATATAACACGGGGCAGTCCCAACAGCATTCTAAATACTAAAGCTGATAGGTTCACTTGCCTTGTACGAAGACCAGCTCGTTTCCTTAATCGCCCCTGGCGCAGGGAAGTGGACTTATCTGGCTTTTATGTTTATGTTTAAAGTGCTTTATGTTTTTATTCATACTAATCTACTATAAGCCTTGCTAACACACTATAGATCCTTTAGTTGGCCGAAATAAGCAATTTTAATTTTTCTTTATTTATTATTTTACTACATATACTGCGCGTCTGTCATAGCAAAGTTGCGATAATGCTGAGGAATGTATTCGTCTGCCAAGCTTGAATTTGGCGCCCTCTGAATCTGTCGTCCGGAGTACGCCCCCTAAATCCGAGGCTGGGGCAGGCATTGCAGCTTGACTGCGGTCTGGTTGAGATGTCCTTCCACAATCTTACTTTGAAAACCGTCAGACTGCAACTGTTTCAGGGCAATTGACTTTGGAACAAAATTAAAGCAAAACAAATCGAAAATTTGCTCAATATGCACGCGCTGCAATTTAAGCTCGATACCAGAGTGTGACATGTAAACTATGAAGCTCGATACCAAATATTTTGCAGTTTCACATTTGCTTTTTCAATATATTGAACAAAAAGCTATTTGCTTGTACACGAATTTTCCCGTCAACCGTTCCAATTGAATATTATGAGTCTTCTGGACTCTAAAATGCTCAAACTGCGTAAAAGTTAATGCAACGAAATTTCAAAAATGTTTGCTTGTTAAGTTTTGTTTGTATCTATACATGAATGAGAGTTCCCTACAAAAGCACTGCAGCCGCCCGGCATTATTTTTCTTAATTAAATGCTTCAGGGAAGTTAATTTAATTCATTTTCCACTCCAAACTGTATATGTTCACCATCTATTGTCCGTTTTGCAGTTGTATAAATCATTTTGTTTGAAAATTATGATCAAATAATGTATTCAACTACAATACATACAGCCTTGCGTGCAACGATGTCCGACGTCGCTGTAGTTGTAGTTAAACAGCTTCGATATGGTCTACGATAACTTGTGTTTAATGTCTGGTGAATTTACCCTTAAGCACAAGCCTCTATACGTTAACCGACACCGGAGCCGAAGCTGGAGTCAGATTCAGTAAGGATAGTCAACTACCTGGAGGAAAACAAATCAATTAAGCAAACAAACTCAGGAGAATAACCCGAAAATCGAGTACAATAGTCCTAACCTGATTAAATCTGCTTTAGTTGCCGTGTACTGTGCTTATACTACAGGCAACATTTATTCATCCATATGTACATACAATGTATGCTGACTATTTGGGCTTGCTATTCACATGAATGTTTACCTGGTTTTCCTTCAGCATACTCGTATACCTACACTCAACACAATTGGATATTCCTAGATGACATTCAACTTGAATTTGCCATGGAATAGCTTTGGCAATGGTTTTGTGGCACTTAAAGTTTTTGCTAGGAATTCCACATTTTTAGTCTCATTATACATTCATGTGATTGAGAATACTCGTAAAATGGTTCAATGACCTCAATCCATAGACATATAAAGAATGGACACGCAATCACAATGCATGAGCCCGTACGTGAGTGAAGCAATTTTACTACACATGCAATCTTACTCTCTGTAAAACAGCTTTCCCCTCAATGCCGCACGCACCACCCCTCAGCGCTGTAGACTCTCTATGTAAACATTCATTTCAATCCATCCAATCTACGGGGTGGTTGGGATAACGGGGAAACTAATACATTTCAACAAATTTCCAAATACATCAACTTTTCTGCATGAAATTTGTTATTGTTTTATACAAACACATTGAGACCAGAGGTCGAAAATTGCTTCATTTCTCTCGGCCCATTTCGTATCCATTCTTCTTATATCTATGCCTCAATCGATAACAAATGCAAGATACATTCCAAAAAAGTAAAGATAAAAGTATCATTGAATCCTTGTTTGCTCAAAAATGTACGAAAACAAAGTAAAAGTTTCTCTCTTTCTCTAACATTCAGTGAAGTGATGCAACTGATGACAAATGAAATGAAGCAGAAATTTCGAAAATTAATTTGATTTACTTGTTCAAATAAATCACAGTACTGTAAATATATACTCTAAGTTTTTTTGCTTGGTGAATCTCTCAAGTTTGTCGGTCTGCATTCTATTCCAACAAACAAACCATTTCGGACAATTCGATGAACATGAGACTACGTTTCTTCATCATTCAAATGAGCCAACATTGGCAGAAACTTGAATTTGTCATTTGAGATGGAGTGCATCCTGTTAATGTAATGCACTCGAAGACTCATCTGCAACGTGATTTGATCGTAAATTATTGTCTTGAGTGTTCCAAGGAACAAAATATTTGCATTGCCTACGATCTGTCTGTCAGTTGTATGCCTGCCTGACAGGAATATCATGTCTTTCATGGCTCTGCATCTGAAATTTCACCTGTAATTCTATTAGCCCGTCTTATTTGCCTCTTCCCGAAATGAAATTCATACTCATAAAGAGCTCATGGAATATTTGCTTATAGCGATACTAAGCGATTTACTCTTCGCATAGAAGATTAAATTCAGGATGCATGAGCAAATGTGAGCTTCCATCGAAGTATTTCCGAATTTCAGAGTATTTGAATTCTTGAAGTGTAAGTGCTTGTGGCACATACACGAATGTTGTAAATGCCGTCTTGAGAATTATGAATTCAGTATCTGTCACAAACCGAAAGCAGGTATTTTCCGGATGCTAATATATACGAATGAATGCAGGGCAGGTTATTGCAGGGTTCCGTATGAATATACCAATATCAATTCTCTCTCAAGGAAATATTTACCAGTCTATGTTGGGAACAGACAGTGTTGAATTTCTTGTTAGAAACATACAGCCTATTGCGGTCTCGAAATC
The DNA here is from genome assembly GCA_947369275.1 of Nemotelus nigrinus. Classification (NCBI taxonomy): domain Eukaryota; kingdom Metazoa; phylum Arthropoda; class Insecta; order Diptera; family Stratiomyidae; genus Nemotelus; species Nemotelus nigrinus. The sequence goes on from OX376374.1 coordinate 120,176,425, forward strand.
ATATTCTTCGTCTGAAGAGTCCAGATCCATCACAAGTCAAAATTTTGCATTTATCACCGCATAATCTTCATATCTTAATCACAGCAATTTATCACCACCATGAAAACATTCGCTCATAACTACTTTAAGATTGCTAATTTAAAATTGACTATCAAAAGCTTTCGCGGCAGGCGATTTCATTCTATGATGGCAGCGATTCTGCAGTAAATGGACCAGCGAGATTCAAAGACATGAAAAAGTGAATGTAACTGATGCTGACAGTCGCTTAGCACAACAGTAACTAGATAGATCCTATAGCCTAGCAACAATAAAAGATCTATGGTACAGTTTTAAAATAGATAATAATTTACGATAAACCAAACATAAAGATGCAAGTGAGAGAGAGAGTGAGAGCTTCAAAGTAAAATCGCAGTCTGCTCATCTCCGTCCGGACACAACAATTTCAAAAGCAATTAACTGATAAGAGAAGCTTTTTTAAATGTTAATAAAAGCGATTTGAGCTGTGACAATGGCGACAGTGAATTTTCGTTTGTGAGCACTTCCCAATGCCATAAATGTCATGCTGAGCGACAGATATGACCACAATAAATCGCTCAGCGTGAACTTAATGTTCTAAGTGAGAATGAAAATGCTCGCACTGTTCTTGCGATTTTTTAGTCATTGAGGACGACAAGCTGATGCATAGAAACGTTGATATTTTGCGCGGTTTGGCCTGAAAACGCAAATAAATAGGAATGAGCTGTCACATTGATGTGATTACTGATGTTCTGACAAAACGTAATGAAGTTTAATTTATGGTATTTGTGTTTGACACAATCTTTCTAAATTCTTGGCGGTGTATAATACGGAATATATAATACAGAATTGAAAACAATCCCTTGTTTCTGGAAGAAAGATCGTTGAATAAATTTTTAACTTCACAGTGTTAGTGGCGCAATCAACGTGCATCAGCTTGTAGTTAGCATGATGGTTTTAAGTTTGATTATCTTACAACTTTTGCGTTGGTTTTTTAAAATTAGTCTGACACTCGGCTGTCGCCTATGATGCATTTTAACACTAAACCTACCAACACCGGTCAATTTGACCGGTAGCAAACTTAAGTCAAATTTACGCATATTTAAACGTTATAATATGGTTATCAAACTATATGACTTTTCTTAAAATATGCATACAATATATTCTGCAGTACTGGCTTCAAGTTGCATTTCCCTATTTCCAAGAAAAATGTGTTTTGTGCACTACCTACCGCTGCCGGTCGATTTGAACGCTGGAGAAAATACTTTTAGTATCAAGTACAATCTCAACTAGAGCAGTTCTAATGCGTTTTATGTGATTTGGTTACGATCGCGTGTGTGAAAAAAATAAAGGAAAGCATCCAAACTTGGGTATAATATATAATAGTGTAATATGGTGAATATTTTCCGTCAAAATGTCAAAGCGTTTCAAAGTTACAAAGTACTTAGAAAAAATAACGGACATAGAAGAAGCGTGTTCAGTGTATGATGAACAAGAAATTTCCGGAACTGATCAATACATGGAAACAGATAAAGCGCTATTTACAACAAGTGAATTGGAGACAAACAGCGAAAATGAAGAGGAGAATATTATAAATAAGCGTCCTGGTCAGAAAAGAACGAGATTTTTATCGACATTCGAAAGTGAGACAGATGTAGAAGACCAACGCATCGAAACTGCTGCCGATGGAACTGTTTTGGGAAGCAATAGCCGGAAGTCTCAAATCTGGAAGGATACCAGCGCATAATATTTTTAAGGATGTGTCAGGTCCAACAAGATATGCTAAACGACATATAAAGAAAGGAAAACTAAAGACGGCATTTTCTCTTATCATAGATGACCGTATAATGCAACATATTATAAAAAGTACAGAAGAAGAAGCATTTAGGGTGTTGGGGACAAAGTGGAAGCTAAATGCAACAAAACTAAATGCATTTATTGCTGTGCTATATGCCCGCGGCGCATATGAGGCGAAAAATTTGGATGTCTCATATTTGTGGAATAAAGATTGGGGACCCGCTTTTTTTTGCAAAAACAATGAGCAGAAACGATTTTACTGAAATAATGAGATTCTTACGATTTGATAAGAAAAGCGAAAGAAGCCAGCGTTTAATAACTGATAAATTTGCTATCTGCAATTTGGGATCGATTTATTGAGAATTCACAAAACTGCTATAAACCTGGTACATGCATTACAGTTGATGAGCAGATGTTTCCGTCAAAGACTAGGTGCAGATTTATCCAATATATGCCAAATAAGCCAGATAAATTTGGAATAAAATTTTGGTTGGCATGTGATGTCAATAGCAAGTATATAATAAATGGTTTTCCTTGTTTGGGAAAGGATGAAAGAAGAGAATCTTCAATTCCACTTGGGGAGTTCGTGGTTCTGAAGCTGATGGAACCATTCACAGGATGCGGAAGGAACGTAACAACAGATAATTTTTTCACGAGTGTACCAATAGCCAAAAAGCTACTTACAAAAAAGACCACAATTGTTGGGACAATCCGTGGAAATAAAGGAGAATTGCCAAAGTTAGCCAAAAAATGAAAAGATAAAATGACTCGGTTTTCAAGCAAATTGTATAAATCAAATGACATTACTCTTACAGTGTATAAAAGTAAACCAAAAAAAAAGTTATTATCCTAAGTTCCTTGCATAAGTCAATAGAAATCGAAAAAAAATTACAAAAGTATAGGGCAGCCTGGGGTTAGTAGCCCCATTTTTCATAATTAATTTTATACAAATGTTACTGTTAAGTTTTTAGCCATAATAAATACGTTTTCGCTTTGATTACTTCAATGGGTTTTTAATAGCTCCTCTTATTTTATTCACAGTAAGCTTTTCAAGTTGTATTTGCTATTTTAAAAAAAGCTTCTCCGTGAGTCTATTTACCCCATGCCTGGGGTTGATTGACTCAGTGGGCGGGTTTATTTGACCGTATCAATTTAGTTAAGTATTGACCATGAAAAAAACACAAAATTTTCAAAAAATTATCATTTATTACGATATGAAGAGAATTCACCATTATTAAAATAATCCATTGAATGAAAAAAAAAATAAAGCTTCACTTATATACATGCTAGATATCATTAGTGCCGACTCATTATACATAAAATAAAAAACTATTCATCATCGTCATCTGAATTGCAATTGTTGCACATATGCAGCATCGAATTTCCAGGTACACACCTTGCATGAGCCCACATTTTGCACAACATACATTGTATACATTCCTCTCCTGAAAGGCTATTCGAATATGCTTCGGTACATACGAGACATATTTCATCATCAAACTCATCATCACTAACCTTAAATGCAGTTTTTGGTGACTTTTTTACAAACTTTTGTTTAGATTTTCCTTTTCCTTTATCTTTCCCTTGTGTTTTTTGCTTTTTTACTTTACTTTCCATTGCTATTTTGCGTTGTTTGGCCAATTTTTCTTCTTCCAATTTCTTTTTTTCAGGGGTATCTGTGTATATAGTGCTTGTTCTTTTTCGGCGATTTTTTCTTGTTGTCTTACGGGGTCCAGCTTTTGGGAATGGTTTTAATTGCTCAGGTGTAATTTTCGCTCTCGCTTCATTTGCTTCAATTAGTGCAGCAGAATAGGATGTTGATTGCTTGTTGGCTAAATCTTCCAGTGGCAAAGAATGTGATGTATAGTAATTCGAATTTCCAGTCAATAAATTATCGGTGCCGACATTTTCATTCGTTGGGAATAGGTTTTGTTCGGTGTTTCCAGGATTCGGCCTATCAGTCACGTATGCACCTAAAAACTCAGAATCAGGAAATATATTTTCATTTAGCGGTGATATCCCAGTGACTCTAAAACCTGCCTGAATATTTTCTATAGTTGCAGCTCGAGGGAGAGCAACTTTCACTACCTCGTGGAAGTTGTAAATCGTGAGTGTTTTTCCAGCATTAGTAGCAAGCCAATTATCACATGCTGTATTTACATATCTTTTGAATGGACCATATACAGATCGATCAAGTGGTTGCAGTTTGTGGCTGCAATGAGGTGGAAAAGAAAGCACTATCACGCCATTTTCTTTGAAGTAACTAAGTGCAGCGATGGATAAATGCGAATCATGGTTATCTAGTAGCAATAGTATTGGTCTTTCCTTAGTTTCCTTAGTTGTACAAAGTGTTTAGAGAATATTATAAATTGCTCCTCTTTCATCCATCTTGAAGGATTGGCAGCATCCGCGGATCCAGTTGGCCCACTTTGGACAAAATGGTCTTTGTAGTTGACACGGGGAAATACAAAAAAAGGTGAAATGAAGTTTCCAATTGCTGAAACTGCCACTGCAATTGTAACTAATGTGCCACGTTCAGCCGAAGTTATTTTTCCCAAATGCCTAGTCCCTCGGCGAGCTATGACTCGGTTTGGAAAATGAACAGTGGTAATACCTGTTTCGTCGACATTCCATATATACCACCGCAGCCGCACCGCAACCGCACCGCAACCGCACCGCAACCGCACCGCAACCGCACCGCAACCGCACCGATGTCGCACCGCAGCCGCACCGCAACCGCACCGCAACCGCACCGCAGCCGCACCGCAACCGCACCGCAACCGCACCGCAACCGCACCGCAACCGCACCGCACCGCAACCGCACCGCAACCGCACCGCAGCCGCACCGCAACCGCACCGCAACCGCACCGCAACCGCACCGCAACCGCACCGCAGCCGCACCGCAGCCGCACCGCAGCCGCACCGCAACCGCACCGCAACCGCACCGCAACCGCACCGCAACCGCACCGCAACCGCACCGCAGCCGCACCGCAACCGCACCGCAACCGCAACCGCACCGCAACCGCACCGCAACCGCACCGCAGCCGCACCGCAACCGCACCGCAACCGCACCGCAACCGCACCGCAACCGCACCGCAACCGCACCGCACCGCAACCGCACCGCAACCGCAGCCGCACCGCAACCGAACCGCAACCGCACCGCAGCCGCACCGCAGCCGCACCGCAGCCGCACCGCAACCGCACCGCAACCGCACCGCAACCGCACCGCAACCGCACCGCAACCGCACCGCAACCGCAACCGCACCGCAACCGCACCGCAACCGCACCGCAGCCGCACCGCAACCGCACCGCAACCGCACCGCAACCGCACCGCAACCGCACCGCAACCGCACCGCACCGCAACCGCACCGCAACCGCACCGCAACCGCACCGCAACCGCACCGCAACCGCAGCCGCACCGCAACCGAACCGCAACCGCACCGCAGCCGCACCGCAGCCGCACCGCAGCCGCACCGCAGCCGCACCGCAGCCGCACCGCAACCGCACCGCAACCGCACCGCAACCGCACCGCAACCGCACCGCAACCGCACCGCAACCGCACCGCAGCCGCACCGAAGCCGCACCGCAGCCGCACCGCAACCGCACCGCAACCGCACCGCAACCGCACCGCAACCGCACCGCAACCGCACCGCAACCGCACCGCAACCGCACCGCAACCGCACCGCAACCGCACCGCAGCCGCACCGCAACCGCACCGCAACCGCACCGCAACCGCACCGCAACCGCACCGCAACCACACCGCAACCGCACTGCAACCGCACCGCAACCGCAACCGCAACCGCAGCCGCACCGCAGCCGCACCGCAGCCGCACCGCAGCCGCACCGCAGCCGCACCGCAGCCGCACCGCAACCAAACCGCAACCGCACCGCAACCGCACCGCAACCGCACCGCAACCGCACCGCAACCGCACCGCAGCCGCACCGCAACCGCACCGCAACCGCAACCGCACCGCAACCGCACCGCAACCGCACCGCAGCCGCACCGCAACCGCACCGCAACCGCACCGCAACCGCACCGCAACCGCACCGCAACCACACCGCACCGCAACCGCACCGCAACCGCAGCCGCACCGCAACCGCAGCCGCACCGCAACCGAACCGCAACCGCACCGCAGCCGCACCGCAGCCGCACCGCAACCGAACCGCAGCCACACCGCAACCGCACCGCAACCGCACCGCAACCGCACCGCAACCGCACCGCAACCGCACCGCAACCGCACCGCAACCGCACCGCAACCGCACCGCAGCCGCACCGCAACCGCACCGCAACCGCAACCGCACCGCAACCGCACCGCAACCGCACCGCAACCGCACCGCAGCCGCACCGCAGCCGCACCGCAACCGCACCGCAACCGCACCGCAACCGCACCGCAACCGCACCGCAACCGCACCGCAACCGCACCGCAACCGCACCGCAACCGCACCGCAGCCGCACCGCAGCCGCACCGCAACCGCACCGCAACCGCACCGCAACCGCACCGCAACCGCACCGCAACCGCACCGCAACCGCACCGCAACCGCACCGCAACCGCACCGCAACCGCACCGCAACCGCAACCGCACCGCAACCGCAACCGCACCGCAACCGCACCGCAACCGCACCGCAGCCGCACCGCAACCGCACCGCAACCGCACCGCAACCGCACCGCAACCACACCGCACCGCAACCGCACCGCAACCGCAGCCGCACCGCAACCGCAGCCGCACCGCAACCGAACCGCAACCGCACCGCAGCCGCACCGCAGCCGCACCGCAACCGAACCGCAGCCACACCGCAACCGCACCGCAACCGCACCGCAACCGCACCGCAACCGCACCGCAACCGCACCGCAACCGCACCGCAGCCGCACCGCAACCGCACCGCAACCGCACCGCAGCCGCACCGCAACCGCACCGCAACCGCAACCGCACCGCAACCGCACCGCAGTCGCACCGCAGCCGCACCGCAGCCGCACCGCAACCGCACCGCAACCGCACCGCAACCGCACCGCAACCGCACCGCAACCGCACCGCACCGCAACCGCACCGCAACCGCACCGCAACCGCACCGCAGCCGCACCGCAACCGCACCGCAACCGCACCGCAACCGCACCGCAACCGCACCGCAACCGCACCGCAACCGCACCGCAACCGCAACCGCACCGCAACCGCACCGCAACCGCACCGCAACCGCACCGCAACCGCACCGCAACCGCACCGCAGCCGCACCGCAACCGCACCGCAACCGCACCGCAACCGCACCGCAACCGCACCGCACCGCAACCGCACCGCAACCGCAGCCGCACCGCAACCGAACCGCAACCGCACCGCAGCCGCACCGCAGCCGCACCGCAACCGCACCGCAACCGCACCGCAACCGCACCGCAACCGCACCGCAACCGCAACCGCACCGCAACCGCACCGCAACCGCACCGCAGCCGCACCGCAACCGCACCGCAACCGCACCGCACCGCAACCGCACCGCAACCGCACCGCAGCCGCACCGCAACCGCACCGCAACCGCACCGCAACCGCACCGCAACCGCAACCGAACCGCAACCGCACCGCAGCCGCACCGCAGCCGCACCGCAGCCGCACCGCAGCCGCAACCGCAACCGCACCGCAACCGCACCGCAGCCGCACCGCAGCCGCACCGCAACCGCACCGCAACCGCACCGCAACCGCACCGCAACCGCACCGCAGCCGCACCGCAACCGCACCGCAACCGCACCGCAACCGCACCGCAACCGCACCGCAACCGCACCGCAACCGCACCGCAGCCACACCGCAACCGCACCGCAACCGCACCGCAACCGCACCGCAACCGCACCGCAACCGCACCGCAACCGCACCGCAACCGCACCGCAACCGCACCGCAACCGCAACCGCAACCGCAGCCGCACCGCAGCCGCACCGCAACCGCACCGCAACCGCACCGCAACCGCACCGCAACCGCACCGCAACCGCACCGCAACCGCACCGCAGCCGCACCGCAACCGCACCGCAACCGCACCGCAACCGCACCGCAACCGCACCGCAACCGCACCGCAACCGCACCGCACCGCAACCGCACCGCAGCCGCACCGCAACCGCACCGCAGCCGCACCGCAACCGCACCGCAACCGCACCGCAACCGCACCGCAACCGCACCGCAACCGCACCGCAACCGCACCGCAGCCGCACCGCAACCGCACCGCAACCGCACCGCAACCGCACCGCAACCGCAGCCGCACCGCAGCCGCACCGCAACCGCACCGCAACCGCACCGCAACCGCACCGCAACCGCACCGCACCGCAACCGCAGCCGCACCGCAACCGAACCGCAACCGCACCGCAGCCGCACCGCAGCCGCACCGCAGCCGCACCGCAACCGCACCGCAACCGCACCGCACCGCAACCGCACCGCAGCCGCACCGCAACCGCACCGCAACCGCACCGCAACCGCACCGCAACCGCACCGCAACCGCACCGCAGCCGCACCGCAACCGCACCGCAACCGCACCGCAACCGCACCGCAACCGCACCGCAACCGCACCGCAACCGCACCGCACCGCAGCCGCACCGCAACCGCACCGCAACCGCACCGCAACCGCACCGCAACCGCACCGCAACCGCAGCCGCACCGCAACCGAACCGCAACCGCACCGCAGCCGCACCGCAACCGAACCGCAACCGCACCGCAGCCGCACCGCAGCCGCACCGCAGCCGCACCGCAGCCGCACCGCAACCGCACCGCAACCGCACCGCAACCGCACCGCAAGCGCCCGCAACCGCACCGCAACCGCACCGCAACCGCAGCCGCACCGCAGCCGCACCGCAGCCGCACCGCAACCGCACCGCAACCGCACCGCAACCGCACCGCAACCGCACCGCAACCGCAACCGCACCGCAACCGCACCGCAACCGCACCGCAGCCGCACCGCAACCGCACCGCAACCGCACCGCAACCGCACCGCAACCGCACCGCAACCGCAGCCGCACCGCAACCGAACCGCAACCGCACCGCAGCCGCACCGCAGCCGCACCGCAGCCGCACCGCAGCCGCTCCGCAGCCGCACCGCAGCCGCACCGCAACCGCACCGCAACCGCACCGCAACCGCACCGCAACCGCACCGCAGCCGCACCGCAACCGCACCGCAACCGCACCGCAACCGCACCGCAACCGCAACCGCACCGCAACCGCACCGCAACCGCACCGCAACCGCAACGCAACCGCACCGCAACCGCACCGCACCGCAGCCGCAGCCGCAACCGCAGCCGCACCGCAACCGCACCGCAACCGCACCGCAACCGCAGCCGCACCGCAACCGAACCGCAGCCGCACCGCAACCGCACCGCAACCGCACCGCAACCGCACCGCAACCGCACCGCAACCGCACCGCAACCGCACCGCAGCCGCACCGCAACCGCACCGCAACCGCACCGCAACCGCAACGCAACCGCACCGCAACCGCACCGCACCGCAGCCGCAACCGCAGCCGCACCGCAACCGCACCGCAACCGCACCGCAACCGCAGCCGCACCGCAACCGAACCGCAGCCGCACCGCAACCGCACCGCAACCGCACCGCAACCGCACCGCAACCGCACCGCAGCCGCACCGCAACCGCACCGCAACCGCACCGCAACCGCACCGCAACCGCACCGCAACCGCACCGCAACCGCAACCGCAGCCGCACCGCAGCCGCACCGCAGCCGCACCGCAGCCGCACCGCAACCGCACCGCAACCGCACCGCAACCGCACCGCAACCGCACCGCAACCGCAACGCAACGAGCGCAACTAGCGTAAATAAAAAATAATGATTTCCAACTACAAGTGGTCACATCAGTCAAGTATGCACTGTGTACTGGTGTCTGATGAGAATCAGTGCATACTTTCGAAACCACTTTGTCAAATAAAAATGTTCAATGTAAATAAAATTTTTTTTTCAATTTTAATCTTCCCGCAAAAACAATTTCCAATTTTATTTATACTAGTTTAAAAAAAAATGACCCTTCAAAGCTTTATTAATTGAACTGAAGAAATTGTTGTTTTCTAGCAGAAATTGTACCAACAAATCATTCTCAGGTGCACTCATATTACCTTCATTCCACAACTGCGCATCGTACCAAGAATTGTCTGTTAGTCTTTAATATTCGCTGTCTCCTGTAATAATTATACACTCGGCGCAGGACTACTCTCACACTATTCAGCTTTTAGTTTTTTGTTTATAGTTTCCCAACAGAATTATTAAATTAATAACTGCGGCTATTATTTTCAACTTTCATTGTTTCAATGTCTTTTTATATAATTTATTAAATTTTAAGTAAAATGTACCAGGACTTTCTAATGAAAAAAAAACTAATCGACTAATATTATTATATTATATATATTTTTATAATATGCTGCTAAAATTAACAAAGGACTCTGTAAGTCAATAAATCATAATAGTATGTTACATATTCAGACAATATTTTTTATTAAAATAAAAATTAATAATTCTACTTCTTTTAGCCTTAATTATACTTCTTTTAGCCTAGCAATGATAGCAAAATCTTGGCCTATCTTTAGCCTTTTTCCTTCAATTATCATTATCAACTAAAATTTTTCTATTGGATTGGGGTCGGGGCTATTCCCTAGCCAGGAAAATGATTCGATGCTAAATCTTTTTCTTAAAATTGTATACCTGGAAAAAAAAAGACTTTTTAGTTAATCAAATACCATGAAACAAGCTTAGCAAAATGCATTCCATATTTACTGAAGGAACACAGTGGCATCGTAACGAATCACCCCGGAAAACAAGACTGGGGCTCGCTCCATATAAATCCTCCAAGGTAAGAAGTGATCAATTTGTATTTTTTTTTTTTTCTATGATAATGCCAAAGCTCAGGGGTTGCCCTTTGAAGCGAATGCTTAGCGGTGGCGGTAGGGAGACACATATGGGAGAAGCCGATATCAATTATTCCATTATTCTTTTAAGTGCCACATTTATTTCTTATTTTTTTTTTAAAGCGCTAGTGTTATGCCTAGTCGCTACTAAAGCTTTAATGTGATACTTAATTAATGGAGCGCTGGTATTATGCCCAGTCGCCGACTGTTAAGACAACACAAGACGAACAAATACAGCCATCGGCACGGCGGGATTCGAACCCGCGGCCAGTAGATCGCTGCTTCGGACTGACGCGTTAGCCAGCTAAGCTACCGACCCCCTGTAAATCGATGCCATCTTTCGGCTTTAACAGTTTCTCGTAGTATCAAAATGTTGGTGACTTTAGCTCCGGTGATTCATCCCCATACCATTAAGTACACCGAATATTTGGTCGTTGGTTGAACGCTTCTCGCCGTTCAATTGCTACAGTCAATAAGCTCAGCAATTTCTCATTTCATTACGTTTTCCTGTGCCCACAGTACGATTTTCGACTTTTTCTCAACACTAAATTGCTCGTATCGAGCCAGCACTTTTTACTTGTAACTAATTAAAAGCTAGCTGCTGGCCCATACTTTTATACATTTTCTAGATATCCAGATCTAATTAATGACATCATAAAAATAATTTTTGGATTTGAAAATTAGGAGGGATTTCAGGTTTTTCAAAAAATATGTGACGCGAGGGTTTTTCCTGCGCCAGGTGTATTTGTCCGAAAGTTTGACCTATCCTTCTTTTATGGAAAAAGATAATGCTGCTTCTTGCATTGGAACTTTTAAAATATATTTATTTTCGTTGGATATAGCTGGAAGTTAAAAACTTATGAAATGAATGGGAAATTTGGTTTATATTTCTAATGCCTGTTTATATTTCTAATGCCATATTTCTAATACCTGGTCTTCTTTTTTCTATCTTAAAGCTCTGTTTTCGGCTTGATTGTATTTAAACAAAGAACTAATGAGCTGCATCTCAAAAGAGTATAATGGAAAAACCTTTTTCCAAATTGCGCAAAATTTTAAACTACAAATAGATCGCATCGTTATCCAAACTTTAAGCCGAAAGCAAAAAACAAAACGTTAAAGCTATATTAAGCTATAAACATATGTTGTAACAGCTCACGAAACGTTGCTCCCCATATTTCACTTATACATGGCCGTTATCGCGGCCACCAAAAATTGTTCTAGGAATATTTGCGAGCTAAATCGCCACATGATCTGTGGCATCCGACAGAAAAGTGAACGAATTATAACTCCTCCAATTCGAGACTTGTTTTCGCAGACGACCTGCGAAAGGAGGTCTCCCCTGTCACGTTTCTTGGCGTCAAGTGCATCCTCGAACATACAGGAAGCACTCGCAGCCGTGTTGTATTTTTCGCTCTCGGGCAAATATCATACAAACCCTGACTTTTCCGCTTGTACTGATTTTGAGGAGTAGCACTTCTTGTAGCTCAACTAAAGTCCTTCTATGATCCTCCCCACCAGGTCCTTTCTCTCATAAATTATGTTTTATGGCTGCGGTCACCTCTTGTATATGTTTGAGGCAATCAATGTCAACTACACTGAAAAAAATCCACATAGCGCCCAGAGCCATGTAACATAGCGCATTATTTATGGTCCCATACTCCATGTACATAGTACTCTGAGCCATGCAATATGGCTCCCAGCGCCATAATCTCAGAATCTACATAGCGCGTGGTGCCATGTTACATGGCGCAGCATTTATGGTGCCACACGCTATCCACATAGTGCCCTGAGCCATGCAGTATAGCTCCCAGCGCCATAATTACATGGCGCAGAAATTATGGCCCCACACGCCATATTACATAGTGCCATGAGCCATGTAATATGGCTCATGGCACTCCAATTATAACTCGCAGCCATACTGTGTGAGGGAATCTATAAATGTCAGCAAGTGATATTTGAGTATCGTCGATAGATCGACAACATTCTCAATCGGCGAAGGGCGCATATTATTGAATGGCTCCTTCGGCGACTCTGAATGCAGCCAGCGCCTGTTTGTTGCAAGCAAGTGACTTCTCCGTGTGCTCATTTATGGTAAGTAGCACTGTTTTGACTGATTTTTCCACGCCATGTACTATAGTCCTTCACGCCATGTACTATAGTCCTCCACGCCATGTACTATAGTCCTCCACGCCATGTACTATAGTCCTCCACGCCATGTACTATAGTCCTCCACGCCATGTACTATAGTCCCCTACGCCATGCAGTATAGTCCTCCACGCCATGCAGTATAGTCCTCCACGCCATACACTATAGTCCTCCACGCCATACAGTATAGTCCTCCACGCCATACAGTATAGTCCTCCACGCTATGTGTTATAGCTCTCCACGCCATGCACTATAGTTCTCCACGCCATGTAATATAGTTCTCCACGCCATGTAATATAGTCCGCCACGCCATGTACATGGCGTGGAAGACTATAGTACATGGCGTGTAGGCCTATGTACTTTTCGCCATGTATTATGGCGTGTGGCGCTATATTTTATCACAATCCCTAAATCGACTATGTACATGGCGCCAGAAGTCTATAAATTATGGCGTCTGGCGCCATGTGTTTTCTCAGTGTAGGAGAAATGAGTTTCACAGACCTTTGACCTGCTAGAGCAATTTGGATCCAGCCCTGAAGTTTCACGCGATAATTTTCATAATTCTTGTGTGGGTTTTCCTATCATACGAACTTGTTTGTCGGTTTCTTTCAGTTGGAATCGTTTGCAAATCGACCCTTGGATCTCAGCGTTTGTTTTCCCAGGAGATGGATCACCGAATCCCGCTTTTTGGCCGATGCTTCCGGCTGTATTTTGTCCCACTTTTTCGACTCTTTCTCGAACTGTTTTCGTGTAGCCTTTTTTAAATAACTCTTTTTGCCTTTTTTTCTACCTTAGTCACCCACTTATCGGAGTAAAGGAAACCTCCAAAATTAGATAATTGAAATGCATCACAATAAAACTTTAAAGAGCAGCAAAAACACGAAGATAGATAAAACACGAAGGGCTAAACAGCTCCGGAAATGGAATAAGTCTCAAGAATTAATATTTCTGCCTTTTGAGAACCTTCCTTCCTGAATTAAATTTGAGTTATCTAATCGGATTTATTCTTCTTCTCAGGAATATTCTAAAAGTTATTTGCTGACCACTATTTCACACAAACTGATAACTTGAGTATCGTGAACATAGAAATAGTTTCCTCTTAAGTAAGACACATAATGCGACTTATGTTCCAGAATCGATAAACACTGGAGTATCTGAAACAATCAATCAAGAGAATTATTATCCTTTCGTTTTCATTAAAACTTCCCACTTACCACAATTGCTGCAGCAACGGAACACCGCGACTATTCCAAACTAAAGTTAGTCACGATTTGAAAATTATCCCCTCGAGGAACATTCACGCCACACACTACTTCTATGCCAAATCTCTTCGGCTCAAAAGCTTCCGTAGTTTGTGACGTGTAATTTCCCAGTTTTGAATGCATGACAGTGAGGATTAACCTTCACAATCCGGCACTCACATCACAATCAATTTACCGTAATTTGCATAGGATTTGCTCATTGCCGCCAAGTAGCTAGGTACTCGCTTAAATTCATACGAGTGAATCTCACGTTGTTGCGATTGAAATGCCTAGTGCAAGTAATACTACGACTCCTATTCGATTCCATTTGAGCTCAGTAAGCACACCTCCGCAGCTATCATGTAGGTAGGTAAGGTATAATATCAGTTACATGCCACCAACATGATGTTCAAGCAATTTCCACGGCTTTTTCTCATTTCATTTCTCAATACGATTGAAACGTACGAACACGGATTCTGAGATCGCACCAACACAACAACAAAAAACTGCTTTTCGATGTTTATAGCTTTGGCAGTGTATTTTACGAAGATCTCGTTTACGTGTCTGATTTTTCCTGCTATTTTATTTTCCATCACAATAAAACGTGACTTTTTCCGAATCGAAATCAATTTGTATGCAATAAAATCGAAACGAGAAAAAACAGATAACAATGGACGGAAAAACACAGGCCCGGAAAGCGAGTAGTAAGCAAGTTGTATGTTAAACGTGATGTGCTTAAAATGCGAGGAAAATGATTGTTTTGTAGAAGTAGTCGAGAAAAATTCAAGGGTTGTACCTGAAACGTGAATTTTTCAACTTTAATTATAAGGTCACTGACTATGCATGCGAAAATAAGCGCAAAAGGTGTTATATATTAAAGGTTGGATGCTGTTTTATGATAATTGCTTGGGAACACCTTTTGGTTTCACATATATATTGTTATTCTGTCTACTCAAATTAGACGTGCATAAGTGCTGAATGGTATAGATATTCTATATACACATAGTCACAAAATTGAAGGCACAATCTATATAAATGCCAAAATAGTATTCAATGTTAATAAAATTGTAGTAAATTTATTGAAGTTAGTGCGTAATCTTCTTTATAACTGTACACTAAATTAATACAAAAAAAGTCGAATCTATCACAAAGTTTGCTATTTTGATGTCAACTGTACCCCTTGCGAGCTACACAAAATTGAAGGCACACGTGCATCTAATAAGATATTTCGTAGAATTTGATGATTCAATTACTTTTCATTCCTTACAAATAAGCGAACGTTAGTGACTAGTTGAGTTAAGTGTGTTGTTTTAAAAATAAATAAGTATTTGTGCATAAATAAATAAAAAAAAAAGCTGAAATGGATAAACGGAGAAAAGAAACCACAATTGCGGAAAGAATAATTATTATTAAGCTTGTTTGTGAAGGTAAAACATATCGAAAAGTAGGAAAAATAGTTGGGAGATCATTTTCTTCAGTAAGAACTGTAGTCAACAAATGGAAAAATGACGGAACTTATATTAATAAAACGGGACGTGAACGAAAAAAGTTACTGTCAGTTAAACGTGAAGAATACATTCGACGGGAAATAGAAAAATGTCCAAAGAAGCCGATTAATAATTTGAGGGCTGAAGTTTCTCATATGATCCAAAACCAATATCCAAGGAAACTATTAGAAGAACATTGCGAAACCATGGTTTAAATGGAAGAATAGCCCGTAAAAAGCCATTTATATCAGAAGCAAATAGAAAAAAAACGGTTAGAGTTTGCGAAAACGTTCGTAAATGAGGGTCCAGATTTCTGGATAAACATAATATTCAGTAATGAAAGTAAGTTCAATCTATTTGGCTCTGATGGCAGACAAATAGTTTGGAGGAAAGCGAATACCGAGCTAAAGAAAGAAAATTTGTGTGGAACCGTAAAATATGGAGGAGGTAATGTGATGGTTTGGGGCTGCATGTCTGCAGGAGTAGTCGGCAACATGGAATTTATTGAGACCACTATGGACAAATTTAAATGCCTCGATATCCTGAAAAGGAATTTAAAATCAAGTGCTATTAAATTAGGACTATCGGATGTGTTTTGGTTTCAACAAAATAATGATGCAAAGCACACCGCACATATTGTAAAGATGTGGTTACTTTATAATACGCCAAAACAATTAAAAACGCCACCTCAGTCCCCAGACCTTAACCCAATTGAACATTTGTGGTCAGTACTTGAGCAACAAATCCGAAAATTTTCAGTTGGGAATAAATCTGAGCTGAAGTCAATAATAGCAAGGGAATGGCAAAATATTAGCCCAACCATGACAAAAAAGTTAGCGGAAAGTATGCCTAGAAAACTAGTAACAGTAATCAAAGCCAACAGATATCCAACTAACTACTAATAATAAATTATTTTATATTTTTCTAGTGATCTTGAACTTTGTGCCTTTAGTTTTGTGCCTTGAATTTTGTTGTTAATTTTTTCTTTTGTTACTTAATTCTTTAAATTAATTCTTTTATTCATTGTTGTATTTTTAGTATTCAATTTAATAAAAAATAAAAAAAATGGTGATAATAAAGTGACATTAGTTTATAAACGACTAAGAGTTTTCATAGTTATTGCTTGTACCTTCAATTTTGTGACTATGTGTAAATTTGAGTGCTTTATTGGTTACACCGTACACCGAGGTACACCGAGGCTGGAGGGTTCACTTAGTGGTTTTCGCATGGAAGCACGACCAATGAGGAATTGAAAAACCTAGATCTTTAAAATAGTTGGAAAAACAACTTTCATTTGTTGATTCATTATGTAATAATTGACAGCGTATATATAACCAATCATTAGATACAAAGATAGATACAAAAAATATTAAAAATAATTGGAAAAATAATTAGAATAATAAATAGAGTATAGTCTAGTTAAGGCGGTCGTCTAGTGTGAAGGCCGTTTTTAATGCCTTTTTAGGGAATTTGGTTTTTGACAAACCACAAAATAAAATTATTTATAAATTGTGTATCATTTTTATTAACATTTACGCAAACTTTGTGCATTTTTTGAAGTCATCATATACAAAATAGTCGGAGATGCACCGCGCAACAGGAACACATACATAAAAAGAGGTGCTCCACTGCTGCCATGATTCCGGTCGTTCTGCTTATCTGAAATGAAGAAACCTAACGCAGTTTTGATCGTGAGACTGGAGACTCTATATGGAAGTATAATTAGGTTAGATTTACAAAAAAATATTTTTTACGCTTTAAAAAAAAAAACAATTTTTAGTGTTTTTTTTTGGGGTTGTTATAGCTTCTAAAATGAAAAGTAATGAAGCAATCTTAATTATTTTACGTCATTTACGTCAAAATACTATACAAATGTGCGCAAAATCAATCAAACAATTTTTGAGACATCATGACAGCAGTTTGAAAAAATCCTGTTCTGAGAAAAACGCGTTTGAAAGTTGTTGTATATAATTCATAACAAAAAATGATCTAACCATCAATCTGCTATGCCTGGATCATAGAGTACACCTTCCTCTTCTCCAAAGAAGTCATGCAAGGTCGTTCTCTTTTCTCTGTTTGATATCCGGGCTTGTTTGGCGAAATCGCTCAAGCGTCTCTCTGAGCGGTCGATGCGAGAATCATTACGTTGATGAACAAACGCTTGGGCATTTAGGCCAGTATGTACTCCCATGACTTCCATCACCTTAAGGATAGGTTTGAATCATTGGTTGAAGATTAGCACAGCAAGAAATGTGACGATTTCGATGACTTTTGCACCAGAATGAAGATGCTTCGGAGCGAAAGTCCAGATCATTGTGTTTGTGAACAGTTCTGGGTACCCGTTAGTTGACAATTAGTACTGTGTACAATAAGTGCAATTTAGTTATACAAAAGAGCCAGGTAAGGAACTAGGTTCGAGAATATTCGATGCGAAAGTCAGCGTAGACTTCTTACGGTTTACGTAAACCTCCTACGGTAACACTGTATACCTCCTACGGTTTACGGCTGTAACCTTTCAGCGGCTTCAAATTTCGAAATATTCTTTTACCCACGTCTTCTATACATGCTTTAGATGTTATTTATGAAAAAAAAATCGATTTTTTTTATTATATGACACACTAGACGACCGCCTTAACATTAAGCGAAAAATTAAAATTAAGATTCCAAGAAAAAAGAAAAACGTAATTACTCTATTTTAAATCGTTTGAAGGTTATAGTTATAATTGTAACTCGGATATACAATAAAACCTATAGTTTCAAAGTTTCAAAAACCTATAATCAAAGCGGGCGAGTGACCATTATTGCGCTCTATTTTCCATAATTTGATAGTGGCGTCGGATTTTACAATGGAGTGCTACAGTTTCCCCCTCTAGCGTGAAAATTGCCACGATGATATGCTAGCTATTGTGGAGCGCGTTTCTGGCAATTGGCAATATATTTTCTTTGCACGTCGTCGCTTTCATACAGAAGTGACGGGATTTGGAGGTCCCTAATATAGCGTGAGAGTACATGTGTGATATCTGGTCATCACTACTAAAGGTTTTTGAGGTGATGCTACCTTGTAAATCGAAAATGAATGCTTTAATGTAAGGGCCGTCTCGTTTAGGATTAAGAGTTGATAGGTGTGCCGAGGTTACATGGCCATTAGCCGAGGTCAGATCGACGTTTTTCATCTGCTCGATGTTGGCTTCTCTCGTTAGATTTCTCTTTTGTTTCTTTCGCTACCTTCAAAATATCCAACAGCTTAAGAAACCATGGCGTAATTTGCGGAACAAAGCTTTTTGGTGGCGAAAATACTCCTTTAGTCTTAGTATGCGTCGTGTGGAGAGCGTATGTCATGGCCAAAAGTGAGAAACGTTGGTGAAAAGCCGTTTTTGTAAGCGCGTCTAGTTAGATAAGGAATGGATAAAAGTTGCTCGGGCCATACATTATGCATTTTCCTTGCGAAGATAGGCATCTGGGTTTTCAAACCCCGATTTCTCGGTTTACTTGGATTTTATTGCGGATGATAAACTAAGGTGAATGCCTGCTGTATACCTAAGCTTTATGTAAGATACTGCATAATTTTGGTGTTCTGCATAATCTTTGTGTTCTGTTATCACTCATCAGGCACTTGGACAATCCAAATCCGAAGAACACTTCATTGAGCTATGTTAAATCACGTTCTTCTGCACTTGCTTTAGCTGAGGCGAACAGATCCAACCCATCGACTAGTTGCATCTTCTACAATGAGCATCCAATGTTTATCATCACTTGAAACTGGAAAAGAGCCGAGCAAGTCAACAGTCAACACTTGGAATCGCTGGTTGTTAATAGTTGTTTAATTCAAACCAGCTCGCTTCAGATTATCCGCTTCGTGACACTGGCTATCAATAGATTTTGAAAAATATTTGATGGTGTCCTGAAGCATTCCTGACCAATAGCCACGCATAGCGATTGGGTAGTATGTCCGTTCTGAGCCATAGTGACCTGCAGTTGGCTTGTTATGATTTATTTGGAGTTTTATCTTTTTTTGCACTTGGGTTTCTTCAGAATTAGTATCCGGCACATATCACTAAATTACGCCGACTCCCATGAGATATTCTTTTTAAAATAATCTTACATACTCTTCTTCTTCACTTGGATCTTCGCAGTTTTCGATTATTTCCTTTACAAATGAATCTTTCAACTGCTCCTCGCGCAGGTCATCTGCCCTCTTTTAAGGGAATTTGATGCCCGGGTAGTTCAGTTGATAGAGCATGAATTTCAGGGTCGTTGATTTGAGCCCACGTTGGGCGCCAGATGTAACTAGCATATACAATACAATTAATTGTGTACTCAGGCAGCAAAAATTAAAGTGGCGGAGCGAGATTTATTGTGCTCTAGTTAAAGTGAAATTATAATTTCGGAGGGGATTGTATTTCCATAATTTTACAGTGGCGTGCTTAGAGGTTAATATTCATATAGTATATTTTGACGTGTAAAAGAACCATTGCATTTATTCAAGCCAACTAAAAAGGGAAGAATACATAAATTTTGACTGAAAGATACAATGATAAAATGTTTTACCCATTATAGAAGATGTTAAGCTTAAAGAATAAACGAGTACCACAATCTGAAAGACACTACTCTTGTCGCAATACCTGTAAAACCGTGACAATGATCTGCATAATGTGCTGGTAAAAATTAGTATTGGAATCAAGTACATACAATAGCATAACCTTTGAAATATTCGGCCACATCAAGCAGGGAATCTTAGTGATAGTAAAACAGTATCAAAGATGATTTTCATTACGTTTAAGACGGCTGATAACATTCGAAGACATATGGATTAAAGAATTGGCGGCACGATAAATAAATAAATGGAATAATGATGCATTTAACCGGTCTGAGTGGCCTCTAGTACTGCAATTTGCAGCGTATATTGTGCCTCTTTATCGCTACATCCTATAGAATATCCAAATTCCTTATAAATTTGAAAGAGGAAACATAACGAAATCTAACAGCTCTAATATTCGATGCTCTACACTCTCTGTCACTTCTCTAAACCATCTATAGCAGTCGTCTCACTCGCACTCACAAAAATAAAGCTCCATATAAGATCTTTTTACTTCCTGCTACTTTTAATATTTTTGCACCAAAGCTGAGGCAATATTTTGAGTTTCTTGAACCCTATATAGGGGAAAGTGGTACAAAACGATCCCTCTAAGGAAAATGATTACCCTGTGTCTTATCGTTTTAATCAGTGCTATCTAATAGTTTGGGTGAAAACCGTCTTCGTCATCACATGTTTAACATTCTGTCAACGTTTCATGGCGTTGTGAGTGTCACAGAAATTAATATAACAATAAAGTGAAAATATTCTTGTTATATTGTAAGATAAGCAAAATTCAATATAGTGTAAATTTAATGTACGTGCTTTCGATGTTATAATGGTGCTTGTGTTATTTGTCAGTATAACTCAGTTATATAATCGTCTATTTTCTGTTGCAGTATTTACAACCATAAAGTTATAATTGGATGTGTGTCAGAATTGGGTGCTTTGGGGCAAAAGGATCATTTTAGACACCCGGGTGTATAAAATGATCCTTTATGACACATTTACAAAATTCCTTAAATAACAAAATTCGATTATTAAAATCATATATTACGGCCACTAAATTATAGATCGACTGTCTTGGCTACCAGAAAAATAATAAATTTTACGAAATTTTTTCTCTAGGTATTTTTCTTATCATTTTGTACCACTCTCTCCTATTGAGCCAGTAGCTTTCTATCTTTTTTTAGTTCATGTTTTTATTTTTGTGTTAGTATCAACCTTCACAAAGCCCCAGCAAGAAGTGAAACGAATGTATGGCAATTTAGTCCTTATTTGAACCTTTTTATTAGCTGTTTCGTTTCATGTATGACCCTTATGGCCAGGGACTCATATAAAATGGAGGCTGGTCTGTGCCCATAGTTCAATTAGAGTCTGATTTTCCGCTAAGAGCATAGTTGAATTTATTTGATTACAATTGGTAGCCTTCAGAACTGCTTGGCTATCCGATAGGATCTTAATGCTGACTCCTTTTAGTGTTCATTATTTTATCAAATTATAGCAGATAATTGTGCTTAACAGATAGTGGTCTTTTTGAAAAGGGGGAAATGTGTTTTACTTCTGGGCACTATGATCCTTGTTTTCATTTCACAATCCATCTTCAACCTGTCCGTATACGAGATGTTTACTCCTTTCTGCGAGAAAGTGAACCATTCTTCGATTTGTTTCTTGATGATATTGTGACTTAGAACCTTTTCTCAAAGGTTGATCGCTTACTTCCAGCACTTCGATTGATTTTCTTCAGGATAATTGCTGTTTTGCCGCTTCCTCTTCACTTTCGAGGTGTAGTGGTTTGGGTTTTGGGTTTTATCACTGCTGTTGGAGCTCCTATAATCAACAGACAAACCTTCTAATGAAGCTTGTTGAACCTGTTAACGATATTGCTTGCTGAGCTTGTTAAGCAGTTAACAATCCCTAATTGTGTCTAAGCGGTAAATGGAACTATGGTCTTTTGAGAATTTATGGAAAGAACCTCCTCCCTGCGCCATTGTGCAGTTTCAAAAAATTTCATAAATTTTCATAAATTTTTACTAATGAGAGTCCCAAGAAGGCCGTCAGCCAGTAGGGGCTATAGTGGAGGAATAATATCCCTCCTTATGGATATCCTTTTTTAGTGTTTGCCCTTAGTTTTGCTATCTGCAGCTATCTTTCTAATGTTTTTTCTGTTATTTGCACCCAGCTTAGGTAAGGCTGACAAAATTGAATTCCCCTTTTGGTAAGCAAACTGAAATTTGTGTAGTGGCACCTTCACTGAGAGGTCACTCTGTGTATATAGGTTGATCAACTTTTCCATTGTCTGCAATGTGGAGGATGTGAGATTCATTGGCCTCTATCATTTCGGAAGGTCAGCCTTCTTCATTCTGGTATATAGCTGAGTTCCGAGCTCGTTCTAAAAATATGTATGAGAATGATTTTCAGTTTTCCTATAGCTATTTGTATCAAACCCAGCGTTTGAAGGAGTCTACTGGCCATGCACGATAGCTACTCAATGTGCAATGTCTACAACAACTTCCAAAAAATTAAATGCATCAGATCGAATATGTCACAGTATGTGTGTATGCAGATAGAGCTCTTAAAGAAAACTAGAAATATAATGAAATTGAGCTACGGTAAATACTATGGAAGATGATAATCTAAATTAAAAATAAAATCTAAATATGACTAAAATCCAACATAACTTAAGTTTTCATCATAACTGAAGATTGTTACGTGGGCCAAGAAACATATCATTTTATGAGGTCGGTAAAATGCGATAAATAATAATGTTACTGAAGAAGACTGGCATCACTCTTCTGCCCTGACGAAGCATGAATCTCCAATCATAGGTTTGGCGAGCCGACGCCAGACTTACTGGTCGAAAATCACTAACAAGTACATCCGAAGTTAAAAAAGTAAATATGCTTATAAACTTTATCATCTATAACAATGTACAGTTAAATACGTGTAACAGACGTTTACTACATGAAAGAGTTACATTAGTGATTTATAGGGTACCATAAAAACCCAAATGCACAAAAGTTTTTGCATTTATAGATATTCTGGGTTACGTAGTCGAAAACTGCAAGAGAGATACATATACCTTTTTAATTACTCTCGCATAAAACAGATGGTCAAACTCATTAACCATGCAATTATCTCAATGTAATGGCAGTAATTTGATTGATCGATTTCATTTCGTGAATATTCGATGGATGCAAGTAACATAAACTTACGTTCCGAAGTGAAAATAATTAACTCATGAAAATTGTACTTAATTTCATGTTAAATGCAGTTAAATTTGTTACTTTTTATGTAAAGTTATATTAACTATGTATGTATTAAAATATAAACGAAAAAAAAAATGTTAGTAATAAAACATCAATGCAGGCATTCATAAACAATTATGGACTTTAATGCAAATATAAAGAATGATTTAGCGTACTTTTGATGTACGCTTTCTATTCTATTCGTTCAAGGGACAGAATCATTTTGGGAGAGAAAAAAAATAGGAGGTAATTTCGTCATTTTAATCATCCCGCAAATACAATTCCAATTTGATTCGGCTTCGGAGGCTTATACCGCAAAAAACGATCGAGTTTCCCGTATCAATTATTCTCTGTTTTGATAAGCTTTATGCTGATTTATTGACAGGAAGGGAACCATGATAACAATTAAACAACTTTTACAAGTAAATTATTCCGATGGATATAAGTCGGAGATGTTAAACTTTGTCACAACTAGCGTAAATAAAAATTAATGATTTCCAACTGCAAGTGGTCACATCAGTCAAGTATGCACTGTGTGCTGGTGTCTGATGAGAATCAGTGCATACTTTCGAAACAACTTTGTCAAATAAAATTTTCTATGCAAATTCAATTTTAATCATCTCGCAAAAACAATTCCAATTTAATTCTTCATTTTCAGCTACTTGAAGGAAAAACCAATTGCTTTCAAAATACTTTTTCGATTCAATTCTTGTTTTTACTCATATTTGTGCTTTTTTGTTATTTCAAAGCAAACTAGCATAAGAATCACTTTTCTCAAGAATTCATACAAAAATGCAGACTATATACGATGATGCGTCATCCAATTCAATTGAAGTTTTCAGAATACATTGATTTAAAGAAAAGGCCCAACTTTCACCAAAATTTAGTTATATTTTTACAATTTGGCACCAAGGCGCATTTGAGTGTTATTGAAATGTGTCAGTAATATAGTGGACACTGGTAACTGGTAATTGGCTACAATTTAGCTCTTTGAACCAGAAAAGAGATTAAGACTACTATTAGTTTTCGCTTTGGCGAACCTGTCGCCGCTATGCGAAAATAGTACAGTCTTATCTTCGTCTTTAATTGACCCTGCTAAGACTTAGCTTTGGCGAGCCTGTCGCCGCTACGCTAAGTCAAGGGAGTCTTGATTTTATTTAAACAAGAAAATAAAACTATTGTTTTATTAATCTGGTCGCCGCTTGTTGTTTGGCTTACCAGCAAAGACTTTCCTTTATTATTAACCATTCGAGCTTTTATATTAATAATATTACAGTTATAACAAATTCAAAAATCTGCGCGAATTTAAAATAATTTAATATAGTTCGAAGGTTCTACCACCGCGTGCAATTAGGGCGCTCTAGTCGCCATATGTGATATTTGACATTTCGACAAGTGTCAAAACGTCAGTGCGGTTTTTAGTGTACACAACATTATTTTAGATACGCTTCTAATTCTACTAAAAACTGACGTTCGAAAAAAAACCAGTCTACGAAATGAAATTTCCAGCGTGTTTTGAACTTGGGCATGGCATAGTTTTGGGAAATTATTTTAGCCCTTAAAGGGGGCAGGATGGTTTCCAACTTAAACAAAAAAAAATTTTCAATTATTTTTTTATATGAAAATACAACATCTCAGGAATATCCTTTGCAAATTTCAAGGCGACCGGACTAAAACTCGCAAAGATACTGGTTATTTTATGATCGTATTGCCAGGTATATTTCCACGAGAAACCGAAATAGTCTAGCTCGAAACTCCGAACTACATTTTTGAAGTCGGTGCGTAACATAACTCAAAAATTAATGCACCGATCTCAATGAATTTTGCCGGAAATCTTTAATATGATAAATACTCGCGGATGAACGATGGTTTTTTTTTTTAAATTTTTACGATTTTTTACAGGCAATCATAGGCTGATTTTTTTATATCAAAATGGTACCTCTAAATTAAAAACCGCACCAAAAATCGGAGATTGCATATTTTGCAATATAATTTCGTTCATCCGCGAAAAAAACTAATATATTAAGTAAATCACTTCGATTTTTTAATTTCAGATAACACTGTCAGGCCAGGTTTTACGCAACACACGACGCCTTTTTTTCGAAGCGCCTTATATCTACTGCCACCACGAGATAAATAATTAATATTTTTTTATGCAATAATTCCTACATACTCTCAAAATATAGTTCTTTAACGTGTTATAAAAAATTAGTAATTATTTTCACTCAAGGCTGCGAAAAAAAATCGCAAAAATCGGCTTTTCTTCGGCCTCGGAAACCATCTTGCCCCCTTAAGTGCGTAAAAGTAGGCAAAGAATATTTTTGAATTTTCGAATTGCGACAGTTTACGAAAAAACTCATCAAACCATACCGAAAGTTACAGGACATGCTGATGTTTATAAAAACAGATCTTTGCGGATTTTGATGAATGTACTTGCAATGTCAAAGCCCTGATTAAAATTTTTGATTTTTTGAACTTTGCGACGCTGGAGAAAATTTTGATAATGATGTTTTGGTCAACTGACACCTGGTCATCTTTGTTTATATATGCGGTGCTAATAGAAAAAAGAGCAAGAGTGCCTGACGAAAGAAAGTAAGCCGGTGGGATATTTAGTAGGAGATCGTAGCACGGCTGAGCTGAAGTAATGCGAAAGCGGTTCCAGCTTCGGTTTCAACCGTTGGTGGGTGATGATCGTGAATTTTCAATGAGGAAGCATGTTGCGTTGTCCTATATTGTTCGTAGGAAACATTTTGAAGGTTTTCAACCACACGTTCAGAATTTTCTTTTTTGGAAAAATAATTTCTCTCAATTATCTTTCACTCTACAACTGATATACACTACACAAATCTTCTTGATTATACCACTAGTATGAAAGCTGATCATTAAACTCGTCATTAAAATTAAATGGGTGGTTAGAGGTCCTAATAATATATTTTACTAATACTCTAATACACTTTTCGGATCTTTCTATTAGTATGTGCATACCTTCTGTAAAAATATTTTGTATTTGTCGGAAAGTAAGCTTCGTTTGAAAACGTTTTCTAACGAAGCTCATTTTTCAAATTCGGAGAAATATAATAATCGCTGAAAGCCAGGTTAGGTTTGAAAGGTGTGATGTAAAATAACGAAAGCCACGTTATGCAGCCAACGCAAAACAATTTTTGTGAGCAGGCACGTTTTCGTGCCGGTTATGAAGACACTTTTTTCCAAAATCAATCAAAAGGTGTTCCGAAAAAAACGGTCGCGTTGACTTTTCCAGCAGAGTGTGACACCTGCAACTTCTTAGGTAGTGGTGTATCTTTTTTGTGCCACTGTATAGTTTTGTTTGGATTCAAGCTCCAATTGATGAATCCAAGACTCGTGTCCAGTAATGGTTCAACTCAATACTCCATCTTCGTCTGCACTACAGAGCTCGAAACGTGAAAAACGCGCGACTGAACTCCACGCGCTGTTGTTTTTCAGGCGGCTCTTGACACCCACTTTTTCCACGTCAACATGATGGTGAAAAATATTTGATATGGTTTCATCTGATGCTCCAACCGTTTTTGCGAGGTATTTTTTCTTTAGTGTAGCATGTTCTAATATTAATTTTTCCGCTTTTTGAACAATTTCTGGAGTGGTCACTTCGATTCGTTGTCCTGGTCATGGTTCGTCTACAAGCAAGTCTCTTCTTCGCTAGAAAGACTAAGCCAATTATAAATTATGCTTCTACCTGGGCAAAAACCTCCGTAAATAGATATAATCTCTTCTATTATTGTTCGAGATGACTTTCCTTGAGTTAGGAGCTTTACGAGGTCTGGCTATTAAATTACGAGACTGCGCGCTTAGAGGGTGCCGTAGAGAGGTGGGGAAAAAAACGAGTAGTGCGTTGGGTATCTAGATATCTTGTCTATGTACGTACCAAAACATGTTCTCGTCACTATTATTGTATTTGTGCAGTAGCGGTTTGAAACGAACGTGTTTTTTTTCGTGCCGAAAACCATGTGTGACGAAAAACAGGAGCAACGTATCAATCTCAAATTTCTCGTTAAATTGAAAAATACTCCGACTGAGTGCTATAAATTGTTGCAAGATGCCTATGGGGACAATTTTCTGTCTCGTGCGCGTGTTTTTGGGTGGTGTAAGCGCTTCAGTGAAGGCCGAGAGAGCACTGAAGATGACCAACGCCCAGGTCGCCCTGTAACTGTTTCAACTTCGGAAACAGTGACCAAAATCAACCAAATTGTGCGTGCATATCGTCAAATGAGCATCCGGATGATTCCCGAGGCTGTAAACGCCGATAAAAAAATGGTTAGACAAATTTTACACGAGGAATTACACATGACAAAAGTCGGTGTGAAGTTCATGCCAAAAAACCTGACTCCTGACCAAAAGCTCTTGCGTCAACAGGTCTGCTCAGATTTCCTTGAAAGGTTCGAAAAAGATTGCGGACTGATGAAAAACATTATTACTTGCGACGAAACGTGGATTCTTCAATACGATGTTGAAACAAAGCGGCAATCGATGCATTGGAAGACGCCTGAATCGCCCAGAATCAAAAAAGCAAGGATGTCCAAATCAAAATTCAAGGCAATTTTGATCTTTTTTTCGACATTAACGGTATCGTGATGACTGAATGGGTTCCAGAGGGTCAGACTGTCAACCAGATTTACTATTTGTCAGTTTTGGCAACACTGCGAGAACGAGTTCGTAAGAAACGGCCCGAGTTGTGGAAGAACAACTCGTGGATTTTGCACCAGGACAACGCACCTGCCCATAACGCGCTATCTGTGAAGCAGTATTTGGCTGGTAAACGCACTCCAGTGCTCGAACACGCACCGTACTCGCCAGATTTGGCACCGTGCGACTTTTTTTTGTTTCCGAAGATAAAATCTGCTTTGAAAGGGACCCGATTTGAGTCGATGGAAGCGGGAAAGCAAAAAACGGCAGAGCTCCTAAAGGTCCTCACCAAAGAAGACTTCCAGCACTGCTTCGATCAATGGAAAAAACGTATGGAACGGTGTGTGGCGAGGAAAGGGGAGTATATTGAAGGGGAGCATTCGAATGTAGAATAATTTTTATAATAAAACCCTTTTTCGTAACCAGTCTCGTTATTTAATAGCCAGACCTCGTATAATAGCGCTCAATTTTTTCAAATTTATAAAAGCGCAATACTCAATTTGCTCCATATTTCACATTTTCTTGCAGATTGAGCTGCTTGATCGATGGTAGCTCAAAATTTAATGAATGGCTCCATTGCAATTAAACTTTATATTTATACTTATATTAAGTCATTGAACTAATTTTGTTTCGCTAAAATACTCTTATTAACAGCTTACCTACTCATTCCGCGAACTCAATGACCCACCCTTATATGGTTTTATTACCACCATACTGACTGTTTTTTGACAAACCTATTCTGTCATGTCTGCACTTCTTCATTTAACTGCACATATATCTTTTGTTATGAATAAAAAGCGCCTGAAGTAGCAGACCTTCGACGCACTTATAGAATTATTATGTGTTTACTAGTAATTTTAATAAAATCCGAGAAAACACCATTGTATAATCATATCCATCACTCAAAAAAATTTTGGTTGAATAAGACCCTTATAATAGGAGGAAACAGGTTTCCTACTATTAAAGATTTAAATTGACAAAAGTGTGTACAAAGAATATTTTACGTCTTAAATTTGTAATTTGTTTTTTACAACCAAATCGTGTAATTTTATTCTAAAAAGACGTAAATTTAGGACGGAAACGCATGAAAAGGCTACTTTTTACGAGTCTTTTAGGGCAATAAGCGCAATTTATTCGTGAATGTCCATAAAAATGTTAAAATAAACGATAATAAAAAGTACGTTTTTTGCACTCTTGGGCAGAGTAAATTAAGGTAAGTGTAGGTAACTTACCGTTCCCAAGATTGCAGAAAACGCACCTGAAGAATGTTGTATCAATCAAATGACATCAAAAGGTATCTATTGTGAACAAATTGAGGAAGTTTGCACTACTTAAGCAGGAATTCCAGATAATATCTAGATAAGTTTAATTTTCAATAAAATTGAAAAAATTTAATATCCAAAAGTCAGCCACTCAAGCCAGGTAACTGCCATAATGTAAAATATTACCCAAAATGAAATATCACCAACAAAAGCCTGTAAATAGGTAATTTTAAATGTTAAAAAAGGCGAGAGTCCTATCAAATCAAGTAAGCAAAATATAAATAAATATATATGTTTACAATTTTTTTCCTAGCTTGTACAAAAAATATTTTAATAGAAAAACCGATTTTTCCTTTCGAAGCTAGATATATTTATTTTTGTGACAAATATCGATATTTCGAGGGTAATCTGCCCTCTTCTTCAGTGTCTATCAGTATAATCTTAATCAATCTTATTATAGAGCTTACTGTTAAAGTATTGACTTATACTAATTATCAACTAATTGTCTATTAATTACTTTACTTAAATACATTTAACGATCTATATTAATTAAATTTTCCACCTTACTATCAACCTGAACAATGGTGATGCACAGCTTCCTTGGTCTGTATTTAGTCTTCTATTCATTGGGGTTTTCCATATGTTCAGGCTTTCGTACGCATTCAGTCATCGTACCTGCTGTACCTCCTTCATCACCTCCACGTCTTCCCATGTTATGTTGTGATCCTCCTCCAAGCTGTGCTTCGCCACTGCTGATCGTACTTATGTTGTATTCCTTTTCCT
Source organism: Nemotelus nigrinus (assembly GCA_947369275.1). Taxonomy (NCBI): domain Eukaryota; kingdom Metazoa; phylum Arthropoda; class Insecta; order Diptera; family Stratiomyidae; genus Nemotelus; species Nemotelus nigrinus. The sequence continues at coordinate 120,206,503 of OX376374.1, forward strand.
CGCTGAAACTGCTCCCCGTTTATGTTCCGTTAGCCTAACACCAACTAACCGTTTCGTTTGATCGATGTATATTTTGTCGCATTTTGGGCAGGTAATTTTATAAACTCCATATTTTTCCTTTTTATCCTTTTTGTCTTTCACGTGACAAAGTATAGAGCCTAATTTTTTAGCTTTACTGGTTGGAACTGTTTTAATATCAAAGCGTTCAAGAAGTTCCCGAACTTTTTTGAATATTGACGGAGAACACGGAGAGAAATTTCGGCAATGATTTTTACTACAGTGGATAATACAATTTACTATTCCGAAAATCCGATGTGAAAACATGAATGTTATTACAAATTTGATGAAAATTTACTATTTTCCTTCAAATAATAGTCAATTCCACTACATACTACAACTCACACATGTTCATTGCGCTGTAGTAGAGACATTCTTGTATACATAATTCACAACAAAGTAGTAAAATGTGTAGTGCAATTGATTACAAAGGTAATGGGGCAAAAAATTACTACTATTGCAATAAAATTAATTGCAAATTTTGTATAATTTCATTACACTTTTCTCTCCGTGTTGGAACTCTTATGGTTGTTTTTTGTTTTTTTCTGCGTAAAGAGCGTCGTTAAAAGATCACGCTGCATTCTATACTTTTTCTTTTTGACAAGTTTTCCAATTATCCTCTCGTCAAACCCATTTTTTCTCAAGGTGTCTTTGATATATTTAACTTCTAAGTTAAAATTTTCTTTATCCCTGGGCACTGTTAATAGCCGGTGAATAATCGAATTAAAGGGTGCCATTTTTTGGGAATGCCAATGATCAGACGTGGATAGTGTTGTCCTCTGGGTGTGTGTGGGCTTCCGGTAGATAAAATCTAAGAAGACCTTCTTTCCTTATGACCATTAAATCCAAGAAGGCTCTCATTCATTTCGATTTCCATTGAAAATTGGATGTCCTTATGTGCTTGGTTCAACTTCTCCAAAGTTTCTCTCAAAGCATCTTTTTTGACGATAGCTAGAATATCGTCTACATATCTTAACCAAACCCGAGGAAGTGAACCTTCTTCATAAAGTTTCTTCTCCAGTCTGTCCATAAATATCTCGCTCATAAGTGGGTATAAAGGATTTCCCATTGCAACACCTTTCATCGCTTTAAAGTATTTCCCCCTGAAAGTAAAATAACTTTCATTCATGCAAACTGAATCGAGTTTCAAAAAGCCTTTAGCCCTCCTCCTCCCCTCCGGTGAGCTATTCCTCTCTAATAGCCAGTCTTCAAAGACCGTGAGTGTTTGTTTTACCGGCACGCTTGGGAACAGAGCCTTATTACTAATGTTCGAAGAACATTAGTATTAAAATCACTTCGCCAAAAATTCGTCATATATATATATATATATATATATATATATATATATATATATATATATATATATATATATATATATATATATATATATATATATATAGATATGTATATATATATATATATATATATATATATATATATATATATATATATATATATATATATATATATATATATATCAGCAAAATGGTTAACAGAGATAATCTCTGGAGTGGCCGATCCGATTGAGCTGACATTTTCGGAGAACATAGATGCATATACCAGGTAGGTCCATGACTTGCTGGAATTCAGATATCTTAAACCTTCTGGCGTCGGCGGGCATTTAAGTGAATTTTCAGGTGCTCCTATATTTCCAAGTAGTGTAAATTTTTGTTAAAAAAAGTACTAGGAATGAAAACTTATTATGTTTTAAGTTTGCTTATGATAAGGAAGTGGAAATTTTGAGCCTTGTGTAGGCGCTGAGTGCCTAAAAGTAGGCAAGGATTTTTTTCAAATTTCGATTTGTCATAACTTCTAAGAAAAACAATAGATCATCGTGAAGTTTTTAGAGCGTATTGATATGTACTAAAACTTTACACACACGGACTTTCAAGACTGTGCGGGCAAATCTGTAGCTACAGCAGGCTCCTGAACAAAAATCCTTCAAATCATCGAGTCTCCTGAAAATTTTTTGATTTTTGAAAATAAATTCAAATTATTGATAAGTTTTGACTTTTGCCCACCAAGTCAAATAAAATATTTCAAAATTCCGCGGTAAACAAGAACGGCAACCCGTGATCACATTACCTCTATTTTCAGCACTCAAAACTTCTGTTCACGAGAACTGACGATCGGATATTGCGATGAATATTAAATTTACAGGACATGTTGGAATTTGCTAGGACCAGGTCTGATAGAAGTGATTTTGAAAAACGAACAACACTGTGGCAGTGGTGCCATTTGGAAAAATCGCTGAAAAAAAAACTGGTTTTTGGCCTATAGCTTCCGATTTAACCACCAGATTTTAACGAAATTCACGCAGTAGGTGAACCTTACTCTGAAATAGATTTCATAGAAATTTGGTTGAAAAATTAGTATAGGGACGCCAGCTACGGCAATTTTTGTCTCCTTTCATGTGAAAAGCATGTCTTGTTGCGATTGTAATTCTGTAGGAATTTTGTTGAAAAACAGTGAAAGGGTTGCCAGCTATGATGAATTTCGTTATTTATTTACATTGCTTTATCGAGCGATGTTGTCATAAAATTTCCAAATGGGAATGATCCTGCAATGACAATTAACAACAAATATTTACGTTTCACAAATTTAAAAAGTTTGGACGATGGTAACCCTCAAATTTAATTCACTCCTATAGCTTACAGCGCAGCCATTCAATCGAAACGAAATTCATAGGCTGGCTTTAAGGCGACGTGAAGCAGCTATGGTGCTAGCACATGATTGCCAGCACCGGACACTTTCGTAAATATCGTACCAACAGATGCTTCCATTTTCGATTCATAAGCAAACCATTTACAATAAAATAAGCAACCGATATTTAAATGTTCCGAGTTTTGGAAATTTTATTGTTTGTTACTTGAATCTATAACCAAGTTTATTAGCTTATTCATCTGCACCATCCCCCTTCTATGGTAAGCATAATTTATGACAAACGACTTCAATTATATGAAAGCACTAAAAGATTATATAAAAGCAAAGCATCTAAGTTATGTATCTATATGCTTTTAGAATCGTCAAAAATTGGTGCAACTGCACCAAATTGTTTATATAATGTTATTTTATTTGAATAAAGCTCTTTGCCATATAGCCTCCAGTACAGTCATGGTATCATAACGAAATTCATATGGCAAATTTAAATTATTGTAGACAATATTCAGCAGAAATCTAGTTTGAAAAACAATGATAGGGTTGCCAGCTATGATTGTTTTTGTATTTTTTGACATAGCTTTAGTAAGCGATTTTGTCATAAAGTTTTCAAATCGTAGTGGTCTTGTAGTGAAAATACACACCAAATACTAAGATCTAGAAAGTTTGAAAGCTCTTGCGAATGGTAACCCTAAATTTCTTTTTATCCCTATAACTTCCAATGCAGTAATCGGATCAATACGAAATTCGCAGAGCAGGTTGACTTCAACGTGAGCCAGATATGATTTATTTTTGGCTTCAGTGCTAGCAAAGGACTGCTAGCACGAGGTGTTTTTGTTATTTTCGTACCAATAAATGCTTGCATCGCGAATATACAATATATAACAATATATATGACAATATATACAATATATAATATTTAAGACAGAAACAACAATATATAACAATACACTCAAAATCTGCACAAATCCTCTACTGTTCTTCGAACATTAGTATTTCTAGCGGTTCTGACGCGCTAGGGTTTTTTTAATTTTATATATACACTATATACTATACACATTAACTTATAGCACTTATTGTTATACTTCTAATTAACTTATAGCTACACTTCTACACTTATTACACGAAAAGACTGACACTTAACTGCTGCTATTCAGAGAAACGATCACGAAATATCAGACTCGTTCAGTCTAGCCAAATCATCATCTTTCGTCACAATGTTACAACAATAATAAGTCAAATTCGAGCAAATGATACAATTTTACAGCTTTGGTGTAAATGAGAGTAGCGAAGTTGTAAATTTACACTCTTTTTGCTGAGGTTTACAAAACACTATTTATTATTCAGCTGATATGGCGTTAAAGAAAAAATGCACATCCAATGTGTAAAAAAAATGTGATTCGTTATTTTAAACAGAAAAATGAATATATTTACTTTTATCAAAGAATTAATTTTAGATCCACTTTTTAGAGTGATGTATAATTATTCATATCACACTGTTGAGCTATATCAATGAATTTGGAAAGGTTTGGTAAAATAGTTGACCAGAGACAGATGTCATCAATACCTGTCATTAAATTTGTTTGAGGAAGCTCTAGATTAACTGGATTCAATGGCTGCATAATCCTTTTTTTGAAAACAACATCTCTTCGTAGCCCAAAGCATATGATTCACATACTTGTTTTAGTATCCAAATGAAAACCAAACAAACTTTTCAAGCTACATTGGTGCTTGCAAACTCTCATTTCATTGATTAACTTAAATATTTTCCTAGTGTGCATACAATCCCGTTTTTGCCATTATGATACAAGTTTTGGAGCTGCGACCACTGCCAATCGCAAAACCAAAGAAGCATTAAAAGTATGTTTGCATCCCACGCGTACGTGTTGTTGTATCATTCAATTAAAATCATATTGAAATATTCAGAGTAGAATTCGAGTGGATTATTAATTAGTTTTGGTAACTATCGATCATTATGTATGTCGATGGATGTGAAGCATCTCATTGAATCATGTCCAAATTGAAAATTATATTCGTCACCCTAAAATCTCTATTGGTCTGCTGGCCAAAAATATTGAAGCACGAACTAAGTGAAACAGATTCACATGGGATTTATATTATGGTTAATATTTTGCATGAAATGAAAATGCACTTCATTTTGTTTATGCATATACGATATATGTCAGGGTCCCGATTCACTTGTCCAAATTTGATTAATGGATAATCTTGAAAGCGTTACATGGGTGTAATATTTATATCAAATTAACTGCTGCTATAGAGACATGCTTTGATTAGATTTGATCCCACTATAGAATTTTTTATTTGTTAGGGAAAAACTTCCGAATTATATTTTTTCATTATTGCACTCTTTCGGCGTCCGTCTACTTGAAGTCCTACTATTCTGGTCTCTGCAATTTCACCGTAGTGCAATTCACTTGCATGTTCCTTTTGAAGGGTTATTCACTACACATATTCCATGGTATTTTTTTCAAACAAATTTATTCATAATTTTTATATATTATTCTTATTTCTTCCGCTAATGTAATTTAACCAAGAAAATTCCGACAATTTCGTATCCCTTCTCCAACAAGTCGACTCACTGAATATGTCCTGACAAACTTCAATGGTGCAATATTCCATTAATCATACTGAGTCTGGAACTACGAAAACCTGAAAAGAAAGCACTGAAGCTAAGCTGGCTGAGCATTAATATTATTAAGTCAGAGGTGGTATATTTTTCAAAAAGTGTGTAGGCTTAGCTTTTGCGTACGATATTTTCCGCAACACTTCCCTCGGTACATCATTTCTGAAAATCTTATGCTTGGAGCGATATGCTTCGTAGCGCAAAATGATGTACGAAATTCCGTAACTGACTGGGAGAACCTTGAAGGAGCGATTTCGTTGTAAATTGGGAATTTCGTATTTGGTTGAGTGAGTAAGGCCTCTAAATGGGCGTGGGGAGTATGGTTGATGTACAAGTCAACTAACAGAATATGCTCCGTTCTAATTTTGCTGTCCCGAATTTATTCAAATGTACTCCCGCAGCATATTATAAATTCATAAGGAGGAAAACAAGATATCATAAATCTATTAAATCAATTTATCTTAAGAGACCAGGGAGATTCATTGCATATTTATTACATGCAAATGATATTTCCATGTCTGTTTGACATTATGATGCTGCCAGGATTTCGGTTGGCTTCATCTATATTGGCAAACATGTGCCGTGCTGTGCAGCGATGTTTGCGATGTAAGTTGCGATGTTTGCGAGTTGACAAAGGATGTGGGGATTTTAAATTTTGTTGATTGGGAGAAATTTTCTGGTCCGTGATGCGGCCTGTTGAAGAAGAAAAGCAGGTTTTGGTGTGGCACTTTCCTCTTTATGAATTATTTTGTTTATGAGCTCCGACAAAATATGAGAAGCATTCGGGAAAAATAATTTGATTTTCTGACTGTTGTGCTGAAGTAAGATATGTCATAAAAAGATATCCAGAACAATTATAAAATATTATCAAAGTATCAATTTATCATAAATTTAAGTTCATGCTAAGCAGTTGCTCTCCTTTTTAAATAACCTGATAATATTTGCTGGAAAGTGAATATATTTTTTTAATATACGCTCCAAAGTGTTTTATGCAATAGTAATACAGTGCTGTGAATAATTATAGACTCAAACATATTTTTCAAATTTTTTCCAAAGCATTTCTAGGAAATGCATTTTTATGCCTGAACATGTTATTCTTGGAATCCCAGAAACCTTTTTCAATGATTTGCCTTTCTCTTTCGTTCAACCGCGCTAACAAGTTGGTAAAAATTCCAAAAAAGGCATTTTGTAGCTGTGAATAATTATAAATTCAGCTGCTGTTCGGAGTTCGCCAAGAGAGTTTCAAATGTAGATTTGAGTTTTTATGTAGAATTTTAAGGGGGTAGTACTGTTTAAAGTTTTGAAAAAATAAATTTTTTATTATTATACCTTCAGAAATCACGTCTTAAAATTTTATTAAGATATTCCCAAAAATAAAGAAGTTACGGCAGTTTACGGCAGATCGCTGCTTTTAATTACTGGGGAAAAAAAGATGAAGAGCGCATAAGTCAGGCCGAAAATGCGGCAAAGGAATGTATGGTCCAGGGATTGCAGACTGAGCAATTGTAGGAGATAAAAACATATTTTTTAAATAATATTCAATAAATAAATGGGAAAAAAATTTTAAACGCGTTTTTCTCGAAATGAAGTTTTTTCAAACTGCGGACACTTATTCTCCGATTTGGCCGAACCGATTTAAGTCAAATTTGGTGCACTACTTAATTCAAGTATTTTGTGTGGTGTATAGGCCAAAAGTTAACCCAAAAAAATTTGGCAAGCGAAACAAAGTGAAAAAATTACGATTTTTCGAAAAATATTTTCAAAGTACCGCCATTTTGTTTTTATCATTTTATTTTAAATATTGTAGTAGATTACCACGTAAGAAACATTCCTCTTTAAAATGCGGTTTGATTTTTTTGTTTCACATTCTTCATTCCTGAGATTATTTGTCCGCAGTATGACGAGGCATTTTTCGAGACGTCAACTTTGGCGCCCTCTATAAATAAGTAGAAAAATGAAAAAAAGGCATATTTTTTTTTGTAATCTTTGAAAGCGTGTTTTTTACCTATGCAAATTTTAAAATTTATACTAAATAAAGAAGGTGAAAAAAATATTGAAAATTTGGCTGTTTTTTAGCATTCTAACCGGTACTACCCCCATAATACTTTGAACACGTGGGTATGTGCTTTTTGAGAATTGAAAGATTTAGTTGACGCCTGAAGTGCCACGCGGAAAAAAAATAAGTGATGTTGAAAAAAAAAGAATTATTGATTTAAGGAACTGTGGGAAAGCTCAGAGAGGAATCGCGAGTGCTATTAAAATATCGCAGAGTGTTGTAAGAATTTATTTGAAGCTTGTAATCGAAAATTATGGGAAACAGAAGTCATCTGGGCGTCCTTCAAAATATTCGCCTAGTGTGAAACGCGCAGTTTTAAGAGAACTATCGAGCACAGGAGCTCCATTATCGCAAATTGTTAGACGGTTGAATTTCGATGTGATCCTAGCTTAGTTGGAAAATGGGCTACATCCTCCAAAAAGTTTTAGTATCAAAAATGTTTGCGAAAACCCAAAATTGACAAAACGTCACATCGATGCTAAACTTAAATTTGCCGAAAATTTTATAAAAAAAGGAATCATTTGGGATCATGTGATGTTTAGCGACGAGAAGAAATTCAATGGACCAGATAGATTTAAATACTCCCGGCACGATTTACGCAAGGAAAGAAGAATCATGGCAAGACGAGCGCAAGGAAGTGGATCTGTGATGATTTGGACAGCTTTCAAAAATAAAACTAGGAGTGAAATAGCCTTCGTCAATGATAGAATGAATGCTGTCGGTTATCAGAAGTTACTAGAGGAACATCTACTGCCTTTTGTGACACTAGCGGAAGATGAAAACAATGCACGCATTCATGCGGCTGCCTCCACAAAAAAGTGGTTTCAGGATTATAGAGTCCAATTTTTACCATGGCCAGCATTAATTCCCGATCTGAACCCAATAGAATATGTGTGGGGAATCTTAGTGAGGAAAGTTTACGACCAGGAGAAGCCATCCAATGAAAATGTTGCAGAACTGAAGGAATGGTTCATAGTAACCTGGAACGAGATATCAGACACAATATTAAATAGTCTTGTTAATAGCGTTCCGAGTCGATTATTAGATGTAATAAAAAATGGACTAAGCAAATGGACTGGCAAATGGACTAAGAATTAAATAAAAAACGTAGCAAACATGATATTGAGTTTTGTATTTTTCACAGGATTTACAGCAAGTTTTTATGGGTTCTTTGTTTTATTTTGTTCTAGAAAAAATATGATCACCTTTTCATTCCTACTTAATTTTCTTAAAGGCATATTATCCAAGAAAATAAACAGTTATTTGAAATAATTTCCTATTTTTATGAGATATCTAAAAATATAGTTGAGTCTATAATTATTCACAGCACTGTCTATCTAGGTAAAGGAACATATCTATCGCTGAACATTTTCTATTAAAAGCAAATATATAACTAATGAACAGTGCCTTGATAAAATCAAATGTGTGTTTTTCGCTTTGCGTAGATTATGTGATTAATAACTATTTTTCAATATCTGGTTTTTTACGTGCTTGAATAGATAACATGGCAGTTTTCCAATAAAGCTTCCAGCTAAAATCTCTTCCTTAGAGAACAATTTCGCTCGTTGTCCGGATGGCTTCCCAAACGGTATATTTGAAAATTACAGCTCTTGTTTAAAATGACCTTAGTCATCTCTTTTTAATTTAGCCTTGACTGGCAATGTTTCCCTATTAAATCTGGTTATAGAAGTGCGGTTGATACACATCACCTTATAGCCAAACTTCCTTGTATTGCTAAACTGTTCAAGGCGATAATCAGTAAAGCTTTGGGGTTTTATTGCAAATCGATTTTATATCCTTACCAGCATGGCTTCACTAGTGGAGAAATTACAACCAACAACCTGCTTGAGCTCTTTAATAATATCGTTCCATTAATTGAAGTAGGTTATACTGGTTTCACAAAGATTTTTGCTCTGTTGCCACACTCAGTTTTACATAGTTAGTTGAAGTCTGGAATACTGCTTGGCAGAATTAAGTCTTTACTTTACCGAATGGAGCGCGAAACGAAATAGTTATAGGACACAACTCTGTGTATTTGCCAAGTTTCCTTAATAAAAAGGATTCGAAATTATTCGCAAAAAACTTTTAGGATTACTCCTACCTCATCTTTAAAATACTTCAAGTTCGGCGTAAAATCAATGCTATTAAGTTCGCATTTAAAAGCATCAGGCATCTTTTTGTAAAAAATGTGCGCATGACCGCCAACGCTTATCTCATTTGCCATCAGGACCTCATACAATTTATTATGAGTGCTGCATATCCTCCATCCCAGATTACCTGTTCCCATTCTGCCATATCAGAAGCAAAAGCATTCCAAAGAAAAAGTCTGCGTCTCTGCACTGGCAATTTTTGCAACTCAAGTAACAAAGAGGTGAACAAAGAACCTTATCTTGTATCGAGAATCAGAACCGAAGCTACCAATATACCGGACTGTGGAATTAATTTCAAGATTCAGAAAAATTGACTAATTCGATCATTGGAGCGTATAAGTGGCTCCAATGAGCCATTTATGTACTCCGTCTTGGATTCGCAATTTAATTATGTAAGCTTCTCAATGTACTCAAGTTAAGCATGTCTGAGACGCCTGCATTGCAGCCTGCATTATATGGAAGTGCAGATTAGATTGTAATTAGGATGTTTGGAAGATCACTTATAAACTGGAAGAAAAGGAAAGGACCAAGAATCGAGCCTTGCGGAGCATTACAAGTAGGATAGAAGGGGAAAGAAGAATAAGCGTGAACCGTTACAGAACCAGTCCCATCAAGAAGGTATGAAGAAAACCAGGCACGAAGCTGACCTGAAATATTGAGACCACCGAGCTTTGGAAGAAGAAAATTTATGCCAAAAAAAATAACCAAAAAAAAAAACGATAAGAGCCAGCAGGCCAAAATAGTTTAGCCGCTAGATTTTAAGTTTTTTTTCTTGTTAATTAAACTGTAAGTTAGGTTAAGATTGTACAAATAATTCATAATAAAAAAATATTCAATTCAAAAATGTGACTGTATATCTTTCTTAATTAGTCTTCTATCGTTTAAAAATTTTAATCGGCTGCCTCAGTCAGAGACCATCTATCCAAGTTGATCCGAGTATTTATTTAACCACATATTCCGTTTCAAGAAATTTGCTTTTGCTCCCAAAAAGTGAAATTCAATTTGTCCATTAGATATAAAAGTCCAATTAGCTGTAAAAAAATCAAATCTGATTGTTTAAGGAAAAATGATTGTTTGGGGAAAAATACGAACCAATCACATTTGAATATAGTTTTATTCTCAAAACCTTACCATTTTATATAAATTTCCCATTATAGGAAATATTTTTTTCTATAGAGAATTTTATGAAAGTTTTAATTTTATTTTTCTTTCTTTAATTTCAGATTTTCGTTGATAGATATTAGACGTCGAGAACGGGTACAGAAACGACGACAGGGAAAAAGCGAACATATGCAGTTATCTGCGCTGTGGAAAAGTCGAGAAGGTCAACAGAATACTGACATCAAAGAAATTTAATATCAGGTAAGGTGAATGTAAAATGTATAGTATATGAATTCATCTGTTGTTCGCATAAGAGAAAATGAAATTATTTTCATTCTGTTACATGTATCATAAAGCATTTAGTTGCTATATATATTTAACTTTAATGTATCAGATGCATAGACCAATGAACAGATGCATCTTTGGTTTTTTCACATGCTGTTTTAGTATCCAAGTTATAAATTTTTTATTAATAGTACATACCAGTGAAAATTGGAACGCCTAGCATCCGGTCTCTAATAATTTCCTACTAAGAACACCTGAGTCAATAGCTAATATTTTTCAATTAATTAAGGACTAAATTCAAGCTCCATGCTGGTATGGTAAATATTACCTCCGAAGCTTTTTATTTTTTTTTGCTTTGTAAACGTAATTGTTGATATTTCAACAAACTTTGCAATTATTTGTGTGCTTGTCGCTTTGATTTCGTAAAAGTTTTCTCATACCAAGGGTCCTCAGTCTCACTCCTTTCAGGACGGCATAGAGAGCGCTGGTCCCATGAATTTTGAATTTCATCATGATTTATTGAATGATTTAGTTTTTAGTTTCACAGTGAGTCGCCACGCTTGGATTTAAATTTCTCCTATGTGTCAGAGACTCAGTAAGATCAACGAGGTCTGATAATGTTTTGTCCGTGACTTTTGCATCCACGAATGCGCTTTTCCCGGGATCAAATTATGCTGCGACTTCATTCACTTCTTACTTCCTCTGGTTAATTTAAAAGTCAGCTCTGTTGTCGTGTCACGTAAATGTAAAACTTGAATTGATTATTCTTCCATGAGATTATTTTCTAAGAGATACTTACTTTAAATCATTAGCGACGGCTTACTGACGTGCAGTACCAGTACAATGGAACTTTGATTTTTTTAACATCAACCAATATTTTTTTCAACAAACTTATACACTGTTGTGTCACTTTGTCGTGTCTTTTTTCTTATAACAAGTTTGAAGCCGTTTATATGGTTCAATATTTATTAGCAAACCAAAGCATGAATGATTTTTTTTCATTAAAAAATAACTTTCATGCTAAGTAGCTATTACCATATATATTGTTACCTTAAATGTTATTCGCATGTATCCACTAACTCATTGATTGACAAATTTGATCAACATCACATTGCAGTGTACATATTATTATAAAATTATCCAAGCTAGCCACCGAACATCACCATTCACTAGGCAAATGATCTTGAAACCATAACCATGACACTGAAAATTTATCGAAAAACGTAATCGTTCCGCACGCCTGCTGTGCCGTCAGTACTAATATTTACTTGAACCATAATTCCTTAATTGTCGCGCAAGATATTCTTTGCATCAAAGTAACGAAGATTGGATGGCTACCGGTCATAAAAGTTGCAACGACTAAGTTGACTATAGTATAAATTCAATCGGAAGCTACGTGGCGCGTTGCCCTGCATTCTGGCGCGCTGTCAGAGTGATGGCGGTAGATAGGTACTTTAAAAGTCTAATCGCGCGAGTGCCCGGCAGCGCAAACAAGTTGAATTATTCATAAGCTAATTATTGTTGTAAGAAATCAGATAAATCGCAGGCTTATGGATGAATGATGGTTTGAGAGGAGAGTGTGATTAGCTTGGTACGCAATGTTTAAATATTTATGGATGTAAGGGTGGTATTTTACCGTTGAGAAGATGGTGAATGATAAAAATACAATTATGTAAGGCAAGTTTATGTTTAAATTAATTTGTTCTCGTGTTATTATATTGTAATGAGATATTTTCTAATTGGGGCACATTAAAAAATTTGCATTAAAAAAGATAGTTTAAAATTCCGCCGGAAATTGTAAGTGTATATTTTACGAAAATATTTGTATGCATGCATTTAAATTATTAAATGCATACCCACCTCCCTTAAACAAAATTTATTTATTATAAAATTTATTTAAAGAGATAAAGAAAAAAATTTCTGAAATAATAAATAGAATTATGCCTCAGCGTAGACCAATTGTTACGGGATATGTATGAAGTCCTTGAAAAGTACCTTCTCGGGAAATATCTCGTCATCATTGATATATAGTTAGAAGTGTAATAATATTCCCTAAAATAAACAATGAAATATCATATTGGTGAAATCATTTAACTAAACCTGAAACTGTTGTTATTGCGCCAATAGCTCCTGTTAAAGGCCATGGTCTGTAATAATTTATTATTATAAAATAGACAAAATAAAATTAGTAACACAATTAAAATACATTAAAAAATTTAGTTTAATAAGACTGCGTAGGCAGAAAAGGTGCAACATGCAATAGATTTTTAGAAATACAAATATACTGAATATTAAACGCAAAACAAACGAGGGAAAATAAACTTCCGTACGACTAAAAGATACAATTAACAGTGCTAGTAAAACAACACGCCAATAAAGGAGGCAGATATTCACGACGGAATCGAAAAAGAAAACATTCATCAAAATATGCTTTGGTCTGATCAGGATGAGGAATTTTAGAGGTTGATAGATACGTGCTTCAAAATAAGGCTGCGAGTGAATTTTCTTTGAATAGAAATGGAAACCCTGCACTACGGAGCAATATTAAGGATAAAGTAAACAAGGGACAGAAAAGGACGGACAAAAGTGCAAAAATTGTGGCAAACAGCTAGCGATAAGAGAAAATTTCGAGTGAATGTAAACATCAACTTTATCTAAACTTTTCATCGAAGGCTACTTCGAGGTCAATAAAATGATCAACAACTAAGAAAGTGATGTCACAGATAGTAATAATGAACTCAAAAGCATAAGGTTTCAGTGTGAATAATTTGATTGAGCATTCAATTTTCAAGATAATTCAGGGATGATTAGGAATAAAAATTCGGAAGATATACATCACGAAGGACACTCAGCCACGTGTCTGACCGATGGTAACGTTGAAAAATGAAAGGCGTACTTTTGGCAGAGCAAAGAATGAGGTCTAAGTTCAGGTCACAGGAATCTCATATAGCTGCATTCAAAAGATTTGTGCGAACAAGAAGGATTCGAAAAAGGTCTTTGCATGTTGGGTACCAAAAATTTTAGCCAATAGGCAAAGGAAGAGGTGACATTTAAAAATTACAAAGCAGACAAAGAATATTTTTTAGGCGAAAAAACGTGGATCGCTCACTTTTCTTTATGATTTGAAGATCTTAATCTATATTATTACGTGCATTTTTAACCTAACTTAACCCTCCGAGAACACACCTATTTTTTCGACCATCGAGAACAATTGGGGTCAAATTGACCCCAACTACTTTTGATCGTCTATAGAATCACCGCCACAGCAGATTTTCATTTGAAAAAATTTGTAGATGTAGATTGAGGCCTCTTTTAGTAGTTCTTATGCATTAGAAGTGGCCTAAATGTCCTAAACATACCTAAAAAAATTCGCGCAAAAACAGTTTTATCGAAAATCAGCTTTTTTTTACAAAAAAATCGTAACTTTGTCAATTTTGAATATTTTTGGCTAAAAATTTAGGGGGATACACTCAAGGCATGACAAAATCATAAAAAAAATCAGCCCAATAGTGACCCTTGAAAAAAAGTATTTATTTTGCATATTTACCGTGGCGATTGTGAGGATTTTTAAATTTGCACATTTAAAAAAAATCATAGCTTTGTCAGTTTTTAATATTTTGAACTAAAAATGTATATGGATAGTTTCAGGACAAAGTACAATAATAAAAAAAACTAGGCCTACATAAAGGGTTGCAAAAAAAAGGTGTTATCATCTGAATAATCAGTTTCTGATTGCTCCGAGACATGGTCGTCTTCGGAGGAATCACTGTCGCCAAAATTCTTATCATCGTTTTCAGCTAACAAATTATTGCGTACACTAGAACGCAGATTATACGTCATATTACCAAAAACAAAAAATAAAAGCACTTGCAAACTTATTTTTTGTCTTTTTTAAATTAATCTATCGATTTATTAAGTAAAAAAAAATTAATTTTTACCTCAAAATTGACGTCGAGTACATATTTGACCCCTTAATCTGCTTCAAACGCTTCTCAATGATGACTGACGACTTGGGACTGTATGCGAACGGTTTAAACTGATAGTCAAGACACAGAAATACACTTAGGAGCCTATAGTACCCCCCTTTTCTCGCAGGCCTAAGCGCTGCGATCGGCCAAAAAGGCCACTGAGGTCAATTTGACCCCCTGTGTTCTCGGAGGGTTAAGCACTATTAATTAAAAAAATTAAAAACTAGTTTATATTTTTTTTTGACAGCTCAAATTTAATAGCAAGCAAGATTATTTATTGTTTATTTACCACTTATTGTTTTTGATATTTTATTATTTTTCTTTATACAAATTTAGGGGCAAAAAAGTCGAGCAAAATAGAGCAATGGAGAGGAAAATCTCAGAATTGATCGCATGTCAGAAGTTCAACCTGTGAATTCACTAATAAAAACTCTATTTCAGTCACAATTTTGACAGTTGACAAAAAGCTGGTTGCTTGTCCAAACTTGCTCATCAAAAAAAGAAAGGGCAGAAATCGTGTTCTTAATTGGTGTAGCTCAACTTAGAGCAGCTTATGAAAGACAAATCAGAGCAATTTCGGGCAAATTAGAACAGCCAAATTGCTCATGAAACACATTTTGCTGAAAAATCTTAACCTAGCTCAACCTAGAAAAGTGCATTAAACACAGCGTATACTAACCTAGGCCTTATATCTAGCCTCTCCTATTCGTTGGGAGGCCTACATAAGTAAATAGTTGCTGTTGACACGCTGTCTTCCGGAGCGCGTAAATCCGTAAGGTAGATTTAAAGTGGCTACTGCTAGGATAATCCCAGCTGCTGTGCACGGTTGACAGAAAATCTAATGCATGCACTCCAATCAATTTCTGAACGAATGGGGTGGTATGGCATTGCAAAAAGCCGAAGAAAACTTTATGGGCAGTGCTCAATAAAGTGATACTTTTATAATTAAATCAGTAGGGAATTCAGGGAATGTAAAAAATATCAGTATGAGCTGTGAATGGCTGGCAGGTTGATAGCATTACCAATAAAAAATCTAAGCTAATATACATTTCAAGCGGTTAAACTTTCAAGTTTTCATCACGGTTTCGCAAGCTTTCGAGGCCTAAATACTTGAGATTCTTAGCACTCTTGAAATATACTTAAGGTGCGTTTTTTGCACGCTTGGGTAGATCAGATCTAGGCTATTACATTGAAAACAACAACAACCACTACCGCTGTAACGACAGCAAGGCAGGAATTTAGAGTAAGAATTAGGGACTTGAAGAGACTTGACAGACTGGATTAGGTTTGGTTAGATTTTACCTGCCGCTCGCGTATTTCTTCATCCATATTATTATCGGCTGTTATTATTGGCGAAAGGTAGTTGAAGAATTGCACTAGATTTTTTTGTCTAACAGTTTTATATTTTCTCTAACGAAAAAAATGGTAATTTCCTGTAAGGACAATCTGCCAACGGGTTTGCTTAGTGGCGACGTTTTCGATTAAGCTTACGCTGCTAAGATTATTTCAGTAATCTTTTCCTAATATTAATCTTAGCTCATTTTTCACTTATATTTGTTTTTTTTATATAAATGTTCTACTTTGATTCCTGAATGATCAATTAAAGGGAAAAGAAGTCTTCTTAAAAAAATCACAAGGAGCAGCCTAGAAAAATGAGTTCTCCGGACCGCAATCTTCCCCATTCGGGAATGGACGATTGCGCTACTTTAAATTCATGCACGACTATCTTGATGGTTTAACTATTTCTAGGTGTTCGTCTTTCAGATGTTAGTGTTAAATATTTGGGCCTTATACTAGACACGATACTGAACTGGGGGGCTAACGTGAGGCACAGAATTGGTAAGGCTCGCGCAGTACTTTTCGCTTGCCGGTCCGCCTACTCCAATATCTGGGGTCTTAAACCTAGGGCGGCCTATTACATATTCACATGTGTAGTGAGGCCGATTTTGGTGTATGGAGCGATCGTGTGGTGGAAGGCAGCGGAGAGTAAAACTAATATCAAAGAGCTAACAAGACTGCAAAGATTAGTTTGCATATGTATTAGGGGCGCTTTAAGAACCGCCCCAACGGCTGGGTCGGTAATGATTTTGGGACTCATACCCCTAGATCGATTCATCTTTAGAAGCGCAAGCCTAGCGGCGATACGCGCTAAAAGTTCCGGCATGTGGAACGCCTCAGATCAGTGGGGCCACATCGGTATTCTTACAGAATGCCGCAAAAAATTTGGGCTCGTTGCAGAAGACACGGACCACATGAGCAAAATAATACATCTTGGCAGGAATTTTCAGGTCAAGATACCCACAAGAACAGACTGGAAGAAAAAGGAAGCTACCATCGATGGGGGCGTCTGGATTTACATGGACGGGTCAAAGACGGACACAGGAGTTAGCTCGGGCGTGTTTTCTACGGATTTGAGCCTTAACGTGTGGTGTAGACTGTCGGACCATGCTACCGTCTTTCAGTCTGAATTACATGCTATACGCATGGCAGTTGAGTCCATTAGCGGAATATCAATATCGATTTGCATCGACAGTAGAGCAGCCTTTCTTGCTGTTGTATCTTACAGATGTTCTTCAAAAACTGTTAGCGCTTGCAGAGTGGCTCTCAATGAAAAGGCAAGGCATATTTCTATCCGGATTATGTGGGTGCCAGGGCATAGTGGGTTCATACGCAACGAAAAAGCCGATGAATGTGCGAGGAAAGGTTCAGGAGCTTGCAGTAGCCCCTGCATCACTGTACCACTGTCAATCGCTAACGCCACAAGCAAACTTGATGCCGCCATATGGATCAAACTAAAGTCCGAATGGGAAAACAGGATGGACTGCAAGGTGGCCAGGACATTATGGCCATCACCTGATCTAAGCAAAAGCAGGAAATTGCTCAAGCTCAGCTGAAACTGCTTGAGATCCACGGTCGGCTTGCTCACAGGGCACTACCTTACCGCATCTCATGCGAACAGAATGGGACTGACATCCAGCAATTTATGCAAGAGGTGCGAGATGGAAGAGGACACCATCGAGCATACTCTCTGTGATTGTCCGGCCCTAAATAATAAACACCTCAAGATTTTTGGTTCTTACCACTTCCAAGGGTTAGCAGAGGTGGCCAGTACCTTCACGCTGAGTCAGTTTGGCGAAGCGGTCACTTGGCAGCTCTAAAAAGCCAGCGGAGAGTGGCAAATGGGCCCAAACTGGTGGCCTAATGCAAGCCGCGTTCCGGGCAGCCCTCTTTACTAACCTAACCTAACCTACTTCGCTTTTCTTCATTTATGTGCCACCTTAGTTTTAGAACAGTATTAATTTCTGAATACTGGAAGTCTATTATATAAGTCTATTAGTAGTATACTGCACTACTAAGCATAAATCTTCTATCTACAGTTGTGTTCATGAAAATAGTAGTGCAGCACCTCACAACATTAAATAGTTATGTTTCGACAAACTGAACACTGCAAATTGAACACGTGTTCATATTTTTCTAAGAATAGCACGCAAAGAAGAGAATAGCGATAAAATTCCGTAAGTTTTGCATTGGTTTGGGTAAGTTTTGATTACTTTCGAATGATGCACCGAAATTTGGCTGTTCATTAAAATAGTAGTGCTCGGTGTGAGTGGTTGAAAAACAATTCTAATAATTGATTAGTACAACAAAAAACGTTAATAGTAAGTGTAATTTAGCAATGAATAGTTTGATGATTGATATTCATTGGGTTTGTAACTATTTTTTATTCTAGTGGGCAGAGGAAAGCATTGCACGGCTGCGAAAAGAGATTTAATAGTTATCCTTAGAGCAAAAGGCAAAACGTACAAGGAAATTGATTATATTGTTTGCTGCACATCTACAATGATATTTAAGGCGATTAATTATAAAAAAAAAACCCCAGCAAATCGTGGTGGGAAACGCAAAACAACCGCTGTCGAAGATAAACGCATTGTGCGCTTTAGCAAGAGTTAGCCATCAGCATCCTCTTAAGTTGTCAAAAATGATTTAAATCTATCGGTTAGTGATGTTACAGTCCATCGTCGCCTAACTGAGCATAATTTAAATGACAGAAGTCCTAGAAAGGTACCGCTTTTGCTTCGGAAGCATATGCAAGGACGACTTAGTTTTGCAAAAACTCATATAGTCTGGCCCGCCAAAAAATGTCGCAACATATTGTGGACAGATGAAAACAAAATTGTTTTATTTGGTGGAACAGGCTCTAGGCAGTATGTACGACGTCCACCAAACACAGAATATAATCCTAGGTACACCAAAAAAACATTTAAACATGGTGGCCTAAGTATAATGATATGGGCTTGCTTTTCTTACAATGGCGTTGGTTCTATCCATATGAAAAATGGTGTAATGGACAAACATATTTATGTTGACATACTAAAAACCACAATGCTACCATATGCCAGTTCGGAAATGCCTAAAAAATGGACATTTCAACAGGTCAACGATCCTAAACATACTAGCAGGCTCGCAAAGGATTGGTTTATATCGGAGAAGATCGATGTGATGCAATGGCCACCTCAGTCCCCAGATCTTAGTCCGGTAGAAAACTTATGGGGAGATGTGAAACGGGTTGTGGCAACCGCAAAACCTTCAAAAAAAGCTCAACTTTGGCTAGCGGTTCAGGAAGCATGGTCTCAAATTCCTTTAAAGCGTTGTCAGGACCTTATCGATTCCATGCCCCGGCGGTGCGAAGCCGTTATTAAAAATAACGGATATATGACTAGACTATATGACTAGACTATTTCCAATATTAAGAACCTGTAAAATCAATTTTGAATAAAGTTATACAGTTTTGTTTTTCCTTTCATGTAGCCACTACTATTTTAATGAACAGCCAAATTTCGGTGCATCACTCAAAAGTCATCAAAAACACATCCAAACCAATGCAAAACTAACGAGATCTTATCCCAATTCTCTTCTTTGCATGCTGTTCTAAGAAAAATATGAACACTTGTTCAATATGCAATGGTCAGTATGCCGAAACATGAATATGTAATGTTGTGAGGTCCTGCACTACTATTTTCATGAACACAGCTGTACATTTGAGTACTTTTAAGATATTCAATGATTTGTGTTTTGATTCGTACTGGAGATATACGTAGATTGCATTTTTCAATATTGATTTTAACATACTCCCACAAAAGATAGATTTTTCAAATTTTATAGAATGATATAATAGAGTATGTAGTTTTCGGATTATTTAGCTAGTTTCTTAATTTCATTGAGCTTTTATTTAAAAACAAAATGGTTTAAATTAAAAAAAAAAACAATTCGTACTTATGACAGCAAATTTCCAATATTATCAAAAGGAAGTTTCAGGCAAAGATTCACATTATCCAGGCAATATATAACCCCAACAAATTATTAAACAACTTTCTTTTATCCTTCGTTTCGCTAATGAAAAATATAAACGTATTTCAAACATGGCAGCACACTCGCGTCCGTTTCTCCTTGGAAAGCATGCACAATTAAATGAGAAATTATTAACAAGAACATTTTCCGTCAAACTTTTCAGCTAATCAAATATTTGCTTATAATTTCGTTTATGGAGTTATGCGAAAAAGTGTCCTATATTTTAAAAAAAATATTTAACCGAGCTATTTGCATCATCCATTTGTGTAAATATTTTTGAAACGACCACATGTGCATTTACCTGCTTGGCTAAAGTGATAGCAATCATGACGGCTTGAAAAAATGAAATTAAATAGCATCAACTGCTTCAGCCAGGCTGACTGACTTGAATACTTGGCCAATGATGGTGGTGTTTCACTGTCATGTAATTTGTTTGTAAACGGCAGAATTACCCGGTAAAATTCGTTTTTAATTCCATTAAAAGCTGGATGTAAATGGAAGTTGGTCATTTTCATTTCGCATAGAAACGTGCTGGCTCAGAGCCGTAGCTTGCTTGCTATCCGTCCGCCAATAATCATCGACAATAGTTTGGTCCCTATAGATGATTGCACTTGTCGCGTAGTGATATCGTGGAAGTTTTTCGCTATTTTGTCTTGGTCTCGGTTCGTTTGGATCTCCAGCGCTGTAATTACGCTTGGCTTCATGTGTGCTTAAGTGGAAAATAATTGCGACCAGGTGAGTGAGAAATCTATTTTAATATGCCCCAAGCAACCATGTTTGTTTTTCCACGTTTCAATTAGTTAAAGATCACCTTTTGTCTCAATCCAAAATAAGTCAAGTGTTGAAAAGTATATGATTTGATAGTATACATGTTATATTTGTCACTAAGAAGGTTCTGTGGTTATAGCTCTCAGTTGAATCAAGAGTCAAAGAAACAGCTTATTTTGTTCTTCAGACAGTACCAAGTGCTTGAAAGAACAACACTTGCCTTGAATGTCTTTCTAGGAATATTCAACCTTTTTCCACCCTTTAGAAAGTATTCATTAAAAACCTATCCCTTCAAAATTTATCGCAATCACGAAGCCAGTAACTGAACGTACAATTACATCCTAACATCCTGCAAAATCAGCACTTCACTTCCAAAAGTGAGAAAGGAAAACGGTTCTCCATTTACATCTCAGCATCGTTCAACATCGCGCTCTGTGGCTAATTCTCAAAGTATTCGCGACTGTCCGTGAAATTTTCAGATTTCGAAATTTCATTGAAAAATTTAAAGTTGGAAAAACTCGCTACTTCATTTTTCTTTTTCAATGGAACTTCTTGACACTAGTGGCAGCATGGAAGCGTGGTATTCATTTCAAATTTGAGCTAGTTATTGCGCGGCGTGGTAGTGATTCTGCTGGATTTTCGCAAGAAAATGATAATTTCAAAGACGAAAAAATTCAGCTATCTCATACTTAAAAAAAATTGCGATGTAGAAAGCAAAGCTGCGTTATGAAAAGCTCTCGAAAAATGTAATTTTGAAGAGAAGTTTTGATAAAATTGTGCATATATACTTTATCTATGGAATCTTAATGTATATGTCAAGTTCAATTTCATTGGGATTATAGCAGGAGCGTTTAGAGGGGCTACATTATTGATCGTTTCAGAATTATGACTCTTGAAGAAGTGTATTCCATGAACTCTGAAAACAAAAAAAAAAACGATTTTCAGTTAACTGAATGTAGTGTGGACTTTATAGTACAATTGAACAAGCGGTATTTCAAATACAACTAAAGCTCTTGCAGTTTTGCTTGAGTGCACTGCTCAAAAATTTTGTAGAAATATTATTTGTGTGTTTTGTACAAATATTATTAGTGTGCTGTGCAACTTACGTGCCGTTTTATTTCATTTTGCATCAATTTCAACTTTTTTAGCCATTCATCCATGTTATATTAGTGTTTCATTGCTACTATTCATCGGTTTCATGGACAACATTGTCAGATCAATGATTGCCCGGCATTAAACACAAAATAACAGCTAGCGATTTAGAGAGTGTGGCATATTGGTTTACATGTTTCTTCTTTATTTTTAACCTTATATTAAACAATGGATTTTGAAAAAAAAATTAAGCTATCTAACGTTTTCTGAATCAACTAAGCCCAATACCATCTTCTTCAGGACTCTTGACAAGTGAAATCACTATATCTATTGAATAATTTTCATTGTTATGAAAATTAGGATCCGACCCGGTTAAATAATATGAGGAGCGTTCAATAAGTCCTTAGAAAAAAGTAGAAATAACATTTTTTCGGGGTAATTTTTTTTATTTTTACGTAATCACCTGTCGGCACTATACATTTTTACACACAAGTAGGATTTCGGACACTTTTCAAAATAGGCTTTTGTTTGGGCGGTGACCTCTTCATCAGACGTAAACCTTTGTCCACCAAAAGCTACAAAACTGCCACAACAGTCAATCCAGGGGCGGATTTGACCATTTCGCCGCCCTAGGCCTCAGAAATATTTGCCGCCCTTTTCGTGAATTATATTATATGTAACAATGTGCGATTTTTTTCGATTCCCTAGAATACTTCGCTGTTTTTCGTTGCGCCCGAGCTCATAAAAAAGGAATATCAGAGCAAAACCGGCACCGGTTCGTTCGTAAAAATTCCCTATTATTGCGCCCTTTCCACACAGATAATTATTAAAATACACACACGGTAAAGAGCCAAAAATTACCTAAAAAAAGAATCCGAAAATACCAATTTTTAACAGTCCATAACCGTATACACCTTTACATCGCATATAATTCCAACGTCTTCGCTCATATTTTTATAAAAAAGTTTACTGTTTCGTTCAAAGTTTTCTTCCGCACTTGACTGGAGATCAACTATGAACTCGACTACTGTAAATTAATGTTCGATATGTTATTAGTTAAGGATGAACCCGAAATATTTTGACCTATGATGTTCTAGATTTCATTTTATAGAAATTGTTTTATAGAAATTAATTTCAGTAATGAAGTACAATTTAAAAAACACGTCAAAAATAAAGAGATTTGCATGTAGTTGATATACCCTGTACCAAAATAATAAAAAAAAAATTCTCTGAAAAATCAATGCACGCAAATATTTACCTCTGATAAGCATTTCCTTAATTGAAGAGGTATTAATTGGGTTCTTTGTAGGATCTTTTTAGGACTTTTTAGGCTCTTTTTAGGTATTTTCGGATACTTTCTAGGTATTTTTGAGTTTCTTTGATCCTTTACCGTGATCGCATTTCAATATTTATTATAAGTCAAACTTTTTAATGTCCGAAAAAATCATCAGAAGTGAATTTTTGCGTGCATTGATTTTTTAGAGAATTCGGTTGGCGTGAAGTGTTAGGCTCATTCAACTCAGATATATGTCCAAAAAAGACAGAAAAAACTGCCGTTCCAAAAAAAATCGAACAGTTACCGTCCCAAAAAAAAGCGAAAATTTACCGCCCCCGAAATTTGCCGCCCTAGGCCCGGACCTACCGGGTCTAGTGGCAAATCCGCCCCTGAGTCAATCACACGATTGCTTATATTCTCCACTGTGAGCAAACGCGGTACCCATCTTGCCGAGATTTTTTTTCACACATAATTTTTCGTGCAAAATTGAAGCGACTATGCCAGGGGCCTGAAAGTACGTGATTTATTGATGGAAGAGATTGGCAGGGAGTGAAGGAATTGCCATCAGCTGGCACGTAAATAGAGATAAAACCAAAATAAGATCACTTTATCACATGCGAAAGTGAGAAAACATACTGTCAAGCGACAGGTGAGAATGTGTATATCCGTGTTAGCTGATAGGTGAGAGTGTGTTGGCGTGCGTATAATCCCATCAAGAAACAGTAAGCGCAGCGAACATTCACTGGCAACAAACGAAATTCCCTGTATTGGGTTGTATAAAAGGTCGGAAATATTCCTTTTACTCGCCAAATGGTATGAAAAGTAGTATTCCGCACTAACTACCTTTTCGCTTACCATTTTAATACTGAGAAAATGTTTTGAGAAAATCAATATTGCATAAATCGCCATTCGTTAAAATAGTCTCTTTGGCATAACACATGTATATTGCCTAGTGGGAATGAGAAACGTATTTGATCGTAGCAGGGTTGCTTGGCGGGGTACTTTGTGTCTTTTTCCAACTTGGACTTGGATATTGCTATCTACTTCTCGCAATTGTATTGCAATTCACGTACTTTCCGAGCTATATATAGTTCTTAAGCTATGACTATGCCTTGCGATATGCCTGTGGCCTCAACTATTTCGCGCTCTTTAATTTCGACGATCACTTAAAACCATATCGTGGATTTTTCAATCATTTTGGGAGTATATATTTCCACAGAGCGTCCGGAAAGATGTTCATCTTTTGTGGATGTACGGGCACGTTTAAGCTCATTCACCCAATTGTTAACAGTTGCAAACACAGGATCAGATGAGCCATGAGCTTCATCCAACTCACCTTGACATTTTTAAATACATGTATTTAATCACCGTTTGCAATTCTTTTTTACTATCCATGGAACTCTTTTTTATTATCCATCAAGCAAATAGACAAGAAGTTCAAGGAGTTTACGGGAGAAAACAGAAGTTATAGAGGTATTCAGTGGGTTTTTCTTAAACGAAGAGGGAAAGAAGGCAGTAAATAAATCGCAAATATCCTGAGAATTGGAAGCAAAAACATCATCAAGATACATAGAATCAGGAATTAAGAAATTGGATTGAGGGAACGGATATATGACCAAAAGGATTTTGGTTGATTAAAACAGATTGAAACCTCAATGCTCGAGAAGCAATCACGCACATTGCTTGCTTGAGCACTCTTTTAACATCAGAACGCAAAATTTCTGAAGATCAGTGGGTGAACCCGACTTCTTCAGCTTATCACGAGCTTTTTCTTTAGACCATAAGAGCTTTCTTTTAGAGCATCAGAGACTTTCAATGTGAACCGAGGAACATCATTAGGCTTGAGAGTACGTTTTAAGGGAGTAAAGCGAGTGATATCAACGGGCCATTTCACGGAAAATCGACCAACGGTCTTTGATCGCTATCGTCAGATTTCAATGAAATTTTCACTGTGAATATAGGTAGTTGAGTTATGTGTTTTGAAAAATATCTAATATTTGCGGTAATATGGCTTCTTGAAGTTTTTGAGATAAGTCGGTTCGTGTTGCATTCAAAAAATTGTATAAAATCTTCTACGTTACGTAGAGCCTTCAAATGTCGCTTGTTGGAAAGAGTAAGGTGTAGATATCCTAGAAAAAATAGTGCAAGAAACATTTTGGCCAAAAAAGATAAACTGTGCAAAATTTCAATTTGTGAAAAGCTTTTAAGACTACGAAATACTATAGCCGCCAAAGATAATTTAAAGAAAATGCTACCAACCCAAGGTGAAACTTACAATAGATGTTTGCTATGAAATAACTTGATGGTGGCTCTGGTTTTTTTTTGTTGCAAAATCAAGGTCCTGTATTTGTCAGTTATGGGTAATTATTTATATGATTTTTATTTTTTAAAAGGAATAGTACTTCGTTTTTTTATGTAACTAACTGACCTAACACTAAAATATAAATTGTTTGCAATAATTGAGAAAATTCATTTGTAAGCAATCATAAAACAAAAATAAAGAAAGCAAATTCCTTTTCATTTACTAGCTGCATGAGCAATTAGGATTATTTTGGGTTTTCCCTACATCTAGGGTTTCTCGCACATATTATACTGTACATATATTTTTAATTACTTCCTTTGTTTGTCTATTTTGCATATTTTTACAACTTCAAATTAGGGTTAATTGCAATGCCTGTAGTTTACATTGATTCCAAGAAGTTGCTTTCAGGTTATAGTAGTAGTATAGTAGTAGTAGTAGTTGAAGTTAAGGAAAGTTGTGGGTTCATATAGATAATTTTTTTTGTAAAATGGACATTCCAAGAAAAAAGTTAAACAACTTTACTAGTGTACTGTGCAAAAATATATTTAAAATAAAGAAGGAACTACCCACAGAAGAAATAAAAACAAATAATGAATTATCTATGGTAAATAATATCAAAGAAGATTATTCAAAATCTACAGAAAACGAAACAAAGTGTTTACTTTTATCATTTTTGCCGACGAATTGATCACGTGCCAAAGTAGTGTCCGAATTTCCTGACGCAACCCCATATATGATTTAAAAAAATTAGATGAGGTTATGCTTCCCCGAAAAGGCGAAGAAGTATGGATCCACATGTCGCTGGTCTCATAAAATCATTCTACTGCAGTAATGGAAACAGCAGACTGCCTAAATACTTCAATTTAGCGGAAGCATCGGACACACATTCTGTCTGTGTATGCATTATGCATCAAAACGTTAAATTAATGGTTAAAGGACCAAAAATAAATTTTCTAACAAAGGGTTCCGATATAAGCTTGGCTAATTATAAGGACTTTTTATCTCTGATGATATGCTCTCCTCCAAAAACAGATGTGTTTTGGTAGCTGCCAGGATCAGCCGTTATTCTCAGTACATGTGAAAAAAAAATTGATGAAAATTACGTCAGTGGTATTAGTTATAAGCAATGGACTTATACAGATCGTTTTACGTTAGAAACTAGATTAGAATCTTCTGCAGGTTTTAAATAACATTGCCAAACAGTTTTAAATCTACTTTTAAAACATAAAATTCTTTCGTACTATATTATGTAAGTTTTGGTGCCATTTTCTATAAATTTTCTTTAGCGGTTATAGTATTCTACTCTATTAAAAATTTCTTACGAATGTATTTTTACGAGCTCCACTTTGAAATTTTGCGCATTTGTAGTTTATATAACTTTCTACAATATATAAAAAACTTTCAAAAAATATTCAAGGGTAAAGGACACTGTAGTGATCCTTCCTATCCTTTTTAGCCAGGATGTTTCTCGCACTATTTTCCCTTTCGAACATGCCATATTTGAATTCTCTACGCAAAGTAGAAGATTTTATACAATTTTTTGAATGCAACACAAATCGACATTTCTCGAACACTTCAAGAGTCCATATTTCCGCAAATATACCATATTTTCCAAAAATATTTCATTTTCGATCATTAGCTCACCAACCCTTCTGGATAACAATATATTTCCAAACTCCAACGAGGTGAGTTCAAAAATTATCTGAAAATCGGTCGATTTTCTATGACCCTAGAACTTGGATAACGCACAATCAACATCGAATCGATCAAAATGAATACCAATTGATAAGACCGATTCCAGTGGACATTTTCTGAAAGTCCGCTTTAAAGAAGTCATAACGCTGAATAGAAGGACATTTAATATTTGCTGGAAGTTAAGGTCAACTTCAACCAAGAGTGAAGGAAGGACATATGGGACAGGTATTGTGAAGGTACTTAATTCAAGAATAAGATCAATGTGAAAGAAAAGAAGAAATCGCAACAGAGAGGTGATTGTGGATATTGAAGTCTGACTTCACTTAAGGTTATTGGAGTCCTACTTAACAGTAGGCATGTTGAAGTCACCAAAAATAAGGGGAGGAGATGAAGAAAATCGAAAGAAAAAGAAGCAAGAAAGCTCAGCAAAAAAACGTTCATATGTGGCGACAGACGAATTACTAGGGATATGTATAAACTCAACAGACCAATAGATCAGAAGTTGGAGAAAGGATAACACGTACAACAATACACTCAATAAAAGAAGAAGGAACAAAATCAGGACAGAGTGATCCACGAAGAGTGCTGTGGATGAAGCAACGCGATCACGATCTCTCTTGAAAGCGTAGTGATACGGTAGGAATTCAGGATATTAATGATAATGTCAGCACACTACACTAAAACCGAACTACAGACATTATCACTATTTACTAATTCCGGATAATAAAAGCAACAAATACATTTGCAAGTTTAACGGTTTAAGGTTTAGCTTATTAGAATAAAAAATAACATTTGCTCCCATTTCCATTGACAAAATCACTTGGTTCAATATCACAAATAAAAATGGACAAAAATGCAAATAGATAACAATTACACGATTTTAGCGATAACCTCGATCAATATGAGCAGATAAGATAGAACACCAACGCTGCATCAAAAATAATCTTAATATCGATGTTAAAGTACGTTCGAAATCGATTTTAAAACATCGAACATCATCCACGTAACATCAAAAAACATCGCTGAGCACAACCATCAACTCAACTTCATGAATCAAAAACTTAATTGCAGCTTTACTATTCAATAATATGCTCATTCTCAATAAATATTAAAAATGAATGGTTGAAACATTAACACAGGTGGCTATAACAGCATGATTGCTGGCATCAAACCAAGCGAGCATTCCTCATAAGCACAATAATTAAGAAAATAATGAAGATGTTATTAAAATTAACTAAGTTTAAAGCATGATGATGATGATGTTGATGAAATTATTAGGCATCGTTAAGTTTTCGAAATTAACTTCGTGTAAAATATCGCAGCATATTGCTCAGTCACGTTCTGATGAAGATAGAAACATCAAAGAAAAATAGAATACTATTTGTTGGCTAGAACAGTTATCTCACGTGAAAAGCTTCGGTTAACATTTTGCTATGATTCTCAAAGTCATAAAGCTTGAAGTACGTAGTTTTTTTTCTGAGACTGGGAATATATCGTAGCTGAAAATTATTTTGATTTGCTTTAACTTGATGTGGACCATTTAGCTGTCTTTCAAACAGTCGTGTTAGAGAAAATTTGATATGAACTTGAGTAAAAACAGCTACTAGCATTCTCTGCATTGTCGTCATCTACTGTATTATACTGGCACAATGTCTGATATGTCTAGTCCAATGGTAAATACCAAGTGCAAAGTAAAGAGACGAACTACAAATTCGAGGAGCAACAAATGTGATGAAAACCATGTTTAGTGTTGGTAACGTTGATGGCACGCTCGTTGTAGAATTATGCGGATGCTAGGTAAAATATTTGAGTTTTACTTTGTTTCAATCTAATGAAATCATAAATGAAATTCTATTTCCTAGCCTGTGAGAAATATTTACTAATGAAAGAAAATAGAGTTTGAATTAAAAAGAAAAATAACTGAGTTTACTATTTGCTATTTGTATTTTAGAATGAAGAAGCGAATATCATTCTCTCCCAACTACAATATAAGAAAATTGTACTAGTATTCGGAATAGGGTCTTCAATTCGTACTCCCTGTTGCGTTAAATTGCAACTAAAACTGATTGTGATGTCTTTATTATACATCAAAATTTCAGGGATTTTTCTTTCGGAAAATGGAGCATACGAAAGTACGCGGCATTAACATTGTTTGCATTGCATTTGTTTTAGAAAAGGTGAATAATTTGTGAAAAAGTTAAACTGGAAAATATTAGGTAATGCCCACTGGAATTGTAAAAATTTGGCAAAACACAATTTGACGGCCGATACAATTTTGAAAATGTACTCTAAAACCTTGAAATTAAATCAGATTCCGACTTCTTCGTTTTGTTTGCACAGTTGCCATAAAGCACTCTAAGATTTCACAGGGAGAGTATATTTAAGGCCGTTAGATTTTTGATAGAAGTTTCCTTCTGACATCAATTTCTTCAATGAACCTAGCGCCATCTAATGCCAAGTTTTAGAAGATTTTGAATTCGGTTCCAAATTCTATGGCGAGCTTGAATCATGGTCAAACTTTAAATACGCGGCAATTTCTTACGTTGGCTGGATGGCTTTTGCCGCATTTAGTGCATTTTATTCCGGCAGTTTAGAGTGATCATGTATGGGCATCGTATATAGAAAAAAGTATTTCTTTTATGCCATCATTAACTTGTTTTTCAGCAAAGGTCGAAGTATCCGATATTGTCATAATTCTTTTCATGAGTTCGACGCACAATTTGATTATAACCATCATTATTGTTTGTTTATTCATATTCATTATTCCATCACATTTTCACACATTTTTTCTACGTGTTTATGTGGGTGCGTGCTTAACGAACCGAAAGATGGTAAATAGAACTAAATTAGTCCACCAAACTCCGTCCGGGGACTGTTATTGAAATAAGTAGATCAACTTATTACAGTAATACCTACTACAAGTTGAAAAACTTTTAATCTGCAAATCAATTTACACGAATTATTTGAAAGGAAATTTTTTTTATATTCTTTCAAAATACATTGGAATCAATGCCACAAATAATGTTTATAGAATTTCAGTTGGATGAACATATTTATGAACATATCATTGTTTATTTAATATAACTAGTCATTTATTGGCTATTTTTGTTTGACTATGTATATGGTTATTTTTATTCATTCGTTTCCGCATGAATTGAATAGGAATTTTTATATTTTTTAAAATGTTGCTGCATATGATGCACACAACTGCTATATTTGTGTCCATATAAGATTGAATGTTCGAATTTCCTTTGCTTCCTTCTCTAGGAAATAGAATTCACCTGAAATGTGAACTTAACCGTAAGTTGTTTTTCGTTAATAGTTTCATGTAATTTTTAATCTGTAGTTTGAATATAATACTTCTTGTATCGTAAAATAAACTAACACATTCAAAAGTATTAATATTCATTCATATTGAAGTTGATATCAGAATGGCGAATTAAGTTGGACCATTGTACAGTTGAACATTGTATGTTCTGATTTGTACGACTATCAACTACACGCAAAGCAGATAATTACAGATTCTTGAAGGAAATCAGAATGAGAATCACTTTAAGAATAATAAGCGTGAAAAAATATACATAGCGCGTAGTCATATATAACAAAGCGTGGCATTTATGGTCGCATACGCTTATTACACAATATTCTGAGCTTTAAAATATTGCTCGAAACCATTCATTATGGTGTTTTCTGTAATGCACATAGTCTCAACTGCTGAGAAACATAGCCTCAACTACTATGAACATACTCTCGGGACATATCATTCAAATAGACTAAATAGCATTGGTGATCGAAGAAGCTCTTGCAGCCTAATTGGGGAAATGATCGGCTCTTGAGAAATAAATACTCGTGTGCGAATCCAGATTTGTGCGAAATTTAAAGAAATAAATTTCACTAATAAGAACATGAATTTCCATTACCACAATTGTCAAAATCACGAAATTATCTGAATCAGGGACAGTTTTGCTTTTACTTTGCTTATTATCACGGTTATAATGATGGACGTTGGGCCATTGTACATAGCGCCTACTCCTATGAATTTTCCGCCTCGCATTATGGTGTCAGGCTCTCTGTTTTAAAACATAACACAATTTTATAAATTATTATCTCGGTCGCTAGGCTTTTTCTCAGTGTATATCTCGTGAATGCGTCCGTCATCCCATCGAGCTGAAATTTTTCAAATGCATTTATGATGGACATTTAAGTGGTATTTGAGGTACCCTTGCAATTCTGCCAGCAAAAACAAAAACAGTACACAAAATGAATTTGGAATGTGTTCCAAATTTTGATATGATAACCTTTTGCAAATTGTTATCGCTATTTGGGCACTAAATGCCTAAAATAAATGACACTAAAATTAAATTAATTTTTGAATTATTATATTTTCCGACACATTCCATTTACTGACAACACTGTCGCTAAGGCAAGTATGTAAACAGAAATTTTTCAAATCATCGATTCCTCTGAAAATTTTATCTTTTTATTGAGCGGCATGTAAATTTGACGAGTTTCCACGCTGTACAATTGAATTTTTTTTAACTCCGCGTCCCAAAAGGATGGTAAGCATTCACCAAATGACCTATTTTATGAGTAACCCAAATTTGTGTTTGCGAGAACTCACGTTCCAATATTGTCATTCAGTTTAAATGCACCGAAAATATTGGCCTTGAGTAGGAACAGGTCTGGTAGAAGTTTAAAGAACATGCTGACAATCATTTCAGGCTACAAAATTAGAAAAGGATTGTTAGCCACTGTAATTTATATCATTTTTTTGGTACAAAAATACGCTATCATTAAATTTTCAAATACTTATGAGCTCGTAGAGAATATATGCAACAAATGCATCAGATTCGGAAATTGTGAAAATTTTGCGAGTAATAGCTTTCAAAATTTTTCTCAAGCTATAACTTCCAAAACAAGAATAAATTAATAGTATGGATTGATCTCAA
This sequence comes from Nemotelus nigrinus, assembly GCA_947369275.1. Lineage (NCBI taxonomy): Eukaryota > Metazoa > Arthropoda > Insecta > Diptera > Stratiomyidae > Nemotelus > Nemotelus nigrinus. Next base: position 120,238,853 of record OX376374.1, read on the forward strand.
CGTGAAACAACTTTTCGTCTACTTTTGATTATGGGTAGATAGCAAGGGTTTCGCCAATTTTTACTTAGAGATGCTACCATTCAATTTTCAAATAAAAAACCTAATGCAATGAAAATAAGTCAAAAATACTTTGCGGACTTTGCGGATGGCAACCAAAAAATATTTTCCATTCCTGAAACTTTCAACTCAGTCATCGAATATATATCAAATTCACAGGCTGGACTGATCTTAAATTGATTCAAATGTGCTAGACTTTTGGTTGCACTGCATAGTGCATAGTGTTGTAAGCGCATAGCATTTTGAATATACTCTCCTAGGAGATGCTGTCTTCAAATTCTCGTTTGATAAGCATAACATAATGAAGCTTACATGGCACCGTACTGCAGACACTGCAGAAAATCTTTGGCGCCATTTACTACTAAAACTCTCAGATGAAATCGCTAGCTATCACTTAAATACATTTTCCAGATTATGCGTAGCAAACCACAAATCATTGAATGTCTCACGGAGGCATTGTTAATCAAATCAAAGTAAAGAAAATGGCAGCCCTTGAGTAGTCTAAGAGTTGAAGCTAGTAAAGAGCTTCATTCACAAATTTGCAATCAACATGCTAACGCGACTGAAAGATATTTAATTTATTTTGTTGGCAAAAAAACATTTGTATACAAAAAAAAAAATCTTAAATTCAAGTATACAAAATGATTTCTACCACTTTCTAATACTCGTCAGCCGCGTAATTCCTTTTCTTCTTTAAAGTCCTTTGGTTTTTTATTGAGAAACTTTTTCGAGTGTGTTTTCCACCTCTTATTGTATGCTCTAACGATGTGACAAATGGTAATCTGAATCCAAAAAAGAGTATAGATGTGATAACAGTTCCAACCCAAGCACCCTTACTTTTTCCTATGCTGTTTCTCCAGCATAAGGTCTCGAGTTATCCTGTTGAATTAATCTTTTTTTACTGACCAACATAAGATCGCTTTTTTATGACATTTTGTTCTGTTCGCTCGAGTTGCTCACAAAACAACGTCGCTATAACGGTCTGATCATCATTCAAAAGTATAGTTCCAGAAATGGTCCACCACTCGCTAACAGGGCCCTCTCTATTGTTAGTTATGGTCGAAGGGCCGGAACCAGTACTTCTCCCGAGGAAAGCTGTTTTTTTCGTGCGGGACTATTGTCAACCCACTTCGCATCTACAATTCCAATTCGAGAGAAAAACAGATTCGCATCATACCAAGACAAAAGAGAAAGAGACGTGCAGATTATACATCGTTGATTGAGTGCAGTCTTCATCAATTCATGAGGAACCCAAATTCATTGCCTGTACAATTTTTCTATGCGGCCAAGATGATCCTGAAGATGAATTTGGACTGTAAACCATAGACCGTCGTTTTTCTCTGATAATTCCACAATTGTTTGACGATTATCTGAGTCCACCATCGCCTTCAGGATATCATCATCTAATTGTTGAAATCATCCTTTTTGTGTGAAATCTATGAGATTCTTATTTCAATTTTTAAACTTTTAAAACCACCGATGAAACTTTCAGATTATCCCCGTGATTAGCGAAATTTTTTTTCAATGCTTCTTTTGCTTTCTTTTTGGATCGAACGAAAATGGTATATAATGACGAAAATGCTCTTGACATTCTTCTAAAGAATAGTTTAACCTTAAAACAGAATTTGCAACCATAGCTTTTCCTTAACAAATAAACTAATGTGTTTACGAAACCGTGTCTCGACACAAACTAAGTGGGAATAAACTCATCGGCATCGTTCAAAAAAGTACATTGTTCGAATCTGACGTTCTGGAATAGTGAGTATAAATAAGAGCCACTCAATAATTGGGGCATTTCACGTGAAGCGGACAACGAAAAAAAGTCGAGGTTCCGGATTTCGTTCATATTATGCATAATGGTACTTCTAGAGGATATGAACGTGGATGCACAATTTTTTTCTTCTATGAGGTTCAGTTGCCGAGTTATGGGCTTCTGAAGAATTGAAGAAGCTGATGAGGGGTTTTTTTGGAAGCCGATTTTGAGAATGAAAAACATATATTAAAAACATTAAACATATTGATTGGTATAGAAAATCAACTGTTCTTTTTAATCTTAAAATTAGATTTGGAATAAAAAAAATTTTTCCTGTTTAAAACCGGAAGTAGCCATTTCAACTCGTTATTTGAGTAACTTGGACCAGGCTAATTTTTTTTATTATTATAGTAAAACAAAGCTTAAACTATATTTGTTTTATCATAAAAATTTTAGAATGGGATGGCGAGTAGTTTGGGAGGTAGGTGAATCTTAGTACATACAAGTCGTATGAAGCGTGGCACCCGGAGCTTGATTAGGATAGCTAGTGAGTGTGAAAACAAAACATGTTCAGTAAAATTATTGCTATATCGTTAAAATATTATATATAGAATTAATATAGTTAAAATATAGCTATATAGTTTCAATATTAAAAGTTGCTAATGCTAATTTATTTAATAAAAAAACAAACTTGTTTATGGAAAAATGAATTTATTTCACAGTTTTGACAATTACATATATAATTCACTTACATATAGAGGTTAAAATATAAAACAATTGCTAATGCTTATTTACTAAATGAAAAAAAAATGATTTATGGAAAAATGAATTTATTTCACCATTTTTACAATTTGACATTCATTACTTAAACTTGTTCTTTTTATAAGAAGGCCTTCAGTAACTGGAATAAAACAGTGAAATTTCTTGGTCCCTGGAATAGTAATAGAGAAATCAAACCGTGGTTTTAAAAATATTCTCTGGCGTTGAAGTTCCTCTGATGAGCAATAGTAAGTGGCTGATAGGGATAAAGCCGACTTTGCCCAATGAAACAAACGTAAAGGTGTAGTAATAGCTTTACTAGGAGGTACTTGTAAACTCCCTCGTGTTGCCAGTCGTTTCAAATTACCACCGAGACCATCACATGGGCCTTTTCCATGCGAAGTCGCGTGAAAATGAAGTTCAGCTTCTGTCTTGAAATCAGCTTTATAATAAAATAGATTCACAAAATTAAATCTATTTTTAAAATGCTGTGGGGCCCCATCTGTTATGTATATAATTTTTGACACAGCTATTGTTTCTTCAGACAGATGTTTGTGAAGGGTTTTCTGGAAAGCATAGAAGGTTGCTGTATCATGTTTCATATCATCTGAAATCATAACAATACTACCATGTTCGATTTTACTTCCAACTTTATAATAATAGACTGATGTCAAAAGTGTTGCCTGGTCATTATTCCAATGAAAAGCTTGAGCAGCATCTTGTACAACAAAACAATAATTCTCAGCAAAATCGCATTGTACTAAAATTTCCCCTTCGTTTATATTTTCTTTTAGATTTTTAAAATAATGAGCCTGTTGCTCTGCAATGTAAGCATGGGATTTCAAGGCATCCAACGCGTGACAAAAGCTGTCCACAAAATCATCGGATGCAAGCAGATGAGTAGAAATGGTAAATCTTGATTATCATCAAATATCATTTTCAAATGATCACGAATTGCACTTACGCCAGGACAAGATTTGCAACTTTCATTTGGGGTTTTTGTTGAAATTGTTTAATGACATTTCGGCGTAGGATTGGGACACATCATTTTGCGTAGAAAGTAGAAAGTTCCAAAATAGTTCCAGATGTGAGATTGTCAATGTCTCCTCCACTCATCATTAATTTCACATTTTGGTGATATATACATACACAGACCATATGTGTTCCAGAGTCACCAACGAGGATACATTGTTTGGGTCTCAAAGTGAAAAATTTTGTTAGGCCGATTTTGATATCCGGATATTCATTTTTAAACGTTTGGTAAAGCTCGTCAATGTTACACATTAAAAGCTGTTTTGGGATTTGCGTTCTTTTTCCGTCATCTAACTTAATAGATACACAATCCTTTTTACCGGGCATTATTCGACTAATGTCTTCTCGCAGATAAAAGCACTTCACTAAGTTCATAGTTTCAACTGCTAGCTTACGGCCACCTCGTCAATTTGGAGATGTTAATATACCAAACTGATCCACAAGTTGCTTTTCTCGCTTGCCGCCTGGATGTTCCGAATTCTTGTGCAAGTCTGTTTTCGGTCCATGACTTAGGTGTTATAGTCAGTATCGTAGTTTTCATAGCAGTAGATGTAGACGGATTGTTAAATTTTGCTTTTAACTGGGTCAGAATATCTTGGTCGTATATTGTTGAATCAGTTTACTTTGAGCTATGTTTATACTTCTCTTCAGGAATGAATAGTAAACCCGGGGAGCACAAAGACAAATCAGTTGATGATTGGCAAGATCGCTGAAAATTTGCAGGTATTTCCACGGTCAGTTTTTTCCTGCAGCTTCCACACACGTACATATCAGAAGAATATCTCCACTTCTCTGCTATTTTTTTTTAATTTTTCTTAGGTCTTTAAGCTTCCGATGAAATTGCAAGTCGAAAGGATTGAAACATCGGTAGCCACATAATACACACAATTCAACTTATTTACGTAGTCACTTCAAGCGCTGAAAAAGAACTAAAACAAAAACGGAAAATTTTAAATGGCTCTTTCATCACACTTCCATCCCTTTCTATTACATAGCTTTGACCTCCTTCTATTATATGGCTTTTTATGAAAAAATAATACCTTCTTCAACTAAAAAATTGCGCCACTGATCGCATTTCTGTAGGGTAGTCGGTTAAGTATGAACACAATTTAAGTATGTATTTTAAGTATGTTATAAAAACTATTTATATAGAGGATATAGTATCACGGCAAACTACATATACTTTCCACTCTAAAATTTTTAACATCAAGTAAGTATAGTTTTAGCTTTGTTTTGTTATAAAAATAAAAAAAAAGTAAACTGGTCTAAGTCATAAAAGTTCAAAATTTTTTCCATAAATCATTTTGTTTGTTTTCACTTCGTAAATAAGCATTAGCAATTGTTTTATATTTTAATTTCTATATGTAGGTGAATTATATATGTAATTGTAAAAACTGTGAAATAAATTCATTTTTCCATAAACAAGTTTGTTTTTTATTAAATAAATTAGCATTAGCAACTTGTAATATTGAAACTCTATCGCTTTATTTTAACTATATTAACTCTATACATAATATTTTAACGATATAGCAATAATTTTACTAAAAATGTTTTGTTTTCACACTCACTAGCTATCCTAATCAAGCTCCGGGTGCCACGCTTCATACGACTTGTATGTACTAAGATTCACCTACCTCCCAAACTACTCGCCATCCCATTCTAAAATTTTTATGATAAAACAAATATAGTTTAAGCTTTGTTCTACTATAATAATAAAAAAAATTAACCTGGTCCAAGTTACTCAAATAACGAGTTGAAATGGTTACTTCCGGTTTTAAACAGGAAAAATTTTTTTTATTCCAAGTCTAATTTTAAAATTAAAAAGAACAGTTGATTTTCTATACCAATCAATATGTTTAATGTTTTTAATATATTTTTTTCAATCTCAAAATCGGCTTCCAAAAAAACCCTTCATCAGCTTCTTCAATTCTTCAGAAGCCCACAACTCGGCAACTGCACCTCATAGAAGGAAAAAATTGTGCATCCACGTTCATATCCTCTAGAAGTACCATTATGCATAATATGAACGAAATCCGGAACCTCGACTTTTTTTCGTTGTCCGCTTCACGTGAAATGCCCCAATTATATATCTTTTTGGTAGTTTCAAGGTGTTTGGCAAACAGCTAACAATTGAGCAAACAATAAATAGATTCTGTTGTTTAAAGCTTTTACGAAGGGATTCATAGTTTTGGAAATAAAAATACTTTTTTCTGGTGGGATAATTTGTTCACGAAAGCCACATAAACGCAGTGACAACACAGTAACCGACCATCCCCAAAAACCAGGTTTGAGGGTCAAAAGACACTGTTAGAAAAAATGCTGGCAACAAGTAAAAAAAAAAAACAATAGCTGCAAAACTATAGAATTGAGAAACTCTCGAAGAGACTCGGCTCAGGGGTACAAAATTATGGCAGCTAAGACAATTGTTTTAAAAAAGGTAAAGAGGTTCCTCCCCTAAATATAATTCTTCTGTGTTCTACGATTATTTCACCACAATAACATTGGCCGAACGGTAATCTTCATTGAAAGTTGAAACAGAATTCCGAAAATTAGGTCAAGTTCAGTTATCAAGAGAGTGAATAAAGTCTACTCCACAAGATCTGACCGGGTTTTTTTTATATTAAAAGCCCCTTTAACGAAGAGTTTGTTGATTCTTAACTTTATACTTAGTTCTTGTCTAAAACTAGGCTACTTTCATAATGTTGGAGCCACGCTGACGTGATTCCAATAACGAAAGCTGGAAAAAATTCCAGCGAACAGCTGCCTTATTAACCTTGTCCTTGGGCTCATTCTCCGCAGGATTAAAATTTTTCAAGTATGTCACAGTATCATTGCTGACTTCCAGTTTGCTTTCAGACTTAGAAATAGTACAATCCAAAAAAACCTAAGTGTAAATAAACTAATCAAAGAACCCGTACTTATCTAAAAATTGGTTGAACTCATTACGCTTGATATTGAGAAAGCTTTTGGCTTAGTATAGCACGAGGCTTTTATTTCAAAAATGGGGAAAGTCTTAAAACCAGTTTCTCTCATTTTGATTGCTCGTCCTATTAGATCAGAAAGGACATTTTCGGTATGTTTGTAGAGTAAATATTCCTGCGGGCATCCCAAAAGGATCCTACTTGAGACCGATACTTTTTTTTAAAATTGTTTATCTATGATATACACCAACACAACAGCTGTGAAGAAGTCGTTTTTGCCGATAGTAACTGCATTTTGGTACATTAAGTGATCCTACTAGCATTATAAACGATTTGGAAGAGTAGCTACATTTTCTTGAAAAATTTTAATTCAAATGGAAAATCAAAGCCTAACTATCGGAATAGTAAGCAATATTATAAAACAATAATAAGCGTAGTATTTGGTTTTTTAGATTCGCACACCTTGACAAATCCCTCAACTCACTTATTTGTTATTTCAAAACATATTGCATTGAAAATTACAATTTCAGTATAAATCACCAGCAAGAGACCGAAAATCATGCAATATCTCATTTAGGGCATTTCATTGTCTTAACACTAACTTTCATCCGATGCCAGCTTACCGGTTATACATTAACCGAATTACCGGCGGATATACGAAACAGATGCTTAAAGTCAACATTATGCTGCCAATACACGTAGCTATAATTGACCGGGCTGAATGGAATTGCAAAAATAATGCCCATATCGCTTGCGAATAAGTAACCCGAGTATCATTGTAAGTAATATTATTGGGTAGTCGAGACGGTATACTGCTCATATCCATATCCACAGCGTATTATTGCAGCAAACATAAAATACTTTATGTACGTGCAGTTAATTTGACCTAGGAGATTATCTGATGGTCGGTCTTTGTAGGAATGAATGCTATTCGCATAGGTTTATTCGATTTAATTGTGAAACAGCTTGCGCTATATCTAGATATACGAGTACGTATGTATGCTTTGCCATGGGCCCGAGTCCATTCAGTTTCGTGTTCTCGTTCATCTGAACCCGACACTCGTACAAATTCAGTACGTTTTCATCCTCCGTATGGTAATCACAGCGTAATGAAATATAATTAACGCTCAAGTACTCATATCGTGGTTTTATGAGTGTGGATGAGAGAAGAAAAAAAACTGACCAGCGTAGCAGCGACAATAGGAGGTTATCTTTTACGAGTTTCTATTAATTCTTCCGGTCACGGTGCACCGATTCTGTTAAGCTTAAGCGCAATGGACTTAACCCGGAGTGCTCATAGTTTTTTATCCTGACGTATTTAAATTAATATATTGAATAAATAGGTAGTTTCATCTACTATAGCTACTTTGTTGCTTTTTTATCGCCGCAAAAAAATTAAAATTTCGACTTTTTTCCGTAAAATATATGCAAGCTTGAAGCTGTTATTTGCCAATATTAAATTACACTTTGCATCATAATAGATTATTATATATAGCAATTAATCAAATATATATTTTTTTATATATTTTTTATAGCAATTAATCAAAAGCTATGATCGGTCAACCTTCTGATAATTTAAGGAAAAATCAACGCCGATCTGCGTCTAAAGCTTAGTACTGTGTTCGATTTCACGTGAAATTTTCATATAAAATCTGTTTGAGTGAAAATTTAGATCGAAAATAAGCAGGAGTTGTACTCAGTTTTTAGCATGAAAAGTTGCTTTCAAGTTGCTTTCGCATTGAAAATATAGATGGCATTGATACATGTCTCCAATCATTTCATGCCAATTTAATTTGTGCAGTTCATTCTCTCGAGCTAAAAAAATACATTTGGTGTTTAAATTTGAAAATTGAATTGTACAAATGTCTTTCCAATAAGAAAATCGATCGAAAATTGAAATTCTTGACATTTTATCCGTCAGCTAACAGTGTCTCTGCTTTTCTCCATTGCCAAAATTTTCGTTCGAAAGAATGACCAGATAATGGAGACATGTCCAAATTTTGCTTCACGATTAACTCAGTACCAGCCTTAAGGAAAACTTACGTACGAAGAGATTCGCAGAAGCTGATCGACTGACTGGTTAGGCATTATGGTTGGCTGTATGTCACAATATTTACCTCACCTTATGATGTTTCTTTTTACAATAGTTCTGGGAGCACTATATATCTACCAATCTTGCAACAGTGATGCAAAAAGTCAGCCTCACGAACATCTTTTGGCTATGAAAAGTAAACACATATTTATTCAAACCCATTAGTTACAGTATAATGCCACGTATTCAAGCCACATATTCTGGTTACAATGTTATTCCTCACTGCGTAATATAAAAATATAAAAATAAAATTATTGATGTTCTTCAACTTTTTCTTTGATGAAAAATCGGCATCTGTTTTCAACTGGCATGAAATTTCAGGAAATTTATGCCAAGCAAATATTGCAACAGCTTAACTACGAGATCATATCTGGCTTCCAAATAAACAGTGGTTTTGTTCTTTTTCTCATCAATTGAAATTGATATTATTATATTTGTTTACTTGCGTTAACAATAACGCAGAAACAATAGTGTATCTCTTCACATTTATCAAAATATTTTTACAAGTTGTGCTCATATTTACTATGGGTTAACTCATTGTCACAGTCAGTTAACTCATTGCAGCTGAAACGAGCTACAATTTCTTGAAAAATAAAACACAATTATTTTATTAAATTGTTAAACTAAAGACTGTTGATCAGATAAAAGTCTGTTTCATAGAAAAGTATAGTATAATGTTCCATTGAGTAAATGGTCTGTACCTCCTGAATCATTTGAGTTTTATTCTAAAGCCTAGAGACTTATTCGATATGTAGGCAAACAAATTTGCACATTTGTTCCCAAAGAGCAACTGAAAATTGGCTTACTCAAATATTTGTTGCTATAAGCGTTCAATTTTGCTTCAGATTTCAATTGGAACGAACTGTGTAAGTTTCCATGTTTTCGTTTCTGGTTTATTGATTCTATGCTTATGGCTAATACTACGACAAACAACATAAACTAAAAAAAAGTCTACCATATACAGTAAAACTAAAATTTTCGAGTGCTTTTGAAATGCTGAAATATGAATTTCGAAACTTTTGATTTGTTCACTTTTTGTGCTTCCTCTAAAAATTCAAAGCGTAAAAGTCAGATAAACGTACACGTCTGGGGTTGCATTGAACGCAAATTAGTAGAAATAATTATTATTATAATTGTTATTATTATAAGAACAATAATTAGTAGCATAGTAAAGTCAGAAGAGAATTGACCAATTTTTGTTCGACTTTGTCATGGAGCTTTGGGCAATACAGGCCCTGTTTCGAGAAGCGTTTCGCCTGTTTTGTTTAAATTAAACCGAAAACACTCGTATTCAATGTAGAATTGCGTTACGTAGTGACTGATTTCGCCACGTTTCAATCAGGGCTTTATATTTTTGTAAGATGCGCTGTCCATTTATCTCTCGTTTCTTGGTCTCTCTTCTAGTCTTATACCGGCATCGTGCGTCCTTTCTCTTCTAGCCTTACCGTCTCGCCATTGTGTTCATGTATCATGACTTCAGCGATAACAAACACAGCTGGCTCCGAGAGAGTGCGGAAGAAGTATGCCACTGTGAGAGGTGCTCTTTTTTGCACATCAGCTAATTTTTGGCTGCACATCTCCTTATTCAATGTATCAGCTCATATCTCTATTCTTACAAGAGAATGTACTGCAATGCAGTCATCAACAAATGACGCTTTCTTCAGCCTGGACAACCCATACTTGCCATCAGCTTGCTTAGTGTCGCGACGCCCTAAACTGCATTCTCGGTTGTGTTTCTTCCTCCTTCATTTTACTTAAAAATATACTAAGGGCTAATTAACAACACTTAATATAGCACCGCATGTTTACCTTCGATAACTTCCTTGTTAACAGACACAAGAATAATATTTGCGGTGCTTTATTGGTTAGACCTTCGTTTTGCTTTAGGCTAATACTCCGACGTTCATCTGCTGGGTGCATTACATTACCTAGTTCAGCTTGAGTTACGCCTGCTATAAGTCACTAGTAGCAACAAGCACAGCAACGTCATCAGCATAAGCAAACAATCCAGTTTTCTGAGATATCTCACTTCGTTGCAGACTGCCATACAAAATATTCCAGAGGTTTAAGCCTAAGATCAATCCTAGAGTCTATCCTTACGAAATCGTCCTACTACGCCATTCTTCTTTCCTTTTATAGACGAAGGAACAATTTCTTAAGTAATCGTTCACAATTTGCAAGAGATACTTTAGCACAAGAACCTGATGAAGGTTTTGAAGTATGTTAACCCACCTTGCAAAGTTTAACGCAAATATAACTTCACATACTACCTATCGTGAGACGTGGTTATGGTCTTCAGCCCTGTTGGCATCATCGATCACCTCTAGAATGGCATCTTTGTTGATATCCGTACTGTCTTGGCGAGAGGTCTTCAGATCTGATGACAGCTGAGGGTCACCATTGTGCTACTTTTGTCCGGGTACAGAAGGTGTATTTTGCTTGGTAAGCGTTATACATTCGCAGCAGCGAATTTGGTATCTAATGAAAAACAAGATTCATAGCTGCTGTTGAAAAGTCATCGGAGTCTGCTGCTTTCCTTTCTTTTATTTTCCAGCTTCTCTATGGTATGGCAAGTGGCAAGTCTTCAAAATGCCACGAATCATCGCGTTTTTCATAGTAGCTACTTTCATCACAAAAGTAGACCCTAATGTTCCACTTTTTCGTCATACAATTTTATACCAAAGACCCCAGGAGTCATTTATTTAAATTATTTCTAAGTCTGCACCAGCAACGCACCTTACTTATGTTCATGCCTTTCCGAAGGTTTTTCTTTTTGCACTTTGCATTTCCTTTGGGTTCTGGATATGCCCTTTTTATGTAATTTATTGATCTTTTTCAACTCTTCGTTAAATATATTTGCAGCACCAGGATCCAGTTATATATCCAAGCACATCTTTGCTGCACGATTACTCTTTGGCGTATCCTGCAATATACCGAAACGATCTGGAGCTTCTTTTGCACGTTAAAATTCCGCCTTACTCTCTCCCTTGTACCTAAAAAATCTATTCGCTGCCTCCTGTGGTAAGCCGCGGTCAGGTTTGGGCTCATGACTGGTACGTTTCACAGATAAGCTGTTTTCACTTGAATCTCATCTGCGATTCAATTAAGATCCTCAGAGTTCAATACATGGCACTATAGCTTTCTCCCACAGTATGCACTTAATTGCCTCTCGCAAGGATCCTTCAGTACTAGCTTCTTCCCAAAGTTCCACATAGAGGTATCCTGACCGAATCTGCCTAATTTCTCTCCTCTTGGTCTGATCAGGCCTGCTTCCATTCGGGGTATGACACTTTTATTCTTTTTTCTTCCGATTTTTCGCTCGTATTTTTTAAGTGATCTTCAAGCCTAGCAGGGGTAACTTGCAGGTTTAAGTTCTTTGTTAAGGTTTTTTAAGCGAGCTTTTCATAACGTACATACTTTTTATTTGTTTTTGTTTTTTACTAGTAATTTACTATTCCAGTTATTCCTTTACTTGACTACCACGTCAATCACTTTTTCCAATCGCTTCTTCTTGCTGCCTGCTAGTTGCAGCTTTCATTTTATTGGTGATACCTTTGCACTACTGCAGTAGCTGCTCCTTTTCACGTGATATCTTTGCAATATACGCTTTCTAGAGGGAATTGCATTCTTCAGCAATAGCCTTCCTTTTCTGGGCACAGCCCTGAATGGAGCATTTTTATTGTGAGATGGCTCTGTAAAGTCTCAATGGCATCCGTTATACTACTGACGTCATTACCATCCTTATCCGCCGCTCTGAGGGTCGCGGCTTTCTATTATATCCCCTAAAAGAATCCGAATCGCAAATATCTTTGAAATCCCTATCAACAGTAGTTGGTGGTTGATTTTCACTCTTGCGCGAACAGTTAGTGGCTTTCACTCTGCTGGATCTCTTTCCTGCAATGGTTTTGAATTTCTTGCATTATCCACTAAAAAGGCTTAGTTAGCTATCTTTGCCAATTGGGAGTCGTTGAATAGCGATGCCTCGAGTCTGCTCGCGTACCTCTGACGGTTATTGGCACTGCGAATCTGACCCCTTGAGCAGTTAGTGAAATAAAATAGTTGTTAAATATTAGAAATCGTTTTTAAAAAGTGAAAATAATTTTTTACCTTGGATGAGCCTCATCACAACGGGCCTCTCTTGTACCTATGTGTGCTGGTCGTCAAGCCTCTGTAGATCGGCAGCCACTTCAACCTTGTATGAGCCTACGATGTTCATATCCATTAACCATATCACCTTTGCTGGGACTCCGAGCTAGAAGATACTTTGTATGCTTATTTGAATTCAGTGAAAATCTAATGAATAGCAGTGTTGACCTCTTAAATCATCCAGCAAAACTTAAAATCTTTAATATTTTGGTCTGTTGTTGGTCATCTTCGTTGGAAACCGTAAAAAATGGACAAGGATTTTCGCATCGTGAAAAAAACTTGAATTCTAAAGTCTTGTCCACCACTAGTTCGAAGTACTCAGTGATGAGTAATATAATTTTCCAATTTCTCGCTGTAGCTAGTCTCATTTTTTAGGTTTTTTCCCGTTTACCTAGCATCATTTCTTGCTCATAGGTGCGGACGTTAATCTTGCGTCTTGTGGAGTACCGCAGCAATTCCATCTATGCCTAGTGCTTTATTAGATTTCAAGCGGTCCATGGCCTGTTAGATTTCAACGTGTGTCGTAGGGAGGGTGACTAGGCAAGACACTGTCATAGTGTGAATTGATTAATAATGGCAATTCGGTGAGTGTGCAGATGTTTAGAGAATATATGTGAACATGTTTGTTGCTGGAAAAAGGATCACCTGCTGGAAGCCACTTATTATACTTTCATAAGCATCACTGAGCATGCTAGTGAAGTTTTATGTACTCAATGCATATTTTAGATATTGTTAACCATATATGGTCATTCACGCTATTTAGCATATTTCCAAAATATTTTCGTTTCTTACGTCTACCCTTACCCTTATTCGTTATAGCCACTTCACCAAGTTCTGGCATCCTACGAAGTAACAGGCCAAGGTCTCTGATGAGGTTTTGCCCCATTCTGCTTGCTAAACGCTCCACAGATGTTCAGCAGATATAGGGCGGACTTTTCGGACGTTTCTGTCCAGCTCATCCCATAAGAGCTCTATGGGGTTGAGATCAGGTGACTGTGGTGGCCAAATCATAGCTTTAAAAGCTCCTTAAGTTGATAGCTGGTTTAAATACACTCTGCAGATTTTTGAAGAGAGCTTCGGGTTGTTTTCATGCCGAAATAAGATTCCTTTTTCTGAAGTACGTAGTCCAGATGGCAATATTTCGTTTTAAAGTATATTGCGATAGTGTTCTTTCCTCATTATTCCTTAGATTCTGCAGTCCATTTCCACCGAAACAGCCCCATACCATAACAGAGCCACCACAATGTTTCAGGGAAGGCACTAAATATTTATGGGATGCTCTCTCTCCTGCTGACCTGCGAACAAAGACCCTTCGTCTCGAGCTGAAAACTTCGAACTTTGACCCGTCACTCCACAAAACTTTTTTTCAATATTGAAATGTTTAATTTTTCTGTTCCTTAGCCCATTCCAGTTGCTTGTTCTTATTTTAGGCATGTAACAATTGTTTTCTAAAAAGCTAGCCGACCATGAAGACCAGATCCTTGAAGTCTGCGTTTGATCGTTGAAATACTGAAGGATTCAGAGCACTCCACATACACTTGTGCTGCAATTTCTGGTGCAGTAAGGGGTCTATTGCGTTTGCTAGTCACCACAATCTTTCTATCTTCGACTGAAAAGGTGATTCTGGACCGTCCACTACGTGTTTTATTCTGAACACTTCTACGGGTCTTGCATTTTTTGACATAATAGTCAACTGTTCTTCTTGGCACTTTCTACTCAATCGCAATCTGCCGATTAATCTTGTCAGTTTTATGATAGATAATTATCAAAGAACGCACTTCCGTTGAAAGTTCCTTCTTTTTTTGGAATATTAACTTTTTACCCAATACAATACTCGATTTTTAATTTACAAATTTTAAGAAATGTTTTCTTCGCAGAGACTAAAAATCCGAGGCATTTTCTTTCAAAGTGCAGTAATGGCTTACAATAATAATTGAACACAGGAAAGGATCAAGATACCTGCTTAAAAATTCTACCCGATTATAAAAAGTGGCTTTTCTCTTTAAATTAATGCTTCGTAGGATTCCATATATTTTGAAACCTTCAGCTACAAAGTATTGGCATTTTTAGATTGACATCTTTAGAATATTAATTACAGCAATATTAAGATCAATTTACGGAACAAATTTACCTATAAGTATAAAAAATTTGAGAATATATGAGTGGGCAAATACTATTGAGTGGTAGTGTAGGTATTCGGCTTCCACTGTCTTGTTTCGAAGATCCTCGACTTCGAACTTGCGTTTTAATCTTGCTCTGGCTCATTTCTAGAGATTGCTTATCGATATGGAGCCCTGATTAGATAGTAATCGAAAAAAAGCGTATATCTACAATTGCGGAGGCCCACCTCTTCCGAAATTAAATATGATTGATCTCGACAAAATCGATTTTTCTATCGCATCAATCAAGCTTATTCCAATAATTACTGCACTTCATTTTACATTTGCAAATTCAATATATTGAAGCAGAATTTTTTGACTTTTAACGACCACTGACTATTTCGGGTTAGGGCTACAAAAATTTGAAAATATATTTAAATGTATAATATATCTCAGTCTAAGTATCAGCATACTTAACCACAGTATTGACTCTATTTTCAGTATAATTAACCTTTTGATTAATTAATCAATTAATTAATTGATTGTGCTATTTAAAACGAAAATCAAAGCATAAAAAAGAAGACAGGAAAAAAGAAATTTGAGAAAAAGGTTTGGCCTTCTAGCATCTCTCCTTCCGAAGAAGTAAAAAATGTCGAAGTGAAAAAATAGGATTACACAGAAAAAAATTGTCATTCGTAAATCAGAATAAAACACGAAACCTTCGACTTGAATTTTGGTTGCTTGTTACCTTGAAGATGAATTTATTTTTCATAGAACGATATTTTTTTTATCTTAGATTGGAAAATGTGATACATACCTGTATACTTACTTCGAAGAAAAAAAAATCCCATTTATTTCAACTCTCTCTGATTAGTAACGCGTTATTTGTATTACAATAATCATAATGATTCGAAGAATTCTTTTCAATTCATTGAAAAATAAAATTGTTCAATTAAATCCTGTTAATTCCGATCAAATATTTAAATATTAAAAGACTATCTCTGCTGCCAGTTGCCAATAATTCGAATTCGCAAGAATATTTTTTCAGCTTTTAAATGGGATCTGTTTAACTCTCCAGCTACAATTAGCACGTAATCGAACACATTTTGAAAATTATAAATCAAAATTCGTAATTTTATATAACAATCGTAAAAAAATACATTTGTGCATGCAGGATTAAAAAATAAATATAAAAAACGTTTCTCTACCATTAAGACCTTAGAGCCACTTTCTTTTTTAAAAAAATATATATAAAACCTGCCATTGTTTACACATACATCGCATTTAGCATATCTTTTACCGAATTAAAAGCTCTACATAATGTGCCTAGCAATTATACGAGTTGAATAACATTTTAAACGGTTAGATATCAAAGCCGTCAATCAACTTTACTTTTTACTGACTCTGGCTAACGTGCGACCGAAATATTTTTGTTTTAAGTGTCGCGTCGTCGCCCCTACGGTCATTGACTGATCTAGTTAGAGCATAGTCAAACAAATTTTCACTCGAAATTCCGATCAAGAACAGTTATAAAATATTGCTAGCATCTATCAGATTATGCAAATATATTTATAAAGGTAGAATATCTTAAACACGCCAACCAATAGAGATTTCAATTTCGTAAAACCTATTAATTTCCTAATTTACACATGCTTTTGTCCATCATATTCTAACGTCACTGATAGCCGCCTCCGAATCCCAAAGCTAACGAAGATTTATTTTGTATATTCTCGGTTGTCCGTTATGATATGACAATCACATGTCGGATTGATGTTGTCCGGTTTTTCGAATAAATACTTGTTGAACTGCTTGGAATCCATCGCTTTGACGGGACTTAGTGGATACTATGTTTTATACGCCCTTTGTAACGGTTATCGGTTAATTGTGAGTCGAGTATCTTTTTTACATTAGTCAAAGCGTTCGTGTTTGCTTGGAATCATCAGTATCTATATATTCCGTTGTGAACAAGTTTCTGCATATCTAATCGTATCCAGTTTCATGTGTTGGTGTGGTTTGGGGTCAAAGTTTCCGAATCATCGAGCCGGACAGAATTAATCACAGTAAAAACACCGGCCCCTGATACCGAAGATTGTAAGGCATTAGTTTACAACTAGTTTTATGAATGGAGATCGGAAAATGTTTACTAGTCGATATAGCTGGTCATGCCCCATACGGCCAATACTCAAGCGACAGTCTGCCTAGGAAAGAAAACGTGCGAACGAACATTTTGCATTCGTTCTATTTATAATTTGATATATTGCAATTTAAAAAATTTGTAAGGCATTACGTGGTAAGATAAGGATTTCACTTTATTAAATATGTACTCCAAAGTCGATCGAAAACGTGAAATATGCTTTTTCAATACTTAAATTAGTTTTGCAAATAACAAATTTGCAACAACTTCTATCGTTCTCGAAGAATTTATTTTGATATTTCGCATCAATAAACTCTTTTACTCTGATGATTTAAAATAAACTCAATAAACTCTTTTACTCTGAGGTACACTTGAGACGTCCAAAAAAAGCTCTTTTTAGGATTTTTTTAGACACACATTAAAATAATTAATAACAAATGTGTTTTGACTTGAAAGAAATATATTATATAAATATATATAGAAGCTGTTGTAATTTTTTGAAGGCAAAAGTTTGAAAATTAGTCGAAATAGAGTAAACTTTCGAGGGGTAAAAAAAACTGTTTTGCCGTGATCACTGTAGCCTGTCACTGGATCATCCGAAATAAAAAAAAAATCGAAGATTATTAGTTAATGACATAGTGCTCCGGATGAACGAAGGACTTTGGCGAATTTTGAGATTTCGAAAAATGGCGGTTGTTGAAATTCAAAATTGTATTTTCGACCAAAATTTCACTCACATTTTCGGCTATTGAATAAAAAAATATCGTCCAATCGAAAAATCCCTTCGTTTATCCGGAGGATAATTACATATCAAATAAGTGAGGAAAATTTCATCCTGATCGAAAAAGCCGTTTTCAAGTTACAGTGATCACCGACTTCGAAAACATAGTTTCGAGAAAAATGCTTTTAAAGCTTGCGAGAAACGCTTTATGCAATAGAGACGACTTCATTCAAAATTTATTTATCTCCATAAAGAATTGTCCAATTTGTCTGAAATTTGCAGAGAATGCTTTTGAAATATGCTACTTTTAGAAAATGCAAAGAAAATAAAATCGATTTTCTCAAAATTCTAAGTGTACCTGCCCCCTTAAGCCGATAGCTTTCGATCTTTTTCTCGGTCCATATTTCAATTTTTCTGTGTGTATCAGCATGTGCAAAGCCTAGCGTGCAATGGGACCACAGATATAAGAGAAAATGGATTAGACATCGACGGAGAGAAATGTGCCAATTTTCGTCTTTTTGTTTACTGGTGTGAGAATGAGGTACTGGTGTTTACCCTACACAGTTCATATGGTACCAAAAAGAACGAGAGATCGCCATTTTGAACGTCGTTTGACATTTCTTTCCCCGAACCGGCGAGTGGAGATTAAAATGCTTTTTGCGAATGAAATTAATTATGATATCACACAAAAACAAACAGAAATTGATGCCAAAGGTTAGTTTTACTAACCCGAAATACGATATCCCCTGCAAAGCACTTCGGTAGCTACTTTTACAGCCTGGAACGCGGCACTTCATTATCGCACTATTTTATAATTTTTACCGCTAAATAACTCGCGAAACCGACACAAATGATTGCGCACAAACGTAGATGTACGTTTCCACCGAATTCGCCGAAAAATTTTCAAATTTTATTTGAAAGAATTTGACTGAATTTCAATGCTCTCAGTCCCCAACACAAATCAAACTGACATTGACGTTTCTTTCCGTGTTGCCCGTTGTGACGTTTCTTTGCGTGTTGCCCTTGATCTGGTGTTCACAGCATTAAGGCTTTTCGGTTGTGGGTGCGGTAGAAAGGGACGCATTGAGCGGAATTTTTGTGAGAGAGCAATGTTGTGCGTTTTTTAAAAAAGTCACATTCACGTATGGGTATACGGATAGCCATTTCGTATCCATATTCTTTCAAATCTATGAGTATTGTGTTCCTTTCAAAGTAATGTTGTTTTCTCTATTTATCATAGACGCAGTGAACTCTAGTAAGTCAATGGTGATCATAGCTAGACAAATTCGAAGAACTCTAATCGTTTATAGTAAAAATAAAAGTGAGAAACAACTAAACGCTGTTCTATTATGTCTGGAACATTTTACAATTATGTGAGTTTTTTTTTGCACTCTTGGGCATGGTAAGTTAAGGTAAGTTGAGCTCTTTATGACAGAGCTTTAGTTTCGTACATTGAGTACAACAATAATCGCTGCCGCAGTGAAGTTTTCAATGTACTTACCCAAAGCTCTGTCACAAAGAGCTTAGCTTACCTTAAGGCGGTCGTCTAGTGTGTAGGCCGTTTTTCAATGCCTTTTTGAGAAACCATTAAAATGGTAAAAATTTATAAATTGTACATCATTTTTATTGACATTTAAACAAACTTTGTGCATTTTTCGAAGTCATGCTATGATTCCGGCCGTTCTGCTTATCTGAAATCAAAAAACCTAACGCAGTTTTGATCGTGGGACTTGAGGCTCTAGATGGAAGTCAAATTAAGTTAGAATTCCAAAAAAATATTTTTTTACGCTTCAGAAAAAAAATATCAATTTTTCGTGTTTTTTTGGGGGGTTTGTATAGCTTGTAAAATTAAATGTAATGAAGCAATCTTAATTGTTTTTCGTCAACTTGTAGTTATATGCTGTTAAATTTGCGCAGAATCACTCAAATAGTTTTTGAGATATCATGGCAGCAGTTTGAAAAAATCGTGTTTTGAGAAAAACGCGTTTGAAAGTTGTTGTATATAATTCATAATAAAAAAATGGTCTCACCATCAATCTGCTGGACCATAAAGTACACCTTCCTCTTTTTCAGGGAAGTCATGCAAGGCCGTTCTCTTTTCTCTGTTTGATATCCGGGCTTGTTTGACGAAATCCCTGAAGCGTTTCTCTGAGCGGTCGATGCGAGAATCATAGCGTTGATGAAGGAACGCTTGGGAATTTAGGCCAACATTTACTCTCATGACTTCCATCACCTTTAGGATAGGTTCGAATCCTTCGTTGAAGATTGGCACAGCAAGAAATGTGGCGATTTTGACGACTTTTGCACCAGAATGAAGATGCTTCGGAGCGAAAGTCCAGATTATTGTGTTTGTGAACAGTTCTGGGTACCCGTTAGTTGACAATTAGTGCTGTGTACAATTAGTACAATTTAGTTACACAAAAGAGCAGGGTAAGGAGCTGGTCCCGAGAATATTCGATGCGAAAGTCAGCGTATACCTCCTACGGTAACACCATATACCTCATACGGTTTACGGCTTCAAATTTCGAAAAATTATTTAACCCACGTCTTCCATACATGTTTTAGATCTTATTTATGAAAAAAAAAAATCGATTTTTATTATCTGATACAATAGACGCCCGCCTTAATTTACCCTGCCCAAGATTGCAAAAAACGCACCTATCCATAACACCGATTAAACAAGAAAGCTTTTATACTCTACTGGGTATAGCACAGACTCCTAGTTTATGGAGTTCCCTGTTTTGAATTCATGTATGAACAAAGAGCCGCGCACCGAGCTTTAAGCTAATTTAGCTTTCACTAAGCACCTGAGTTTAACCGGCATTGAAGTTATCTGTAAACTTAAACTTTTCACGCTCGTAAAAAAAATTCGATTATGAACACAGATATAATAGCCCGTCCAGACTACAGCTACTTAAGTATCCGGATACATAAGTATTGTCCACACTGCAGCGACACTTTTCATTGATTTTCATGGCAAGGGTAAAATGTATCTGCAGATGTCGCTCCAGTGTGGACAATACTTATGTATCCGGATACTTAAGTAGCTGTAGTCTGGACAGGCTATAAGAGAGAAAGGATTAGAAATCGCAGCTGAGAAATGATCCAATTTTCGACCTACTGTCTATTGGTGTGAGAATGAGATACGAATGTGTGAGACAAGCCAAACCGGCGATAGGGGAGCATGGCAGCATGGGAAAACATTAAACAATTGTATGAACTTTTTGCTCCTTGCTTTCATTTAATGTATGTGCATGTACATAAATGCTTAATGCAAGAGCATTTCTATCATAAATTCATAATTTCCTAATGCTTTAACTCGCTTATGCAATTGTTGTTCTCAGATAATTGCAAACAATTATATAAAAATTTAGTTAAAATTGGATTAATCAAACTGCTGTGATGTTTATATGTACATAAATACTTGATAAAACATATAAACGCAATATTAACATGCACTAAATGCTTTTTGTGTGTGCATACAAAATATATAAAACAAATGCCTTGTATCCGATCTTACCCTACAATCAGAAAAAACACGTGTGAATTTTGACAAGACTTTGTTCACCGCGTGGAAATTGGCTTTTCTTTTTAACATGCGGCGCTTGCGTTCGTACTCTGGTAGCATTTCTCGTAAAAAAGGGGGAGAATTAGGGCTTTTCGGTGCTGAGTGCGGTAGAAAGGGGCGCACTGAGCGGAATTTTTGTGAGAGAGCAATGTTGTGCGTGTATTAAAAAAGGCACATTCACGTATGGGTACACGGATAGCCATTTCGTATCCATGATAGATATAAGAAGAATGGATACGAAATGGGCCGAGAGAAATGAAGCAATTTTCGACCTCTGGTCTCAATGTGTTAGTATAAAACAATAACAAATTTCATGCAGAAAAGTTGATGTGTTTGGAAATTTGTTGAAATGTATTAGTTTCCCCGTTATCCCAACCACCCCGTAGATTGGATGGATTGAAATGAATGTTTACATAGAGAGTCTACAGCGCTGAGGGGTGGTGCGTGCGGCATTGAGGGGAAAGCTGTTTTACAGAGAGTAAGATTGCATGTGTAGTAAAATTGCTTCACTCACGTACGGGCTCATGCATTGTGATTGCGTGTCCATTCTTTATATGTCTATGGTATCCATATTCTTTCATATCTATGATTATGAATATAGAGTCTCGCTACCCCGGCCAATCATCAAGACTCAAAATGTCCACTATGACAGCTCTTTTGATTAAAAAAAACAAACGAAAATTTTACGCACATTCATATAATGAAAAATATAACGAATAATAATCTTCTCTATCGTTTTTGAAAACTTAAACATGAAGAAATTTTAGAAACATTGGAAGAACCAAAAGTCGGTTGCTTGTTTTGACTGAGTTTAAAATTTCGGGAAATTGTCCAAATTATTATAATGCTAATTATGCTTTCCGGCTGGAGAGCATCAAATTTAGTTTTACCGCATTATAAGACGTAATTTTTTAAATCCTGTTTTTGCTACTTGATTATTTTTCAAATATACTTTTCGGTCTCCCACTATTCCTCGTCATAATCAATCTTTGCGCAATCAATGTTTTATTGAAATTTATTATAATCTTTCGCACTTAATTACGTGCAATATTTTGATACATACTGTCTTCCATCGTTACATTGAAGAAATTTGTATACCTACACGCAGCTCACACAGGGTACTACAATAGAATCCAGCTTGGATTGAACAAAAAACCAATGTAGTTCATGCTAGTTCTGCTCGTTGGAGACGGACGGTATAATGCAACATAGTTTAGCATTGTTCTGTTATCTATACCGTCCGCATGCGAATACAGCTATAATTTAACCAATACCTCCTGTGAAGTGTAATTTGCAGTGTTTTGGAGACAAGTTGGCTAGAAGCGGCCAGGAGGTTAGTATCGATTAAGAAAGCAATTACCGTGCGTACTTACAAGATGTAATGTTACTCACATACAAGAAGCAAGTTCTACCTGAAACTAGGTCAATAGCGTTCCAAGCAAGTGTCCATGATGCCAAGATTTTGACCTTGCAAAGTATTGGCGTGTAGAACACATGCTGTTACAAGCTGTTGTTTAAGAAAAGTAATTTTATCTAAGAGAAGTCGTTTAACTAGCTGGCGTGCTGAAAATTGCAATTTCTCAGACTTTGTGAACGTGTTTCATAGCAATATGCCATCATTCTATTGCCACAATAAGTTGGACCGTCACGGAGAATGCCTTCTGGCTAATCCCATTCCTCCAAACCATCCCGAAATCACTGCCGACCAGAACAGTTAGTCATTCAGCTATGACCTAATGCATTGCCACCTTGCGTACGGATCAGATATCCTGTAAAGTTCATTAGCTATTTTCGGACACGCTAATTTTCGATCTGATCTCATTTCGCCAAGCGAATCGCAAAGGTGATTCTCGTGTAGCATCATTGCATAGTTTGATACTTAATTAGTGGTCTGGAAATGAAGTTTTGTGCATGGAGATTCGACGTCGACTGTTTTCGTGTACAGAAAATGTTTTAAAGAGTATTGGATATCAGCTATTCAATGAGGCATAATCACCTAATGATCCCCTAGCCATTTCATATATGCATGGCATTTCGTAGATTTCATGGCAAGCCACAGGGATTTATCGGAAGAGTTGTATGCTGCAGATAAACAGTGTCCTCCTGTATTTTGCGTAGGAAACTCTTAATGGCATTAGTGTAGAGTAAATATGCAGAAAAGCTATAAGTGATAATCGACTTATTTTTTTTTTTTTTTTTTTTTTTTCTATGATGATGCCAAGGCTCAGGGGATGCCCTATTATGCTATAGCACAGCCTTGGCGGAAGGAAATTTAAGGAAAGGAAGAAGGGAAGGGTTGCATTTGCAGGAGATAGCGATGCACGATTCGCTTGAACAATTGTGGTTCATAGTTGGCGGGGAAAACAGTAGATGGTAGACTGTTCCATAATCGTATTGACCTAGATAAGAAAGAATCGTGAAATTTGACGGTACGACTGGCACTGATCGAAAGGGTATGCGAGTGAGCTCGTTGGGAGGCTCGGGTGTTGCGCGTAGGAGGTGCTCTACAAGGAAGCAGACTTGATATTTCATTAGAGCAAAGACCATAATAATAGCGATAAAGAAGAGAAAGGCAACCTACATTACGTCGGTGCTCAAGCGATTCGATACGTGAAGTAATAGTTTCATCGCCAATAAGCTTAAAAGCTTTGCGTTGGACTTTGTCTAGTTCCGCTAAAGCAGTGCGGCCTGCCCCAGCCCAAATATGGGAGTTATACTCAAGTCTTGGTCTTACGAGAGTCTTGTAGATGTGCGCTATGTCTGATGGTGTAAAGTATTTCTTGCCTCTCTGAAGAAATCCTAAGCATTGCATGGCATTTTTCGCAATTTGAAAAATATGGCTGGTCCAGCTTAGTTTGCTGGAGATGTTAAATCCTAATAGGTTCAGCGAAGGTGATTCGGAAATACTCACACCATCAACGGAAATAGTGTGGCTAGTAGGAGGAGGGTAAGGCTTGAGCGAGAGACGACAACATTGGGTTTTGGACGCATTAAACACAACACGGTTCGCGGAGCCCCAAGCGATAATGTTTAATAGGTCCCTGTTTAGCGATGCAAACATGCGATCTCTACTAACAGAAGTAGCATTGCCACGAGAGTCGGCTACTCTGTCAAAAGAGTATGCGAAGTCAAGGGTGCTGTCATCGGCAAAACTATGAATCGGATTGAAAGTGGAGGAAAGGAGGTCATTTATAAATAAAAGAAAGAGAGTTGGTGAAAGAACAGTACCTTGCGGAACCCCGGCATTGGTGGTGTGGACACAGGATTTGTGTCCATCCAGAACAACTTGAAAGGAACGATCTACGAGGAAACTTTCAATCCATTTGACAAGAACGGGGTGAAGGCCAAATGCACGAAGCTTGGCTAATAGGGCAGGGTGCCAGACTCTGTCAAAGGCCTTAGAAATATCAAGAGAAACGACCATTGCTTCACCAAAATTATGGAGACAACGGTTCCATCTCTCAGTGAGAAATGTAAGTAAGTCCCCAGTGGAGCGCCCAGAACGGAAACCATACTGGCGGTCGCTGATAAGTTGGTTCAACTCAAGATATTTCATTAATTTTGAATTCACGAGAGATTCAAATACCTTAGACAGAACCGAAACGATTGCAATAGGTCGATAGTTAGAGGGATCACAGGCCTCCCCTTTTTTAGGTATGGGCTGAACGTGTGCAAGCTTCCATGCGGAAGGAAATATTCCAGTCGAGTATGACAGGTAAAATAGTTTGCGCAGAGGTTTAGCCAAGGCGGAGGCGCAGCACTTTAGTACGAGGGGCGAAATACCATCAGGACCGGCAGATTTGGAAACGTCAAGCTTGGCGAGAATTTTCAATACCTCCCTTGTGCGGAAAAATAGAGGCCCTTGCTTGAAAGCGCACATTGGAGGAATAGGAGGACTCAATGATGAAGGTGGCAAGTAAGAGTTTGTAGCAAAAATCTCAGCAAAAAGATTAGCTTTATCCAGTGACCCAGAAAGTACGTTACCACCATGAAGAAGAGGTGGCACGGAAGAACTGGAGAAGTTGTTCTTAATCCTTTTTACAAGCGACCAGAAGCCTTTGCTTCCTTTCTGGCTTGCAAGGACCTTCTGCTTGATATTTTGGTCAAACTGGAATTTAACTCTTCTGATAGTAGATGTACAGGTATTGCGAGCAGTCTTGTAAAGGATTTTTGATTCCTCAGACGGAGATAGCTTGTAATTTCGGAATGCCGCCTCCTTAGTGCGAATAGCCTCTTGGCATTCGTAACTAAACCATGAGGTGGTGGTTGGTTTAGTATTCTTGAAGGCATGCGGAATAAAAGTGTACATTCCATACCATATGATGTCGGTTATGGTGGAAGCTATATATTCGACGTTCTTTGTTGCAAAGCAATCGGACCAGTCGATCTCTCTGATATATTTTTTAAACGCAGTCCAGTCAGCCTTGCCATAATGCCAGACTAGTCGTTTGGTAGAAAACTGATTAGTGTTAATCTGAGAAGAGATGTTAAATTGGGCCGAAATCAAATTGTGGTCCGAGTTGCCAAGAGGCGCAGAAACTGAGATCGAATATTTATCTGGGTGTGAGGTTAGAAATAAATCTAAAAGATTTGCATTGTGCCCAGATATGTCGGGAATCCTTGTTGCACAATCTACTAACTGCTCCAAATTGAACGACTCACTAAAAAGCTCAACGTGCCTGCCCGCCGGACTTGTGGTGGAAGAGTGTCTGAGCCACTGGACGTTATGCACATTGAAATCACCGGCGAGGATGATTTCAGATGAAGGGGATGTCTCAAGCAATTTATCAATGTCAGAAGACAGTGCATCAAAGGAACGAACAGTATCTGCATCAGACATGTCAGGGCTGCGGTATAAAAAACAAAAGAAGATGATGTGCTTGGAAAATTTGAATCTAATCCAGAGATAATTAAACTCTGGATTAGCAGAAGTATATTGGCTAAGTGTGGTAAACGGCACATCATTACGCACATAAATTGCAATCCCTCTTTGGGGGGAGAAGCGGGGCACTAACTGATAACCAGGTACGTGATACTGATTGATATCAGTATCAGAAACGACCTTAGTTTCACTTAGTGCCAAAATTGCCGGTTTGTGTATGGATAAGTGACAGTAGACCGAAAAAAAATTCTTCCTTATCCCGCGAATATTGCAAAAATTTAGTTTAATATTTTGCATGATTATAGCGCCGAAAAGAAAAAAAAAAAATTAATAAAAAACAAAATCAAAAACAAAGCACAATTGAAAAACAAAACGTGCAACACACAACGGAAATTCACAGTTATACGCGATCAAAACAAGTCACGGCGATCCGAACAAAGTCAATAGCAGTGTTATGCCTGCAATATTGACCTTGAGCGAATCAAGCGTTACTATAGTTTTGATCGCGGACAACCATCAGTTAGAAGATGTTGAGAAGGAACGGGCTCACCAGGTTGTTGGTTATAGGGCATAAAAGCCCTTTACCGTGGCACCAGATTCACTTATTAAACTGCCGAAACTCTGCTTAGCTCGAAACAAGAGATCAGCCCCGGAGCACGACTGTCCCCGTTGACGTGCAAACTGCAACCTCAACGGTTTTCATATTGATAACAAAACAATGAGATCTATTACAACGAACGCGACTACGCAACACTATATCTTTTTTACTGTTTTTTCTGTCCAAGAACATATGAGTTTTTCTCGAAAATCATCTAAGATGTATGTCTGCGTGATTCCTTTGAAAGATTCCTGATAAGGCTAACTTCTACCACTAAAAAAAATGTTTTCTTCTCTTGGATGCAACCATTGCTCACTTCTAACATCACATGTGCTCTTGCAATAACTTTTTTTTTGATGAGTGCATGTTATCTAATTTTGTTCTCGTTTACTTCTATTGAGTATCAGGGAGAACCGGATAAAGCACAGAATTCTCTAACCGCTGTAAACATCTCCAATACTGGAACAGTAAGATTGTAGCTCTTCAAAATGAATGCAGGAAGGAGTTTAATCTTGGTCAATGATTTGCCAAACTACAAAGTTAAATTATAGCTATTAAAAAATGCTGTTTGTAAGGTGAAAAGTGTTTACTGAAAATCTTTGTTGAATTATTATTGAACGTACTACTGAAACCAGTCTTATTTGGAAACTCCTCAGTTTTAATCCTTCAGCTCTAGGTTACGATAGATTTTGAACTGAAAGCACCTGTAAGACGCTTAAAACTTTATTGAAAACTCACTTTCCTGATAGAGAGGAAACATCTTCAGTTTTGTAACTAAAATCAAACATAATACTAGTCCATCCTTGTCATCTCTAGCATACACATGCAGCACACTTGAGAGGGTGCTTTGCCTTTGCTGATAAGCATATACAATGCCTGCTCGAGGCTTTTAAATGAAAATTGTGTTCATCGCTAAAGCATCATTCGGTAAACATAACATACCTACTAATACATAACTACCTCTTTCCATCTGTTTTTTTTTCACTTGTTCGTAGCATTCTAGAGTATTGTTGTCAAGTGTGGTCTCCCCGTCATAAATATCTTAACGAGGCAGTTGAATACGTTCAGCGCAGGCTTACTCGCTCCCTGTTATTTAAATTCAATATCCCTTACTGTGGGTATAGTGATCGTCTATCCTTATTCCAAATTCCTTCACTAGATTCCCGACGAGTGTTCCTTGACGAGTGCTTGCTTTTCAAGCTACTCCATTGCCCTATGCTCTCCGATCTTGGTCGTATGCTGTGTATGCGAAACGTCAATCGATCGGATAGATTTCAATTAATGTTCTCTCTTCACTTCGCGCGATCTGATGTTTATTTTGACTCGCCGCTAGTGCGTATCCCTAGGAAGCACAACGATCTTCAGCTTGGTCCTTTTCCGCTTACGTTCGCACAATTTAAATCACAAATTAAAGATTTAATTCTTAAAGGTCCTTATAATGTTTGATTTTCTTTTAAATTTTTTTTACCTTTTCGCACTTTTTTTTCATATTAACTTGCATATTGGCATTAATTTTTTGTAGTTTCAAAGATGTGATATTTAATATTTTCAATTATTTGTTAATTTTTCTTTTTTCTTTTTGAATATCTTTTTGGCTTTGTCTAATATTTCTATTTTTATAATTGGGCAGCAGCCTGTTAAAATGGATTTGAATAAATAAATAAATAACGTCTTTAGACAAATTTGTCTTAACTCCTTTCTGTTAAGGAAGTTGAAGATGATTGAGGGGTACTAATACCTCAGACTCTGCTCTGATATCGAAATCACAGTACCTACCAATCTGCTACACACAAAAAAAAATTCGCTCTGCTATATGTGCAGCAAAAATAATAATATCTGTAATAGCCATAATTAGCCGTAGTGGGCACAAAATTGCCCTAACAAATATATTTTTGTTCTATTTATGTGTGATACATAACATATACCAGCAACAGGTATAACTATTGATTTAAAAGGTATTATGAGCATATGGAAATCCAGAGTTATACTCATTTTAAGTAAAATTCGGCTTTCACGTAAAAAATATACCTCGGGTACACAAAATATGCACACAGCAATCATAATTATGCACGCTACAGGTATAAGTTCTATATGGGTTTCTCTGTTTTCTGGTAGCGATAGATAAGAAATCCATACAGTTGGTATATTATATATGCGACAGGTATAAAATGACCACTGAACAATGTAATATGCTTCTCGTAGATATATGGTTTATTTTCGTTTCTAATTATGGGGCATGTTTTGTTTATAGTTTGAGATTGAGCTTGCAGAGAGGTCGGTAGCTTAGCTCGCTAACGCGTCAGTCCGAAGCAGCGATCTACTGCCCGCGGGTTCGAATCCCGCCGCGCCCATGGCTGTATTTGTTCGTCTTGTGTTGTCTTAACATTCGGCAACTGGGCATAATACCAGCGCTCCATTAATTAAGTGCCACATTAAAGCCTTAGTAGCGACTAAGCATAAGATTAGCACTTTAAAAAATAAGAAATAAATGTGGTACTTAGAAGAATAATGGAATAGTTCTTATCGGCTTCTCCCATATGTGTCTCCCTACCGCCATGGCTAAGCATTCGCTTCAAAGGGGAATTCCCTGAGCTTTTTTCTGCGTGCATACGATAAATATTTATATTATATCTGCCGTGAATATATTATGGCTTTCAAAACACACCCATATACTCATGTGAGATATATTATATTTCCGTCGTTTTATATCTGTCAGCGATATATTTTTTTTTTGAGTGTAGTTCTGCAACGCGCTAAGCGTGGAGTGATATTACTAGATTGTGATGACCCCTGAACCAAAACAGACGTGAGCCTTGGTGAAGGTCATGTTGGCTTCTTTGGAGATCGATTATCCATCTCTAGCTCAAGGGTTTGCCACCCAGATCTCAAGCAGAGAAGATTGAGCAAGGGGATTATCGCTAGGAACAAAAGCTGTAGATATATATGCCGATGGCTCTATATTGAACGACCAAGTTTGGTGTAGTGTATCTGAGTTTAAGGCTTTTCTCTCTTTAAGGCTTTTTGAGGCGGAAGTATTAGTAGCAGCCAATTGATTCTTATGTAATGAGATGTTTGAAGTGAGTACCTATATTCTCACTAGCCTCGAAGACTCATTAGTTTACACCTACTCGAAGCGAGTCCTCAAATACGGTTCGTGTTATAGCAAGGTGTCAAAGACAATCGATTTAGCATCTATTTTGGGTGCCATGATATAATAACCAACTTGCCAAAACCAACCAACTTGCAAAATTTTTGCCGGCAATTTTCTTCAGGTACTCCAATTGTAAAATTCAATATAAAAAAAGAATAAAGAAATCAAATAAAAAAAAAAATAAAAAAAAAAAAATTATGTTTAAAAAAAACTCTTTGAAGCGCTGAGTGCAAGTATCTTCTCATCCGATCGCTAGACAATTGTGGAAATTTTTTACACTGGAGAACTTGTCGAATTATGAAGGTGGTTTTAAGTGGACAGGGCTTTGTTGACAAGCATGCTCTGCTGAAGGTTGTTTCTTGCAACAATTGCTGCCGTAGCTATGGATGCAGGAAGGAAGAAAACGATTTTCACGTCCTAGTTCTAAATGAAAGAATTAATCAGTTTTTTGGTAACTACTTTTCACAAGCCTAAATAAGTAAAATCTCCCAGTTCATCAGAGACTACTGGACTATTAGGATCACTTAACACAAGCTATTTAATACGCAGTGTGGCATCACAATTGAATCTTGTGAACCAAAATTATCCTGCTACTGTTGAGGAAAATTTTATTTTCACTCATTACACTCACGGCATGCTTTTTGATACGATGTTGCCTTTAGATTGGCACATACAATCGGTCCAAAACTCCAATCCAACCATCCTCTGTGTTCTGAAAATTATTTGATGTGATCTAATACAAACTGCTGGAACGTCAGTTGCAATGTGCACAATCCTTGCTTTATTATTTTACTAATCTACACTGTTTAACTTTACCGAAGAGTTACATTTCACGAGAGACTTATCAATATCTGCTAACGTTTCCAGCTCCAAGAAAATCTAGCCGGTTTTTTCTCTAAGATGATTCAACTTAGAATGCCTACAAAACAGGAAGTTTAAGTTTTCTACTGACATTTTAGTAGAAGTACTGAAACAAAAAAACATTAGCTTGTTACTCTTGGTATCATTATTAGCAAAATATATTTATCTATTACGTAAATGACGATAAAATTGCTGACTATTGTTTTTGTAGATTTTTTTACAGTTTTTCGCGTAGCCATACGATACTCAGTTTTACTCCCATTAACAATCACGTAATCTTGCGTGGGACATTAGCTTGCGTTTTTCACTCCATTTTGTTATAAGTATTAGTATATAATGTATTGTGTTTTAATATATGATTTATAAAAAAACCCTAGCGCATCAGAACCGCTAGAAACACTAATAGTCAAAGAACAGTAGAGGATATGTGCAGATTTTGAGTGTGTATTCTACCACTAGCTACTTTTCCTATTTAAAACTAATACACCCTCAGTTATAAAGGAATCTAAGCTTATTTTAATCTCGGTGACATCATCGAAAGTTATAGCGCTAGAAAGGTGTTTGGAACTGCCATCCGAAAAATGTGCAAACCTTAGAAGATTTAAACATTGTTTACTTGTTTTCATTGCAAATGTTCGCGAAAAAAATTTAGTTTTACCATTCGCAAAAGTTTTCACAGGTTCTACATAATAATATTTGGTGTTTATTTTCCCTACAAAATCACTGCGATGTGAAAATTCTATGATAAAATAGCTTACTAAAGATTTGCCAAAAAAATACAAAAACAACCATACCTGGCAATCCTACTGAATATTGTCTACAAAAAGTTTAATTTGCCATTTTAATTTCATGACTGTACTGGAAACTATAGGGCAAAGAGCTTTGTTTTCCTCAGCGAATTTTCAAAATTTAAGACACCAAAATTACCATAGCTGGCAGCTCCAACCGAATTTTTCAACCAAATTTCTACCAAACGTGGCCTAGAATACGGTTCAGCTACTGTGTCAAAATCTAATGACTGAATCAGAATCTACAGCGCTAAAATCAGCTATTTTTCCTAGTGATTTTTCAAGATGGCACTACTGGCACATACTTATCCGCATTTCAAAATAACTTCTATCAGACCTGGTCCTACTTAAGAACAAAACATTCTGTAAATTTCAACTGTATCTGATTTGCGGGTCGTGAATTCCCCTGAACAGAAGTTTTTGTTGCTAAAAATATAAGTAAATTGGAGAGGGGCTACCGTTCTTGCCCGTCGTAAAATTTTAAATGTTTTATTTTGGCTATGTAGACAAAGCATAAGTTTTATATATGAGTCGCTTTTTTTCCAAAAAGCAACCATTTTTCAGGAGAGTCGATGATTTGAAGGTTTTCACTTACTGCACCTGCCATAGCTTTAGGGTTGCAAACATGCTCATTAAAATCAACACAAATTTACAACTTAAAATTGACAAATTTACAACAATAACACCAATATGTCCTAAAAGTGTGATAATGATTTCACAGCTCTGTTATAAGTTATCGCAATTTAAAAATTTTGAAATTTTCCCGATCTTTTTTTAGGCACTTAGCGCACACATGGGTTTCAAAAATTCCAAAACATGATCTGATTAACATTTAAAACACGTTCGAAATTCGTTTGGCCAACTTAATTTTTGCAAAAATTATTTGTGGACGGACATTAATAAAAAACAATTGGATTGAAACAGTTCAAAATTGTCAATCAATTTTTCTGACGAATGAGGTAGTCACAGTACCTACATTGAATTTTTTACAACTGCAACGCCAAAGCGTTTCGTTTAATCGGTCGCTGAAACAGAGGTTGAATCATTTCAGGAATTGAAACAGCATCGAAAATAAAAAGTGATGAATTTCCCAATTTTTTTCGTCTAAATCCTAATCCTAAGGATTGTCGTTCAAGTTTGGTGGCACTCCCAGGAAAGGCAAAAATATCATTAAAGCTTGTCAAGCCATTGGAATTCTGACTTGTAGAAACCAGAAACCTCTGGTTACCTGAGAGAGTAGATATTGCTATACTCTGCTCTATCTCTCTACAGTGAAAGATAGTAGCCGGATCTTGGTTGTTCCTTGTCGGGTTTGGGTGTTGAAGCTGGTAGAGACTTTATTCGCAATTAGTGTTTTACAAGTGAGTTAAGTTCCAAGACTCATTTCCCTCGAACCATTCTCATTTCACTCCTTAGGTTAACTCAAAGTCTTTTGTGTGATAATAGCTATATTTTATACATAGAACACACACGCTAACAACCGGTTTTCAATTTACCCAGCTACACAAACTTCATCACATCTACAGCAGTGGCTCTTAAGTTTTGGAAACTAATTTCGTTTTCCTTGATTAACTTTTCTTCTTTTAATGTTGACATCAATCACCAAAACAGGGAACTATCAACTGGTCACCTCGGTCGTGTGACTTGACTCCAGTTTTTTTTTTTTGTTCTACGTCAAATCATTGGTTTTTAGAACCAGCCGCAAACTTTAAAAATGCTCAGATCCAATTTCGAATGTGAAATAGCTGGAATATCGTCAAAGCTGTGCGGTAAAGTCATGGAAAATTGAATTTACCGGATCCACAGTTGCAAGCGCTTCCAAGGTGTTCATTTGAATGATGTTGTGTTTAATGGCATTGATTGTACTTTAATTTACAATAAAAATGTTGTTCATATCTGAAATCGTTTTTGTTTTATTTAAAAATATAAATGGGGCGCTTTTAATGGAAAACGTTTTATTATAAGTAATAAAACTAAAGCAAATATACCATTTATTCCCTCTTAGCTTTTCGTTCAAAGTTATTTTATATTGTCTATTTTTCTATTAAATACAGCCCCACACTCACAACGGCATTAAAATTAGGGAATATTTATTATTATTTGCAAATTACTTACACCTCTACATTTTACCTACACCAAAAAGTGACGTTAAACTACTGCCATCCTAAAACCAAAGATGGAACTGATACCATTTCGTTTGGTCAAATCGATTTTCGATTTCTACCAGCCATCATCAGTGTGAACCTGTAGATTGAAGTGAACTTCGTTGAACTGTTCACTAAAGTGGCTTCGTATTATCTGTCATGGTTGGGAAAGCATGAAGATGCCTGTCCAGTTTCAAATAGTTTGCTTGAATTACTGCGGGCATTGTTTAAGTTCATTTTAGACAGCATCAGCTTGTGTTAGATCCTGCGAGTTTCATCGCAACTAGCTAATGCCTAGCCACATAGTTTTCTGTTTGCAATGCAAAAAGAATTTTCTGAAAATTCCACGATTCATTGCAAATAGCGAACTATCATAGTAACTGTGTTGTTGTTGTTTCCATGGAGAACATCAATAAAACTTTTTGCTGGGATTTTTAGTTTCAGATAGTTTTTTTTCCCGCGAACTTATATGACGACCGCGATTGGACGGAAAAATTTACACATCAAAGGTTTCATCGAGTTTTTTATTACTAATTTAATCAATCCGGGATTTCTACATTTTCCTTTTGCAAGTGTACTAAACTCCTATAGTAGATGGTACTGCCGATTGAAATGCTACAGATTTTACGTGTTACCCCATCCTTACCCCAAGCTGACATATTTTTGATATTCTGAAAAAAGCTGTGCGCAATTTTCTTTTTGGGATGTAACTCGAAATATTCTCTGTATATACTTGTCACTGTGCTTCGTCTTTTATTTGAGCTTTAATTTTTGTTACGTTCTAGCTACCTGTATTTGAACTATTAGCTACTTACTTTTTTAATTCTGCTTTCTTCTCTGCTTCATCAGTAATTTTAAAATTTAATATTTTAATGCTGTAGTATAAATAATTGTTATTAAGGTCCTGGCTGACTGATTTTCTGCCACTCTGTCAAATGAAGCGATTATCGTTCCCATATCTAATTGTTTTTCGTTTACTTCAAAAACGGCCTTGTCCATTCTTTCCATGTTTGGAGGAGGTCGAGCTTTACGTATGTGAATAAATTATTAATTTATTATGAAAGGATACCAAGGATTTTTCAGAAATCCCTGTAAACTTTGTAACTTATTGTTGACTCAATGCATATAGATTTCTCAAAAGCCGAAATAATATGCATCGCCTTATCATTTCTATCCAATATCGGAATATCGGTGGCTTGAATCTTACCGCGCATGTCAATCTTGTTTCGTCAAATATGCATTTTGTTTATTATATCTCTTCATTTATCTGTGCGTTGTCTATTTGGACCTACATACTGCTGTTCTTGAAGTTCCCACTCTTTGTCTATTCCTCCTACTTTTCTTTGCAAATCGTTCATTTTAAAGCCGAGTTTGCTATTGAACAGATTTGCTTCCTACATCCTGGAAATCTTAAATAATAACTTTAAACTATCTGAGTTTGTTCAAAATATTTTTCAATACTTGTTTCATTATTTCTTTTCTTTCTTCCTCCATAGCTCTCTCTTGAAACTAGGTTTGCTTCGAGCTAGTGCAGCATACCCACCTCTCCACTTTTCTAGGTGCTCGATCTTGTGATCACTAAACATTCACCAATTCACTCTCTTGGAACTAGGGCTTGTCTCGCAGTTTGTTTCTACTGCAAATGGTCTTTACTGCTCAATGAATTTATATTTTGAGGCTACGGTTGCTTGCGAATTTCAGAGTGTCCAAGGGCCTTAGATGTTTGTATATAATAGCGTTTAGTCTTATGGTTTGGACTAAAAGCGACAGGTATATGACAGTTTGGAAGCATGTAGCATGTTTTTTGTGGAATGTGTATAGTCCACCTCCGTTTGCGGTCGAAAGTCAGTCCAAAGTACTTTGTAAGTCTATTGTAAGTTTTCATCTGGTTGATAAACATGACCTGATTTTTGTGCAACTTGCTTTGATCTTCCATTTGCGTAAGTAACTTAGAAGCGTGTTGAATTATGAATTATACAATATAGGTGATAAAGATGGTCCTTACGAAACTCCAGCTTCTACGATCCGCTTGTACGGTTACGTTACAGGAAAAACTCTGATCTGTATGAGAGATTCTACTAATGGGAATAGAGGTACAAAGATATAGAATGCGTCCAGTTTGAATACCGTTCATACGTACCACAATTTACCAAATGCCACGGCTACTCCAAGTATAAACAAAACGGTCGACTTTCTATAGATACGTCCTGTGCGAATATAATAGACCGTCCGTATTCGGTGGAGATCAGCGGAGAAAATGGCCTGAAGCCATATTGTTCTTTGTAATAAATTCCACTAAGACGAGGTAGGGATTTCCCGTGCTTCAGTAAATTTGTTATGGTAGCCCATTTCCATGTTTCTGGATATTACCTTGGACAAAAAGTTGCGTTTATGATGTTGTCAAAGTCTGCAAAATGTTGGCTGGCTAGTAAATTGAATAGAAGTTGCTGATTTGATCAGCTCTAGTTAATTTACGACGATTGAGGCTAATAGCCAAGGTCTTCACATCGTCCAGATTGATAATTCTTATAGTTGTTGCATTCCGGGTTCCCACAATGTATAGTGCTCCCAGTAACGGGTTCAACGGCCTCTTCTATGGCAAACCCATAGAAGATGGCCCCATAACTGAAGGGTGTTCACATTCAAAGCTAACTAATTTTGCCTGTTTTCTTCACTTAGTTTTTGGTTATCTCAAAAGTGGTGAAGCTCTTCGAATTTTGCTCGAAAATAGCAGTTTTTCGCAAAATTTGCAGATTATTGACAATTCGCCATTCCCGTTAGGGGTTTTTTAGGCTCGATGTGGCAGACTAAATGGTAAATGGCCTTTACATTATATATCTCCTTTCTTGACTTTGAGAGCCGCTCTTTCGATAATTTTGGCGGGTTTATTCTTGTTTTGAGATAGTAGCTTTCTAAGGAAATGGAGCCTAGGCACTCGAGTTCCTTTTTTTATATCTTCAAGGGAAATTGCTTTGAAGTCCTTGAATTGCAATATTAAGGCTCTTGTCCTCAGGAGGGTTATGTGGTGCTGGACCTCAAAGTCCACGAAAAGCTTGATTATTTTGCTACGGTCGTGAATAGTTACATAGGGCCAAGAAGAGCTGCTTGGCAAAATTATATTATACATTCCTTTCTTAAACAATTCTTGATAATGATAGCCGGAGTCCTGGCTAGCAAAAAAAAAAATTCTAGAAACTGGCTTGCTTGCTGAGTTTTTCAACGTTTATTGAAGAATTTGTATATTTGAGATAGTGCTGTTTTTGGGATTTTGGGCTGTTATGTTTGACAAAAAAAATGAGCAATCGGTATTTTCAAAAGTTCTTGCTGCATTTGGCTAGATGCTATCTTCCTCACTGGTTTTAGTGCCGAAATGCATGATGTTGTGATTTGACTGATTCACATCTTTTATTGCATCAATTTTTGTACTTGTAGAGGATTTGAAGGCGGTGACGTTTGTACTTTTTCACTTAATATTGGTTTTCTTTTGCGCTGAGTTTGCAGTGCAGCTCATTATTGGATTCTGCAAGCACCCATTACGTGAAGCTCATTTTTTGTGGTTTTACGATTTCGTATACTCTTTTAGTGAGTTATTTCAGCGGTTTTTTTTGTCGTTCATTAGTTCGTCCAGTAGGTCTTTCGGGAACTGTACCGATGATACTCGTTAATTTGTTCTTTTTCTGTAACAAGATTGCTCTCCCCTGAGCAGGATGACAACTTAATGTAAGAAAAACTTTACAAGAACCATTATAAAATGGCGTATTGTGTAGATAATGCAAATATCGATGACCCTTTATTCCCCTTTCTCTTATGTAATTGATAAATTAACTACAAATGTGTCGTTTGTGTTGGCCGAATTCGTGCGCTGCTG
The DNA here is from genome assembly GCA_947369275.1 of Nemotelus nigrinus. Classification (NCBI taxonomy): domain Eukaryota; kingdom Metazoa; phylum Arthropoda; class Insecta; order Diptera; family Stratiomyidae; genus Nemotelus; species Nemotelus nigrinus. The sequence continues at coordinate 120,276,427 of OX376374.1, forward strand.
ATTCAAGATGCCACTGGGGTCATCAATAGTTTTTGAACGGAACTGTTTTCACTAAAAAATTTTGACTACTTTTCACTCCGTTTTATCAAAGAAAGCTTTAATTGATTTTGGCACGTGTTTGAAACAAAAATTGGAAGGACAAACGTCTTGAAAGAATGATCGCACTGGAATGCTTCCACATATCACTTATCAGATCTTTTTTAAACACACATTTGCGGTCTGTGTAAAACAGCCACGACCAATATCTTCAAAACAAAGTAAATTATCGCGTATTATATTATCCAAGCTTTGATTGGCCGATTGACTAAGGACACTTAATGGTCGTTGCATTCTTTCTAAACACTTTCTGTCTTCCCTGATATTCTAATTTGTGTTCATATCAATCTTTGAACTCTTCCCTCAGATAGCCGCAATTACTGAGATATGGCAGTTATTAACAAATTCAACTCATACATTCGCATTAAAGGTAAAATCAACACGCAATTATAATGTCTCCACATAATCAAACATCAAGAAATAAACTGCGGTCTTTATATTAACAGTATTCATGCTTAGTAGCTTTGATTTTCTTACTAAGTACACATTGTTAGAAATATTACTAGCTGCAACAGGATAAATATATCATCCATAATGAAAACGGTCATTTGTCGAGAATTTGTCTCCTTGGCCGCATTGGTTATTCTGGCAAAAAATAGGCATATCTTCAGCTGACAAAACAAAGCAATTCACAAGAAGTCCTCCGTACAGTAAAAAAAGAGATGTTTGTGGTTGTAATTTGAATTTCACCAGATGAATCCGATAATCGGAGACATCACAGGTAGTGTAAGGGATCGGCTATCAATCATTCATCACGAAGTCTTTGAAGAAATACGAACTATTCAGGCGTACATCTCATTGTATTTGTATTTTGTATTTGTTATTACAATGCTAGTTGTGATCGAAATACAGAAAAGTAACCCGTAATTAAACGAATTAACGACTGAAACAAATACTAGAGGTGTATTTATAATTTCACTTCTTACATTTTGATGCTACAATTTGAAATGCTTGTATAGGTTATAATTTGTAACAAATAAGTGTGAATCGTGTAATTTTACGGTAGTTAAATTTTCTTAGCTTTCAGTACAACCACAAATAGATAACACTGCTCATTTAATTACAGCTATTGAAATGCAAGTAAGAGTCACAAAACGTCAATCTTATTCAGTCCTCCACAAATTACAGTGTTTCATCACAATGTTACAGCAATAATAAGTTTCAGTATTGTGCTATTTCGAAATTCAGTTTTAACGTTCTGAAATCAATCACTATGAAAGAGTACTTTTGAAAAAAAATTGTTTTATGTAAAATAGGCCTTGAAATCTACCTACGATGCCATCAATCTCTTATTATTATTATTTTTTCTTATAAATCTCTTGCACAAGACATTCGACTCGACCTTTGAACATTTTCATCACGTTACCCGAATTGAGAACATTTTCTGTCAGCAGCAGTCGAATTTACAACATGACTCATTGCAATTAATTAAATGTTTCAAGAGGCAGCTCAGCAAAACGAAACTCAGTGAAACTTGCAAGGGAGGTATTGTTTGATGCTTTTGCAGTTCAAAGAGAGTGGGGCCAGGAGATTATGTGGTATACAATTATTTTACGATTTCAACTCGAAACCAGCTCGTGAAAATTTGGGAATTTGATGAGAAGTTGTTGTCAAGATTTATGGCAGCAAGTATTTTAGTCAGTTGCCAAAGTATCCCAATCCTAGTCTACGTGTTCGTAATAGATTGTGCTGTTTGCGTTGAGTCAAACTTTAAAATCAAAGACATGCTAGATGTCGATGAAACCCGCCACTAATTTCGGATTGTATGTGATATATATTTTGGTTTGAAAGTTATTCGAGCAATAAGTGGGTGGTTTTGATAATATGTCAGAAACGGATTTAACCCACGCAAAATTTAAGTAGTCTTATTGTAAGAAGAGAAGAGAAGTCTGTCAAATAATTTCTGAAACATGAAAAGCTTTTGGAAAATGTAGAATTTACTACGACTTATCATCCAGTCAAATTCGATAAACATTTTACTTCAAAAATTCTAGGAAAAGTAAATATACCCACTCGAATCCGTTGCTGGTCTTCGATTGAAGTTAGTAAAAACTCCTTAACCAATCAATATTAGTGAATCTCGAAAGATAATTTCTACGACTCTTTTTAATCCTGATTTGATTCAGTTTCTCACAACTAGGTTAACTCGTAGCTCGATAAGACCACCCACACTAGCAGTCACACAGTTTGAGTTTAGAGGCATTTTTTCAGGTAATTATAAAAACCAATTCTTAATTACCAAATCATTGATAGCCCAGTGAAATCCTACATAAAAAGGCGAAACTTCGGAAAAATTAGGGGAAAGCTGAATTTTGGTGTGAACCTTGGTACTGGTGTGTTGAACAAAATGTCAAAAGTCCCCATCAATCCGAGTGCTGCGTCACTTTTTATACGGGGTCAAAGGTCACCAAAAGTGACCTTTCCTAAATATCTCAGTAACGGTCACGTCTTTCGAAAAATAATGTATAACGAATTTGTAGCTTAAACAATTTCCAACAAAAAAGATTATATAACTTTTTCCTGTAATCATAACTGTTTTTGAGATATTTTGATCTAAACATTTGATACTAACAGCATCCTCTTTCTCAGGGCATGTAAATATTATCCGATTTTGATTACGACTTGGAAAGTTTGTGAGTTTGTTTTTTTATGTTTAAGAAGCGCATAAAAAAAACAAGTAAACAAACTTATCTACCATACTCCAGGGTAGGTGGAAAAGGGTGCTCCGAAAAGTTACCACCACCCCCCGCCCCCCTTTGCCATATAACTTGTAGGGACGTCTGCTCGCTACTCTCTTTTCGGAAATAAACTGTATTGCTGCATCATTGGTATGGGATTTTCCACGAAGAAGCAGAGCAAGACAACAACATTGCAAGTGAAACTAGGTTTTGTAACATATCACGGCGCTAGGAGTATGAAAAAGCAAGATAAAAACATGGCATAATTCTGTAAACGCTCATTCTTGACATTATAGGAGCTCAACCCGCTGCAGACTATCCCCTAATAATCAGTTTTTTACCAATCCTGTGATGACTACGTAGCGCCAAAGGGTCATGACACGTTTGGAAACCAATTTGCACCTGAAATTACTTGACCTTGCCCTGATCGTTCATGGGATAAGACGGTATGGAAGAAAGAACTAAAAAAACCGGCTATTTCGGGATGGTTCGTTTGCGGGGGTGGGTAGGGTGGGGGTAGGATTTGTGTGTATGGCTAGTCTCACGATTTCAATTATAGACAATTTACAGGATAAAAAGTGATCCTATCTTGTTTAACAGTGCGCAAAGAGTAGGCAACGAGCCCATTTCTGAAGATTTGGGATGGATGCTCAGGGATACCATTTCATGGCAAAGGGGGATGGGGAAACTTTTCGGAGCACGCTTTTCCATCTACCCTGGAGTATGGTAGTTCAGTTTATTTACATGTTTTTTTCATGCGCCTCTTAAACATAGAAAAACAAACTCACAAACATGCCAAGTCGTAATCAAAATCGGATAATATTTACATGCCCTGAGAACGAGGATGCTGTTAGTTACAAATGTTTAGATCAATATATCTCAAAAACGGTTATGGTTACAGGAAAAAGTTATATAATCTTTTTTGTTGGAAATTGTTTAAGCTACAAATTCGTCATACATTGTTTTTCTGAAGACGTAACCGTTACTGAGATATTTTGGAAAGGTCACTTTTGGTGACCTTTGACCTTGTATAAAAAGTGACGCAGCACTCGGATCGATGGGGACTTTTGACATTTTGTTCAACACGCCAGTACCAAGGTTCACACCAAAATTCAGCTTTCCCCTAATTTTTCCGAAGCACCATGTTAGATTTCCCCGGACTATGAAGTCATCGTAAACACCCGAACCCATGTTAATGATTTCTGACCCTCACAAAATAGCACAGAAGAGAGCTTCCATCCGTTTTGATAGATCCGAAGCAGAATTTGGAAGGCCTGTTTTGTTTAGTTTTCTTAGATAGTTTACACTGTGTGCAAAAAAATCTGTAGAAATAATATTCATAATTGTTAACATTTTGAAATAATTTTAAATACCGTAAACTCATGTCTGAAGATTTGAGTAAGTAAATGCCGTGCATATGCGTTGCATGGCCAGGAGATGGAAAACGTAAAGATCTATGATAAATTTTGGTATCATTCCAGAAAACCCAAAACAAACTGGCCGAACAACGATGCTTAGACAACGAATTGGCAAAAAAGAGAGGAACTCTGCAGAAAAAAACTAAAAAAAAAAAATTCTGAGAACTTAAAATTGTTTCCCCTAGAAAACAGAGAAGAATGAAAAAAATATCATCTTCAGAAACCACATCCTCTTTGCACAGCTTTTCGAACAAGTCGGTGATACCTGATAATGACAACCATCACTGAAGCTTCTGAATTACTCCACATAATTGAAGAAGGCCTTTTTGATGTCGAAAACTTAGCAAATAAAAATGTCCTGCCTTATGTATCAAAATACTTAACGAAAGCAAAAAATCTGCAAATTTAGCTAGGCAAGTAACACCGTAAAAACTTAGACGACCAAACTCTTATGAATAAGAAACTGAAGCTAGTCCAGAAGTAGCGCCTGTTATTCTTCGCCAACCTGAATGAGAAGGACTAGAACTCGTTTACAAGCAAAGAAACGTGGAGTTTGTGTCTAGCAAGAGGGTTTGGCTTGGCATAGAAATCTCACTCAAAACTAATGATGCTCATAGAAAGATTACCAAAATTTTCACCGAGATCAAAGCTAAGTATAATACATATTACCTTCCTGAAAGGAAATACCCCAATATTATCATAATACGTACAGACTTATTATTGATAAGGTCAAACTAGATTTGAAAGGACAGAGCTGCTATTGAATTTAAAAAGGAAAAAAAAGAAAAAGTACTTATTATTATATAAAAGCACTTATATCACTAACAAATAAAAGTACTTATTTAAAAAGAAAAACAAATATTTATAATATCCAAGATATTTTTTATTTAACCCATCGTAACTACCAGCTATGTGGTCCTTCCGTAAACAACTGCTGCCTACAGCATCGACGCGTGAAATGCGATTGGCACGAGCACCATAAGTTTTGCACGAAACAGCTTGAATAGAAGCATTGCTTGGACTCGACTGTGCCACTAGTACCTATCAGGTGCCTCCATGTCTGCTTTCGTTCTGTCAGGAGGAGTCCGTTAGGCAGCTTTCTTTGTCTTTTCAGTTGCAATACCCTCTCTACATATACTGAGACAAGTATCCAAGCGTCTTCTGAATGCAGCATTGCCTCGACAATCGTATCCGGCGTCGCAAAGCAGATTGCAGACCAGAGCGCTTCCCGTTCTCTTCTGAAGCGCAGGCACTTGAAGAATAATGGAATACAACATCAATTTTTTTAATGCAGTATTTGCAGCATTCCGTTCTGCCTTTCCCCATTCTATGAAGGTATTTCCTAAATTAGTCATAGTCTGATAGAAATTGGCATAAGTAGAAATTTATTTCACCGTGTTCACGACTAAGACAAGGTTTCAGGGCGCGGAGCAGTCTAGTCATTCGTGCTCCAGTTGTGCTCCTAGCACAGTCTTCCTCCTAAAGCTGAAGTGTTCATGCTCGTGCTTGAGCGACTGCTACCTCTCTTCCCGCTTCCAAGCTATTCAGAAAGATCTACCTGCGCTCGTTTGCTAATAAATCGACTGGAATTGCCCCTGCTATGACCAACATGGCGTTACCTGATACCGTACGGTAGCTTCTGACGATTTATAGCGCCTCTTTGCATTAAACGCTCGCCATTCTAGCTCGATACTTTGCAAATTTGAAGGCGGTGGTCCGTATCTTCGCACCATATAGCAGCGTTGAATGAGCTGCCGTCATAAGCAGTTTGCGTTTACTCGCGCTAGGATTGCAAACGTTCGGCATGAGTCTGCTTAACGAGATGATAGTCCCTAAAGCTTTCTGGATATGATCCGCCTAACTCAGCTTGGAGTCAAGAGTCACTCCGAGATACTTCAAAGATTGTTTGGTCTCGACTACTTCGGAGCCGAGTGTCATGGGTATGACGATTAGTATCCTTCTTTTCGTTAGCATGGCAATCTCAGTTTTTGAGATCGCCAGCTGGAGACCATGGTTTTCCATCCATTTTTCAAATCTTCTCATTATTTTATGTAATTTGAGCTTAGCAAGGTGGAGGCGTCTGTAGGTAAAAACAGCTGCTACATCATCAGCGCAATCTACCAAGAGCACATCTTCTGACATTTCAAGGCGCAGGAATCCGTCGTACGCAGCATTCCAAAAAGCTGGTCTGAGAATAGACCTTTGTGCTGCTCTGGCAGTAATATTTTTCCGGATATTTTCCTGCACCATCGCATATAAAAGTCGGCGGTTGAGGCTGACAATGAGTAGCCAAATTAGTGAGCTCTGTTTATTTAGCAGCGGTATAAACCACTTTTAAATTAGCCGAGCTTGCTATTTTGGCAACGCTACTTTAGCGCTGCTAAAATTTAGCGCTGTCATAAGTGTGAAGGTAGCAGTTGTATAAACACTATAACATCGCTATTTCGTTGTAAGAAGTGTCATAAATAGGATTTCTAGTTTCCAGTGACATTCGCAATCTGGAAGCTTTGGTGCAAGGGTGTTTTCGTTCTTACTATTAAGCTCCTTTCAGATATTACGCCATTTTTGCCTGGTTAATATGTTGTACGGTATAAACGCTGCTACTATAGCAGCGCCAGTTTGGCAACGCTATTTTAGCTACGGCATAAACAAGGCCAATGCCGCTCAAGTGCCTCTAAATTATTTGCCCCTCTCGCTGAACTAAAAGCGTTACGAGCATTCAGCGTGACTAGACAAACAACCCGTCTGGCCAGGTGGCATGCAGCCTGTTCGTGCTCTACTGCGCCGATTTCTTCGTAGATGGCGCTTATTGTCGAGTGGCCACTACAGAACCCATACTAGTTTGTAGCCCCACCTCCATGGATCCCAGTTCACTTCATCGCAAAGCGCTTGCCACATTTATGTTTTCCTCGCCTTTATAGCCTTCGCCAGCTCTTTTTTTGCCCTTTTGTGCTCTCCGGTAGTTTGAGATGCTTCTGCTCTACTGATAGATCGCTGAGCACTACTCGGGCACGCTAGAGCTCGTCGCCTCAGTTACGCTATCTCTTCGGTCCACCAATTAGTCTCTTGCTTCCCAGGAGGTTGTCTCCGACGTGGCATCAAGGCGTCGCACGCTCACTTGATTTTCCTCATTGATTCCTACCTGATCTCTGATTTTCGGATTGCATTGGTCTTAGTCTGACTAACACACAGGTTTTGTTTCCACTTTAAGAAATTTTCAGATCCACGATCTAGTATTTATTTTGTCAATACTTAAGATTAGCCTCAATTGAAATAGTTGGATGATTTCAATGTAGAATTATTTGTTACCTATGTGAAAAAAATATTGAAGTACAATCCTCTAATCTTAAGCCGAGTTATGAATTTTCCAATACTATTTACTCGAATCTTGAGGATCAAAAAAATCTATCAAGTTAAATTTCCCAACTGTAAAATTAACTTTGGATTACAATGCAAAACTAACTTATATCGATTTATCAAATACTTAAAAGTTTGAAATAGAAAAGCTTCAAAAACGATATGTTCCAATTAAACACTTAAATAAATTATTATTTTATGAGAATTGAATTGACAATTTTTTTTCTTTTTTCAAATTTAAATTATCATTGCAGAAATGTCATCGCAAATGCCCTACTCAACCAGCTCGCATGATTCGACGGAATCAGGTACAAGGAGATTAAACACACCGTCGATATCAGCAGCTTCTGACAATGTAATTGTCTAAACTTCCTCTGAAATGATCCAAAACACTTAAAAAAAGACGCTGTTGCATAGTGTAGCTTGTATTTGTTTTTAAACACTCTGAGTGTTAAATTTCCGCAAGAAAACTTTGGTTTATGTGTGAGTGTGATTGCCAATCATCGTGTGCTAAATAGTTTAGTTTGAAATTGACTTGCCAAAAAGAGGCCAATACAAATCATAATTACAATAAATGTTTGAAAACGCACTAATTCATCATCATTCGAGTGAAAACCATAATTGTGTTATAACCAGCACGGTCAAGACGCTTTGTAAATTTTTTTTTTCGTAAGTCGAACATTCAACAATATCGGTCAGTTTTTATCACTTAAGAAGCAGAGCTTTTACTTGTCGTGTGTTGCATACACTGTATAAATTTTAGTGAATTGTTATACTTTTACTGGCTCCCGCTTGCCACTGTGTATCCGTGTCTAACAACAAACGAAATCATATATTAAAATTTTTAATTTTTGTGCTGTGATCCGCATTATTTTGCCTTTAATTTTACAAAGTAACACTGCATCGACTGAAGCAAACAAAACCAAAAAATATTAAAATTTTAGCAATTAACCAAAAAGGATCTATACCGTCGCCGACTTAACAGTGAAAAACCTACTCGACCCGCAAGTCAACCAGTCACTCGCAACAATTTTTTCGAAAACGCGGCAATTAATGACACTTCACATTCATACTCTACCGAGGGGAAAGATTCATGGGAAAATTGGGAAAATTCATCTTCTCGCGCCAACACTAGTCACCGACCAAGAGTACAACACAACCCCAATAGTTTCCTCTACAAAAAATATCCACCGGGAAATCGTGCATCTGCTCCCGGACATATACCTAAACCGAAATCGTCTGATAATTTATCTGAAATCGAAGGGACAGCAAATGATTTCCTGCGATTGCCACAACAACAGGAAAGGAAATCAGGGCAGGAACTAGACGCAAACAAGGAAACTCAATTTCCAGCTCGCCTCCTAGCGCGACTTAAACGTCGAGCGTCCAACAACACCGTAGGCAAATCTCGTGAGCACCTTTTCATTCTCCTCTTGTTGGTACTAGTTTGAGCCGTTTTTTCTGATCTCGTTTCGTTGCAGGGAATCGTTACGGGGCTGTTGTCTCTCTGCAAGGCGATTGGGAGCAGGTGCAATCTACAGGTAACTTACCTACAGCTTCGATTCGGCCGCGCTCTATTGAGCAATCACTATTATCGTCCGCATCATTTTCACCAGACGCCTGCTGCAGCCCTTTGGTGCAGGAAAATTCTATTAAGGTACCCTTTGACACCGGGTATCGACCAACACCTCTTGAGAATTCCGTACACGACAACAGCCACCAGGAATATCCAAGCCAGGCTAAGGCCGAATCTATTGGAACTACCACATCCGTTCCGGACAAATATAATCAAAGGTAAGATGATTTTTTAATATCCCATTCGGTACGTTCACTGTACTTACGAATGGTTTGCAGTAGATTTTTATGTGTTTTGAATAACGAAAAATATGGTCAGTTAAAGCGAACTGTAATTGTCATTGGGGTAATTGAGAAGGAGTACGATTGTTTAAAAGCTCGGTAGTGACTGTATCTTTTGCAATGCAATTGCAACGTTCCTGGCGGTGATAGTACTTTGAAATAGTCCTAATTACACATTTTCATTTATGGACTTATTCATGATAATCAAACTGTGAAAATAAGTTCAAATATGAATTATGTTTATTTTTCTAGAAATTTTCATGCAACATTATTTGACTAGCATCTGTATTTTATCTTATCGAATAACTTGAAAGTGAAATTGATCACTGTAAAAGACTTTAGTAATAAGTATGCAGGTAAGAATATTTTTCATTTGCTTGCAGCAATTTTGTTGACCTGCGTGTCTCCGTTGCGTCACGAGTAAACGTTAAACAACCAAAAATATATTAACTTATATTTCTACGAGTGCTAAGCTATTAAAATTGTTTAAAGTATTGGTGCTTTCAGAAGAAGCAATCAATGAAAAACTCATGGTGAAAAATGTTAAAACTTCGCTGGGCTTTGACCAAACAAACATACATTTTTTTTTAAAATCTAATATATTTTACTTTTTTTTCTACTCGCGAAAAAGAATGAAAAAAATTGTTAATACAACACCGCAAGTAAAATAACTTTTATAAGCAGTAGCTTTTGCAGAAACTTTAGAAAATCTTGGAATGAATAGTTTCAATGATTACCTCTTGTTGAATTCAACATTTGTGACTTTACAATTTATTTTATGCACTTTTCGCCTTGTTCCAAATCATTCCTTGAATTTAATAAATATGATTTAAATTCAGCAAATACTGCTTTCAAATATTAGGTTTCTTAACAAAAATAATTGAAAATAATAATTTCCAAGACATTTTTCATTTCCTCATGCAATAAAATTCGTACAGAAATCAATATTAGCTTCCCAGATCAAAAAGAGCCCAAACGCAGAGTCTATTGACTAAATTTTCATTTAAAATTACCGGTCATTAATTCATATTTATTCAATAGAAAATGTGCTAGCAGTATTTAACTCCCAAGGTTTAAGGTTTTCGAAAGAAAATAATCAATTTACATTCACAATTATTATACTTCAAAATCTTGGATTCTGTAAAATGGCTGTGAGCTGCACAGGTGCCTGATTACTATCTCTTCAGTACAGCAAATAAACAAAAAGTTGTTGTGCTTTAAACGTCAAATATTAATTAATACTGTAAAAATTCCACGGCACGAAAACCATCGAATTAACAATTCCACAATCAGCCTTGCCCTGCCGAACCATTGTCACTGCAGTTTTAAGTTATGTTCCCGTAATTTACCCTGCGTATCATTTCACAGCAAACTAGCTCAATGTGAGATCCAATTGATGATCCCATAATGCTAAACATGCTGCACTGACAATGGCTCGGCAGAACTAAGTCGGTCGTAAAAAATTGCGCCCAACGTGGGCTCAAACCCTTTTACCCTGAAATGAAGAGTCTTATGGTCACAGGGAAGAGAATGGATTCGAAATCGAACGAGAAAAATGTTCGACTTTCTGTTTACTGGTGTGGGAATGAGATACGGGTGTGTGCCTTACACAGTTCATACGGCAAAGCCAATGTGAAAAAACCACGAGAGATCGCCATTTTGAACGTCGTTTGACATTTCTTTCCCCGAACCGGCGAGTGGAGATTAAAATGCTTTTTGTGAATGAATTTAATTATGATATCACACAAAAACCAACAGAAATTGATGCCAAAGGTTAATTTTACTAACCCGAAATACGATATCCCCTGCAAATCACTTCGGTAGCTACTTTTACAGCCTGGAACGCGGCACTTCATTATCGCACTATTTTAACATTTTTGACCGCTAATTTGTTTGCGAAACCGACACATATTATTGCGCACAAACGTAGATGGACGTTTTCACCGAAAACTCCAAGAAATTTTCAAATTTTATTTGATCAATTTTGACTGAAAGTCAATGTTTTCAGTCCCCGACACAAATCAAACTGACACTGACGTTTCTTTCCGTGTTGCCTGTTGCATACTTTTACACAGATCTGATGTTCCCAGCATTAAGACACAGCATTAAGGCTTTTCGGTTGTGAGTGCGGTAGAAAGGGGTGTACTGAGCGGAATTTTTGTGAGAGAGCAATGTTGTGCGTGTATTAAAAAAGGCACACTCACGTATGGGTACACGGATAGCCATTTCGTATCCATATTCTTTCATATCTATGCTTATGGTCTGCTGACTGAGCTCACCGAATTTCGATAACAATATTTGTTAACTAATGGTGTGCACTACAAGATTTTTTTGACGTGGAAAAGAAACTGACAAAAGGAAACTCGCTGTTGCACAATTGAGAAAACATTTCAAAATATAGGAAAAATGCCAGGAAAAAGTTCATATTCGGCAAGATAGAGTTGTGGGTGAATTTCAAAAAAAGAAATTGAATCGGTCATTGTTGAAAGGTGGTATGTGTCAGTTTATCAAAAGGGTTTTTGAATTAATATGATTAAGAGATCTAGACGCACCAGTTAGAATTGGAATGGGACCTGTTTGAAAAACTGAAGTAGAAGTAGCAAGCTTTGCAAAATTGTCACATGTCCCTCTTTAACACTGAACAGGTGAAGGTTACTCCTAGTATGTTATACATGTTTTGAACTGTCATACATCTGTCAACGTTAGGAATTAGACATACACTTCTTATATTAAAGTTAATAATATTATTATTATTGGATCACTAGCTTGTATATGATAGTTTTAAATATTGGACTGCACATTTTTGGTGTATTTTGGTTTGGATGTTTGTTTTGTGCTAAACAAAAATGAGTGAAAGTAGAACAGAGACTTCTCGCAAGCGAAGAAAAGGATTGGATAACGCAGAGAAATACCCTCGAAATTTTATAAAAGTAAGCCCTGTTAAAGGTTTACAGTACACATCTTACGCCCGAAAACCCGCAAGTGTGGTAAAACTGAACCAGACTGTTTGTGTAGGCGCCGATATTTTCAACAGTTCAACGACGAAATGAAGGCAGGGGTGTTTCCCTACTTTCTTTCCCTTGAGTCCAAACATGTACAGGATACATATTTACAAGATCTTCTTGTGTATCAAGAAAATGCCAAACGTCACCGTAACGACACACCCAGTGTCGAGCTCATGAAAATGGTTGACCCTCAACCTAAAACTCCTGTCAAGTCAAAAACAGAAACTAAAACTCCTATCAAGTAAAACATTCAGGCAAGTTTTATCCCGTATGCAAAAAAGCTTTCATTTATTTGCACGCCATTTCTAAAAAAAGAGTAGAAAGACTCTGTGTGCTCCTGTCGCAAAATAAGTTTCCGCATGATATGAGAGGTAGAAGTGTAAGCAATGTGAAATCAGATCAATTAACCACGGCTGTCTTCAATCACATTAAAAAATTTTCTGTGAAGTTAAGTCATTATGGTTCCATCAAAAAGGAGTATTTGGACCGGAACTGTAACAAATTTCCTAAAGACAGGACAGTAAAATTATCATCTCATCTGGGATCATCTCCATGTAATTTGCTCGAAATGTCTAGGTCCATATTTGAACACTTACGTTTTTAACGAAACTAATTCATGGTAACATATTCTTAATATATTTTTAGATCGAAAAAGCTACGGTATCCACTCTCAAAATTGATTAAAAAACTCATTGCACCGTTTGTCAACTGCTCTGCAACTAAGATAAGCATTATTTGAATTTTCCAAAAATTTGCAGCAAAATTTTTTTTTGTTTCCGTAGGACACCATTTTTAATCAGCCGAAACAACTGATGAAAATGCGCTCAAAATCTAAGATAGATATCCCAGCCACTTACCCCCATCCAAATTAAATATTTTATTTGTTAAGATTTTTTTCATGACTGCATGACTCCGAGCACCGCATATGGTAAGGCGTTTTGTTTAATCTAAAATATATATGCCGATTTAAGACTCAGCAAGTCGCATTTCTAGTAGGGAAGCCAAGCCAAGCTTTGACAAAAATGGAATAAACTTTTGAGCGAATTTTTACTTAGTGGCTCTATCACACTAATCGAGTTTTACGATCCGGGTCTAAAGGTGTTATCAATTGAGCAATGCGAGATTGTTTTGATTGAATCCTTACGTTCTGCATTCCTGATTCCTTGGTGACACTGTTGCAAAAACTCCACCTTCGATTTCCAGTCTCAGGTTGATATAATATGCATGGACTTTTCGAAGACTTTTGACCCCTTGAACCATATCCTGCTTTTCAGAAAACATTAAGTTTTTGTAATTCTCGGTCTTCTTTTCTTTTGGTCTTCTTGCTATATGTTAAACAGTTCTTCATTTTAAAGTCAGCCCAAACGGCTTTTTTCGTCCCCTTTCAGATCCACATCTGGCCTTCTTCAAGGTTCTACAATTGGCTCTTCATTTTTCATCTTATTTGCCAATGATCTTGCTCTGTTATCAAATCCTCTTGTACTCTTTATACGAATCACCTCAATTTGCCTATTCTTTGGGTGATTTTTATTGATTTTTGGTGATATCTTAAGATAATTTTTGATACCAAACTAATATTTGACCTTCATGTGATGCATATTTATAGTTCTAAATATTTATATATTTTTATTTATTTGAATAAATGGACGAATGTCCTTGAAAATATAATTTCATAGTAGCTGAAAAAATGTTAAAGTAAAAATCAAATTTGAAACCAGTTTGAATAAACTTAACTTGGAATCGCTGAAATGCTATATTATAAGTGCTTTAAATATATATTTATATGAAATCTAAGATGAAAAACAAAAGAAGTATGAAAAGCGATCCCCGGAAAAAGAGCGTAAGATGTTAATTATGCATACATAATATAGACTGCAGAGACTATAGACTCAGTATACTAACGGGATCTGTCGGTTGGATTCGAATTCACAGATAGTATCTCGACACTCTTTGGCCTAAGGCTTTAGTGAACTTGAAACGATTCTAAAAGCAGCCTTTCACTGGAAATAGCTTCCAAATATTGAAAATATTAACGTTCTATTCCTCCCCATACATTTCACCACATAATTCTCAACTGCACAGTATAGAAAATGCCAAACTCAATCAGTTGAGTTATGCGTGGTGAGTTTAAGTAATGCCATCGGATAGAGATTTTTCTCCACTCAAGTTACAGAAACGAGCCACAAGATTACATTCTTAGTCTACATGGTACCATATAATTTAAGGTTTCTGTGGAGATGTGAATGCCATAATTGTAGCCCATTATTGTCATCGATTTGAATGCCGTATAAGTCTAGGTCTGTGATGTAAAGCTTTTAGTAGAGAATCCAGAGCTAGAAAAAAGCGAATTCTCTCATTTTTGTGTGATATGGAACTTATACATTGTCTACCATTTCCAAAAAACTTCAAATGTACAAGTTAATGGGCTAATTTCCTTAGAAGAGATAATATAAACGTGGTATTTAGTGATTTTCAACTTAAAAAAATTCTTAAATATTATATTAATACTTACATAATACCTAGAAACTAACGAACAGTATTAAAAATTATAAAACATTATATAATATATAATGCTGCAATGTAGCATTATTCTTTTAGACCGTTAAAACTTTTTTTTCCAAAAACACTCGTGCTAACTTTACATATCTGGCAGTGCTCTCATTTTAATAATTTGCAGTGGATAGTAATGAGGGTAGATATCCAGGATCGGTTTTGTTAATTAAGCGATGCAGTATGAATTTTTCGCTCTATCTGCATTACCCTTTAGGCATTTCATTGGAAATTTCATAAAAAAATGTTCAACCATGTTTTCGTTTGATCCGTTTGTATATGAAAATTTAATTGATCCCAATGACTTTTATCCCGAAAATTGAATTTCAGAAAAAGATACATATGCATAAACTTTTCTTTTCGTTGAATCAGATTCTATTTCCAAACGATTTCTATCAGATTATTGCTTCTCAAATTCAAAAGCAAAAAGCATTACGGAAAATAATTGAAATTTCTTATGAAATCGATTGCAACAAAAAAAAAAGGAAATAGAACTGACTTGCTTTTGCTGCGTACATCCATCAATTGATAAGCAAATGCAAATGAGCATCATCAATTCAGAATACGAAATTCTTATTAAAGAAATGGAAAATGCCCAAATTATATATCAAATTTAATTATTGTCCTAGAAGCATACCTCAAAGACGACGACGACGACGATGATGATTCTCAAATCAGCCAGCCAACGAAAACTGCCTTAATCCGCTACCATCACCACTGCCTGCAGTAGCCGAAAACGTTTCTTTTGAAATTCAAAGATATTCGAAGAAAATTGGACAATTTCAGTGTGCTTGAAAACGCCATCAGCATTTTTTCTCTAAAAGTACTCGTATTCATCGTCGGCATTTAAGTTTCCAAGGGATGAATGCCATAGTGCATAGGCAGGTAACGGCAACCTGGAAAAATGAAACGAATTACAAAAAGGAAGAGAAAACAGCTTCACGTCGCGAAACGATAGAACGTAGCCACCGACAATAAAATTCAAATGTGTAGTAGGTTTTATCTCATCAAAACGGTTACCACGAAGAAAATTGAAAGGAAGACCTGGCTCAGTGATTCACCACGACGGCAGGCATACATATGTAGGCTCGTAAAGCGGGCCAATGTTTGAATGTGGGTGAAACTCGCTTGCTTCTGCATACCAAAAACTCCTGGCTAAAGGCTCATGCCCTGCCGCATGTATGATAGCTTCTTTAGAGAATAATGGTATTTGAAATCAAGGAGCTGCTCTCTACTTTCTAGCCGTGAATGTGGCGACAAGGAACAGCTAGTAGAGAACCTACTTTGAAACTGGAGTCAAGTGCTGCTGCTTTTGCTTGGTGGTTTGTTTGGGAATCTGAGCAACAACTTTAGCATGAAGTATTTTCATATTTTGTTGGAGAAACTTCTGATTTTAATAGATCCTAGAAAAAATGTTTAATCTGGTTCTTAGAACAAAAACAACGACGTTGGGACTTTCATGCGTAGGAATTTTATTATCAATTTATTTGTTTAAGAGTTGTATGCTCTAGTATGAGGCTTTTTTCACAATGTCAGAACATATGTAAATTCTCAGAATTTTAATTTTCAGATAAGACGAAGAATCAGTTTTTTTTTTAGATTCTTGTTAGGATGATTCGTTTGAAGTTTGAACTATCAATTTGGTTTTCGGTTTAAAAATTCAGTAGCTCACAAAAAAAAATTGTTAGAACAGCACTTCATGGCGCTGAATATCTCACTGATCACAATTTCATCATTGACCATGGCATTTTTGAGTCCCGAACATTTTTCTTATAGATTTGGCAGCACTTTTATTTTTAACATTCCGGGCAATATACTATACCTAAAAGATAATATTCCGGACGAACTGAGATATTCAAGCAAATTTAATGTTTGTCGGTTTTCGACTCAGTCAAATGTACATGGAATGGTTGTGCGATTCAAGTCTATAGTCGACACCAATAACAAAACAGCAACATCACCACAGACGAGACCATCATCAAACGACGACTACTATAAGAACGCAAAGTAAAAAAAAAATCCATTTTCGGTACGTGATGTGAAATTCCATAATCCTCCACATTACCTGAACATTCGCAGCCGTATAAAAATAAAAATAAAATAAAGTATGAAAAAGAAAGTGCCAGTCAGCATCGTTGTCGGGATGTGCTCGGGGCCACATAAGCCTTGGAGTCAGTGGTAGTGATGATGCTGGATGGTCCTGGTACATGGGAATATTATATAGCTCAGTCGGCAATCAATTTGCATATCACGAAGTCAGAGTGAATACGGGGTGCTCTAGTAGAACTGCGGGCACTTTCCATACCGGTTACTGCCGTTACACTTCTCTCACCTCTGTCCGGATACAGAGCAGATAAAAATTCTAGCGTACGGAAAATATAAGGGCGCAATCCTGCAAAAAGGAAATTTCAGCAATTTGTCACTTACTAGTGTGATGACTACGGAATGATAGCAAAAATGGCTTTAGCCTCTGACTTGACTTGCATATCAGTTTTTGTACTATCGAATAGTAAAGAAAATAAACCAGATGAAGAGCAAACTGACAAAAATTATTTGGCTCTAGTTTTATTGGTCTATAATTTTCACAACCTGATGTTGAGCTGGTGGCCGTTTCTAAAGAAAATATATAGGCACGCGTTAAGCTAATTAATATTCACATGAAAGAGTGAAAAATCTAACAAAGTTTATTGTATCACTTCCAAGGAAACCAGGATTACAGCTCATTAACATTAATTTAGTTCCTTTGAAGCTGGATAGTTCATTGCTTTCAACAATAAACCCATCGAATCTGAAAAACTGGCTGTCCGCTCTTAGATAGGTACATATACTCTTCGCTTCTGACTTCCCTACATCCTAGACATTGAAATATTGATTCACCTATCATAACTTTCACCTCATCAACTATAGTGAGAATTTTTTCTCTGTGTTTTATGGAAGTGACGCGATACCTTTGGTTGTCATTACTCGTACCTTCAGACGTACGAAGAATTGATACTTGAGCTTCGTACACGCTGATAATCCAAGTAGAATTTTTTCCATGAACGTAGTATACTGTAATTAATCCTGATAATATCAATGCTGCTCTAATTTGTTTGAAAGGAAAGGATCAAAATGCCAATTAGTTGCCTTGCGGGAGACACTGATTTAAAGCGTCTATCCATTTTGCTACCATGAATTGCATTGGCTAGTCAATAAAAAAGATGTAACCGGATATTGATTTATTTTTCAATTTAGGTATAAACACAGGTTCAAGTGATGAGAAAGTAGATTATTATGCATATAAATTTTCGAATACGTTTTATAAATATATCTGTTTATTTTACGACTTTGTGAAAAATAATATATTATGAATTATCAAAATAAACGGATATTATAAAAATAAACTTTGATAGCCAATTATTTTGGAGATTTTTAAAAACAATGGTTTTAATAGTTTAAACAATTAAACCATTTTAATAGTAAAAATACTGATTTTTGGCCTATAAACTCTAATTCAGCCACCAGATTTCGACAAAATTTAAACAGCTGCTCATCCTTACTCTCGGATGAATACGAGATTTATAGGGTAGGTTGATTTTTATGTGAAGCAGTTATGGTAGACTTTTAGATTCAGTGCTGGTTAAATGTTGCAAGCACTGAGCATTTTCTTCATTTATGTTTCAGGAGATGCTGCTTTCAAAGTGTTGTAACATAAGCGTCGGATAGTTAATGTAATTTATAAGTGTTTATTCTTAGATTTTGAAACTCATGCTGTTGGTAATCGTGAAAACCTTTCCACTATGAGTTTAAATGCATTGTTGAGATCACAGTGGCACATGTCCCTCCAAACAGGTTGGATCACATATGGTAGAATATACACTGAAACCCTGCCTGATTCCTCTACTGTTCATCGAACATTAGTTTTTCTAGCGGTTCTGATGCGCTAGAGTTTTAATTATATTTTGAGCCTTGCTTTTATTACTGCAGACAATGTAAATAAATTCCACAGTGCAATTTTGAAAGACCTATCAAGATATGCTTTTCATTACCGTAAGTTCTTGTATCTGCGACTCTGTTGCGAAGATAGGAATATAATGGATTTCTCGTAATTTATTACAATGTTGGCACTACTCTCAGCTCTCAGGATATACTTCAGCGTTGCTTATGCTAATGTATCTTATCCTTAAAAAAAACTCTAGCGCACCTGAACCGCTTGGAATACTAATGTTCGATGAACAGTAGAAGAATCGAGCAGAATTTGGGTGTATATTCTACCACACGTGTTCCAACCTGTTTCGAGTGCAAAATCACTTTGATCTTAATAATGTATTTAAACTCATAGGGTGGAAAAGATTTCAGGAATTTCAAGGTTTAGAAAAGCCAAACACTGCAAAACTTTGAAAGCAGCATAACATAACATAAACAAAGAAAATGCTTAGTGCTTGCAACACTTTACCAGCACTGTAACTTAAAGTCTCCCGCAATTCCCTCACGTCAAAATCAAATAATTCTATCGATTTCAATTTTGTCCGATAATTTCGTCGAAAGTTACAGGGATAGAAAGACGTTTAAGGTCAAAAAACGAAGGATGTTTGTAACCGAAAAGTTTCTAGAACTTAGAAAATTTAATCATTCGTAACTTATTATACTTAATATAAACATTTATTGATACGAAAATAGTAACAAATGCCTCGCGCTCGCAGCCCTTTGCTAGCATCAAAGCCAAAGGAAATTTAGGGTTACCAGTCGTAAAAATTTTCAAATTTTCGAAAACTTTATATTCGTTGTTTATTGTTACTACTAGATCATTACAGTTTGAAAACTTAATGATAAAATCGCTTAATAAAGATATTGTAAATAAATACAAAACCAACAATAGCTGACAACCCTAAAATGTTTTTTTACCAGATTCTTTCTGAATAATGCCTATAATAAGTTCCATATATCATATGAAATTCGTTTTGATTTCATGACTGCACTGGAAGTTATATGGCAAAAAGCTTTACTTTCCTGAGTGAATTTTCAAACCCCAAGACACCAAAATTACCATAGCTAGCACCACCAACCGAATTTCTCAACAAAATTTCTACCAAACATGGCTTAAAGTAAGGTTCAGCTACCGTGTAAATTTCATGAAAATTTAGTAACTGAATCAGAATTCATAGGGCGAAAAACAGTTTTTTTTCTCTATAATTTTTCAAGATGGCACAGAGTTTCTTGCATTCCCAAATCGCTTCTATCAGACCTGCTCCTACTCAATACCAATACATTCTGTGAATTTGAGCTTTATTTGATAATTGGATCGTGAGTTCTCGTGAACAGACGTTTTTAATGCTTAAAATATAAGTGAATTGGAGGAGGGTTACCGTTCTTGTCCGATGTGAAATTTCAAAAGTTTTCTATTAGTTGTATAGACAAAGCATAAAATTTCTATATGAGTTGGTTTTCACTATAAAATACGAGCATTTTTCAGGAGAGTCGATGGTTTGAAAGTTTTCACTTTCAATGCCTGCCGTAGCTGCAGGATTTTCAGCACGTTCATAAAAAACTATACAAGTCTATAACTTGAAAACATCAATATGCTCTGTGAGTTTCACAACGATTTAATAATCTGGTCAAAAGTTATCTTAATTCAAACATTTTCAAATTTTCCCAATATCATTTAATGTGCCTAGCGCACACATAGGGTTAAAAATTTCAAAAAAGTTATCATATTCACATTTGGAACATGTTCAAAATTTATTCCATATATTTTATTTTTTCCAAAAGCTATGTGCTGACAGAAAAATAGGTATGTTTAACATATGACTAAAATGGCCGCCGGCGCCAAAGGGTTAAATGTTATTATGTTTTTATGAAATCTGGCAATATTCTGTACACACACTAATGTATTTTGAAAATTTGAGTTCAATCGGATGGCGCGTTTCTGAGATTTTTTCTACGAAATTTTTTTATGTATATATATATTTATATATATATATATATATATATATATATATATATATATATATATATATATATATATATATATATATATATATATATATATATATATATATATATATATATATATATATATATATATATATATATATATATATATATGCCCGACATTCGCCCGGCTATGCTAGCTGAAAAGCATGCTTGAATGTAAAATGTGAGCATTTCAACGTACTATGTATACGTTTTTATCTTGAATTTGAGCCATTTTGCAGAGCTCTATTTTTTTCTTTACCATAGAAAAGACAACTGTTGTTGTTCATAAGATCTGTTGGCTTAAAATTGTGAAATTTATAATTTACATTCATCCTGCGGCTATTTTTCACTCTATTACATTTTCTATCCGCCATTTTTTTGTTATCGCAAAAACGTCGATTCATTGCGACTTGAGTCAAAAAGCTTCATAGTATTATGTGTTTTTACTTTAAAAAAATATTGCTTCCTGTTTTCCAAGTCATACAAAGCACTCAATGTATTCAAGGATTGGAAACCCTCAAAAGATCAGGCAAATCAAGGCTGCTTGATGTATGAATGATGTCAATTTAAGTATTTATGTATGAAAAACTATTTTGTTGATTCAGTTTAAACCTTCAATAAGCATTGGATTTATCTTAGAAGATACTTGCCCTTTTGATTCTCTTATCTCCCTAGAAATTAATTTTTTTCCAAAAAATTGACTCTCATAAGGCTTTCAAAATAAAATATTAGCATTGGTAAATTTTCAGTTTAAATTATTTTATCAATGTTGAAATGAACTAAATTCAAATAGTTGAAATGATTTAAGAAATTAACTATGTAAATAATCCTTATGAACTTTTGGTGAGAGCAGCATTTTGCTTTTGATTATCTTTCGAATCATTACGAATCCAATCGGTTACGAGCTGATTCTCTCACTGAACTCTTTCAAGCTAAAGGAAAAGCAAAGAAATTTTGAGTCTGGCTCTTTCAGGAACTTCCGCATAACTACACATGTACAATTACAATTCAACATAATTTTAAGTTAACTTATAATTTAGCACAATTTCGAGTAATCGCAATATTCCGAAATGATTCTAGCTGCTTTTTTAAGGCAATTCTTGCCCTGAATGTGTTACCTACCCTTCACAGTAAAACTGCAAGGCACTGAGATAATGTAAACTTGCTTTTGCTTAAGAAAAGTTTTCATAATGCATGCAAGCATACTTAACTTCATTGCTGCTTCATGTAGAATCGACATGAAGGGTCATTAACGTAACACAAAATTCGTTCCAACTAGATTACTACGAAAACTTTTTCTTCATGAAAATACATCACAAAGGTCTGCATTTAACCCCAGTTGCTAGTTTTATAGATACCACAATGCACTTCGCCACAATGAAGCAGTTGTGTAAAGGTATAGCACTTTAAATTTTGCATAGTGACGTTTTTTATCGTTCGTGTTTGGGTATACCATAAGTGAAAACTAAACTTCCTTTTTTTTTTTATTTTCATGTGCATGACGAAACGATTTGCCGTAAAATATGTAAATATAATGTGTGACGAATTCACCTAGGTAGCTTAGCGAATACGTCGATCCGTCAACTTGTGAAACCATTTCTTGGAGGCCTGCTTTTCAATTCTTTAACTAATACAACAGTTGAAATTTTATAATTCTATGATTATTTTCATCTCCAACCATCCATTCAAACACATTTTTCAAAACCATCTCGAAAACAAGTAAAAAAGTTTAATACAACTGCACGTATATACCTAGCATTTACACGGATCGTAATAGACACAAATTTTCCCGCTTTTGTCCTCTCCGAGAAGCAGAAACTTGTTTTTGAATTACTTGCGATGAAGTTACTTGTCCCTATATTGTTTACCTCACCTGGTAGAAAAACGAAAATCAAAGCAAAAATGAAAACATTCAAACTGTTTCGTTTTCCAGCGAGACAATATCAAAGAAGCAAAGAAGTAAGCAGCCCGGCCAGGAAGTAAGCAACCCCTCTGTTTATCCCTACCTAAGACTTCAACTTCATGAGTTCTGGTAGCAATTGTTCCAGCTGTATCGTGTCCTGAGCTCTCTGTTCTTGAAACTCGAATACAATTTTGTAACAAGCTTTCTTTTTGAAACTTTTATTGACTTCAAGTAACTTTTAGTTTAGCCGCTTTATCTTTTGTGTACTGTTTATTTTACTTTGCATAATTCTTTTTGTTTGTTTCTTAGAACGTTGTGTTCTAGCTTCGTGTCATGTAACGAACGGTTTTCGTGTCTTAAATCACTAAAGAAGAGTAATAGGTGTAAGTGTGCTAGTATTTTATGCATGCAAAAATATGTTTCGAGAAAATCCTTTCAGTTTTGAAATGTGACCAGACAACATGTACATCACACCTGTGATCATATTACAGAGAATACTTTGCAACTATTAACACATTGACGGTCATGCACGGTCTTGGCGACCTAAAAGCCCTTAGTTTTGACTAGCAAGAATGTTGAATTGGTGTTAAGTAAAATGATAGTTTAAAAAAATATATGGTGAAAACTCAAATGCAGTATAAAGCTCTTCTCCTGTCGCGTGACCAAAAAAATGAACTTTCATTGTTTAACGATATATGAAACTAAACAGAGTAAAATCAACAATATAATCTGCAGAAGTGCGGCAAGTGTTAATGCTGTTCGAATCGAACGAATCTCTTACCAAAATCGTTTTTGTGAAACAAGTTGCTAGTTTCGATGACGATGCCAGGATTCCCAGGATGTTTAGTTTCGATGACGATGCCAGGATTCCCAGGATTAGCAGTGTGTTGAAGAAAGATTTTCGCTTTGACACTGTCCGCATTGTTAAAAGCGAAAATGCTACGCATGCTTTAAATGATCTGTAAAGCAAAGTTATCCCACGACAGCCCTTGGTGGGTCTAGAGATTGGAACTGGTAGAAAAATTCAATCAAATTTGGAATAAATGCTACAGAAAAAAATTTACGAAATTAAAATTAATAAATGTAGAGTGACTAGTTCCACCACTTTTTTTTACCTCTGATTAAATCAGGTACATATTCAGAAGTAGGTTAACTCAAAGGTTGGTGGACGATCCCTCGTCCGAACTTGCATTCGAACCAACGGTCCAACACACCAGCAGCCAGAGCTCTACCCATTACACTACTCGAGCTCAAGTAATGTGTACCAGCCCCGTATAGTTGATTATTTTGTGACCACTAGCTAAAAGAAGAAGCATAAAATAGTTTTCAGTCTATGAAGCGAAATTAGTATTAAGGCCGGCGATACATGTAAACGCCTGAATTTAGACCGTTTTTCAGAAGCTTATTTAAAATAGAAAGAATAAATGAATCATTTTGAATGTGATAATGTTTATTCACTACATATTAAAATACAAGAATTTGATTTTATTAAGGGGTTAGTCCACTGTTAAACTGCTCAAAATGAACTTTTTTTTTAAACAGCTACCAACAAAAAACTATTCAAGATATCGATTTGAAATTTTACGTACATCTTTATTAAAGCTAGGAGTTAACATTTCCATTAGAAAAAATTGTTAGAAAACAAAATGGCGGCCGCCCCAATAGATCGCCGCAGCACCGCCGAAAAAAAAAAGCAAATTGCGCCTCGTAAATTCCTGGACAAAAAAGGCGTCTGTGAGCAAACTACTAAAAAGATTTCATTAGTTTTGAGTATAAAGGACTGCACGGGCCTAAATTTAGAACAAAAAAAAATTTTTTGAGGATCTGGGAAACATTTTATTGATAAAAAAATTTTTTTTCATCAAGTTTTTTTATTCAAAAGTATACCAAATTTTTTTTTATCGCTTTAGGGCTCTAAAGTTAGGCCCGTGCAGTCCTTTATACTCAAGACTAATGAAATATTTTTGATAATTTGTTCGCTGATGCTTATTTTGTCCAGGAATTTACGAGGCGCAATTTGCTTTTTTTTTCGGCGGTGCTGCGGCGATCCATTGGGGCGGCCGCCATTTTGTTTTCTAATATTTTTTTCCAATGAAAATGTTAACTTTTAACTTCAATAAAGATGCATGTGAAATTTCAAATCGATATCTTGAGTAGTTTTTTTTTGGTAGCTGTTTAAAAAAAAGGTCATTTGGAGCAGTTTAACAGTGGACTAACCCCTTAAATTTTTTTTTTCAAAATGGCCGCCGTATTAACCAATCTCCTGAGACCCTCGTGGCGAAAGACATCACCCGGCGGGATTTTTAGCATCAGGTGCTGCAATTTGAAATCAAAAAATGGGTTGGAGTGTGTTTATTAAACATGAATCTTCTAGTTGAACAAAAAAAAAAGTAAAAAAATCGTGAATTAGCACGCCTTATAAAAAAAAGTACGACTTTCGACCCTTTTTTCGACAGTTTTTTGGTCAAAAATGCTAAATTTTGAAAATGGGTTTTTGGCATTATTGAAGTTCGACTAGAAGCTTATACTATAGAAAAAAACGTGTGCTAAGTTTCATAAGAATCGGCTGAGAACTTTTTGAGTTATCTTGCCCGCCAATTTAAAAAAAAGTCGTTTCGAGAAAAACGCGTAATTTTGACACACAGAAACTCTATAATTACAGCGACTTATCAACTAATCAGCAATTCCAGGCCCATACAGAAGTCCTTCAGTACGTTCAAAGTACTTGTTTTTTTCTCCCAGCTCTTCTTGACACGCTTGACGTGGTTTTTTAGTTGTCAAAGAGCTCCGGCGATTTTCTCGACTCACTAGCGAGGGTCGAGCGCTCCAGTATGGATTCAATAACTTAAGGCGGAGCACTTAAATGAGTTTTTAGTCGATAAATAAAGCGAATTTCATTCTAAAACTTTACAAACATATTTCCTAGATGTTAATTTAACTATTTATGCAAAAAAAAAGGAACTCGAATTTTTGAAAATTTTGCATGTATCGCCCTCCTTAAACAAGTTAGCTGTAAATTTCAAAAATAAGAATTCTCATGAAAATAAGAGTACGTTTTTAAGAAACTCTTCCGTTTTTAGCTCACGAAAATCCTTTACCCTCAATTTCCAAGCTGCAATACCTAATAACTTCAACGCCAAAACCAAATTCCACATTTTTTCTTCTTAAACCTCAACTGCACCCATTTCCATAGGCCCTATTGACCCATGTACGATGTGGAAGCTTCAAATTGCAACCATTTCAAACAAATACACTAAAACTAGTGAGACTACGAACGCCTTCACCTCTCGTTAATTCGGTTATATATTTGAAAACACTCGATACTACGCCCAAAACTATCTTCAATAACTTATTGTTGCTTTATTTCATTTTTAAAGGTGGTGGTAAATGATCAGTTTATAAATATTTATGCATCGATACTTTATGAGTTACTCTAAAACTCTTAGAATAGCAAGTTTGCAATAAACTTACTCCTCTTAATGACTCTTTTCTTAATGAACAACAATATATACCATTTTTGAGTCAAATTCGTAGAATTTTGGCTCAAATTTATTATATTTTCAAGTCTAATTCATATTTTTTCAAAACAAATTCTTAAATTTTCGATATCAATCTGTAAGGTTTCGAGTCAAGAACATAATATTTTTGAGTCAAATTCATAATTTTGTCAACTCAAATTCATAATTTTTTCATATCAAAGTCATCATTTTTGCTAATCAAATTCATAATTTTCACAAGCTAAATTCATAATATTTTTCGAGTTGAATCCAACAATCTTAAAGTAAGTTCAGGTCAGTACAAATTTTTTCTCCTACAACTACGAATTTGACTGGAAAAATTATGAATTTAATTCACAAAAATTATGAATTTAATTCGAATAATTGACATAAAGAATTTTTTAACTTGAAATGGTTTAGATTTCTTAAGGGTAGATCTTCTTCTACCCATCACATGATTTTAGTTTCTGACGTATTTTGTCAGGTGAAAAAGAAAGCCAAATTGTGACCATCAAATATTGGTGCACAAAATTTTGAACCTTGCAATTTCTGGTTCCTTACTCTGAGCTGATATCAGCTCATTTAATTCCAAAGTTTTTTTTTTATCTAAAAGAGGTTGAAGTAGATAGAGTAGAATCAGATAGTTTAAATAATGTTGCAGCCTTTGGCGTAGTGTTGGATTACAGGCTGCCTTTCAACCTCCACTTCCACAAAATCCTATCCGGGGCCAATGAACAGCTTGGTGTCATTACAAGACTTAAGATTTCGAGAATATACTTGGAAGAATTGCCCACTTGCAAAAACACACCAAGTATTCTAACTTTAGTCGAATCGAAGATTCGTTCTTTTTTACGCTTCCGGCTGAACTAAGAAATGATCAGGTTCTTAAATTCCCGGCCTGCTGGTATTCTTGCTAAGGACTTTGAATTTTGTTATCGTAAACCAACCAAATACATAGATCCTGTCAGCGTAAAAAATCATCGTATATCACTCTCTTCTTACATCGTTGGTCGTACCTTTCATGTTATCTTGAACGGCTATTTTCCCTCTTTCTTTTCCTTAGATTTCAGACTCCTCAATCTTCCATCTTTCGCCAACTCTTGTTTACATTATTTACCAATGACCTTCCTAACGATATCCTTGTGAATTCTCTTGCTTTAAATATTTCCAAATGTTTTATAAGTCTTTATCTAAAAAGCCTGATCAAACTACCGTTTTTTGTCTTTTGGAGCAAGGAGATAATCATAAAAAAATTTTTTATCCCAAATTAAAATTTGGTGTATTCTTTTATCACTTTTTAAATAACAAAGGTTACTGCTTGCAAATGAACTCGATACATGTTTTCGTCTTCTTAATTCATTGGTTCGTAGTATAGTCGAATATTGCTCCCAAGTGTAGCCTCTTCGCTTCGTGTACTTGTTTATTGGTTTAGAATCCGCTCAACGTAAGTTTACTCGTTGTCTTCTATTCTAGCTTATCTTCCACATGATCAATTATTATGTTCTCACTGCAGCTGACAATATTCAACATGCCCATATCCGCCAGAACTCATGTAGGGATGCTCATAAATACCGCAGCCGCATCCAAGCAAAGACATAACAGTTCAGTTTTCACTAGGATTCACTCTCGCGTTTCCTAGCAATAATAAAAACTATTGATACAAAAAAAGGCTTCCTTTTATATTCTCATTGGAACGTTATAATGTGGCGCCCAACGTGGGCCCAAACTCAGGACCAGTGGAGATCCAGGCTAGATAATGCTCGTATTACAGATGATGACCGGGCAATAAGAGCAATTAATTGTTGCTTTGCAAACACCAGCTATGACAAGACCTAGTGGTAATTATTGGAATTGTCCAGCGCGCTTCAATGGTGACCGATCAAGGGGAAAAGTAGAGTAGTTTATCGTTTCGGCTTTCATCTACAACCAAGTGGAAAATATCCATGACAGGAACGCAATCATGGAATCACCAATAATACTGCAGGAGATTCCAGCGACCTGGTGCCAAGGCATAAAAGAATATGTCAGCACACGGAACCAACCCACGTATTTACTACGTTCCGCGTTTGCTCTGGCGAAAGCTGCTTACTAGATATTGCTGGAAATTTTTGGTCTCCAGCTACTGACCTCTTCATCCGCCAAAAAAGTTCACTATTGGCAGAACTACTTGCCAATTCTCATTCCAAGAGCCAAAAACTGAATCTGATATTTGGACTCATTAATTTAAATATTAGTACGCACATCTCCAAGTACCAAGTCACTACGTTCACAGAACTCTTAGTGCCCAAGCAATTCAAGAGAAAAGGTGAAGAGAACAGGTGGAGAGAAAATAACTGGTGGAGAGAGAGAGAGAGAGAAAAAAAAAAAACGAATAGGTGGCAGCAGGTTCCAGAAACAAAATACATGCATCATCTTTGCAGACGGTGTGAGGCAGCAGAAAGACGTTCGCTTAACGATAGTGGATTTGCCGTCCAAAAGAAAATCACCCAAGTAACTTTTATGACTCTTCCAGATTTGGACAACGGCACGCTTCTGGGAGTCAACTTGATTGAAAAAACAAATATGGTGTTAAATGTGCCACAGTGTTATTGGTTCTTTGAGGAGCATCCCAAGGACAGATTAGATTTGCTGCAGCATGAGGCCATAGATCTGTCAGGGAAACAAGCACTTCTTGACCTGGGTCGCCGGAATTAGCGGCATTTTTTGATATCAGGAACGTAAGAAGGCCAATCAGCTCACTTTTGAGCAGTGGCGGCTCGTCAGGGTGGGCCCGGCCCGCCTGGCCCACCCTGACGAACCGCTACTGAGTTAAAGTTAAGTAGATATATATTGTTGGTGTCCGCGTATACCTTATAATAGTGTTTTTGTGTTGAGCGGGCCCAGTGGCGGCTCGTCAGGGTGGGCTAGGCGGGCCGGGCCCACCCTAACGAGCCGCCACTGCTTTTGAGTATACCAAAATGAGCAGTGAAAATGGCCACAGTATGTACGGACATCGACATTGCAGAAATCAATATCTTCACTTAAACATTGAGAGATGACGAGGTCCCGGAGCTCTCAGCAACAGAGTGGAATATTCTCCATTAGGTAGACCTCTAGACCCCTTTAACTCAACAGAACCTCCTCCAATACACGTCAAGCATCGTATCAACACAAAACAGAACCATAATGTATTTCTCCTGCAAAACAGAATTCTCCAGTAAAACTATTGTTGCAAAAAGGGTTTTCTTTTATATTATGATAGAAACGTTATAGTGTGCTGAAAAGTTCTGGTGAACAAAATGTATGGTTCAAGTACTTAAGACTCGGTGGCTAATCATTGTTCCTCCTGTGGTGATAAATAATCGTACTGGTACGTTACTGTAGATTGAAATTGGTGGTGGGTGCTGATATTGATGCTACTGATGGTAATGATAAATTTTATTAAACAGGTCGGCTGATGACGTCAAATTAGATATTGTTTTGCTCATTAGTGCCTTACATACTAAAATAAAACCTAGCATTGTGCTATTTATGGTTTCGCATACGACATTCTCTAAACAGTTTGATCAATCGACAGTGCTAAACCATCACTCATAAACACGGCTCGAACTTAGTCTCTCTAAAGTCTCGAAATTTCCATAGCAGCTTTTCAAAAGGATAACGATAATCAACTATTGCTCATACTTTTGTTAACGTATTTCGTACCAAAAATGAAATTCGTCAAAATCGTGTTTATTATCCTCAAAGTAGATATACAATCCCTTTGATTTACACCTTTTCATCTATAAGATATCTCATCTCACAAATAGACGAGAACTAGTTCACCCACAATATTGCGGAAGCTTAACGATAAGACAATTTGTTTCCGAATTGAAGATACGAGTACGTGCTGTTGCTACATGATAACATCTTCTTGCTCGCTTCATCTCTAAGCTTTATCTTCTGCCAAACAGTTGTCCTTCTTAATCTTTTGCAACGCTACTACCAATTCAGTACGTTTCACATATAACTCCAACGGTTCCAGGTATTCACTGTGTGTCGTTACTCATTGACGGCTTCCTAGTCTTTCAGATCTAGCAGGGAAGACCTTTTCACATAAGCGTCCGTGTCGTAACGTTAAAATTTGCACATTTGATAATGACTGTTTTGGTACGTGCTCCGTAAGTTAACTCGGTACACAACAACAGTCTCTGCTTCGCGTCAACGGTGTTATCGTACCTGTACGGTTACCGGAGGGACATTTAAACTTAGATTTGTTAGGGGATAGTTTATATATTTTATAGAAGGGAATAAGGTTAATAAACGATTTTAGTTGAGTGATAATGAACTCGTCGATGTACTGTTGGGATTTAGTTGAGTAGAGAGCTTAGCTCGTTTAACTACTTTGGTAAAACATCTTTGTGAATATGAAACTCAGACAACGTGGTGATTAGCGTACGTTAAGGCAAAAACAATTTAAATAGATGCATATAATAGCGATGTCGTATATATTTGTATAGATTTTTGTTTTAACTGGGAGCACAGTTTGTTAACGTTTCGTGCAAGCAAATTTCACGTTATTTTTGATTGAAACTGTTAATGAATCATGCAAAGCAATCTAAAATCATCGGATTATATTTATATTTTAATCTTTTTAAGCCTCTCATAATTTTTGTTTGTGACTCTTATAATGCTTAAAAATTATTTGGAAAAACTGGTATTACAGTATTCCGAAAAGTACTCACCTGCTTTACTCATTGTTTTGAACCATATTTGTCCTATCGATTGATCATTTATGATAATTTGCAATTATTTTGGAATACTTCATTCACATTAACCAATAATTGTTGTCAACTATTTACTAATCCATCGAATTCTAAGAAAAGAATAAAAATCAACTAATTATATCATTCAATTCGCAATTTGTTCATTCTGTGGAAATCCATAAATACGATATGAAAGACTGTTATATTGATAAAATTGCGATTACTTATCTTGATTTGGTAGTACGTATAAATGTTCCCTTCTAAATTTCACGCGGAAGTTTTTATCTCTTTGGAAAGATGGGAAAAATGTTTTGATGAGTTCAGTTCGTGTGGCTCAAAAACAAGTGGACTGTATCGCGATATTTTATTTGCTAGGGTTTATATTGAATTTAATGCGAGTGATTTCAGAGCGGAGTGCTCTACTGTTGAACACTAAAAAAATATAGTTTGTTGAATTGTTCCCTGCATTTCGGTTAGTTTTATGATTTGAAATAACGTAGCTGTTATGACTCTCCTTCCTTTCATAGATATGAAAGTTTGTAAGAGGTATATATTTAATATTATGTTAGTTGATCATTCAAAAAAAATCAACAATAGTTTCATTTTTTGCCTTGAATTGAAATATTGATGCATAATATGATTTTTTTACTAACCCATCGCTATCATAAATATCAATCTTTTGTCGATTTTGTCGTCATTTTGATGAGTTGAACCAGTTTAGCTGGAATACTGAAATTCAGGATTATTTTATATAGTGCGTTTGGGCTAATACTATTATATGCTTGTTTAAAATATACGTAAATCTATTAGACGTCGTTGTTAAACTTGAAGCACCTCTCCAGCACTTCTGTGATTATAAACAGCTGATCAGTCGTTTATCGCTTGGACTCACATCTAAGACCAAAAGCTTCGTCAGTCTTCCCCAATGACGATGTCAGTCTAGACTTTAATATTGTTTTCTAATATTTTCATTAATATTTTACAGGATGTACAAAATAGTGATGTGCTCCTGTAGTTTTCACACCGTAGTTTTTTTTTCCTTTTTTATCGAATAAAGGCGAAAAATAGCTATTGAAACAACTAAGCGGAGATACTTTGCGCACATAGAGTCCTCATTTCTTTTTAATAATCGAAAACTATTTAATTCGTACGTCAATTCCCTGAAATTTCGAAACACTTACCGAATAGCTTTTCGGTTAACGGTGATGTCGCCTCTTTTCCAGCGCCATTAACCATTTGCTCTCCAGGGAGAAGCATGGATTTATTAAAAGCCATTTCACGTCAACAAGCTTGGTAAAATTTGTCAACTCCGTTGCTGGTTCGTTGGATGCTGGACAACAAGTTGACGTCATCTACACAGATTTCCTTGATTCCTGGTTCCCCTCCTATATTGTTAACCCTACTTGTCGTGTTGTCTTCTAAAGCTGTATTTTTCCCCTTTGCATCCTACACCTGGTGTTCCCCAAAGTTCCATTCTCAGGCCGCTCCTATTCGTATTGTTCATCAATGATCTTCCCAGTTGTTTCAATTCCGTTTCACTCCTCTACGCGGATGACCTTAAGCTTCTACATACTATTTCTTCTTATGAAGCAGGCAGTCTTCTTCAATCAGACCTTACAGTTTTGAGTGATCGGTATGCTGTTAACTCTTTTTCCCTTAATGTTCGTAAATGTGTTGCTATGTCCATTTATATCCTCTCCGCTATTATTTTTCTGCAAGTAGACCAACATTAGGACTTTGGCCTTTTCTTTAGTCCTCGTCTGAATTTTGATCTGTATGTTCAATTCATTTCATCGAATGCGTCAAGAGTGGCAATAAGGAATCGTTCTCTGTAGTTCTCGTTGCTCGCTTAATATCTCAACTCGTGTCCGTCTATTCACGTAGCTAGTACGTAGCATACTAGAATACTGGTCTCAAGTGTGATCTCCTCATTTTGTGTACTTGTCAGGTAAAGTCGAGTCTGTCCAACGTAAGTTTATTCGTTGTCTTCTGTATAGGTTCAATTTTCCCTACAGACCTTACAATGAACGCCTAAAATTGTTAAGCCTTTGTATGTTGCACGTCCACAGATTGTTCACTGATTAATGTTTACTTTACAAAATTTATATTGGCCTCTGTTCTGTCAATATTCCCTTTTCCGAATTTGTGCAGGTCTTTGAACGACTAATCAGATCTCAGTTTTTTCCCCCATCCCTTTTGCGCGTATTTTTTCATTCACCATTATGCCTAGTACTATACTCTTCGCGAAACGAATTCAACGGTCAAATCCCATATAAAAGAGCTTTACTGACGAATTGAAAAGCTCTTTTTGTATGGGATTTGACCGTTGAATTCGTTTCGCGAAGAGTATAGTACTAGGCATTACTGAGAATGCTACGGAATCCTAATGAGCATCAGTTTGGTTCTTTTCATATCATTCCTTTGTTTTAAGAGGCATATTTTTCATTCATTGTAAGAAACTGTTTGCTATAATTTTGCTTATGTTTCAATTTTCTTGTTTTATTTGTTTTTATTATTTTTCATCTTCACTATTACTAACTATTCAGTTTCATTTTGATAATTTTATTATCATTATTATCATTATTATAAGTTTTCTGTTTCTATTTCTTAATCTACTTTATTGTAATAATTTCGTTGCTTATTGTATTTTAATTGCTTATTGAATTTGCATGCACATGCCGTAATTTTTTGTTGTTATTTTTTGTGTATAAATCTTTCCTTAACATTTTATAATTGGATGTATATCCGTGAACTGGATTCTAAACAAATAAATAAATAGGTTTGCACCTCTCCTGCGGTATTTTTTCTTGATCACAGATGTGCTGGATCACTTTATGGATAACGCTCATATTACAGCTTGCACCGCATTTGATTAATTTAGTCAGGATTCCGTTGATTTACGACCTTTTATTGTTTTTCTGGCTTCTTATGACTAACTCGACTTCTTTCAGCGTTGGAAGGACTATTAGAGCTTCATCAGACACGTCTCTCAGCTCTGATATTATTGAACCATGTCGATAATTAAAGATTTATTTAAGATGGCGAGCTCATCTCTCCCCAATTTGGTGTTGTCTTGGGCTCCACGTCGTTGACTTTTCATTTCTTTCAAGTTTTTGGCAATGCTTTTCAATTGCTCATAATAATATTTATAATTCTTAAATCTGATGATCTTATTCACTGCTTCGAAATGTCATTTGAAATGTTACGGACGTTAATTATAAATTTGACCCGAGTAAACAAAAGTAGGTCCAAAAATCAACCTGATAAAAACAAAAATTATAACATACATAAACAAAAAAGAGGGCTTTAATATATAAAATATAACTCTTAACGAGTATGTTTTGCAAAAAATAGTTTTATTTTTGTATTCAATTGCGAAATTGACTCTGATGATATAAAGTGGAGAGTAGAGCTCCCTTCAGGCAAATAAAAGTGGAATGGCAAATCAGATACAAGTATGAGCTATGCGAAATACATTCAGATCTAGATGTATCCATAATCATAAGAATGTCAATGCTATAATAGGTAGACAACAAAGAATCGAATATCAATTACCTTAGGAGAACTCAAACGCAAAGGGGAGGATCCAGGAAGCACTGGTGTAACTTTTTCGCCACAGGCTGGGACGAGACAATTAGGGCGTCATTAGTCTTGAACACTTAAATTGTGTCCAACAGAAAATCGAATTCTCTATTCAATCTCAATAATATATTTAACTGTTTTAACGTTATTAATTTTGTGTTCGATTCTACATCCGTTTATAAAAGAAAATTTTTCACACTTATTGGGATCCCCAATTTCTGATATTTTCTCGGAGTCTCTCCAACAGACTTTTCAATTTGGTCTTTTTCCATATTTTTGGTTCTGTGATTCCAGTCTTTACGAAGCTTCTTCACTTTGTTGAAGATTTTTTGGGTTTTCTCTAAATTGATTTAAACAATTGCTCAATATTTTTAGACCTGCCAAAAACTACCAAATTTACACGATGTCTTTGAAAGTATTGTATTGTATTCTTCGCGTAGTGAGCAGGAGCTAAATCAGGCCAAAATATTATTGGTATGTTATGTTTTTTTTGCAAACGGTAGTAAAAGTTTCTGAAGGCATTCCTATTCCGAGCTGATAGTGCCTGTTATAAACAATGGGGTGTCTTTTTTAACTGTATTCACAAATGGCCTGCCTAACAAGTACTTTTGCGCCAAACTTTTCGAACTAAATTGATTTTTATTCTTGTGGAAGGTTTTCTCCTGGCAACAAGTAGTAAAATTGAGGGCCCAGAAGCGTATTGAAGTCCAATTTGAGGTGCGTTTCATCGTCGAAAACAAGGAAGAAATTGTTATTCAGCATTTGGTTGTAAAAAAATGTCGCCATCTCAATGGATTTTCTCAATAGTTCTGTACGTTTTTTGGTTGTTTCTATACCGTGAACACAGAGCAGCAGCAAATTTTGAAAGATGCTTTGAAGCATGCACGATTACGAGAGCAAACTGAAGTTGCGATTAAATATCTTCGAATAAAAAGAATATTGTTTTATTTTACTCCCGCATGAAAACTATACGAGTATATGTACGTAATAATCGAAAACATGATGTGCTTCTAAATGCTTTTCATGCTCGAAACACATGAAAATAAACATATAGAGTTACGAAGATCCAACTCAACTTTATTGCGCAACAAAATTTGATCCAACCTTAAACTTTGTTTAACATTAATTTGTTTGAAATTTTCAATTCCGGTTGTTCTTATAGTTTACTGGGATATGGGAGTAGACCTGCGATTAGAATGTTTTCTCGAATTGCGTTTCACAGTCAGAATAGCTAAATTGATGTACAACGAAAAATAAAATTATAGTGAAGTATAAAATTATAGCGAATTTCACTATATAAAACCTGATGCATTTGAAATTCTAACAAAAATGAAGTCTAGGTTGGGATCTATGCTTTGCTGCTAATTTTTTTTTTGCTGCTTAGGTAGGGAGCACTGTATCGAGTTCATGAAGGAAAATATTACTCACATACATTATTTTAATCAATTGGACACACAAAACAGTCGTAAAACATTATTACAACAAGTTAGTAACAGACCATTATACCATTTGAAAAATATTTGCATCAAGTTTCAATTAGTGACAATGAGATGTGATATGTTTCGTTGCCTTTAAGTATTTTTAGAGTGGAGTCTTCGAAATGGCAGAGATTTAAAGTAATCGAGGTACGTTTTGTTCATGAAATATGTTGACATAGATAAACGTTATATCAAAGACGGAGAGTAATGATTCATTTGTGGTACGTATCCATCCAGTTTGGGCAATTCAAATGCATTTTCAAACCAATTGCAGTTAAATGAATAAATTAAATATCTTTAACGTGATTTATTCATTAGATTGCGTTTTTTTTAAATCAATGAACTTATTTGAAATAATTTACATACATCTGTGTGAAAAAATAAAAAAGACATCAGATTTTGAATTAAAAATTTAATTTAACTCGCTCGCGTCGTTTTGTATTAAACCTGCTGAATTATTGACAGCTATCCTTTTACAGAAAACTAGCATTGAACCGAAATTCAGCATAATCTCTTGCCATTAAATTCAAAACAAATTTTTTGTAAGCGATCTATTCCCAAACGGTAACAAGTAGTGTGTGTAGGTTCCCCATAAGTCATCTTCTGCCAGAGCTGTAAAAGTGGGGAAGAATTGAAACAAGTTTTTCACCTCTTCTGCAAATGTCCAGCCCTTACTAGAACAAGAACACAGTCCTTTGGCTCATATTTGTTCACAAGTGTAACCAAAGTAACGTTGGTTTACCTGAAGAGGATCACCCAATTCATCATGGACTCGATATCTACTTAATTAACATTGCACACTGCATTATGCGCCATCAGAACGTGCTTTTGTGCGCTTAGGGATGCCTTTTCCGGAGTCTGCTGGAAAAGACTGCTGCCATAATATAGTAGTGATTATTTGTTCTTTACCAACCCATGATCTAAAGACTGTAAGTGTGAAGTGCAGCTATGTGGAAAATATTAAAGTGCAACATTAGTAGAAACATGGAGAAGTCGGTAGTCCTGCGCACTAAGATGCCAGTTCACAGAAGCGATCTGCTGGTTGCGGATTCAAATCATACCGTATGCTCATGGTTTGATTTGTTCGCCTTGTGTTGTTTTAATAGCCGGCGACTGGGCATAATACCAGCACTTCAAAGGAATAAAGAATGGCACTTCAAAAGAACAGTGAAATGAATTGTAATCGGCTTCCCCCATATGTGCCTCCTTACCTCCATAGCTAAGCATTTGCTTCACAAGGGTGATTCGTTGAATTTTGAGTAGGTATAGGGCCGGTTGAGCCAGACAGTCGTGACGTCACAGGCGCCACAAACCGGTTTCGAGGCAAGGGTAATAATTCACGTTATGATCCTGCATACACGCCAATGCATAACACCACAGACGCAAGTTACAGACACCAGTAATTGACCTTGTAAGAGGTCATTTACCTTTTATCACACACACACACACACACAAGATTTTTGCCTAGACCGGGTAGCGGTTAAAGTCCACTGGCCTGAATAAGTGTAATTCTGTATGATTATTCAGGCCAGTGGACTTTAACCGCTACCCGGTCTAGGCAAAAATCTTGTGTGTGTGTGTGTGTGTGTGTGATAAAAGGTAAATGACCTCTTACAAGGTCAATTACTGGTGTCTGTAACTTGCGTCTGTGGTGTTATGCATTGGCGTGTATGCAGGATCATAACGTGAATTATTACCCTTGCCTCGAAACCGGTTTGTGGCGCCTGTGACGTCACGACTGTCTGGCTCAACCGGCCCTATACCTACTATTTTGGCATCATCATAGAAAAAAATCAAAAATATAATATGACAAATTACCAAAAAGTTCTGTTTATTTAATGCTTATGGCATTACATTCGCGCATCAAGTATATTAATAGGTGAACCATTCTCCAAAAGTTGTTGAGGTTAGGCTTGCCTCTATGTTAGGTCTTCACGTTATGCCTAAATGTTTTTTGACATTTACTTGTCCAAATAATATGGATTTGACTAATAGTTCATCCTCTTCTCCTGTTTAATTAATGCCCTGTTATTTCTATTTATATTAGGCAGGCCACACCGCTTAAAGCACTTTTCGATTAAGTATGAGTATGAATGTGCCAAATTTTCGTCTGAATCTACTCGGGTATCTACGAGGTTCAACCGAGATTTATAAGATTCACAAAGATGAGCAATAGTAACTTTTTTGCAAAAGACTAGTCTAGGTGAGTGTCTCGATCTCCTGAATTTCGAATATGATGAGAAAGAAATGGCCGTTGGATCTGAAGATAATCTGCATAGGACCGTACCAAATAAAGGGAAGGTAGCCGTCACCACTTTTCTCTTTTATCTAGAAAACGCGGAAGTGATAGTCCTAACCCAAGAAAATGGGTCGCTAAGGACCGAGTCTATGGATTAGATATTGACGACACTTCCTCGACAATCTGCAGGTAAACAACTACACCTCCAACTAAATCTGCAGGTAAACGAAGAGCCTGTATTCTCATCACACTGAAAAAACACATAGCGCCAGACGCCATAGTTTATAGACTTCTGGTGCCCTGTACATAGTCGATATCGGGATTGCGATCAAATATAGCGCCACACGCCATAATACATGGTGAAAAGTATATAGGAACAGGCGCTATGATTATAGACCTCCACGTCATGTACTATAGTCCTCCACGTCATGTACTAAAGACTAGAATACATGGCGTGGAGGGCTATAAGCATAGCGTCTGCTCCTATGTACTTTTCGTCACGTACTATGGCGTGTGGCGCACAATCCAGAAATCGACTTTTAACATGGCGCCAGAAGTTTATAAATTATAGCGCCTGGCGCTATGTGTTTTTTCAGTGTATATGATGAAGAAAGGCATTTCTTAAAATATTATACTCTTTATGATACTGCTCATAAAATAAATACTACCAAGTTCTATGGAAAAATCAAATAAAATTTAACTTATTGAATATTGAATACTATGAACAAAACTTTATTGAATACTATGAACAAAAAATGTATTGCCGGTTTGAAATATATTTCCTCTTGATAAAAAAGAAAACTTTGAGATAGCTAGAACGCAGAGGCCAGTAATTGGATATGTAATATAACAATGATATTAGCATATAACATTACTCGAGAATGAATCGTTACTTTTCCTTGACAAAACTTATCGATTTTTTCAAACGTAACTTATGAAAGAAAGAGATTGTCAGCTAAATTTTTGCTTAAACTAATACTTTAACTAACCTCCCGGATGTCCTTGAGTTGAATTGTAAATTGAAAATAATTGTTTTATTACAGTAAAATAGAAGCTCGACTTCAAAACATAGCACTTACCTCAATTCATCCAAATCGGTATGACGACTGAAGCCATACTACATGGCTCATGTTACTATGTAATACAGCGTGTGAGGCTATAATTTCTGCGTCATGTAATTATGGCGCTGGGAGCCATATTGCATAGCTCAGAATGCTATGTACATAGCGTATGGGACCATAAATAATGCGCTATGTTACATAGCTCTGGTGCCATGTGGTTTTTTTCTGTGCAAGAAGTTTGTAGACGTTCTCGTTCTTCTAAACTTACATGGCAAGGAAAGGACTGTTTTGATTGACATGGATCCTGAGTTATTTCGGGGCAATTAATACAACATGACGCGAAATGAAGGCCCATGACACTAATGAGGAGAGGACAACAACCGAAAATACACGGCGGATCCCACTAAATACAGGTGCAAATGCGATTACACATAATGAGTTTTGGGGATCTTTAGACTCCTGCGATAGAGCTGCATCATTGTATGATATCATCTGCTTCGATAACCTTGCCATAGCAAATCTTGGCAATGAATCCACGTGCAATATCCACCACAGAAATGAAGTTCTAGATGTAACTCTGATAAATGAACACGCTGCGCAGCTTTTCACGAGATGAAGAGTTTTGCAGGATTGGTCACATGCACCTGGCATTCACACAAAGAGGGTTGCAACAAATGGAGGCAAAACTTTATTTAAATTCCAGTCAGCTTTCTACACTGATCTG
Source organism: Nemotelus nigrinus (assembly GCA_947369275.1). Lineage (NCBI taxonomy): Eukaryota > Metazoa > Arthropoda > Insecta > Diptera > Stratiomyidae > Nemotelus > Nemotelus nigrinus. Next base: position 120,316,551 of record OX376374.1, read on the forward strand.
GACCACATTCTTGTGCTCTCCTTTCACGAGAATATGAATAAGGCAGTGATGTCCTTAATTGTTGCATTCAACAATGCTTCAGTGCGGTCGCACAACTTAAACTGATCTATAGGGAAAAGAAGCCCAAGTAGTGAAACAGTGACATTGAAACTATTTGCGGTAAATGCAGAAAGGACTTGCATCTTGCCAGTCAAACAAACAAAGAAAAGGAAAAATCTTTTTGCGAAAATATTGCAAGTACGAATGGTTTGCATCTGAAAAATTGTGATCCATTAAGTTGTGGGATGTTTAGGCCTCTTTCTGATTACGAGGAAATATCTCCAAAATTTCCGTTAAAATCACATAAGAAATCAAGTTGAATTCCTGTTATTTCTAGTGCGCTAACAAAATAGATTGTTAATTCTTTTTGCCCATTGCAACTTCTAGAGCCGAAAATTCCGGCTGATATTCAGCGGCTATTAGTGAGTACTGTACTTTGGTCGACGGCCATGTACAATTCCTGCTTAAGACTTTCGTACATTCCTTTTAGCTGACAGGAAATGACAGTTATATTCATTTCTAAGACAAGGAAAGCATCACATGCTAAACTAAAGGATTTAAGATCAATTTATCTAACCTCGTTTCTATTGAGACTTCTACAAAGAGCTAAGGCGTATTGGATTACTAGCGTTTTAAACTCAACTCTGATCTGAAAATCATAGCTTACAAATACGATGGGTACTCTTGCCAATCTTGCCATCTTCCCATCCCCAAACTATTATGTGCGGAGAATGTTGTTCGTTGGTTGAATACATTCGTCGCTATACCATTCGCCTTTTCTCCACCGAACTTTGATGGTTCCATCTAGACGAGTCAAATTAAACTTTAAATCGTCAGAGAAATCAATTCGTTTACAGTCTTTAGAAATTGAAATAGCGCTGCATACTCTTGTGGAACACGCTGAAAAATCTTTCGGGACATCGAGGGAGCGTTAAATTATGTGTTTCCTCAGGTGATTGTAGCAGGTCTCCAAAACCTAAATGTTTATTGGAAGCTATTTAAACATAGTTAATTATTCAGAAATAGTTATTCAAAAACCAGGAGGCTCAGCCAACGACAACTTTTTATTAGGTCTAGGGGTTGAAGCTGGTATCGATACAATTTGGAAGATAGCGTTGCAGAGATTGAAAAGCCAAGATCGATAGCAAATTTTTGAGCATAGCTTTAATAATAAGACCACTTCCCGGAGGTTTTTAGAATAATATGTTGCTTCTTTTAAGCTCAAATTTTGATTAGTTGTGAGTCGTGAGCATTGAAATCAGGTGAAAAGTTTCATGTTTCTGTGGTAAAAGGTATGAAAACCTATTTTTGGTGAATAAACGGTGGATTTCTCTGCATCACTTCTGGCCTATTGTTCGTTGGCAGTTCTGACTTAGCTTGCTTTAGGGTAGTTTTGTTATATTTTCGATCGCTTTCCACAGCGTATAATCGGTATTTTCAGTGGGAGTGAGGTTCTCCAAGAATGTAAATCGTTATTTTTTGCAAGTGCCAGCCTGGGCTGTCTCGAAGCTTTATTGAGAGAAAAAAGCGTTAGTTAGGGATGACCTATGTCCTTTTACTTATATTTTTTCCTGTATTAAGACTTAACTTAATAAGAGAAGTTATTTTCCGAAAGAGCCGAGAAGTTTTTTATGATTTATAACTTAAGCCTCAGTCAAAATCGTATTTTGAAACGGGTTGGGTACAAAATCTCGTATTACAATATCTCGTTTACAAAATCCCGATTACGAGATCCCGCATTATAAAATCCTGCAACATAAAATCACGTAAGACAAAATCCTGTATTACAAAATCCCGTATTACAAAATCTCGTAATACAAAATCCCGATTTAAAAATCCCTTAGTTTCGCGCCTGATTCTATATTATGCAAAACTACGGGATTTTTCCTTCAGCTCTTGTAGCTATTGTAGCTAAAACGACGATAGCTTAAATTGATGGAGGAGAATCAGACAAGAAATATTTGGCAAGGTACCAAAAATTAAAAAAATTATTAGAAAAAGGTCTGAAACTAAAACAATCGGTTATTTAAGAAGAATCGCGTACAATATGTCTTTATGTTGAAATTTATTCCTAAATAAAAACTTAAATCATTGTTTTTCTTATTTCATTTTATGAATAGGTTTCATACCACGAGATTTTGAGTTTCGGGATTTTGACTTTCGGGATTTTGACTTTCGAGATTTTGTTTTTCGGGATTTTTAAGTACATGATTTTGTATTTTGGGATTTGGGAATACGGGAATTTCGCAACATACGGGATTTTGTTAATTCGGGATTTTGTGATTCGGGATTTTGATACAATTCCTTTTGAAGCATTTGACTATAACATCTTATGAAGTTTTGGCAACAAAGAAAGATAATTTGAGCGATTTCGTAAATTATTAAAAATTATATTCAAAGGGTAACATTTTGGATATGGCCTTATCGCTGAGTATATCTTCTTCTTATTTAGTGCAATAAAAGAGATTGTAATGCTAAGATTCTACATTTTTTTTGCATAATCAACGGAATAGGAAAAGTTTGTACTCTTCTTTTTGGCGAGCTGATAATAAAACCACGAATAAATGGAAGACTAGTGCAAATCGTAACAGAAACTTTATATCAGTGTTATTGCCTAACAAGACAACCAGTAAGTTTTTTCTTGATGGTGAGCTGCAGCGAAAATTACATAGGGTTCTTTTTGACGAAAGCTTCAACACATTTGGTTTGTAAAAATTGTCCATGTTTCCCTAAACAGAGTTGAATTTGAAAATTAAGATGCATCACATAAACACGCAATAGATATTGAGATGTATATTATGTTTGCAAGAATTATCTGCAATATTTCTTCTAAATTAGGTCATGTGTTTAAAATTTTCATTTCACGTGCCTTAGGATGATTTGCAGAAGTAAACGGATTTTCCAAAGTGCGAGAGCAGTTAAAACTTGAAATTTTTGTGACAAAAAAGGTTTAGTCACAATCAAACCCAGTTACAAAACAGCACCAGATGCTTCAATAATAAAGCACATCACTTTTAAGGTTTATATAGGCAGTTAATTTGCCCTTGATTTTAATAAATGTCGGATATTTGATAGCAATATGCGTTAAAATAATATATTTTGCAAGTTCATGTGACTGAAAATGAATTAATCAGTCTGCAAAAGGCGCAACCCTTTCACAAGTTAAATTTTGTCAATTGCATGGATTTGGCTGTGTTTACTCTGCTGCCGTGTTCAACAAAGATATCTGAATAGCATAGTTGATGTGTCATAAGTTAAAACATGCACAAATCGAATTGAATATTAAATAAGCTCTCGCATTTGCATCAACAATTGCTAATTAATTTTCAATAGATAACGAGAATAATTATCAAAAAGTCTAATTGCTTTTGACTAGATCATCAGCATACAAATTTGTCCAAACATACTGATATTGCTAAATAACATAAAATCAATAGTAATTTAATGGTCGAATGATTGCATTCAAACAAGATACAGGTTAACCAATATGGATTCTATTTAAATGCTGCACGCTGCGCTGCATTCGCGTTAATGACAGTCGTATAGTTTTTTTTGAGTAAACAAGCAAGTTTATCCATCTATCTATACAAACTGAACGGAGTTCAATTTGCGGTGGCAGGAACAAGTAAATACCGCCCGCTAGCTGGAAGATCTTAATCTGCTACAGATTCGAATGAATGGCTTCAGCTTCACCATCATTATTCGAACATGCATAAGATTCTTGCATACATTATCGACAAATGAGTGCGTTGGCTTCAGACGAAGTCAATTGACTGTCCATTCGAGTTGATAAAAAGCTCTGTTGGATAGCTATATTTGCGTTGATATCACAATGTATGTACAAAGTACAACCTATCATTACTCACATGAGAAGCGCACGGCTGCTTTTTTTTATCTGATTCATTCGCCTTAAAAATGTATCATTTGAGTATGGAAATTCAAAAGTGGATATTTCCGATTCCATTCCGGATGAAATAAAATTTTCAGAATAAATTTTTCCTGGTATTTATTAAATGCCTGAATGTTTTTATGGAAAACAAAAACGAAACCAAGTATGATTGTTGAAAATCACCCACGAAAAGCTTTCGAAAACGTAAAAATAATTGCCAATTAAGAATCTGCATTTCTCGTGGTAAGGCTTGAATCCCTTTTTCAACGAATGTTATTTACAGTTATCAGAATAAATGGTACTTTTCATTTACCATGCGCCCATTTTGGGACCATTGAACCTTGATGGAATCTTCAACATCATATGTAACACAACATCAACTGGTAACGGCGGAAGAATATATTTTGGAAAATTTGATTCAACTTGATTCTAGTAAAAATTCAATCTGGTCAATTTATTGCTTGAATTGAAAAGAATGGAAAAAATCGTTGTCGATTTGGTGGCTATTGACTAAATAAGATGATAACAATGACGTTATTTGTGATGATGCTTAAAGCTTAGAAATTTAAAATTCAAATTTTCCTTGTATGGTCCATTAAGCTGGGAAATGATGTCGTGTTTGAATGCAATGCCCAGAATCGATTCGATGACCGGTTTTCATCAGAAGAGTAGGTGAAATTAGAAAGTTCTGGTATCATATAACAGGTCGAGGTTGTTCTGAATAAATTTACGGGCGCATTTAATCTTGGGTCCATGGTGTGCGATACATGATAGCTTTTTGTAGAAAAGATAAGAAAATGTTGAATATTAATGAGGAAAAAGAACTTCGATTATTTACGACTTAAAGGCTCATCTTAATGAAAAAGGTCAATACCCTATTTATGGGCTTCATGCTATGCCATGATTCGAATGAAACAAATTTTATGATTGAGACAGAGTTGAAAATTATACAAAGCTTAGGGCGATGACCACTTTAATTTGGAGCCCTATCTAGTTTTCATTCTTTGACACTGGTATTCAGTCCTCTGGTTAAATCGAAGTGTTTTTTATCTTCGTTGAATTGATAAAGTTGAAGCTGGCTTAAAAATAGTAAAAATTAAGGTTTGATGTCTAAAAAAATTTATATTTCGTAGCCCAGTTTTACAGATCCATCGACTAAGCTCCAAAATTGGCTAATGTAATAAAAAAAATTGTTTTAAAATTTTTGCACGAAGTTTCGTTATGGCTAGCTCCTGATCTAATGAGGATCTAATAATCCTGAAAGACATACAGATTATATTCGCATCGTCAAGCTTAACGCGTGCTCTTCAGCCTTATACGCCATCAAGATAAGAGGGATGTGTCGATCCCAGTCCCTTGAGTTCTCCTCGACCACCTTGGCTAAATGTTTATTCCGCGTGTCGACCATTGCACCAGACTAGTGATGAAGAGACATTATTCTTGTTTTTCGAATCCTCAGCAGCTACCACACTTCGCCGAAGATTCGGGACTCGAAGTCTCAACCTTGATCAGAATGCAGTTTACAGGGTACGCCATACCTGCTGACCCAATGCAAAATCATTTGCTACGCTACTGTAGCTGCCTCTTTGCTTGGAATAGCGTATAATTTTGACCATTTACTGAAGTAATTGGCCACGACCCGAGTATATCAATTTGTCTACTTGGACTCAGGGAAGGGCCCAGCGATGTCCACGGCAATTCTTTTGAACCATACTCCTAAGTTGAAGGTTCGCAGCTGTCTCCTTGTTCTTCGTTTTCAGCCTTCGACGGAAGGGCAGGTGATACATTTTCGTTACCAATCCTCTACATCTTCTCGAGCGCGGAGCCAATAGAACCGTTTTCGCGCTCTTAATTTCTTCAAGCGAAGCTGTTCTAAATCATTAAAAAAAGGGTAAATGTCTCAAATGTTGTAATTATTAAAATTCAATTTATGGACACGTCTATTAATATTTAGTAAAAAAAAGTCAAAGAAACATTAAATTTAGTATTTTTCTGAGTGTTCTTAATTTTGGACTCGTATAATTTTTTCTCGACTCTGCGTAATGTACATCACAAATATGCATCACAAATATGCATCTGTAAAAAATCAATTTTCAACTATTTCACTGCTGACGAAAATGACCCCCACATAATAGTCTACAACCTCTGATTGATTTCAGTTTGTTTCTAGTATAATCGATTTTTAAATAATTCCACAAGAAAATAACTAAATTGTGAGTGAGCTAGTTGTAGCTGAAATGTGGCGCGTCGTAAATTTTCAGCCTTGGTTTCAATTTAATGATTAATGTACCTTTTTGCAAATTAGAATTCTGCTGCTTCGAATTCAATTTTGTTATCACTAGTTTTACGGTTTAATAGTTTCCGACTCGTAAAAACTTTTTAAAACTTGACAATCAACGCCATATAGCGTTTAAGGAAAATAAATCGGATCAAAAAAATATAACTAATAGTCGTCAAAGCCAGATTGAGTGTTGTCATTTTTGTAAATGTTGAATCAGATTTTAAATTTGCTAAACAAAAAAAAAAATGTAAATCCAATGATAACAATAATTGATTCAGCAACGAATATTCTGAGAAACTACATATTTTCAGAATAAAAATATAATCTGCAAACTATTTTAATAATCTTCGATTAACAGTGATTTAATTGTCAAAAGAAGATTATTACAGCACTGTCCAATTGTAGGATTGGCAAAAAATAATTTAAAAAATAAACAATTAAGCATCGTTTTGCCAATGGGTTTTGTTTACTCTAATATGAATAACGTTTTGGCTATCATTTTTTCGTAAAGCTATGTTTCAATACGAAGCATTGAATAACATGATACTCAGCAATTATAGCAACTATTATAGCAACTTGATCTTCAGCACTTATAGCAACTATAGCTATTTAAAAGTCTCATTAGCCATTTTCACGAAACAAGACGCCAGCAGGCGGAAACGCTAAACATTCTATTTTAAAATTAATTAGGGACATTTTAAGAAACGGTCCAACATCTTGCACGACTCAAAAATATGAGTTTACGAGACGGTTTTTAGCAATATCATAATGATTAGGAAAAAAAATCATTCGGAAGTTGTATTGTACCAATAATAACAATAGCCTCGTTTATAACGTGGTTTCAAACCGGCTTAGGATTAGTCAAACCACGTTGTATACGCGCAGTGGATTGACTTGAGTTAAGTCGATCCGATCACAAAATTTTACTGGATTGGATCGATTTGGGCGTTAAAAGACGCGCATCGAGCGATTGAGGATTGAAAAATTAGAAGCTCACTTGAGTTCTATTCATATATGTGACGTTACGATGCGATATACTTCACTTTAGTAGAACTTGCAGCATTTTATTCGGTTAATCCACTTTAATCCAGTCACACCAAAAACCTACTTTGAAGTTTTATTTCAATCCAAGTCGGTCTAAGCCAGTCCAAGTCGATCTGCATTATAAACGCCGCTTATGATGAGTGATTATATCCGTTCAGTAATCATCAATGATAGGGCCCAATTAGGTTGCAGCTTCGGAGATCGGACTTTCTGACGTTTTAAGCTGTATAACCAGACCACCTCATTCTGCTGGAATCCTGATGAGTTCGCCTTTAGGTCATATCTGGTTTTAATGCGTTCGGTGGTACCTTTGATGTTTTTCCGCATAATTCGATGTATTTGGTCCAACCGTTGCCTTAGTTCGCTTTCGTACAGACGGTTTGAGGTTGCTCGGGAGGGGTTCCAAATATTGCACCAGCTGGTATACAGAGAATGTTCTCAAATATAACTCTGGCTGGTGCTTCGCCCGTTGACGCGTGCTCTGCTGCCTTATAAGCCATCAAGCAAAGAGGGATGTGTCGATCCCAGTCTCTTTGGTTCTCCTCGACCACCTTAGCCAAATGTTTACTCAGCGTTTTGTTAAGCATTTCAACCATTCCATCGGACTAGGGACTGGAGATTATTCTTGTTTTTCGAATCCCCAGCAGCTCACACATTTCGCTGAAGATTTGAGTCTTGAAGTTTCGACCCTGACCAGAATGCAGTTTGCAAGGTACGCTATACCTAATAATCCAATGTAAAACAATTTGCTTCGCTACTGTAACTGCTTTTTGGGTTGAAATAGCGTAGAATTTTGACCATTTACTGAAGTAATCGGCCACGACCCGAGTATACCGATTTCTCCACTTAGACTCAGGGAAGGGTCCAGCGATGTCGACGGCAATTTTTTCGAACCATACTCCTAAGTTGGAGTTTCGCTGCTCTCTTCTTGTTCTTCGTTTTCAGCTTTTGACGGAAGCGCAGGTGGTCAATTTTCGGCACCAATCCACTACATCTTCTCGAGCGCGGAGCCAATAGAACCGTTCTCGCGCTTTTTCTAGGGCATTGTTCTCTGGTGGCCACCCGACGTTCCTTCATGCATCTCCTGTAGTCAGGGGCGGATTTGCCACTAGGCCCGGGCTTAGGGCGGCAAATTTCGGTGGCGGCAAATTTTCGATTTTTTTTTTGGGTGGCCACTTTCCGATTTTTTTTTTTGGGCGGCAGTTGTTTTTCTGTCATATATGCACCTATATCCGAGTTGAATGAGCCTAACACCTCAAGCCAACCGAATTCTCTAAAAAATCAATGCAAAAAATCACCTCTGATGATTTTTTTCGGATATTAAAAAGTTTGACTTATAATAAATATCGAAATGCGATCACCGTCAAAGACCAAAAAAACTCAAAAATACCTAAAAAGTACCTAGAAAGTATCTGAAAATACCTAAAAAGAGCCTAAAAAGACCTAAAAAGATCCTAAAAACAACCCAAATAATACCTCTTCAATTTAGGAAAAGCTTATCAGGGGTAAATATTTGCGCACATTAATTTTTCAGAGAATTTTTTTTATTATTATGGTACAGGGCATATCAATTATATGCGAATCTCTTTATTTTTGACGTGTTTTTTAGATTGTACTAAATTACTGAAATTAATTTCTATAAACAAATTTCTAGAATATGAAATCTAGAACAACATAGGTCAAAATATTTCGGGTTCATCTTTAACTAATACCATATCGAACATTAGTTTACAGTAAATATAGTTGATCTCAAGTCAAGTGCGGAGTCATAGTTGATCTCAAGTCAATCAAACTTTGAACGGAATAGTAAGATTACTCATAAAAATATGAGCGGAGACGTTGGAAATATATGCGATGTAAAGGTGTATACGGGTTTGGACTGTTAAAAATTGGTATTTTTGGATTTATTTTTTTTTAGGTTCTTTGCCGTGTGTGTATTTTAATCATTATTTGTGTGGCAAGGGCGCAATAATAGGGAATTTTCACGAGCGAACCGGTGCCGATTTCGCTTTGATATTCATTTTTTGTGAGCTCGGGCGCAACGAAAAACAGCGAAGTATTCTTGGGAATCGAAAAAAAATCGCGCATTGTTACATATAGTATAATTCACAAAAAGGGCGGCAAATATTGCTGAGGCCTAGGGCGGCGAAATGGTCAAATCCGCCCCTGCCTGTAGTACCTTTTTTTAATCGGCTTTTTACAAGAACAATTTGCATCCTGCATTATATACCGCCCACAGTTTCACATTTTCGCTTCAGCACGCCATCCTCAATATGGTAAGAGTTTCATTAGGCAAACTAGCTTTTCACTACTGTGCCATGTTCTGATACATCCTTCCGTTCTTGACGTCCCGTGGACTCCTTCCATACGAGCAATGGCCCGATTTTGTCGTCGGCTGGCTGATGTACTTCGATGACCACCCTTCGTTTTTTTTCAACCATTAGTAGCTATAGCTTCATGATTGGCTCATTTTCCTCTAGATGGTGGCAGTTCCTACAGTTGGCTGGGCAACGATGACGAGACAACGCATCAGCATTACCATGAATGGCTCTTCTTCAATGGACTATCTCTTAGTCGTACGATTGATCTAGCGACTTGCCCTCTGGGATTTTCGCCACCTCAGTAAAGCGTGATTTGTTCGGAGAACCAATTTTTGCTCATGTAAGTACTTCTGGAATTGCTTTGTAGCCCTCATCATAGCCAGTAGTTTTCTCCTGGTTACACAGTAATTCTTTTTCGCTCTTTGAGAGAACTTGACTGAAGTACGACAACACTTTTTCCTTACCATCTTTTTACTGGAAATGCACTGCACATATGCCTCTGTTTTTCGTGTCGGTGTCAGAAACAAATATCTTCTCTGGCTACGGATATGCCAGCACAGAAGCTTCACACAGCTTCGCCTTTAGTGTCTTAAATTTCTGACACTCATCGTTCCAAGAAAAGGGTTGGTTTTCCTTGCTCAGCTGATGTAGGCACTTGGCTATTCTAGCAACGTCCTTGACGAACTTACGGTAGTGTGTAGTTAGTCCCAGAAAACTTCGTAAGTGGGGTTTGTTATTTGGTGCTGGCCAACTTTTGACGGCATCTAATATCTGAGTGTGCACTTTTTAGAGCTCAGTTTCAAATTTACTGGTCGCAGCCTTGAGGGCACATCTCCCAGGTTCCGTATATGCTGATCGAAAGTTTTCAGGTATACCAGGCGTGTCTTCCAGCTCAATCCACGTAGGACGCATTCCATCAAGCACTCAAAACTTGCTGAAATGCATTACCGTGAATTACCATAGTCCTGTAACGTGGCTTTCTTTCGGTTCTTTTTGTGAATTTCCACCTGCCATAAACCACTTTTGAAGTCCAATGCTCGAAACCACTTCGCGTCAGTCAAGGTGTATATTATGGCATCGATGCGAGGAATACGCATTTCTCCTTATTAACCCTCACTAAACTTTTACGCTGTAGTCAGATTGCTTAGCGCTGGTGTTTTCGTTGGTTCATCCATCCACCATCAAGTGTAGCTCATATAACGCTTTCGGAAGACATCGGCACGTCAGTAAGTTACTTGGTGGTGTGGTCACTAGAGTCTTCCATCAGAATCTTAGCATTTTGCCATCTCAAGATTCATTTGACCAAGTCCAAACTGAATCCGTCCGGTCGGAAAAAATCCATGTCAAGGATGCATTCATCAGTGATGTTGGCAGCTAGGAATCGGTGCTTGACTTAGAGGTTAATACCTTTATCGCTTGGGCTAATTTTACTGAATGATCTAGGGGCGAATGATTCCGAGTAAAGTATGAGTTTCTATTTGTAAGTCGAATTCCATACTGTATTTCTTACCTTATATCAAAAAACCATAGATAACTAAAGATGTTATTCCAGCAAACATGTTGTCTATGCTATTTATCGGTAAAATACAGCTATTTGCATTCTAAAGCTTTCTCAAGCATCAAATGAGCTCTTGGTTTCTTGGCATTTATATTAGACACTAAAACTTAACATTGTTTATTCTAGTATAAATCAACCCACCACACCATTCACATAACCTATTTATTTCGCTACACTAAGCAAGAAATCCCTTACAAATATTCGTATGTTTTAACTGCTTCAGCTCACATTTTTCCCTGTCATATTAGTGAAGGTTTTTTTTCCAATCATACCATTTCAGTTATTTCCAAGTCTAGACTGATGAATTATTCCACGTATTTTTCATTTTAAAATATTGGACATGCTGTCAGTGTCTGATACTTAATGTGTATCGGGGTGTTAACAAACAATTGAAAATAAATTCCGAGACATACTATACCTACATTCCTTTTCAGTTGAGGTGTTTTGAATATTTTCCAGCTAATCGTTAAAAGTTTGCCCTAAATAGCTTTCTCAGTTATATAGTACTTAACAATGAGGTTTTTAAAAGCATAATTTGAATTCTGAAAAAATATTGGCGAGTGGGAGGAATGCAGTGGAAACATTTTCCAAGATTTAAATTTTATACCTTCATATATAATGGACATAAAAATCTTGCACTTGGCTGCAAAGTAGTATTACGCAAAAAAGTAGCATTATTTTTTTATTTATTTATTTATTTTACCAAACAAGGTATAATATAGCATATAAATGAAACAATCATAAAAATAAAAAATAAAGAATTTAAAAATAGATCTAATAAGGTATAACATACAAATGAATACAATCCAATTAAATAAATTAACATTCAATAAATCAATACATAAAAGCTAAATATTGAAATAATTAATTAATCAATTATAAAATTAATTAATCAATTATAAAATTAATTAGTCATAAGGGAATACTAGGCCGGTAGGCTAGAGAGGGTAGGATAAGAGAGCCTTGATAACTCTGTTTTTGAAGGACGCTTTGGATATCATGGGGGAAACGTGTCGCCTCAAATGAATATTTTGCAGCATCTATTTATTGGTATGGCTTATGCGGTGCTATGCTTATATTCAACTGGCATTCGTCGGGATCTAGTGAATCTCACGGCCTGATAAAGCACAAATTTTTCCTGTATATAGTCGACATTAACAGCGTCTCTAATGACTGAAACTGAAGCAGGCAGATAACATTATTCTTCGGGATGCAAGAGGTGACAAGTTTAGAAGTCTAAGTCGAGATTCATATGACGGTAAATTGCTAAAATCACAAGGATGTTAAAGACCTCTAAGAGCGAATAACAAGATTTGCTTTTGAACAGATTCAGATCTCTGGCTGTGAATTTCAAAAACCGGGTTGCAGATAATGCAAGCATACTAAAGAAGAAGGCGAACAAGCGCGGTGTATAGCGATTTTCAAACCCAAAGGCTCTGAAACTCCGGGGCGCGTCACTTAATGAGTAATGAGCCAAGTCGTTCACTTGCTTGAGAAATCATTTTGTCGTAATGAAAGTTAAAGCGGAGCTTTTCATCCAGCGCCACACCGAGGTCTAATATATTGTCGACCCTACTAAGTGCCATATTACTTACAAGAAACGTATAATGTACGCGCGTACTTTTTCGAGAAAAGCTAATCACATGACATTTTGCGATGTTGAGAGTTAGGTTGTTCACGCTGAACTAATGTTCGAGGGAGTTTAGTTTTAACTGAAAAAGATGGCATTTGATGGCGACTTTAAAGTACAATAAATGTTCAAGTCGTCTGCGTAGAGTAGATGAGGTACATTAGCTAAAACCTCTGATAAGTCTGATATAAAAATGTTAAAAAGCAAAAGGCCAAGATGGCTGCCTTGAGGTACACCTCAATTGACATGCATTTTTTTTTTTTTAGAAAAAAGCCCTTGGAATTTTACATTTTGTAAGTGGCTATGGAGGTAAGAGCTAAGCCATCTTAGTAGAGATCCAGCAATCTCGAATTGCTGTAGCTTGGAAATCTAAATGGATTGGTCAACACGGTCCAACGCTTTGCAAAAGTCAGTGTAAACTGCGTCAATTTGATCTTTCAGTCAGTGTAGACTGCGTCAATTTGATCAGCTTTCTCCATTTTGCAAAGACCATTGGAAACCAGCAACATTAGGTTGGTAGTGGTAGAACGAAAAGCTAAAATATAAAAATGAACATATATTTACTTTGGTAGTTGGCAAAAAATCAGGAAAGAAATTGTAGGAAATTATTCGCTTCTGCTGGTAAAGACTGTAGTTTTAACTATAGTGCATCGATTAAAGTAAGTACTCAAACAGGGAATATCCTAAAGCATTTGTATTTTAGGCGCCCCAAAAATGTAAACAATCTGCTTATTTTATAGCATTATTAAAAAATAATACAATTAGTGTATTTTGTAACATTTTTCCTTTACAAGATTGCCACGACGTTACTGATTTTTTAATCATTAAATTGAATTAACCTTTGTTGAATGGTAAAATCATTGCTCTAGTTTATCACGGCTGACGATGTGTTTTCGAATCAAACCATCTATTATATATGGTTCAAAAAGTTCATAAAATGAATACGCTAAAAATTAAATGAAAATTCTTCCAACAGAAATCATTTAGCAACAATTTTTCCGCTGCAAATGAGAAATAAATTGCTATACAAAAGAAATATTAGGTTCGCTTCAACTACTCGACAAATTTGTTTGATGATTTGTAGAACAAATACTCAATTACGTATTTAATGCATATTGGTACGCTTAGTAAAGCAATGAATAAAATCCTACAAAATGCTACGCACATTTGATAATAGCTACTGGTAGCTATTATCAGTAAAGCCAAGTAGAACAGCCTGTCAAACACTTCCAAAATAATATCAGTAACAATAAAAAAGAAAAAAAGAAAGAAGAAAATAAAGCATTTGCATAGAAATGAACTTTTCTGAAATGTTATCTCCCTGTCTAGGTTACAATTACAATCACTACAGCATTCCACCAAGTCAGAAATTAATATCTTTTTATTTGACACTAACACAGTTTCGTTTTCAAATACTTTTTTTCAGTCTTATGCCTGGAGCATACCTGCAGTGTTCTCTTATCTACCACTTTACTCGTAGCAAATCAGTCGACATTTCTGTTTGGCTGACTGTTGCGAACACGGAACACGAGACGAAATTGAAATATATCATGAGTATCATGTAACATATTATTCATATGTGAATATTTGTATAACACCCATCAACTATTGTAATCGTTACCTGTACATTCATTCGCATCTGAAAACAAAAACAAACAGCAGTTAGAATTGGCAGCCGAAAAAAAATTTAGTAGTGAAATGAAAAAGCACTAAATAACAATAAATATTTACGTGAAAGCTGAACATGTTCTTATTAGGCTTAAGTCCAAAATATTTCTAAATTCTTCCTACTCAACACAGATGGAAATGTGTTTCACTAAATTTTTCGACACTAGATGGTAAAAAATGTTGAACAGTACGAATTTAAAACAAAATGGTTTTAAAATTAAAGATTTGAAACTCAGTCGTAAGGAAAACGAAATGAATATGTTTATTTGTAGCGAGGAATGGAAATATATGTTAGAGCTGCGGTTGCTTCTATTTTCTTTTCAAAGCCTTTAAACTCGAACAGATTTCTGTTTTTAACCGCTTTCCCTTTATGCTGAAACTAATAAGAATTTCAAATTTTTTTTGAGCCGTTAAATTTGAAAATAATTGCTATCCTTATTCAAAATATAAAATATAGTCCAGCCAAAACAAGTTTAACCTCCGGAAAAATCCGAAAGTTTTGAAACTTTGCACATTGATTTATACGCACCTAGGGATGAATATACCAAAAATTTCTCATGAATATGAGGCGAGCTCTAGCGGCAATTAGCGAAAACATAGCACTTTTTTTGGTTTTTCGTTAAAATCTCGAGAACCGTTGGTCGGAGGTAAAAGTTGACTACATACATGATTAACGCTTATTAAATTTGCAGCAAATATGATTGAAATGCTGACATTTTTATTGAATTCCCAATGGTTTCCGAGTTATAGGGCGCTAAAGATAGCGTTTTTTGAAAAACCACCCGAGTGCAGTACAATATGGTATTTTTAATAATATTTGGAATGGCTTATTTACATGTTTGGATACCAAGAATGACTGAGGAGATTAACTTCCAAACTTTGTATAAAAAGAAAGGCATGATTTTTATTGATGGCGTGATATTAAACAATGAAATATACAGAAAAATCAATCAATACTTGATTGCGTCTTGGCAGATGGCCCTGCAATCAGCTCATCTTGGTCAGCTTCTGCACTTGCTGAATGAAATATAGAGAAAAGAGGTAACTATGCATGAGATGATGGTCTGAGAGAACCATCATACAGACAAGAACATGACAACTAATTTATGTATACATTACAAGACAAGTTAATAGCAAAAAAAATAGGACAGCCACATCTGTTCCCACATTCCTATACATTTGCAAAAAATGTTGTTGAGGACAGCTTCAGGTGCTGCTGAATCTTCTGCTGTCACAGTGATCAGCTGATTGCTTTCAAACTTCCAACCCCACTCATAATAAGTTCATTCACAAGCCAAACTTGAATTTGGTGGTACACTCAAAAAGCATGACATCATCAAGAGAGGTTTGTTCCTGGGCGCATTGTACAAAGCCAGGAATACTTTGTTTCCAGCAGCTCCTACAGCGTCACTGGATGAATTCGGGCTGTTAAATATTTTAGCAAGACCTTTCAGTACAGCTTGCTTCTTCATAAATTTAAAACAAGAAAGCTTCTCTATGCGATATGCAGTTGAAGTCGTATCGCATCCGCTAAACGCATGCACAAAACGTATGCTGTCTTTCATTCCCAAAGTTTGCAATTGCTGGCTTGAATATTATTTCCTTGCTACTTTGCCATGGCTTGGTTTCACAAATAATATGTTTTGTTCAGTCGGAGTTAAGGCCATGAAGAGAACAATAAGATCTACATCTTCACCGATTATTGCTACTTTGTAACAAGAGAAGGATCTCATGAGTGCTGTTCGGATGATCAATATGTCAGCATCACTTAATGCATGTTTTGTTTCAACTCCATGGATGATAAGAGCAGCTATGAGGAATGAAATTATTCCCGATTTATTCTTTTCGTTATAAGGAAAATCACCCTGTTTGACTGTTACTGTTACTTACGTATGTCACACCCATATTTAAAAATGGTGATCGACGCTGTATCCGAAATTATAGGGGCATTGCCATTTTGTCTTCGATTCCGAAACTTTTCGAAAAGGTGGTATACGATAAACTTTCTCCGCTTGTTGATTCCCGTTTGAACGAGCAACAACATGGCTTTAGAAAAGGTCGCTCAACTACCACGAATTTGACAATTCTAATCTCTGACGTTCTATGCAAAATGGAAAAAGGATACCAAATTGACGCAGTCTACACTGACTTCAGTAAGGTGTTTGACAGAGTTGACCATTCTACCTTGATTCTAAAGCTTCAGAAATTTGGTATTGCTGGGTCTTTACTCAGCTGGCTGACCTCCTACCTTCGCGATCGCACACAATGTGTAAAATTTCAAGGATTTTTATCGAAAAACTTTAGTGCTACCTCTGGTGTACCCCAAGGTAGCCATCTTGGCCCACTTCTTTTTAATATATTTATTTCTGACTTATCTGACGTCCTAGCAGGCATACCTCATTTACTCTATGCAGACGATCTCAAACTTTATCAGACTATTGTATCGAAATCGGATGCCCCCTTTCTCCAATCCAAGCTTAATTCACTTGATCAGTGGTGCAATATAAACAAGCTCTCTCTCAATATCAGCAAATGCCAAGTTATTAGTTTTTCCAGGAAATGCACGGTCACACACAATACGTACTTTCTCGGCAATAATATGCTAACCCGAGTTGATAACATTGCTGACCTCGGTGTTGTCTTGGATGAAAAACTCCGCTTCATCTTACACTTTGATAAAATGGTTTCTCGTGCGAACAAACAGCTAGGTTTCATCAAAAGACGTGCCAAAGAATTCCGTAGTCTGTGGGTCACAAGATCCTTATACACTTCACTTGTACGTCCTATTCTCGAATACGCTTGCATTAGCTGGAATCCCGCTTTTGAAACCTACAGTGACAGACTCGAGTCAATACAAAAACAATTTCTACTTTTCGCCTTGAGAGAACTGTACAACCCGTATGATTTTAATAGCTTACCCCCTTATGAGTTTCGACTGGGTCATTTAAACCTATAGACACTAGCCTCCAGAAGAATAATGATATCGGCCTGCTTCACATTCGACGTCATTAGAGGCGCTATTAATGTAGAATTCCTGAATAGTAAAATTTCGATAAATATCCCTGTGAGGAACACCAGGTCCAATCGTTTCCTAAAAGAATATTCACATTCGACGACATATGCAGCAAATGAGCCTATAAATAGATGTTGCAGAATATTCAACAGCATAAGTCACTTATATTCCCCTACGATTTCCAAATCATCCTTCAAATCCTCTCTTTTGCATGCCATCCATACCCCTAAACCTTAAGCCATAGCTTATATGTCAATGTTTTTATTTATTGATTGTTATTTATTAATCTTTTTGTTACTTTTTTCATTTGTTTGTTACTTATTTAACTTGTTTGCTTTTACTTTTTACTTCATTTTACTTTTCCATTTTATTTTTATTTTGTTATTTTATATAAGATTTTGTACCTTGTTTGGTGAATTAATAAAATAAAATAAAATAAAATACTACTGTTTTCTCTCCAAAGTTTATGCTAAGTGACATCTTTGTTTTATACCTTCGGCTCTGTTCAGCTCTCTTTGTACTGGACGGGATGGCTGAATAAGCATCAAACACCACCATGCAGCTGTTGCCACCATAATGCTTAAGAGCATAGGCTACATATCACTGGCAAATGGGTGGGATTGCTGGTGAATCTTTCGGCAACACCACCTTGTGTAATCATCTTGTGTCATCATCTCCATACTTTCCACAATAGAATCCATCTCTGCGGGCTTTAATAGGTGTTTTTAATTGTTTTTAAAATACTCTTCATCAATAACATCTCCACAGAAGAAACATTTTGTTTTGAATCTAAATAATGATTCCACAGACAACATTGTTTGGAGCAACGAGCTACCTTGTGCTGATGAAGAGGAGTCTGCAGCAGATAGCTGTTTAAGGAATGCCTTTGTAGACTCATCTCGCGTGTACTCTATTCGGTACTCAGTCTGTAATCTAATTTTCTCAATACCAAAAAACTAAGAACTCAAATTATCTTTTCATTGCTCACGATCTAGCAGTAACGATCTGATTCCATGCAAACCAACAGTTGTTACACCAGAAAGTAAACTAAGAAATTTGTCGCACAACAAACAGTTTTGTTCGATTTCATAGTCAATTATGTAAACACCTCATATGGTAAGAACGCAGAAAAAAAGAAACGAATTACGGCACATCACACTCGCGTAACGACGTGGATAGCAGTGATACCTGATTGAAACTAACAGCCGGCTAAGTTGTGAAATCAAGGAAAGGTAGTTGGGTGGGGGGACATCGCAGGAAGGACATGCTCCTCGACTTTTGAAGAAAAGAAAACAGTATTTTTAGCGCCCTATATATCAGGAACCTCTGCAAATACAAGAAAAACGCATAGAATCATTTTTGTTGTAAATTTAATAAGCTTTAATTATGTATCATCTCCGACCAACGGTTCTCGAGATATTATCAAAAAACCAAAAAAAGTGTCATATTTTCGCAAAAGTCCTTAAGAATATGAAGTGAGGTCCACTTCATATTCTTAAGGACTTTTGGTATATTCATCCTTAGGTACGTATAATTCAGTGTGCAAAGTTTCAAAACTTTCGGATTTTTCCGGAGGTTGGGTCATTTTTTGAGATATTTTGATTGGACTAATATTTTTCTAAAAATACTAAAATTAGGTTTATGTGCAGGAAAACGATTGTTAATAATAAAATTAATAAGCAAATGTAGGCGTTCTAGCAGTTTACAAAAAATACTAAAATGGCGGACTGAATAGAAATATAAAAGATAATAAAAATATGAAGGGATAAGATCTTGAAGAGGTTCGCTATCAAAGGAAATTGAATGATTTTCATTCAGATTATTTTAATTGATGCTTCATTACATTAAGAAAGTTTATGTTAATTTCGAAAAAAATCTTGTTTATTTTTCTGCGTCGTTTTCTAACAAGGCAATGCCGTTGGAAAAAAATTTAATCCTGGGCCTCTACAAATTCCTGTAAAGTGGCAACCACTTCGCTATCTTATTAAAATTTCCTGTCTCTGATTTGTTCCTTTCGAAATTTTCTACCCAATATGGGCACATGGTACCTAAAAGTATATAATTGTTATTTTCAAGTTTCGGTTTGTCATACCTTAAATCATCACAAAACTAACAGGATGCATTGCTAGTTACTAAAAAAAGGTGTGCGAAATTTTCGATTTTCAGAAAAAGCCAAATTATTCATACATATAGTACTGTAGAGGTATCAAATTGTGATCATCGTTTTTTCTTGCTGTCCTTAAGGAGACATAGCTCCTTCAAATTGAAAAAAAAAATGTTTATTTTTTCAAAGGCTAGTTTTTAATTGAATAAAAATACATTTCTTAGTAAAACTTTGTACATATACTTTGTTTGTCTTATACTTCATAAAAAAACTGTTAAACATTTGTTGTCGTTTTTTTGAAAAAAAAAAAACCCAAAACAATCTGGCGTGCACGATAGCTGCCCTCAGAAAAGTCTGGGAAAAAAACAAAAAACGGGTTTTTTGATCAGCTTCAAAGTGGCCTTAGAATGAACTAAAAAAATAAAATTTGTTTGAAAGACAACAAAATGGCGCCGTTTCTTCGAAAATCGAGGTTTTGCCCCCCAAAAATCGGTTATAACTAAAAAAACTTTATGCCGATTTTTTTATCCGTAGTACATTCTGAGAACTAACATGTGCAGATTAACGTGTTAAAATTTCAGACCGATTAGATAAATATGTTTTTCTTAATCATGCACGCCAACTTGAAAAAGGTTGTTTCGAGAAAATCGTGTTTAAAGTTAAAATTCAATATTTTTTGTAATAAATCCTAACGAAATTTAGTCTGCGTTGCCTGGACCATACAATATACCTTCCTCTTGCTCATAATCCTCCTCTTCCAAAGATAAGTAGATTTCCAACTGGAGGGGATGGAGCCGGAAGAGAGACTGAGGTTAAATATAATAGACAAAGGAACACATAAGGACGATGATGGTGATTTGGCCAACAGGTTAGGGATACCATCAGAACCACAACCGACATTGACATCAAGACATTCGAGTAAGGATTCAATTTCATGAGGATTGGTGTAAATGGAAGATAGGGAAGATGAAGCAACATAGGGAATTTTACAAGGCAAGTTATGATTATGTTGAGAAAAGAAGGAAGAAAAATATTTTGCGAAGAAAAAAAAAATTTCAAATTTCACGTGGATTAGATGCAGTAGCATTATCAAGAAACATGGAATCGGGGAAACGATGGGAACTTTTGAGGGAACGGACATACGACCAAAAGCGTTTTTGATGATTAGAGCAGTTAGAGGACTTAATGCCTTGAAGTGGCCCGTGAATTGCAACTAACACACCACCGCCATCGCTTCTACCTGATGTAGCTCGATCACGATCACAGCGGAAAACTGTATGAAACGGGAACAGCTCGTTATTGTAAATATCTACTGCTAAACATGTTTCGGTTAAACAGATTATCTGATCAGAAGAAAGAGTGGAGGAGAGGTTCAGCATGCTTAGCTTAGTCCTAAGTCCACGAACGTTCTGGTAGTATAGATGAATTGGATTGATCTTATTAATTTCGAAAGTTCTGATTCCATTGGTTCTGATTCCTGTTAAGGACACATTTATTTATTTATTGATTTAATGTCTATAACAACAGATCAAGTCCAATTACGCAATAGACAATGATAAAAAATAATAAAAATATATATAAAACGAACAAGAGTATCATAATTCAATAGAAAATAAGAATCCAAATTTTAAATATGCAATTAGCCAAGATGAGCATGCATTAAACAGAATAAGTAATTACTTTATCTTTTAACATGTTTTTGAAAAGCATCAAGGTCGGTGGCAGGAGACCTAGGTAAACGTAGCAGCGGTGAAAAGTAATATGTATCAGCCCGTGCAAATGGAACATTAAATGTTAAAGTTGATCTACATGACCGGTCCAATACACGGACGGAAACCAGGTTGCAGAGGTCAGATGGGACAAGTCGATGGTGTAGTTTAAATAGAAGGCATTCATCGAAGCACAGCCTACGAGATTTCAGAGATGGAATTTGCAGCATGGTAAGTCTCGCGCTATACCCACTGTAAGTCAAATTGAATTTGAAAAGCAGAGAGCGGGTGAACCTGCGTTGTACAGATTCAACGGCATCAGTTAAGTACTGAAAATGTGGGCACCATATTTGACAACAATATTCAAGGATACTGCGGACAAAAGAGCAAAACAGGGAGACACAGGTGGAGATATCAGTAAAGTGCTTAGAAGATCTAAGTGTAAAACCCGAGAGCCTGGACGCTTTGGCAGTTATATGCAATATGTGCTGGTCAAATAAGAGTTTAGTGTCGAAAATAGCTCCCAGGTCTTTAAAACAGAATACAGCATCGAGAGAGGTACCGGAAACGCAATAAGAAAACACTAAAGGGTTAGTTTTACGCGTGAATGACATTTGGCGACATTTTAAGACATTCAGAGTAAGATAATTTGCACTACACCAGTTGCCCAGAGTGTGCAGATCATTCTGTAGCTGAAAGCAGTCTTCAGTTGTATCGATTACTCTGAATATTTTAAGATCGTCTGCGTAAAGAAGGGAGAAGGAGTTTAGGAGACCTGGCAGATCGTTAATGAAGATTAAGAACAACAAGGGGCCAAGTATCGATCCTTGCGGAACACCAGAGGTGGGATAGAAGGGAGCAGTAGAGCAAGAGTTCACAGTAACAACACAAGCACGTTCATAAATGTAAGAAAAAAACCAAGAGAGCAGCGGTCCATAAAAACCATATTTCTCTAATTTCAAGAGAAGAAGCACGTGATTGATAGAGTTGAATGCCTTAGAGAAATCAGTGTAAAGAACATCCATCTGTCTTTGCTGATCGATGACAGAAGCAACAGTATTGCTGAAACAAGTTGGTAACAGTGGATTGTCATCTAAGGCTAGGGTTTTTACGTTATGGAGATTTTCGGTCTTGTTTGATGAAAATTTTTACGAGGTCTCCTGGTGAATTCCTTAAACAGTACTCCAGATAGGCAAAAAACTTTTTCGAAGCAGAAGATCAGTACCAGTAGTTACCGTTATTTTGAACGAAGAGATTTCCTGATTCTGCAGGTTATCTGGTGTTAGCTTCTTGCAGAGTAGCTGAGGCGGGTAGTAGCCAAGTTTGGCAGTGATGTATTCCATGATTGCTTCTGTTGAAGTATTGTATGCCAAACGCGATACAAACACATGCAAAGGTTGGCAAAGCTGAGGAAGATCTATTGAAAGTTCAGGATGAACTGCAGTCAATGCATGAACCGATAGCAAAAAGTCGGAAGATGAAGCAATTAAAGCAGCATCAGCATCTTTAGCGGAAAAATCGCGTTTAGCAGGGATTCAGCAACAGTAAATTTGCAGAGTAGTTCACTGATAAATCTCAAAAATAAGATAATGTGAAAACCACTGAACTGGTACTTTAAAAAATCACGTAATGGCGCGATAAGTATTATTTAAAACACAGTCAATGCAAAGTGCAAAGAAAAAATGACAGAATTATTGAAATAGAGCGAAAAGAAAAGCGGAGCGAAGGTACACGATGTGGACACTTGTCAAAGCTGAGCTAGGTTGAGAACATTTCTGTTGTATCGATTCATATTTTTTGTGTCTGTAGACTTATGTATTGCCGTATTCGAGCTACTTTCTACGCTGGGAGCTCCGCTGCATTAACAAGCAGTTTCAGAATAAAATCAGTCACATGTACATATAAGCGGAACATTTATGTTAGTTTTATTACAATCTCATCTCAATCATAATAAATGCTAACGTGTCCAAAAATACATCCAAAATTCACTTGAAATACTAGTCAAATTACTAGTCAAACAATCATTACAAATCACATTTCAGACATTCAATATCATATATGTTAAATATCGGGATCCCTTATAATGTTTACTTTTTTGAAATTTTCGATTTGCCGATTCATATTGTGTATACTCGTGAGTAGAAAATTGGCTTTCAGCCAAAATCCACTAAGATTTAAAGCTAATAGATCGTACTTTTCTGCACATACCTATGTATCTTGTTCAGCATATTTTCGGATCGAG
This sequence comes from Nemotelus nigrinus, assembly GCA_947369275.1. Lineage (NCBI taxonomy): Eukaryota > Metazoa > Arthropoda > Insecta > Diptera > Stratiomyidae > Nemotelus > Nemotelus nigrinus. The sequence goes on from OX376374.1 coordinate 120,340,049, forward strand.
CATTGACATTTGATTTTAGCAAAATCCGGATCTCTTTCATTTTGGATTTTATGATCTGTTCCGGTATGGTTGAGTAGGAAGACAGACTGTTTGAATTTAGGTTGAAAAAACGAACATGGGAATTTAGGATTTTTCTTATGTCCAAAAACATTCACAAATATGATTATTGCTTGATCTACGTTAATTTGCGGAACACATTGAATATAAATGTTGAGTCTTACAGCTAGATGGGTGTTTGAGTCCCGTTTAATTTTAGAAATATGTCATTATTTTCCTTTCAGGTGAAATTTTTTTTTCAAAATAATTTATAATAGTGCTCTCGTAGCTACTCGGCAATTAGATATTTAATCTGCAGATGCATTATTAAGTCTTTCCAGTTGATATCATTGTAGAACACTAAAAATTCCCGCTCTATGAAATCTGACTATCTCAATTTCATTTCCACATACTGTTCTGTTTCGCATCTAATTTACCGTTTTAACGTCATCAAATCATATCATAAATTTAATAAAACTTGCATATATTAAATTTTTTCTACCTTTGCGTCTATTTTCAGTGATTCAGTGTTCGAGTGTTCTGCGGCCGCGGTGCCAGCCAGTGAACACTATTACTATCGGAAAAGAGGTCAATCGAAAGGTGGCTCGAAGCCATCAGCGTCATCATTAGAACGCCAAGATTTTGCATCTGAATCCGAATGTGATTTTCAATCTGAATCTGATACAGACTCTGTCTCCGAATCAGAACGAGGGTCAAAGGCAGCGGCTACAGATACAGAATCAGAGTCAGAACGCGACGTTGATTCTGACGAGGAATTAACGCGTTTATCGTCCGTCTCAGATAATTTTCCAACTTGGAACCGTACACATCGCGCTCATCGTGGCACTTTTAGTCCGGCTGCCGCCGTACACTTAGGCGCGACAACCGCGAATGATCCGCAACATCGTTGCTCAATCGATAGCTACTCATCTAGTGAACTTGAACTAAGCTCGGCTCCCTGCCCAGCTACTAATAGTGCTCTTATCAATAATAATAGTTTGCAATTACAATTATCTGATAAAATCGTAAACGGCGAGCGATTAGAATCAGGCAAGCGAGATCAAGTGATAAGTGCGCGATCTGCTCTTGAGCGTTCTGGATGCGAATCGGTGTTATTGCGGAAACGGAAGAAGTGCGCGGTCAGTTGCGCGGGAGTTTTCAACGAGAATCAGGGAAATTGTGGTGCGCATGCGACTAGTGATTATCGTGTGAGTGACAGTGGTAGACAAATTGCAAACAATCGAGATTCCTATGGTCCTCAGAGTGAAGGTGATGTCGCGAAGGACTTGAGTGTCAGTGAAAAATGCGTCAAAGCCATAGGAAATAACAATTTATCGAAAGCAACAACTTTTGCCGCGAGGTCATCTCTGCGGAAAGGAGTAATGACTATTGGTCGGAAGTTAGACGCAATGTTATTCGGATTGCGTGCAATGAAATTGAAGGAGCGCCTGGCGATCGGGTTCGGTGCATCCTTGGTGCTATTCACGCTCCTGCTTGTGATAGATTTACAAATGGATTTGGGTGTTGCGAAACAGCATCTGATTCCAGCACATGCTCGTCTGCGATACGTCAACGAAGAAGATAAATCAGGTGTTTTTCGTGATTTTAAACGGAAATTCTTACAAAAGAGGTAATTATTCTTACGTACATATGTATTTATGTTTGCTTTGGTAATGAATATCAATGCCAGGAAATGATGTACTTCGCATTTAAATTTAATATTTAATTTTCTGAACACCAGTTTTGGGTATTTTCTGCTATCTGCTCAAACTTAACTCTTCAAATCGTTACATTTTTTTCGATAATTATTGACATTGCTTCGCGTGTGTTCCATTAACTTGTTTTTTTTGTGGAAAACCATATTTTCAATGTTGAGTCAGGTGGTTTGAACTTTATTGGATCATCGTCATTTCAATGCGACGCTAGTTTGTTAACAACGATATCTCAACGCCAATTTACTGTATTCAGGAAAATGCATAGTAACGCAAAATAATTGGTTATTGAATGTTCCACAGCGTCACATCTACAAACGCATTTGCCCTAGAGATAAGCTGAGCTGAAGTATTTTTTCCATAATTGTTATTATAATTATATTTTTTTTTTTCAATATAAATTCGGTAACTTGTTGATAGTCTATTGAAATATTCGAGTAGAAAATTAAATAAGCAACGAGTAAGCGTTGTATGGGTTAGATTTCGGGAAACATGTACTTGAAAGCAACAGTTTATTTAGCAATTAGTAAGTGATATGCTAATGCTCAGCGCGATTGGCAAGTGAATTTTGTTAAATATCTGAAATAATTGCAAAATGAATATTTCTTTAATGATCATATTTCGTAAGCTTAATGGTTAATATAATTGTGCCAGTTGAATCATATATAAGAATTATTTCAGACTATAGCATATTTAATGGAGACATAGTTTCCAAGTACTTTTTCAAGTATATGACTTTAATTTCCTGATATAAGGCAATCAAATTAGTTTGAATTTTTTTGCCGAAATATCTTTTGCTGAAAACAATTGAATGTAGTTAACCTTTGGAACAATTTTATTAGGTATGGCTGAAATTGTAGCTTATATACGGTATTACTTCTGATTGAGGCCGAGATCTACTTCAAATATAAGATTTACTTCAAAATAAAAATTATCGCTCATATATTTGACTGATCGCGTTCGCTTTTTATCACTTTCTACCTGATTTATTCATATTCTAATTGAGTGTGAATTCTGAATAAACTGATTATGCGATACTAACTAAATTGGTTGTCAGCTTCAAAATCCTCATTATACAGGTATTCTTAAATTGTATTCTATCAAGTTCTGACAAAATTCATATAAATTAGCGTATCACGAATATGCTTTTTTTAGAAAAATTTATATGAGCCTACTCATAGCCAAAGTCAACATTAATTTTTGGAAAAATATTTACGTGTACTATACTAATTTAAGTTAAGCCATATTGATAGATTCATCGGTTACAAGTATGTCATATAACTGTTTCTTTGCTTACTTCGCAACAGCTTAACAATACGAGAAAAAAAACAACTTTTTTTCATCAAATGTCCTTTTTTGGTATTGGAAGATGTTCGAGAAACGTTCTGTCTATGGCTACTGAGAAACGTTCTGTCTATGGCTACTGAGAAACGAAAAGTGTTATGAAATTCAAGCTTAGACAAGTTTATGACTAGCTAACTTCGACTATCCACTCCCTAAAACTTTAGCCCAAAAAAATTTCTTCCATTTTCACAAAATGTTCTACGACCTAGAAATTTTCAAAAAGCTTGGCAAAATATCGTCTGCTTTCTTCAATTATTCAATCTTTTGCTGCTCAATTTGTCTTCGAGTCGTTGTGAATTTTTCTAGAGATGATATATAGAGTAAACTGCGAAATTTGTGAGAATTTCTAAAATGATTTGTCAAAGTTCTTAAATGAAACATAATTTATTAGTAGAAATATTGAAAAAACTATTGCGCAATACCTTCACATGAAAATGCAATGATGAGCCTAAGATTCAAAGTCAAAACAATATAAACATAAAACACGTTTCTGAGAAGATTTTCAAAATGTTCATCCGATTGACCTTCAATTTTCACGATACATTCCTGTATAAGTGGAATAGGGTCAGGTTTCACTAAATTATAGCCATTGTTAACCGTTTGACACCGGCGCCGAAGTTAGTAATATTTTACGTAGCCTTATAATTATCATTATTTCGCAAATTTGATTTTCAGAAAATCAATTTTCCGAAGTAAATTTTGATCGTGTTTCACTCATGCGTACGATAACATTTTAGACATCTTTAACTCTATGTGTGCACTAAGTGCCCGCTAGGAGTGATGGAAAATTAGCTCCAAACGCACTCATATGAACGAAATCGAAATCAATAATTAAATGTAACATGTGTAATACACTTAGAATAAATTTCAACTCGATCTCTCAATTATTCGGCATTTGGTTTAAATACAAAATGGTTATGTCCTTATTGAAAAGTCCTATGCATAGTTAGCATTGACATTCTTACCATTTCATGCTAAAGTGTTTGAGCTAGTTGGACTGTTAGGTATCTTCTTATTATCAACTGCTTGAAATTCGACGGTCCTCTTGCTGCCCTTTTTCGGCAAAGAAAAAGAAGTAGTTTTGTATGCTTTCTCTATTCTTACTAAGCTCTCAGCAGAATTTAAACCAGCTACTTTCTGGTTCCGCTTTTTAAACTGTAGGATTTTGACTTCAAAAAGTTTTGAGCAAGACTTTGTTTCAAGCTTATCGCCTGGTTCTGTGGCTTTATCTTCCTGGTATAGAATTAAATTTACGAAACTAGTTACCCGATTTGTATGAAAAATTGCATCTGACTAGAGATAACTTAAAATATCACCAGTCTTTTATGTTTTTGAATAGCGTTGTAATTTACTGGATCAATTACACATAATGTGAAACCAGCAACATTCTATGTTTTATTATGATAATGTCAAAGCTTGAGAGATTATCCTGTAAATCAGCTACTTAGCTACATATGACAGTAGGGAGACCCTTGGGATAGTTACCATTCAGAGCAATTGAGTACTACTCTTATTAATTTTTAGAGTGCTGTTCTTATACCTAACCACCAGCAATACTAAAGTTGTACAATTGATATCTGGAGGATAGGTTTTATGCCTATTTGTCGGCTGTTAAGGCAGCAAAAAATTAACAAATATAGACATAAGCATGCGGCGGAATCGGAATTCACAGGCAGTAGATCGCTAGTTCGGACAGGAAACTTAGCAACCCCTATCGGCCCTTTTTCCCCGACTGGAGTTTGTCAATATCGTTTGCAGATGAGTTCGAATATAATCCTGGACTTTTTGATTGAAAAATTTATCTATAATATAATTTGAAAGCTCGAGTGATGTACCTGACTGACCAAAAACGTATTTCAATTAAAGTCCTCAATATAAAATTTTTTGAAACGACTGTGTTGGCTAAAGCCCGTTTGAGTATACTGATATCCTATCATTCTTATCTTGTGATATTTCTGTTCACTGTTTTTGGAGCATGACGACAATATGGTTTAATAGATCCTCAATAAGCTACATAATATTTAATAAGCTAAGCTATTTACCGCCAAAAATCTAAGCTATCTGGGGTTCACCTCTTGATGTCGAAGCCTACCATAAACAGAGGTGTGCCACAAAAGGTGGAATTGTGCAACGAAAATAGGGACAATTATCACTTGTCAGAGAGATACTTTTTTCTACAAATAGGTCATCTGAAGCCATTTTGAGTCCAACTACGCACTCTTAGCTTTTTTGTCACAACATCAAACTAGGTGATCAAGTGTTCACTACTCCATAAAATGCCGCGGCCTTCTTTTCTTACACTTTTTATTCGTTTATACTTTATCCCTTATCTACTTGATCCCAGTTGAACTTTTTGGCAATCCATAGCTTCCAATTGGATCGCTAGCTGCATCAGCTACTGAAACAATTGTGACAAAAACTAAAACTATCTTCTAGTGCTGGCTTCAATGATCTTCCAACAATTTTATTAAAAATGACCAATAAGTCTGTGAGACTTCCACTACCTATTATAATCAGCAAAAGCCTTTATGAAAATATATTTTCAGCTTCCTGGAAAGAAACTCTTAAACACCAAATTCTTTAAACTGAAGATCTGTTTTGCGCTGCTTATTCTAAAGCTTCCTCTAGAATTCTATTGTCCAAATTACAGCAATTTGAATTTGATTCACCTCGTCGATATAACTATGGCTCGAGTCTTATCTTTTTGATCGCTGCTGTCGGACAGGAAACAAGCTCTGCCTGTGAGCTCTCTGCGAACCCAAAACTGGAGTTCCTAAAAGATCTATACTGGATTCTCTGCTATTTATAATTTAGGTAAATGAATACTTTTAGTAAATGCTAGCACTTTTTCCTGTGAGTGTCTTTTTTACACCCATGACCCTAAACTTTTTACAACTGTTAGACCATTGTAAGTGTGCTGGTTCCTTCAATCGTATCTCCTTATACTTAAAAACTGGGGTCAAACTAGGAAGCTTGTGCTAAATAGTAAAAAAAATGTGACGCAATGGTCTTTTCTCAAAAAACGACTGGTTTATAGTTAAAAAATCAATGACCACAGACTGAATTCCCCTTCTCATGTCAGGAATTTTGGAGTCATCTTTGACAGTAAAATAAGAATATATCTACACATCTTTGATGTTGTCAATAGTGCCTTTAAAGTGTTCGCCCAATTCTTAAATCATCTCAATCTTTTGCCAGCTTTAAACCTTCTAGTCTTCTATGCATACTTGTTCATCCTTTAATGCATACCTGTTGTTTGGTGTCTACAGCATAAATATGACCGTAAAGTAATCGAATATTTAAAAAAAATTTACTCGAGCTCTGCTTTACAAACATAGTTTTTAGGACTTGGAATACCCTGATAGATTGACTTTACTTAACTTTTAGCCGTTGTCCATTCGTCAGATTTTTCTAGGTCAGTGTTTCCTATCATAACATTCCGAGCTACTGTACTTTTAAAGACATGTAACTCCGTAATTTTTCCTGCGACATGCGGTGCACAGGAGCGTTCTCAATGCCAATTGAAAGGTCTTCTGATTATTTCCATTCGACTTTGCCGAAACTATTGAGTACACATAATGCTCTGGAGTCTGATCTTCTGCCTCAATCAATCTGATCTTTCAAACAAGTTTTAAGCAAGGAAATTCTTAGCATGTATTTATAAATTTCTGAAGGTTGATTGTAAATAAAATAAATTAAAATAAAATATGGAAATTAGCCTTGCTTTTAGGTTTTTAAGAGGTAAAATGTTCAATGAGCTTTTTATGAAAAAACCTCAGCTTAAATATATTACGACTTTTATATGACATGTTCGTGAATACTTTGAAACCCGAAGGAATATCACCTGAAAATTGTGGGCTTTCTTGACTCCTATTAAGATTATATTTCCCATTGTCTACAAGTACTAGCAGCCTACAATTACTGATGACTATCCCAAGTCTTCTTGGTGCCAGAGTGACATCGGGAATGAATTTTTCAAACACGGGCCTTTGAAACGTTAGTGTCGAACCATTCAGTACCAATAAACTCAACATCAATGCCATCTTAAATATGCACCGTCTGCGAGTATTTTCGGTGGGTATTCTCCATTTTTATACTCTCCCATAGGTCACCCTTTATGATGGTGACCTTCAAAATTACGGAAAGAGTCCTGCAATGAGCTAAACTTGTTTGCGAGTTTCTGCATTGAGTCATTTGGGGTCAAGTAGCAGCTCACGAAGATGATCTCTCTGTCTTTCATCCACACGTGGGTGTTGCTTACCAATACGATCTGCGCCAGTAGTACTCGTAAATCGAGTACTTTCGCTGATCTATTTAAAGGTGTAATCAAAAGTTAGTATTCATAGATCACAGGATTATTTTCGTTTGTAGAACATGTAAGACTGACTTGTTAAGATTAAAAAGGAGACTATTACCAGAACACCAACTGACGAATATGTTTCGATCCTGCTGCAAATCATTGCAATCGTTAAGATTTCTCACAGCTTTGAAAATGTTAACGTCATTGCCATAAAGCAAAACGGACGATGACAGCAGATTGGTAGCTACATCATTAATAAGTAAGGCAAACAGTAAAGGGCCCACATGGCTGCCTTGTGGAACACCAGACGTGATTTAAATTTCAGAGGACAAGGTGAAAGGATAAAAGTTTATACACAATTCGTCAAGTAAGAATCAGCCCAGTTCAAAAACAAATTGAAAGGAATGAAATGTATGTAGCTAAGAGTATAGAGCGATTAAGCTTCTCAATGGCTTTCGTTAAGCACAGTCAGTTTGGAGGCCAACTTCAACTGAATTGGTCATCTGATGTCAAAATTCAAAAGGGTTGATTGTAGTTGAACGACCTATAATAAAGGCAAAATTATCGATGGTTACAGCTTCGAAAAGCTTGACGATGCAGGGAAGTGTCGCAATAAACCGAATAGTTGCATATGTCATTACGATTTATTTTTTGAATATGGGAGTGACGGTGAAGTATTTCAAGAAATGAGGGAAGATGCCTGCTTTTAAGGATGTATTGAAAAAATTAAACAACACAGATTGTAGTAATGACACTTAATATCTCAAACCCAAATTAGGTATGCGGTCTAGGCTAGGTGTTAGATTATTGTTAAGTTTATTAATAAATGCGATAGTGATGTCCTCGTCAATTTTTAAATCCTTTATCTCCAAAGAGGAGACGGCTGAGTCCATCAAGTATATTTGCTCTAAAAGCAAAACAAATCATTGTGATAACGGCTTCAAAATATGTTGGAAGTTATTCAAACTCTATGGCGTATGGGATTTTTTTACTGCCAGGAGCTTAATTTCCCGTTAAAATATCGTCACGACTTGCCAGAGCGCTGTCTTGAATGATACAAATCAGACGTTTTTTTATTGTGGTCTAGAAAAATACGAAAGTGTCAAGTGAAATTCTGAAAATAGAATACTGTGTACTGATTATTTCCTAGAGATAGCCATCGCTGTTTACGTATTAAATTAGTGTTTTTATATACAATTAATATTAGTGCTATTATATGCTATTTGTGTTAGTGCTATTATATATTATTTGTATTAAATTATTGCTATTATATAATATTTATAACACAAGTGACGAAATTCTAAAAATAATATGACCGCGAAGTTTTAACCACTCGATTTTATTATTTCTTGGCATACCTACTTAAAACGCGATTCTTGCAATTAATATCGAGTTTCAGTTTCTTTCAGCAACGATTCTTTCCACACCGTAAGATTGACTTGACTAAATTAAAGTTTTGATACGAATTTTTGTTTATTTTCATGCCAGTAAACTAAACTTGATACTCACATCGAACGAATGTCTATATGTAAACACATTCGCTGCGGCAGTATACGTTCTAAAATTTGGATTTATAAAATGCAGACTTGAAAAGGTGCCTTTAAGCAAAGTAAATAAGGATCATGATTGAATAAAATACACAAGAGTAGGAAATAAAAATGTCTATATGCAACTGGTATAAACGTTCTTATCAGGGCTGGATCTACCTCTGAAGCCAATAGAGCAGCTGCGCCGGGCGCAGGTCAGAAGGAGCACAAATATTTCGATCATCTTTAGTTCATAATATCAAAAATATCGAAATACACAAATATTCAAAGTCCATTCTATTCAATTGGCAGTTTATACTCTTATTTGCTCTATTTTTTTTCAATGCCTTTTAAGTTTCAAAGCAGCCCTATTCGCATATAAAATTCACTTACGGTGAAACAGCAAAATTTACAGACACGATCCCTGTTTGGGGCGCAAAAATTGCATTACGCAGTTCACAGCATTAATTTTGATGAATGAATTTAGACTACTTCATTCTACTCATTACTTTACTTCCTTGTATGCTGACTTCCCCTGCATTTGTGTTTTCCCACCTTCAAAAAATTCAATACCAAAATCCACAAGAGCAATTGCCCTGGCGCGAAAATCTATATTGTTCCATGCGGAAAATTGGGGGAAAGCTGAATTTTCGTGTGAACCTTGATACTGGCGTGTTGAACAAAATGTCAAAAGTCACCATCGATCCGAGTGCTGCGTTACATTTCACACGGGGTCCAAGGTCACCAAAAGTGATTTTTCGCAAATATCACCTCTACAGAAAACCAATGGCAGGTTGTATTTGTTGACGTATCCAATAATAGAAATTTATCTGATAATAGAATTAAAAAAAATTACTCCGAAATTATTGAAAATGTAGAAAAGATAAGTTTTTTCGACTGGTTTCATAATCGCTAGATGACAGGTCAACATTTTTTACCTTCAAAAATTTGTTTGGTGTGTTTCTAGTGGTTGAAAAGCCTAGAGAATTGTATATTCAAATAAAATTTTTAATCATTTCTTGCTACCCACTCCCCTTAAATGATTTTGAAAAATAGTTTGATTCTATTCTTTGATTCAATTTTGACTCTATCATTAGTTCAATTTAAAAAACACAGTTGTAGCAGTATGACTAAATAAATTCGTGACAACCACTTCATCACCCACAGAATTCGTGGATTTATTTTAGAAAAGTGTTTCGTACGTACCGGATGCTTTGCTAGATGAACGTTTCGATTCCCTGACGGAATCGCGAGAAAAAAAAACCTTTCTACGAAACGGGATGATAGACTTCCTAATAATTCTAGTCCGTGGTCTTCCGTTTCGGTGTCAATAGAAGTGTGTAGTTTTTCAATTGAATCAGAGCTTAGCCCACACTGATAAAGAAAATAATTATAATTATTCTGCAGAAAGGCCCCGTCCAAATTAAAACATTCGATTTTATTCGATTCGATGTCACTAAAAATAGCAACTTTAGTCCACAGCACTATTAAAGATTGTTGGAATAATGGTAAGACAGCTGGTTTATATTTAATGCAAATGTTTTTGTTGCTTTATATTTTCAACTCAGAAAAGTTGTCATTCATTTTTTAGTACAGGTTATAGGAACTGAGGCCATTTAAGTCGAACTAACAAGGAACATGACACTATTGTAGTTCACATGACGAGTTTTAATTAATGGAGGGACTTAGAGCTAGAATCGATGATAGGGAAAACCATAGACTGTTTCTTTACAAAATCAAATATCAAAGAAAATTGAGCACTAGAAAAATGTTGTTAAACGTTTATTAATTATCATGCAATTTCTAGCCTCGCAAGTTTTCATCGTTTAGAGAAGGCTCAGATGCATTATATGGACCTGATGAAAGCCATTTTCTCAAGTTAGTATAAGCTGTTGCGGTATTCAATTCTGTTTTAGGGGAATATTTGAGGGGGATCCAAAGTGAAGAAACCCGCAACTAATACTTGTTACGAAATTAAAATATGAAGCCAAAGATGAGCCTATTTGAGACTATCAACAAATTTTTTATTTATAATTTATAAAATCACACTTCAGCATTGCTCAAAGCTTGAAGAAGCGCTGACACATAATGCAGATTTAAACAGTGGCATTTTTATGAAAAAATTTCCATGCGTTCAACTCTACCTCAGGAGCACGACCCTTCCAATGATATCCTGGAATTTATTTTCAGTATTGAAGATCTTTGACAATAGATTTGACTTAACTCTTAACAGTTACAGCAGGAGAACGATCTTTTTCAAAATTAAAAATTTTAAAGAATTATTTGAGATCTTCGATGACGCAAGAAAGATTAGTAAATTTGGCAGTTCTACCCATAGAGAATTGTCTTGTCTTCAAATTAAATAGTGATTGCTTAGTTAAAGACTTTGCGAAAATTAGAACCTGCTGCGCTGTGCTTTCAACTAGACAAAAAAGACTTTTCAGAAAACTAAAAACTATCCATAGAATGTGTAATTTTTGTGTATTAAAGCGATGGAGAGTGGATAAGAACAGCGAATTTCACTCTTGCCATTATCGCATAACAATCTGAATTTTCCATATAATTGATGTCTTTAATATATATTTAAAGCTTATTTTTGTTTCTTTGAAGGAACGAGTAATTTTATTTTCTTATTAATATTAGAAAAAAACAACAGCATTACCGAGCCAAAAATTGGGGGAGAAAAAGATTTTTGCCTATCGAAAACATGAGACGAGAAAATTTTGCGAAATAATTTTGATATGCTGTTGTGCTCGAATGAGGTAATCTCTAGTTTTTTTCATGGAAATTTCATGTTGACTAAAATACTAGCAAGTGCTAGTAAAAACTTGCTAAGAATTCGCAAAAAAATAAAAATCATAATGTAGAGGGCGCCAAATGTCGTTCTGCGCCGGGCGAAAATATGGCCAGAACCGGCCCTGGTTCTTATGTGCGTGTACCAAATATGAGTTCGTGTGAGGGTGTCATATACTATTTGCTTTCATTCTTATAAGGTAAATGTTAAATGCGTGCATCATGAAAATATACACTAGAATTGGATAAATCAATATTTATGAGTAGAATTCACTTGAGTCACATCCTTTGTTGTCGTTTTGTCGAATTAAAGCACTTGAGCACTCACTAGAAAACACCAAGGCTTAGATCAAATGATTGTCAGCATATTCATATTGGTAAGGAACTCTTATGCATGTTCATATTTAGTAGTAGGTCAATGGTGCCAGTAAAAAGAAAACAAAGGTCAGCATAAAATTATTTTCCAATATGGATTTCATTTGCGCATGTATTTATTCCAGAAAGAAATTAAGTAGGTATTATTATTAAATGACAAATTTTAAGTAAGCATCAATTAAGAAGAATGGAAACTACCGAAGTCATTTTAGGCAGTAATCTCTGGGAATCATTAGGATGTCAAAAATAAACAACTTGTGGTGCTTATATATGGGTACGAAATTTTAAAGGATATATAGTTAGTTTACAGACTGTTTCAATTTACGCAAGTTTCAATTAGCACATAAACAGTTCCGGATGTCAATTTAGTACCAAGACATGTAATTGTCGATCTGAATCTAATTGGAACACTTTGATTTGCATTCCATGCGTTTTAGAGATGGGCACGTGTAGTTTAGGAATGTGATTGGTATATCATGACTCACGAGTAAGTACTCTTGCGTTAGAAAAAAACGTATTTTGCTATGTTATTATTTATCAAAAGAAGGGCATAGCATAAGGCTTAATATAATCATACAACTACAGTCGGTCGAATCCCATTACTTTATACCTCCTTAAATATGCTGGTTGCTAACCGCTGCTAAATTAGAGCTAACTTCACGCCGTCAATTAATAGTCTATCGAAAAATTTCATTTGATTACATTGCCCAGGCCTCAGCCGTAATTTCCATCCTGCCAAGTTCATTCAATTCTAGAGCAATTTGCTAGAAGCCCACTAACTGCATTGTCGGGCGCAATTATTTGCTGTGGGTATTTTCATATTTCCACACTCAATGTGGTGGACAACATTACTTTAATTTCATTCGATTATCGAAGAAGGTTTGCAATCACTGCCATGAATAATTACGCTAAAACTTTGGGAGCAATCAACATGAGTTAAGCCTGTAAAACAGGCAAAAATGAATCCTGTAAAATAAATTGCATTTGACTAACGAGTGTAATTAACGAGTGTGTGTTGATGCAGTGGAGCGTAAGTGTATTATTTTTCCCTCAATAATTTTCGAAATGATCAACATGTATTATATTATTTCACTGAATGTTCCGAAATATACACACATATTTGGATTGCTCAAAAGCGGTGCAGTTCGATTAACTCATACACAAATCAACCTCTGAACGCACGAATAGTTTTTCGAGAAAAAATAACAATCGATGAATTAGCGCTTGGCTATCATTGGAATATGTTCGAAGTACCTGTTTATAAACAACATATGTTTATAAACATATGATATTTTTTGCTTGTAAAACTACGATTTTGCTTGGACAAGTAGTAAAGGCGCTTGCACAACGCTCAAGCACTAGGTCATTACCGTGTAATTTTGCCAAGTCAGCATTGTTTTCTATCGAGTAATATGTGGTGTGTCTTAATAACCTATATCAATTTAATTTTTTGCCTCTCTTAAAACTCGTCAGCGTTTTGTTTTTTCGAAATGTTAATAATACGCTCTTCCGGCAGAAGTGTTTTCATTCTTAAAATGCTTGGTAAACCGAGAATACATACATATGTATATGTAGTACAAACATGTAAGGTGTGGATGTCGCTATAGACTTGTATCAGGTGACAAAGACTGTGTATACGGATCTGCTTACAGCAATGAACATATTTTATGAAGCTTTGCCAAAAGTATTTTTGTGAAACAAGTTCAACGATCGTCGATGCTCTGAATAAACTTTAATAAGTTGTTTGTAAATAAACCGTGAAATTAGATAGAAATCATGCAGTCGTATTCTCGGTTTGATAGGTATTCTTGCGATATAAGTCTAACTGCAATATAGAGCTTTCGAAATACAATTTTATTAAGTGTTCTAAATGCAATTAGTTCCAGTTTTGGTTAAGGTGAATGAATTATTGACAGTTGGTCAATTGTTTCCAGTGTGAAGTTTCACATTCAGAATTATAACATTTGATGGGAGTGAAAGAATATACAGTATACAAAATCCGTATTTGTACAGCCAATAAAATTTCAGGAAAAAAACGATAACGCTACAACTGTTAGATAAAGCAATATTAAACCAATGAATAGAAAACTAAAAATTCTTTTGATTCATAGCAAAAAACTTCATGAAACAAGCATATTATCCATTTAATACTATCTTCAAATTATATGTCGGTCAAGAACGGTAACCCTTTCCCAGTTAACCTATATTAGCTGTGTTTAATGAGTACGAAAAAAAAGCAGAGCATCTCAAGGCAAGTTATAGTAGCGCGGCTGTCAAAAAAAGTCGAGCAAACCAGAGCAGTTGAGAGGCAGAAAAAAGTCGAGCAAGTGAGAGCAGCTGAGAGGCAATTCTCAAAATTCATTACTTGTCAGAAGGTCAACCTGTCACTTCACTAACAAAAAACTGCACTTCAGTAACAATTTTTTGTTGAAAGTCGGTTCCGTGACAGTTGGAAAACAGTTGGTTGCTTGCCCGAACTTGCTCTACCAAAAAAAGTAGAGTAAAAATCGTGCTCTAAAGTGCTCTAGTTCAACTCAGAGCAGACTCATGAAACTCAAATCAGAGCAACTTCGGGCAAGTTAGGGCAACCGAATTGCTCATTGAACACATTTTGTTGAGATATCTCAACCTAGCTCAACCTAGAGCAGCTCATTAAACACAGCTATTTTTAGCATTAAAAACTGCTGTTCACGGGAACTCACGAACCAATAATCAGATACAACTGAAATTTACAGAATGCATTGGACTTAAGCAGGACCAGGTCTGATAGAAGCGATTTTGAATTGTGGGCAACTCTGTGCCAGTGGTGCCATCTTGAAAAATTATAAAGAAAAAAAAATGCTTTTTGCCCTATGAAATGTGAATAAGTAACCCGATTTTCATGAAATTGACACAGTAGCTGAACCTTACTCTAAACTCTGTTTGATAAATTCGATTGGTGCTGCCAGCTATGGTAATTTTTGTGTCTTTGGTTTTGAAAATTCGCTCAGGAAAATAAAACTTTTTGCCCTGTAACTTCCAGTGCAGTCATGAAATCAATACGAATTTCATGCTTTTCATGGAACCTATTATAGGCATTATTCAGGCTAAATTTATTGAAAAGTCACGATAGGGTTGCCAGCTATTGTTGGTTTTGTGTTTAATTGCAATATCTTTACTAAGCGGTTTTATCGTAGAATTTTCAAATGGTAACGATATTGTAGTGACAATAAACAGGAAATATTAAGTTTTCGATTATTTGAAAAAACTTGCTGCAGGTAACCCCAAAATTCTTTATACTCCTATAACTTCGAATGTCATATAACAACGTGAAGCAGATGTAATATATTATTGGCTTTGATACTGGCAAAAGGTTGCCAGCACGAGTCAGTTGTGCTATTTTGGTATCAATAAATGCTTACAGTTAGCATTCATACCGGAAACATTTACAATGAAATAACCAATATTTCAATTCCCAAAGTTCTGCAAATTTTTCGGATCGCAGCCCCAAACACCAACTTCAGTTACAGTGCTGCAGGCACTGAGCATTTTCTTCAATGATGTTATATGAGATGCTGCTTTCAAAATTATATGAAATAAGCAACTGATAACGAATATAATTAACAAGTGTTGCTCTCATAAACTTTGAAATTCATGCCACTGGTAATATCTGAAACCTTTCCACCATATGAGTTATAAAACCAAAGTAAAACCTGGCGTTTGAATTAGTTTGGCTGTAATAAGCAGCTAGTGTGGTAGAATATGGACTCAAAATCTGCACGATTCTTCTACTGTTCTTCGAACATTAGTGTTTCTAGCGGTTCAGGTGCGCTAGAGTTTTTTTTATTATTATGTTACAGGGTATACCAACTACATGCAAATCTTTCATTTTTTTTGACGTGTTTTGCAAATTGTACTTAATTACTGAAATTAATTTCTATAAAAAAAATGAAATCTAGAACATCCTAGGTCGAAATAACTCGGGCTCCTTCTTAATTAATAACATGTCGTACATTAGTTTACAGTAGTCGAGTTCATATTTGATTTCCAGTCAAGTGCGGAAGCAAACCTTGAACGGAATAGTAAACTTACTTATATACTTATAAAAATATGAGCGAAGATATTGGAATTATATGCGATGTAAAAGTGTATACGATTTTCGACTGTTAAAAATTGGTACTTTTGCATTCTTTTTTTTTTTAGGCACTTTTAGGTTCTCTACTGTGTGTGTACTTTAATAATTATTTGTGTGGCAAGGGCGCATTAATAGGAAATTTTCACGAACGAACCAGTGCCGGTTTTGTTCTGATATTCCTTTTTTTGTGAGCTCGGGCACAGCGAAAAACAGAGATCGAAAAATTGATCGAAAAAATCGCGTATTTTTACATATAAAATAATTCATATTAATCATATTTCTGAGGCCTAAGGCGGCGAAATGGTCAAATCCAACTCTGGGTCTCACCAAATACTAATTATCTTTAACCCACTTTAGCTATATTTTAGATATGTCTATTGCTCTGTCAAAAAATAGTCTTCAAAAAAACTAAGTTTGCAAAATGAATTTCAAACGTGTTCTTAAGAAAAATTTGATAAGGTTTTGGAAATGTTCAACTTTGTGCGCGCAGTAGGTGCCTAAAATGAGATCCGGAAAATTTAAAATTTTTTGAATTGCGATAATTTTTGACAGAGCTACTGAATCATTATTCAACTTATAAAACATATTAATTTTACTTAGTTGTATACTTATATAGTTTTATGTGAACGTGCTGGCAACCCTGTAGCTGCGGTAGGCGCTGAAAGTGAAAATCTTCGAAACATCGACTCTCTTGAAATATTTTCGCTTTAAAAAAAAGCAAACTCATATACAAATCTTATGCTTTGTCTACACAGTCAAAACAAAACTTTTGAAATTCCATATCGGACAAGAGTGATAACCCTTCCCTAATTCACCTATTTTTTAAGCATTAAAAATTTTTGTTCACGAGGACTCTTAACCCGATAATCAGATACAGTATAAATTTACGAAATGTGTTGATTTTAAGTAAGATCAGGTCTGATGGAAGCGATTTCAAAATGTGGACAACTCTGTGCTAGTGGTGCTATCTGGAAAAATTATTGAGAAAAATAACAGCTTTTTCCCCTATAAAGCCAGATTCAGTCACTATATTTTCAGGAAATTAACACAATTGCTGAATCTTAATCTAAGCCAGAAATTCGGTTTCAAAATTAGGCTGGAGCTGCCAGCTATGGTAATTTTGGTATCCTAAATTTTGAAAATTCCCTCAGGAAAATAAACCTCTTTGCCCTATAGCATCCAGTGCAGTCATAGAATCATAACGAGATTCATATGGAAAATTAAACTTGTTGTAGACAAAATTCAGTAGAAATCTAGTTGGAAAAATAATTATAGGGTTGCATGCTATGGTTGATTTCGTATTTTTTTTTTGGAATATTTTTAGTGAGCGTATTGTAAAATTTTCAAATCGTATTAAAGTGATATTGTAGTGAAAATAAACAACAAATATTAAGATCTAGAAAATTGGAAAACTTTTGCGAGTGGTCACGCTGATTTTTTTTTTGTATCCCTATAACTTCCAATGCAGTCATCGTATCAATACGAAATTCGCAGTGTAGGTTGTCTTTAACGTGAGTCAGACGTGACATATTTTTGGCCTCGGTGCTAGCAAAGGTTTGCTACATTTTGGTTATTTTCATTCACCTCGCGAACATTTACAATGAAAATAAGTAAACAATGTTAAAATTTTCTAAGGTTTGAACATTTTTCGGATGGCAGCCCCAAACACGTTTTTATATCTGTAACTTTCGATTAAGTCATCGAAATTAAAATTGCTTAGGGTCAATTTTTACTTAAAGTGTATTGGTCTTAGGTAGGAGAAGCAGCTAGTGGTAGTGGTCTTAAGTTGCTAGTGGTAGAATACACACTCAAAATCTGCACAAATCCTCTACAGTTTTTCGAGCATTAGTGTTTTTAGTGTCTTATGTTCTGTTTCTTTTCATACGTTTCAACCACCCGCTTTATTGTATAATGTATTTTTTAAGAATGACTGCTATTTTACGTAAGAAATATCGTTGTTACCTCAATGATATAATGACAACTTAAATGACTTTAGACTCATTTCGAAACTAACTACAATAATACTTGTTTTGCTATCGATTTGCTGTCACGACTGATCAAAATATAATTATTTTACAGCACTTTCAGCATTTGCAGAAAAATAGAAACAAATGGTAAACTCCTTATTTGTTGAGTTATTCTGATGCTGAGGGTGTGGATTATTAAATGAGGTTTTTTCTTCTTGACAAAGCAAAGTGTTCTTGGTTCCTTACGAATCGGTTAGATATTTAACCATTTCATACCTAAGAGCCTAAACAGGCAGGCACTCAAATTACTAATTTACTAATGATCATTTATGCGTAAATGAGTAATTTAAAACTTGTTTACACCCAGCCCTTGCGCAAATGATGAATTTTGTCACTCATTATCTGTCACACTCACTAATTAGTTTTTGAAAAAATTGAGAAATTAAAAGTGTTCTAAGTATATGTTGACTTTTTTGTCGTCTGATAAACAAAGTAGGAGTACAAACCGCGCAGGGACTACATTTATATATTTCAAATATTTTAGATTTAAATTTGACATCCACTGAGATAGTAGAAATGGAATGGACGATATATCTTTCCACCAATGGTTAAAAAGCGGTTTACTGAGCTCCGCTGTGGTCGTACCAGCACAAGTGACGCCGAACGTTCAGTCGCCCAAACAAAGTCGTCACGCCAAAGATCGTTGATAAAATCGATGGGATGATATTAACTGATCAAAACAAAGAAAGTGCGTGAGGTGACTGAAGCTGTAGACATCTCAACTGAGCGATTACATAGCACTTTACATGACTATTTGGACACGAAGCCTCGATTTTCCATACTCGTCCATAAGCGGAACCGTGTGACCACTTCAAAGGAGTGTTTGGTAATATTCAGCCGCAATCCGAACGAGATTTTTGCACCATTTCGTTACTCTAAATGAAACTAGGATCCATAACGTCAAACCAGACACCAAGCAACAATCAAAACAGTAGGTTTCTTCGGGTGAACGTGCACAAAAGAAGGCCAAGGTGAGCCGGTCGGCCATCAAGGTCAAGACATCATTTTTTGGAATGCAAGTGTTATCATTACCTTGGAAAGGGTAAAACAATACACGCGAATATAATTCAGAGTTTTTCGACAGATTTGATATTGATTTGAAGCAGAAACGACTGCATTTGGCAAAGAAGAAAGTATTGTTCCATCAAGACAGTGCACGAGTGCACACGTGTGTAGTCATCATGGAAAATATTCATAAATTGGACCACGAACTGCTACTCCATCTAGCATAATCTCCAAGTTCAGACCCCTGAAACTATTTCCTGTTTTCAACCTGAAGAAATGCAAGGCGGTAAGAGATTTGGTTCGAATGAAGAGGGCATCACTGAAACAAACGCCTATTTTGAGAGCCTTCACGAAACCTATTATTCAGAAAAAAATAAAAAAAGAAAGAAAGATACATAGAGCTAAATAGAGCCTGTGTTGAAATTTTTTTGGATAAACGCTGGACTAAATACATAGAGCTAAAAGGAAACTATGTTGGGAAATAAACACTTATTTTCCGAAAAAAATCGTTTGTTCAAAAAGTAACTGATTTATCAAACTACCTTCGCATCATACGTTTTGCTTACTTCCTGTATCTTTTGTGAATGTTAATCCATTACAGCTATGATATGCGGCATAAAAATTGATTTAGAGTCAGAAAAATGTTCTAAATATTTGGCGGTCCACTAGCATTGCCTAACTTATATCGTGTGCTTGAACATTTTTTTTGAGTTTTATAAAAGTTTATTTTGACATTTCACGATTGAAAGTATTTTGACATTTCACGTTTGAAAGTATTCCAGAGTTTGCATGAAAGTATAAAATGGGCAGTACGCGTGTTGATAATATGATAGCTGTACAACTCTTCTCGTCGTTATATGATTTTTAAGGGAATATACCTGTGGATGATATTAAATTATTTGGGGCTAACTGATGACCAAAAATGCAAAAATTGGACTGTTACCTTGCTGCTTGCAGTTTTTTTTTCTTATCATGAGAACAAATAAAAAGATCCTGGTGTTGCGACTTTATTTAAAACTTCCACGATAGTTTTGTCGGAAAAATCGAAGAAACAAGTTCGAAGGAGAAATGTTTCGACTAGCGTTAGTTTCTGTCAACTAGAGAGAAATACATCAAAGTTGATTCATTGATTAATCGATTGTACCATCAAAACTACCAGAAGGTTATATCCACGCATCAGTCTCATATTATTTATATCTTGCTGATCTCTCTACAGAGCACGTCAATATTAAGTCAAAGTCTTGACGTAAGCTAATTAAACACTACTACGTACTAAGCAATCAGCAAGGGTTTCATTTTAGAGCTTGTACAGAAGTTTGGAGATACTTTCGCTAAATAAACACTAGGGTATGATTAAAAACCTACTAAATTTTATCACTGCGTATGAGCGAAGTGATAAGGCAATTATCTGGAATATGCACCATTAAACCTGCCACTTTTCCCTGGCTACCAATCCCAAATGAGTTGCTTCGGAAAATTAATTAATTCAACATAGTAAATTGACAGTAAACTGCCCACCTAAAAACGAATAATACAATACTTCTTCCGGCTACAAAAGGATAAACAGCGCAACACAACAAATTGCAAATCGAGCTCTATTAGTGCAATTATTTACACTGTATTTAAGTAATCTGGTTGATGTAAACCAACAAGACTGATTCAGTGGCCTTGAATATGAACTTGATCGTCTTCCTTATTCCTGCTTGCAGGCTATAATATGTATTTTATGCCAGCTGCTTAAAGCATTTAAACTAGTTTGATGACCTCTCAAATTTCAGAAGCGGTATAAATCGGCAAGCATGTTCGCCATCAATGGCTGTCGATATTACACTATAAACTCGTTACTTATACCCGATTGGCTGTTTACTTTATGACCGATAGTACGCATATTTATGTAGCTCATAACCAGAATCTGACAAATTAAAATGCTCTTATATGCATATAAAGATGCGAAACGCGTCCCTAATCCTGGCAATTCAACTACCCTTATCGTATTAAACATTCGCATGAGGATAATGTTATTGAAAATAGCTTTGAAATCAAAGAGTAATGCATGTTCTATGCTTACAAAAATTTTGTGTTCATTAAAAACAACATACTGTTTCATATTCCTGGGAAAGCTCGCGTGCTGAGACTGATGTTCGTCCAGCTACCTATGCTCTTGTTTTTCTAAATTAAATATACCTTGCTTGAATCGATATTCCTTCAATGAATTCTCAACAATCCAATTAAACCTAAAATCCATTTTGCGCTTCTATTAAAATACGTCTAGTTTGAAGTGCTAATTGATGAGCTTTGAATGAATGAAAACTAGTATCTACCCCCAAACATCAATTACAATACAAAAACACTTTCGAAAAATAAATCAGTTTGACTCAATTCAAACTACATAAAAATCTCCTTATCACTCCAAGCTATCTGTTTTTCGCATTGGCAATAAAATATGATACGTTTGATAAAGAAATAAATATTCATTCGTGCACAAGGTATCTCATAACTCTTTCCAGTTATCGAATCAGTAGCAACATTAATAGCGTTTTGAACGATTCCCAAGGGCCAAACAAAATTGAATCATTTTCTTCGAAGCAGCAAATAAGAAAAAAATGTAAAATTGATTCCGCACGGCTCTTCTTTCGATTTCCATAGAACACACTAAACCACATACTGGCCTCACTTTCATCAACTTCACGAAGATGCTTTGGTGCGGTCAGATCTATCATGACAGGCACGTATCTATTTTCCGAAATTCATCTTGCAAACATAACTCAGTCTCGTGAGGATATCAACGGGCTGAGTGAAAAATTTATTATCATTCGTCCTGGGCACGAGCAGAAGGACGTCACGATGCCAACCAGTTCAATGTTATTAAAACATCGTATAAGCGTATAATAAAATTGTTATATGTGTTTAGTTCTTCTAAAGCAGGTCTGCTAGCTGAATAAACAGTTCAACTCGTTATTGATAGTTCACCTGTGAGGTTTGGAATCGTAAAGCATTCTGAATGGATTTCGATTGAAAAGCTCATTTTGAAAATAGGTAACACGAAAATGTTAAAGTTACTCAATAAAATATGCAGAGTTTAAACTTGTACTTGTAAAAAGGTTCGTTTACATATAATTGTATCATAAATGTTGTGCTTGCATTGCTAGTTTATGCATACAAAAATGTCAGACAAAACCTCTAGACTGGCTGTGCTCCATGGTATAAAAAGTGCCCAAGCACTAATAGAAATTTGCAAATGAAATTGAGAAAACATTAGCAGGAAATAAATTGATGCTCAACTACATGTAAGATAATCTAAAAACAGTGGTTTGAAAGCAGATACACGATTTTTGTTACAAATACAGTGATTTACTCTAATATTTTAATTGCATAATTAGTTATCCATCCACTACAACAGGTTGAAACATTCTGTATTTTACTACTGTGTGCTCAGGATCAGGACCCCATGCATGCATATTTCCAAATGCAATGCCAGAATACCTTTATTAGCACCTCGATATGGCAGCTCCCCCTCCCCTTGACTTGAATCTGCATAAAATTACCTTTAAGGCAGACGTCTAATTGCATAACGCCGATGCGCCACCCTGCAACCCGTCTAAGCTTGCCGTTCAAATTCTCCTAGTAAAATGGCTCCCAGGCACTTGTTCAGCCCCGTCTCCATCGAGCATTTCAAGAATAAACGCCCGGGTAATGGCTGACGGCTGCCAGCAAGTACGGAATGAATTTAGATACCTTTTGCATTAATTAGATCCGATGTCTAGATAAGACAGGCGCTTTATGTATTTATGGGAATCTCGTGCAAATGATGTTCGCTTTTCTATTAAAGCACCACCACCACTACCGCATCACCACTGCCACTCCGTTGTACTACATCGCCATCTACATCGATTCTTTGTTCTGCAACGTTGAGAAAAATGAATAGAGCGATATTTCAAGGGAACCTATTTTCAATTAAGGCTCGACAAGGTATGAAATGTAAAATGGCTTTACGATTGAGATAATGTGGCGTGAAAATAAAGAGAAAATGGCAATCTTGGAGGAGGTAAGCTATATTTTTCAGTTTTCGATTATGAAATCCATTGAATTTTAATACAATCTCCTGATTTTTCGCGGAGGACTTGTTAAATATGACTTTACATTGAGAAAGGCTATTAAAATGAATGAAAAATAATGATGATTACGGTTCGGTAGAGGGTATTATATGAATTCGATTTGTGCATGATAGAGTTTGAAGTTTTATACATTAGCTTATACATTAAGCGCGTTTTTTTTTTTAACAAAGAAATTACTTCGACGCTTCTTATATCAAACGTATTTTCTGACGACGTTTTGGCAAAGCAAGAAAATGAATTATCAGAAAAATTAATAAAATATATGTCACGCTTTAAATATGTTGAAAAAGGATATGTTGTCTAAAACCAGAATAGATGAATTAAAATGATTAATGCTCTCGTAATTTTCTATGTTAGATGTGGGTTTTGAATTTTATTTTTACATAATCGTGAGTTTTTACTAGCATTTAAATAGATACGTATTAATTTATTTAAGTTTTTGGAAAATCTACTAGGTTTTGTTCCGATTAACTACTTTTTCGATGGAAAATCATCTTTATTTATTTTTCAATGCCCATCATTGAGTTTGCTCCTCCGTTTACACCAGGAAATTTTTTAGGGAGTTGGGCAGAGTTTAAACGTGGGCGCACTAGTATTGGGTGTACTAGCAGGCAGGCATTACAAAAATGCTGTAGATTCTATATTGACTAAAAATTTGGACTTGAAAACGCTGTGTGCAAAATAAATGTCCCGATTACTCACAATGAAACAAAACTAGCGTCGTTAGGATGTTTCAATCGAGTGTTTGGCAAAGTTGCACAGCAGTGAATTTGAGTCTTTGCGTTTCATAACTAAGATTGAGACATTAGTCCACAATTTCACACCTGAAACAAAAAAAACAGTCATAACAGTGGACTAAAAGCTCCATATTTGGTGCATTAGAAGTATAACAATGTTAGCTTGAAGAGCTGTGGAAACATGAAACACGCTCCTTTCAGTACAAAAATCCAACGAAAAACTTTTCAAATTATAGCTTTTTTGTGATTGTAGGCGGGTTATACCCTTTTAACTGGACTGAAGTCCAGACGAGAGGCTGCCCGGTAAATTTATGGCAAACCATCAACAGGATAAAAAAAAAACATTAATTGCTCTTGGATCAGGGTGCTGTAGAACTGACCCCTAGTACCAAATGGGATGTAGGTTTATAATAGATAACCTATAACTAAAACGACAATGAACATTTTAGCTGTGTTTTTTTGGCTTATGGCTCGAAAGTCTGACCTTTTGGGGACTTATCTGTTTCGAAAAATGATTTGTTACTGAGCTCAATTGCTTTTTTTAACATGAATGTTAAAGAGACGAGAAAAGTGATAACTCGGTACCGTGTTCATGTTTTAAGAGAGAAATGAAGAATAAAAGAAGTGAGTGATTGACTAATAAGGTTGGGGCGCTGCTCTAAGGCACGGCAAGCATCATTTTTTCATAGTTGAAGCAAATTAGAGGAAAGGCTCGTAATATTCGATTTTTGTTCAATGTTACTATTTTAGTAAAAGAAGATTATGTTTCGGAGGATATGGCGTTTGAATCATGCCAACATCTCAAGTGAGTTGAAGGGGCCGAAGACCAGGTAGAAGCATCTAATCAATTACTTGTAGGAAATAATTGCAGCTCTAGTATAGATAATGGAGTTCGGCTTGAAGTTAGAATGACACCATGTGCGTTTAAAGCTGAAGGGTTTAGGTACATTTGGGACGTCCAAAAAAAGCTCGTTTTGAGGATTTTTTTTAGACACACATTCAAATAATTCATAACAAATGTTTTTTACTTGAGAGACATATATTTGTTGAAGCTATTGTAATTTTTTTAATGCAAAAGGGGTAAATAATTTGTTTTGCCGTGATCACTGTAAGTCGTCGCTGGATCATCCGAAAGAAAAAAAATCGGGGATTTTAGTTAAGGACATAGTGCTTCGGATGAACGAAGGACTTTGGGAGATTTTGATTTTTTCGAAAAATGGCGTTCGTTGAAATTCAAAATTTTCTAAAAATTTTCGACCAAAATTTCACTCACATTTTCGGCTATTGAAAAAAAAATATCGTCCAATCGAAAAATCCTTCGTTCATCTGGAGGATAATTACATATAAAATAAGTGAAGAAAATTTAATGCTGATCGATAAAGCCGTTTTCCAGTGACAGTGATCACCGACTTCGAACACATAGTTTCGAGAAAAATGCTTTTAAACCATACAAAAAACGCTTTATGCAGTAGAGACGACTTCATTCAAAGTTCTTTATCCCCATAAAGAATTGTCCGATCCATCTGAAATTAGCAGAGAATGCTTTTGAAATATGCTACTTTTAGAAAATGCAAAGAAAATAAAATCGATTTTCTCAAAATCTAAGTGTACCTGCCTCCTTAACAGTTCAAAATCGAAGTTAAATAGCACATATGACAGTGGGTGCGCTTGAAAAGCAAGTAACTGTTCAGGAACAGTCGTCGCAATTTTAAAGAGGGAATTTAGAATAAGTACAAACGATTACTTTACTTTCAAGAAAGGATGAGAAATTTAAATAGCAAAGGGCTTGTAAATCTACGCTGAAATCTACGCTCTATTAAATTACGCTGAAATCTACGCTAATTAACTTGGGGATACTAGATTTGACAACAGTATGCAAGAATGCTATAGAAAAGTGACAAGGATGCTGTAGACAAGTGAAAAGAACAACTGAACAGAAGAGCTACGACCAGAAATATAAGATGAGAACGAGGACAAAAGGTCAGATATCCCATAGCCTTCAAGCATTAAAAAAGAAGCCCGAGATGAATAGAGCCGAAAGCCTGTGCAAAATCGATGCATACCACATCAACTTGCTTCTGTATGTCTAGGCCGGAAGCAACCAAGATAATGAAAGTTAATAGATTAGAGGCCCAAGACATATCTTTTATAAAGCTATGGTGCACCGGATAAAAAAAATTAATGAAGGAGATAAAAAGCGAAAAACAACGTAGCTGGGTACCAAAGCCCCAAAGTGCCTTACCAAAGCAAGAAAGGAATAAAATAGGACGATGATTAGAAATGGAACCTGGCAAAAATTTTAAACAGGCTAAACTTTAAGCTTTCAGCGGGCTATTATATATTTATACGTTGTGAACATTTGAAGCTATTCTGTATAATTACCAAGCGAGCGAAAGTGTTAAAAAGTGAAAGACATAACAAAAGGTAAATAAAATTTAATTAGCTATTGCCTCGTTCACTTGCACGCTGGAACTCTTAACGGCAATGCTGCTATTTGTTTGGTTCACCAATAGACCTGTTTTTTTCCAGAAAGCAATTTTCGGTGTCGCATCGCGGCATTCCATTCACGCTTGAATTCACCCATGGTGAAGCTCAAGAACTTTTCTTTTTCTTCTTGATATATGGCTAATTGTATTCAAGCTACACTTCTTTTTACCAGACTCTAAAGGCTCAGCCAAATATTTCCCGAGCAGAGCTCTGCTAGATTTGGTGGGGGATATAGCTATCATCGCTTGTAGTGCATTCACCGTCAAGACGCTTGCTAGTGCTGAAAATACTTCGGAGGCAAGAGCTATGTCAGATGGAGACTCGCTGAATCCTTGTCTGCGATACATTAGTGTTAAGCCCCTTTTTAGTAGACTTGAAGCAAATGTGGTCAACGCTCTGTGACGAAGTGACTTAAGGCCCATAGGGGCAGGGCTACAAGCTATTATATGCTGGACTCATAGGTTCTGGCTCACTCATGTAAAGCTTATCATGAACTTGTTTTTCCAGAAATACAACGTGAGAGTCGAAAATAGTGTTAGTCTGTAAGAAATATATATCTTTTTTCACTGAAGAATACTTTCGCAGAGTGTGATTTAAGTGGAATGCTGAATGCTGTGATAGAGGACCATTCGTTAGTGCGGCCACGGAAGCACAATGTGCGTTTGTTGCTGGAAAGAGGCAAAATTTGCTGGAAAGAGGCATGACGCCCTTTGATCGCAAAGAGTTCTGATTATTCTGATACAAGGGCTACTGAAACCACGATTACATAGCAGTAGCACGAAAGGCCGGTGGTCTTAAGAAAAACTAAGATGGGTTCTGTAGTGGTCATTCAACAATACGTGCCATCCATGAAGTAATCGGTGTGTGGCGACACGGTTAGACACGTAGCTTTGCGAAACTGCAAAAACGCCGTTCTTTCGGATTCGCGTACGTTGTTGTAAGTTTAGGTAATAGGTTCGAAAAAAAAAACATACGAAATAAAGTTTTATTAAATAAACACCAACAATCTTGTTGGTAAAAATAAACAAAGGTACATTTAAGCGCGAAGATCTCATCTCATCAGGTCAGACCTATAGTATTTATATTGGGTAGAAAATCAGTGAAGCAGATAGACATCCTACAGATTTTTTAGTGACATTTCCTGGTAAAGGAGCCATGGAGTGAAATTGTTTGCAAAATCTTCATCTTATACATATGTGTCAAACCAGGGAACTGTGAGCAAAAGTACTACTGCTGGAGCAGCGCAAGGGTCCATTTTCGGGCCAGGCCTGTGAAATTTGGTACTTGATGGATTCTTGCGTCGTGTGATGCGCTCTTGAAAATATATGAAGATCATTTAGTCAAGCCGTACTATACTCTTCTCGTACTTAAAATGAAGATACCATTAAATCAAATTTTGGAGTATTATCATTAAATTTACCAAATTTCAAATTGTTATTAATTATTAATATACCAAATATTACAACTGTAAGTTATATCTTTGATGGCGTTCATAAAATGTTTTTTTTTTTTTTGAATGACTCATAACACAATAGAAATAGAATTGTCACCTGACTGAAAACAATATTTATTATGCTACTGTAGTTTGTCTTTAGCTTTTCAACGCTCTTGTACTGGATAGGTGATTAGAAAATCTGTATTTCTTGACATTGAATTTTTGAAGGATAATTTTTTTTCCCACTTTAAAGTCTTTTTTTGCCTAACTGACTTTTTCTAGATAGCAATTGGCAAATATTTTACAAAAACACTAATTGTGATCTAAACAAAATTTTATTTTTTCTTAATTTCAGTAATTCTTCTGGTTCAAAGGAAGCATCAACAACTATTACAGCGAACAGCAAGAGTCGAACAGATACGTCTGGTTCTGGACAGAAAAATCCCACGCAACCACAATCGCAAGATAAATTCGAGGATCTTGTGCGTTTGGTCGCAGAGAGTAAGAGAAACTCTGAAACCAGGAGTAATAATGATCAATCGGACGAATTAGATGAAAACGTAACACTGGGTGAAGTGATGGATATAAAACCCAGGTAAGTTATAGATTGGTATATGAATTTAAAGATATTAAACATTTGTAAGCTTATGAATGGTTATATCTGCAATTTAACTGATCTGTTGCAAAATTGCCATTTACAGATTATTAATATTCGTATCTCTTTATTTTTGTAATTTTTAGAATCTAACTGTCAGATTCAACGAAAATTCTAGCTACGATATTTTGTAATTTTCTTTCCGTTCCATCTAAAACTTTCAATGCTGATTTCCGTATTACTCAAACATTTGACATCCCCATTCGTTTTAAGAAAACGTATTCAGCATCCGTGCATTATAGATGTACAGTTGGTTTTATTCTTTTCGTCTCCACGCTCAGATTACTCTGCAATAATATACCAGCTCTAGACTTTATGCATTCCATCACCGCATTAAATCTAAAGCACTTTGTTTTGCTGCTGTTTGTTGAGTGGAAAGTATTGTTTTTCATAACTTTTCTCACATATGTTTTTCGGTTAAAAAAATATGCACACACATATGTATAGTATGTACATCAAATCGCAGGCTGCCTACTACTGGCATATTCAAGCATCAGCAAATGTTAATGTTCGTCACAAGACAAAAACACATTGTTTTATGCGGAATGTTGGTCGCCGCTATCGTTGTTGTCCTCACGACATCTGTACTACTAAGTCTTCAACTTCTTTTCAAGCCTGACGAATGCTTTATATTTCTTACGTTGCGAAAATGTCTTCGCATTTTTCAACAAGTGGAAAATCTCGGAACACCCCTGCGTGTCAGGTGTGTATGCCTTACCTGAATATGATAGAAAAACGAAGTTGATATTTGTGGTACAATGTGTTTCTCATGTCGTCATGAGGAATCGCTCAAAGTTACGCACGACGAGTGCAGAGATGAAGCTAGTGTTGTTTTTTAAATGGTATGCCATTCATTCTTTTGCGAGTTTCGTTTTTGTGGCTGGTAGTATGAGGCAGTGCAGAATGCGGTATATTTCTATCTTTGCAAAAAGTAATTCATATTTATGATGCAAGTGCGTTGCGCTGAATAACCCTGCGGAAATGAGTATTTTTACTTTTCGGATAAGATGACATTCCTTCGTTGGTAATCGTCATTAAATTTTTGACTTCCTAATTTACTTAATTTTCACTAATTGATTCTCAGCGCCATTAATAGTTGCTGCCATCAAAAGTTCCAAAATATGGTTTAATCTCATTAAGAGTTTGGATATGTATAATTTGACAGTAGTGCCGTCTACTATGATTTCTTTCAGTTACTAATTTACCAGATATGCAAATATTGATTAAAACCAGAGTATTTCAAAGCTTAAAATGCAAAAATGAAAATTAATTATTAAACCTCCCTGCATCCAGAGTACTGTCTTATATATTAAATCCATTGAACTGAAGAATCTATTGGACAATAACATCACACAATAAAATTTCATGCCACAGTCCGAACTTGCATGGAAAACCTGGAAAATCTTTCTCATGCCCCGTGTTAATGTTCGCGCATGTTCATGCACATTTTCATTCGGATCATAAACCATACGGTAGAGCCAAGAAGCAAGCGAGAAGCGGAAACGAAAATGTTGAAATTTCGCTCTTATGAGAATTACGAATGTGCGAATTAGCATTTTATTAAAATTTAACTAGGCCTCTGAAACCACTTGACATGTGTACCGAAGAACAAGTATGTGTTGTCTAAGAGTTATATTTGATATGATATTCTGTCGTCATCATACGTAAGAGGTGGAGGTGGAGTATTTATAAGAAAATAAATGTGATGTAGGGTCGTCTGTCATCGTACTCGTTTGTAATGAGACCCTTGTGAGATCTTGACCGACTTTAACCCCTTCACTCTGTGAACGACCTGAGTTGTACGAAGCTACGGAACGATGTATTGATCGTGAAACGGAAGTGGCTAATATTTATTTTGAAATGTTTCCTATGCTAATGATATGACAAGTAGGCGTAACAGTGGCATATGTGCATAGTTCTAAGATTGCAGTGCATTATGTTGCATAAATATGCATGGTGCAGACGGAATGATTGTCTTGTTAAGAAGATAGTCTCTGCGAATTCCTGCTTGTCGATGGAGTTTTGAATATACTTGAGTAGAAACGGAATTTACAATGTGGAAACGCACATGCGAATGCGAAATGTTTATTAGTTTTTGTCTTTTGAAATTGCATGAGATTTTTCTGAGACAAAAAAATCGTCATGTTCCTGTTAGTCGTGCCTGAGCTAAAGGTCATTGGCCACTTAAGTACCAGAACTTTTTATCCTTTATTCAGAAATTAACTGCAGGCTTATACTGTAAACTTTTATTATTCTGTTCGATAGCGATCGCAGTACGCAACTACTTGATTTATTTTTCAACCCCCTCAAACCATATGACTGACGGAGTGAATGGGCGAACCATTTCAAGAATACATCGCCGCGGCACGGCAACTGTACCACATGAGGGCGATAGAAATTTAATTTTTAATTGAATCTCGTGAATCTATCTGCAAATCGACTGAGAACTAGGACCCGAAACATTCGTCCAGATACTTCGATTTGGCTGCGAATTAAAAATTCCTGTAGATATTATCAGCTGTGACAAATGCATCGAGAAACGCTTTGTCTATAATCCGCCATATATATTTTAAGTCGTTGCTACTTGCGGCACCAATTTTATTAGAATGATAATTTTCACTATTAAGCTTCGCGAGTACGATCTCTAATTTCTGCATAACAAGGACTTTATGAGTAAATGATATCGTTGGATATAAGTCGAGGATGTTAAAATTTATCAAAACTAAAGTAAATAGAAAGAGGGCCCCGTAGCTCTGCTCGCTAAGGCGTCAGGCCGAAAAGCGGCGTGCTACGGGGCCTGCGGGTTCGAATCCCGCTAGTGTCATGGCTGTAAGTGTGAATGCGGGTGATTGTCTATGAGGGTGGCAAATGGGCCCAAACTGGTGGCCTAGTGCTGGCCGCATTCCCGACAGCCCTCTTCATAAACCTAACCTAAAATAAATATAAATCAATGATCTCCCACCGCAGGTGGTCACATCAGTCAAGTATGTACTATGAGCTGATTTATGGAATCACTAGGCTAAAAAAGGAAACAACCTACTTTGTAGAAATATTCAAAAAGTATGCTCCAACTGTTCATTTGTCGGCCACTTTTCGGAGCGACTTTTTACTGACCGACTACCTGTCTTTACTTTTCTCAGGTACACACTGCTCAAAACATCGTACAGATCGGTCACAGCCAATCCGCGCGAACATAACCTAATATGGTAATGGTTGACATCAGTTCATGCAGGTGTGAGCAAACTTTAATATAGGTAACGGGCTCACAGAATTGAACGCTTGAATCGTTGTCGGAATAAATACATTAGGCCTTTTCACACTTGTATTCTTGATGCACTCCTCAAACCGGTTTACTGGGCAAGAGACGGAAAAATCAAGGGGAATTCTCTACAAAAAGTCTTGCCCAGTAAACCGGTTTGAGGAGTGCATCAAGAATACAAGTGTGAAAAGGCCCATTGAGAGCATGAGCTGTTCGAAGTGATGTTGCGTTAGTCTACCAAAACAGACAAAAAAGACTTTTGTTGAAAAAAATATACATGTGAATTGTCTGAAGTAAACATTAGACCCCAAAAAAAAATTATTAAAGGAGATGAATAGTGAAATGTTTTGAAGAGCAATGAAGATTAAAATGACTAGATATAAAATCGCATCAGGCAAATACAAAAATCTGTTGAATCTTGTGCACGAATTTGTCTCTTATTTAAAAATCAATTATCCATTGAGTTCATAAACCAATAAACTTGGTAAAATATCATTTTTGGCGTACTAAAATCGAGGATCGGTTCGTGTTGTACAACATTACAAAATTGGTCGGGCGATGATGGCGATGATGAAGTCGTCGTAGTCGAATATGTGAGAAACCTGGGCGCCTGATAGAAAAAGTATTCTGGTATGAAACTTCAACAAAGAGGCTATTGTTGCATACTTATTGCCGCCTTGTGTGTGGGATAGCCAAATGACTGAACGACTATGTATTACAGCGTGTGACGTCCATGACGCCCGATCGCATTCTGTGTGCCCAGCGTTTTAGCTAGTAACTAAGCAGAAAACGACACAACTATATAGCATCACTTCCGAAAATTGCATAATACGTAAAAATCTAAGAGAAATTCAATGTTCTACGAAACACATAATTAGAATTTGATAATTGAGAGTAATATGAAGTCTTGAATTGATTCAAATGCTTGAAATTAAAAAAAAATAGTGTGGTTGAGAATCGAATCTAAAGGCGGCTTTAGATATGCGGTGTTTGTCAAATACCGAGCACCTAGTTTGGCAAACTTCGCATGTGTGGTTGGGTTGCTCGCCTAGTGCTTGCCCTAGGCCAAGCACAAACATTCGGGTGCTCGCTATTCCCGTAGTTTGTCGAACTTTCAACCAAATCAAAGTAGACGAGCACTGTGTTTGGGTATGTTCGGATCCCCCCGCTTTAGACATTCGGTATTTGTTGCGGTTGTTGATAAATACGGAAAAGTGTCAAACTGTGTGGCGCGAGTAAAAATTTTCAAATGAAAATGGCGGGAGTGAACAACGACGAGCAGCTCGTACATGTTCCAGTTTTGGCAAACATTCGGCAATGCCCGAATGTCTAATTCAATGTGCTTGTCATTTCGCAATCACCAAGCCAAATGACATGACTAGGTGTTCGGTATTTGGCGAATAGGAGGTGTTTGACAAACACCGCATATCTAAAGCCGCCTTAATATTAGTGAGTATCAATTAATTCGTTTTTTGTACTATGGGTGAACAAAAACAGTCGTTTGCAATCCAATAGCAGCTATTAAAGTGATATCATTCTTTATAGTATTTAGTTTATTAAAATTATCTAATTTTCTAATTTTCTCCATCTTTCTCTGACCACTTTTACTTTAATTACAGTTTAAAATTCAACCTAACTTTCACTTCTCGGCCGTTTTGCTATCCCAGAAATACAAATTGGGAGAGCTTCAAACGGGAAGCTACCAACTGCTTAGGCCCTCTACCCAGGGCTGCCTCTGTAGCTGACTTGGAATCTGCAGTTAACACACTCGCGAGTCAACTGGTAAAATTTTTTGAACGTTCCTGTCCGAAAGTTTGTCCGAAGCTCAAACCTAAGCCATCCTGGTGAAACAGCTACTTGAGTTGTCGCGGAAAACAAGTACAAAAACTCTTCAAGTTAGCCAAAGTAGCTAATAGTAGAGAATGTTAGACAAATACAAAGACGTCCTTAGGCTTTATAAATCGGATATAAAGAAAGCCAGATGGAGCTCCTAGAAACAGCTGTGCGGTAGAGTGATTAGACTTAGAAATCATCTGGTTAAACACCCTGTGACACCTAGCTTGGTATGTAAGCCGGATGGGAAGGTGACGAGAAACAGCTTGGAAACGCTAAAGATTCTCGTAGATACTGACTTCTCCCATTTTTTGGATGACTCCATTCCTATCACTGGTGAGCAGTCGATGGCATCTGCAAAGTTATTGCCAAGCAGATGCTAGTCTAGGCAATTGATACCTTCAAGCCCTTCAAGTTCCCATGTCCGGATGGAATTCTGCCGATCATGCTTCAAAAGACAGGCACGCTTGCCGTTTCCAAACTAACACAAATTCGCATAGGTTGCCTAGTGTTAAGGCACATACCTGCAGCCTTGAGGACCACTATGTTTGTTTTACACCCAAGGCAGATAAAGTTAACCATGCGTATCCGAAGGACCTCCTTACTCCTCAAAGTTTTCTAAAGATTACTAGATCTGTATGTCAAATAAAGACTTTGAACTCAAATTCTATCGAGAGCCCAAATCGCGTATATAAAAGTGAAATCAGTTGAAACGCCTCTCCATAGGATATTCCTCGAAATAGAAAAGGCACTCCTTTACCAAGAATACGCTTTGGGAGCCTTTCTAGACATTGAAGGCGCCACACAACGGCCATTATGGAGAGCAACACCCACCCTACTATTTAAGGCTCATACCAGCAGAGTATTCCGGGGCGCAAATCATAAGGAAGGTCTAAAGAGGCACATTGCAGGGAGGAGTTCTATCCCCTCTCTTGGCTGGAAATCAAGGCACTTGCGGTTGTGGCCCAAGCTGACGGCATTGCTATTTTAGTCTCGGGTAGGCTTCCACATACTCTTCGCCAGCTCATATTACGCTCTGAGGCTGGTTGAGGAGTGGACGATTACCGTGGTCTTTTGCAACAACCCCAATAAGATGGACCTGTACTCTTCACAAGGAAGTAAAAAACTCCTGATTTAGACCCAATCAGGTTGGGTGGCACTAGGTTAAGTCTCAAGTCACAAACTAATTACTTGGGTCTTGTTCTGGAAGGCGAATTTAGAGGAAATAGTTAAGCGGTCAAGTAACGTGATTTACGCCAGCAACAGAGTGCTGATTAAAACTTGCTCTGACGCACTGGATGTACTTGGCGATAGCTAGGCCGGTCCTTGTTTACGGATGCCTGATCTGGTAGCCAGCAGTGAATAAAACATTACGGACAGTCGAGCGGCGGTAAAAGCACTGATATGTCACACATACAGATCGAAGTGTGTACTCAACTGCATTCAAGCCCTGAATAGACTGGGTAAAAGTAGAAGAGTCAGAATCTTCTGGGTTCTCGGTCACAAGGGCATTAATGGAAATGAAAGCGCGGATGCGTTAGCCAAGCATGGGACTAGTTTTCTTCTGTCAGGATCGGTAGACATTCCTACTCCGATCCAAGCAATCAAGCACTCGATCGACTCCAAAAAGATGCAAGGTGCGACATGCAGATGGGGTGCAACTCAGACCTGCACGCTAGCCAAAATTATGTGGAGGTCATACAATCTGGCAGCGACTAAATACCTTCTCAAACTAACGCGGACTGACTGCAAACGGCTGGTTGGCATCATTACTGGCCATTTTCTTGGAGCAGCACATGCTATGAAAATGCGACTCCTAACCAGCGACACCTGTAGGTGAAAACACCCTACTTGCACTCTAAAGCGCTCTGATAAAAATGCATCGCAATTTAAACTCCTACTTTGAACAATTTTAGTAGTTTTTACCGTTAACTTCAATAATAATTTTTCCCGAATTAAAACACATTTTTTATATAGTTCAGTTTTGACTGTCCTATGGAGTTCGAAGTTTCAAATTGCATTACGGCTTAAAAGCTTAATTTTCAAACAAAATCAATGTAGGCATTTCCTATTTTCTACTTTTTTACCTCTTTTATTGTTTCCTTAATGTACTCGAAGAGAAGATCATTCATAATTCATTTATCCCTAATCATTCTATTTCACCACGAAATAAGTTGGTAATGCTCGTCGAACGCCTTCAGATAATCAATCTGCTTGTCCGAAATGGCAAAAGCCATTAAATGGCTTATAATTAAGCTTGATAAATGCTTAGTGATTCTTGATTGTTCACTTTAATGTGCAATCAATTTCGACGTTGAAACGTTGAAATCAATGTAATGATTTGATATCGGTTTCGATTTACGTGTACATGCCAAAATGGTCACGTGTCTCGTACTCCATGATGCATCCCTTAAAGATTGTCAGGTTGTCATTGGTCGTTAATTTGATTTCGTCATCTTAACTGTTCGAATATATTGATTGTGTATAATTGAGGTCACGCACACTCTTGTTTAAGGCAAATCAAGGACCACGTTGCTCCTTGTTTCAGCAAACATGGCTATTATGGTTGTTGCGAAACTGCCCTTCTGCGAAGATAATTAGGCGTGAGGAGACGTAGTTATTGTTACAAATGAAAAGAGGGATTTATATCTGTATTAATTTATTAATGAATTGATGAAAGAAATGATTTATGCATTGTAGGTGGACGAGTAGGTATGTTTTATGAATAATGTTGGATAAGAAGGCAAATATTACATAAGTAAGATATTGATATAATAAGTTTCAGTCTGTTGTTTAATCTAATCCGTCCAGCCCTTAACTATTGCATTCTTAAGTTTTTTTTTGGAAACAATTAACAACAGGAAGCCGGATTGCTCTATGTTGTGAAAATGAATGTACCAAGTGGAAAAAGATGCTTTTCAAATAACTCAAAGTTGATTATTTTTCCATTGAAATTTTAGGACCAAATAATGCACTCACCGGTCATGGCATAACAACTTTGCACATTTGTCGTTTAAAACACTAATTTGATGGTTTCAGCGCACACTAGTGCACACATTTGATGTTCTTGCAAGGACATAACTAAATGCTTCATACAATACCTGTAGCTCACTCTATATTCAAATTCATTTAACAAGTCATTGTCAATTTTATTCCTCTGTCAAATATCCAGCTTTTCAAATCATCCTATTATCTGATAGTTGATGTTTTTTTTCATGTTTGACCTATTATATGCCCGGCACAAAATAAAATAGATCTTCTTTTCCAATGAAATTATAAAGAATTGAGTCTATTCACGTTTTCTGTTTTCCTTTTTGTTAAGTTTTTCCTGGAATTCCACTCATTTGTTCCGGAATGATTCCCTTAGTATTATTTGCTCTCTTTCCTCGAAGCCAACAAAAGACTCGGGTTGTTAGTACTGGAGTTAATTTTGATGTATTTCTTCTACGTATGAATTATGCTCCCGGAAGAATAATTTTAAAGGTACAGGAATTGCATTCAACTTCATTAGATGTAGTTTTTTCTCTCGTCTGCGGCAGACAAAACACAGATTTTATCCTGTGATGCAACGAGTACATGCTGACCGAGCCTAGAAGAGCGTGTTCCAATATTGCTGTCCAAAACATGGCCGGAGTTTGTGAGCTTCAGTTGACAATTGTCAGTTGTTGTCTGTCGCTTGAGAAAAGTAGATATCGCCGATTGTGTGCTAATGCTTTAAAATGCTTGCAATCAAGTGGTGGCAAGCATATAATGTATAATTTCTATTCAGATCGCGATGAGCATCAAACATATCCTACCCAAAGCATTTTATTAGACTTCACTTATAGATGGTCACCTTTCAGCAGGCTAACGGATGACTAAATCAATGAGCGACTTTCCTTAGAAGTTCATAAATTCCTTTGACGAGTCGTGGCAACCTCAAACGAGCGGAAAGTACGTGTGTTGGCCATAGCTACCCCTTCTTTTGGCTGGGCCAGTGTATATTCGCTACATGAAACGTTAATAAGATTATGTTAGTTCTCGTTTCGATGGCATTGTTATATACTGATGCTAACGAGCAAGTGTTGGCGGTTTGATTTTCTAAAAAATAACTTCTCTGATTTCTATACATCTCGACATATCCTTCCCTATACATACTTTTGTAAAACTAACATAAATCAACTGTGGAAAAATTCGTAAGTTTGGCAGAGCATTCATTTGAAGCGACAACTCTTACTGAATTTTTTTCAGCCGCCATGCATTCAAACTGACAGTGGATTACCTTCTCAAAAATGTATTTCACTGACATGGTACCTGTTGCCCGGTGTCTCTGCTCTTTTCTATCCTACTGTTTACAAAATGATGATTATATTGCCAAACAAGAGCTTGAAAAGCAGGAGCATCAACGACATTTTGAGCTCACATTTAGTATACGTGCTAGCCTTCCTCTGACTGTTGCACCAACGATGCGAATCCGAAAGCATCACTTTGATCTCGATTCTCGTACTGGGAAATCGGATGGTGCTTGCTGTACCTGCTTACGCGAACAGGTCGGTAGTGGTGGCTGTAGGGTAGTTTGTAGTCATAACTTCCTTTTGATACGTGTTTTGTTCGCTAAGCTCCAGTCAACCTTACTCTAACCCACCGCTGTATGTATTTCTGTTTTTCCGAACCGCGCGAATGCTCCTTTTGCTTGTGCGATGCTGTTTGCTTGCGATGCTTCATTTCCCCCGAGAAAATCGATAGACTAACTGAAACAGGAATTAGATCGTCACCTCTTTCTACTGAAGGATTTCCGGAAACCGATTTTGATACACATCGAATCGTGTCGTGTTTCTCTCGCATTTTTTTATTTTTCTCTGCTCTGATTCTGCTTGCTTTGTGAAAGCATATTCGTTTACGTGATATATCTAGGATCATACTGGTCATTAGTGTATCGAAATCGATGAATCGAAAAGGTTGTGGTTACTTTCGCCGTGATTTCATTTTCTTGTTTGAATCACAAGCAGAGTTAAATTGAATTTATTTTAACATTTAGTAGTATTTATTTGTTTAGATAGCTTGTTAAGATAAGATAACTTTATTTTACCGAAAAACTCATCATTTACAAACAATATTGCAACTTAATTATTCTTATAAGAGATCGGATATATGTTTTATCCATCCAACTTAAATATAAAATTGTGAACAATAGAATGGAGTAATTATTATTAGAAACTATACTTTCTCATGGGGAAAAGGCAAAGAAAACCCTATTTCTGATTGCCTTAAGCTAATAATTAAAACTAGTATTTAAAAACTAAGCAACTAAACTATCTTGCATAGTTAGACTCGAGTGCCAAATAGATTAAAAAAAAAATAATAATAATAATAAAACGGATAACATACAATTGTTAGATCTACTCAAGATGACATTGATGTCGCAACAACTAATGACTTGACTAAAATGTTATCACAATTTAAACAAGATTGAACATATTTTTTAGTTCTTCGATAAATTGCATCCTTGACTGTACGCACATGGTGTTGCTTGTGAAGTTGATTCGTAGAGAAATAGCAGGGCAAGTTTAGCATCATTTTCAAAACTTTATTTTGCTTTATCTGAAGCTTCAAAAGATGAGTACGTGTACAACTTTCCCATACTACGCACCTGTAAAGAATGGTCGGTTGAAAAATAGTTTTGAATATTAGAAGTTTGTTTTTTATTGAGAGTTGTGAATGACGGTTTATTATGGAATAGTATAATTTGATTAGATTGTCGCATTTACGAACAGTAGCTGCAGCGTTATCTTTAAATGTTAGTGTTCTGTCAAGAACTATACCCAGATATTTAATGCTCTCAATATTCCAGCATATGCTTAGCCCATCGAGGTTTAAATTTGTAGCAGGAAGGAAACCAGATTTGCGTCTTCTGGTGAAAAATAATGCCTGGGTTTTTGAGGAATTAATCTGGATTTCGTTTAGAGACGAAAAACCATGTTCGAGAAGACTTGAAATTTCACTGAGGTCGACAGAGGTAGCAGCGAAGACTATATCGTCAGCAAACAAAAAAAGTTTGCAGCTCTCAGGTGAAGAAATGTCACTAGTGAAAATATTGTACAAGATTGGGCTGAGTACTGAACCTTGAGGGACACCTGCTGTAATTGGAAATCGGGAAGATTTTGCATCGCCAATCGAAACGTAAAAATAGCGGTCGTTTAGGAAGTTGTTTATGATACTGCATAAATAGCTAGGGAATTGAAGATATATCATTTTGAAAATTAATGCTCTATGCCACACAATGTCAAATGCCTTTTCAATGTCGACTGTGATCAATCCAGTAGACTTTTTCTGCGAGAAACCATTTAATAAAGTATTTTTGATGCGGTGCACTTGATGGGCAGTTGGATGTTGTTCCCTGAACCCGAATTGTTCGGTGGGATAAATTTTATTAGCCAAGATATGTTGTTCGAGACGTTGCTTAATTATACATTCAAAAGTTTTGCTAACACAGCTCAGTAGGCTAATAGGCCGATGACTGCTAACGTCGTGCTTAGGTTTGCCTGGTTTTGCTATGCAGATTATTTTAGATACCTTCCAATTGTTTGGGAAATAGCTGAATTCAAGACAAGCATTAAATGTTTTCGATATGTAAATATATCCCTTATTGTGTAGGTGCTTCAAGAACATATTTTTGACGTCATCAGCACCAAGATATTTACAATGTTTCCGGAGCATTACTACTTTTTTTATTGCGCCAGGATTTTCAAAGTATAAATCTAGGAAAGATCCATATTGTAATTTTATTCTAAGGCCATCCTTTAAGATTTAGCG
This sequence comes from Nemotelus nigrinus, assembly GCA_947369275.1. Taxonomy (NCBI): domain Eukaryota; kingdom Metazoa; phylum Arthropoda; class Insecta; order Diptera; family Stratiomyidae; genus Nemotelus; species Nemotelus nigrinus. The sequence goes on from OX376374.1 coordinate 120,380,594, forward strand.
GATGAAAAATTTTTCAAGGCAGAAAGCAAAAAATCTCGTGCATAGACACCAGCATAAAAATGTTAATTTTCGAAGCAATGTTGGGGAAATTTTTCAAATTTGTATCAGATTTAACATATCTCAGAAAAAAATGGAGGCATTGCACTGTCAGTGAAAAGGGTATTGGTCGTGCTTGTTCATCAAACCAACCTTTTCTGTGAATGCAACAAGTTATAGGAGTAGATATACTTTCAGAGTACAAAATTTTCAGGTTTCAAAATTGTGGAAAAATAACAAGAAATGAATATTTTTACAAAATTATCACTATATGATGTTTTTCATATGAAATTCAACACCAGCATCTCTCAGTATGAAAAATATGGTTTGTGCTTAAAATGTTTCATTAATGCCACAACTAAAAGTATATTTAACCGATCCAGTGAATGCATCGTAAGCTATGAGAGTAGATACCTTTTTTAGGCTGCCATCCGCTAAACTTTAAAAATTCAGTACATTGAAACATATTTTCATTTCAAGCTGTTTCGCATATGAATGTTTTATGGCAACATTTTTGATTATACAAATGACAAAAATTACCAACACTAGCAACTCTTTGCCGGCATCGCAACCAAAATTATACCAAATCTGCCTCACGTTAAATTCATCTTATCCTGCGACCTTCTCTTTACTTTATCAAATGCGTCAGAAGCTATAGGAGCAGAACGGTTTTGAGAGGTAACATCCGCAAAAAATTCCGTAATCCGTCAGAAAATTGCAAAAATCCAGTGCTGACAGCTCCGCTACTGCTATGTGAATTTCGTTTCACATTTATGACCGTGTCAGAAGTTATTGGGCACAAAAGCTTGATTTTGTTGAAAGTTATTTATCACATGTCTAACATTTATAAAGTTTTGATCTGACCTGGTTCTACTTAAAGTCAGTACGTTCTGTGAATTTCATTTTGATTTTATGATCTGTTCGTGAAAAAATGAAATGAAAATTTCGGGTAGCATGAAATATGCAATTTGGTGAAGTTCTTGTACGATAATTTCATTAGAAAATGTACTAATCGTTTGTATTTTTTCCCTAAAAGTAACATTTGTTCAGCAAGTTTGATGATTTGAAGAATTAGTTTGCCAGTTTGAAATGGCTAGAGTGTTGCCAATACATTTATCATAACCCGAGTTCACATAACAGCCCACCAAAAATTCTTATCTTTCCGATTCAGCGTCGTTGGCCAGGTCCTTTTGGCGGCGAGAGGTAAGAATCAAAGGAAAAGTAAGCTGAGGAAACAATCGTGCTTTTCAGCCTACCACTTTTGTGGTACTGCACAACGACTACTAGCAGGTCCTGGGTTGAACACTTTCTGTGCGTGGTGGTATTCAGCAGATTGAAAACCAGAACTCATTTCCCTTCATAAAAGGCCTTTGCTCTTTCGAATGAACTGAGTCAGTGAATCCTGCTGCCTAGAACCAAAGGCTCCTATACAAGTGCAGAGAGAAGCTTGTGGTTTTGCCAATTGTTCGCTCTAAAGCCTTGAAAAACTGCAAGTTGTCCTGAACAAATTTTATACTTTTAAGGCTAGGAATATGCAGAAAATATGTCTGGGCACTTTTTCGGGGACTCTTAGATAAACTCTGCGTGACCTTAGTGAAATAAACTCTATAGGAAAGAAGTTTCACTAGATCTTTGCGTTTTGCACTGGATACAAATCCGTAGATAGTCACAAAGAATATGTGCTTCACATTTTTGGTTAAATTTGACAGCACAGTTTTGGCTCAATTTAACAGCATATAAGAAGTAGCTTGGCATTATGCTGCATCTGTCCTTGAGCTCCGAGGAACTTCTCTGGTCAAGTATAATTATCTGGTTGAAACCATCTTCACCAGTGGTAGGGTTCTTCTTGAGATTCATCCCCGATGCCTACATTTAGCTAAGTATAAAACATATTTTCCCCTGCAATGGCTAAAGTTTGACTTCCAGCTGATACTGTCATTCCCTTTGCGAAGCCTGTAACCATAAGAGATGCTATAAGCAAGTTTGGAATCTTCTGTGATGATAACCTTCTTCCAATGCAACTGAGGTCTTTTGCTGCAGTCATACATGAGGTTACCTTTGACTTATTGAGTGTGGTCCTATCTGGAAATACTTCATTAATTTTCTTTCTATCTTCAAATCTGTTTGCGCAATTCAAGCTCTTCTAACGGTTTTGGAGCCACTGCTAACTGGATTGTATGATGTCAGGAAGCACATTTGTACTCTTTTATTTGAAAGGTAAGAGAAAATAGTTACTTGTTTATGGTTGATCCAGCCTTCTGTCAGTCTTTACATTTAAGATGAGATCGTCAGTTTGGAATAGTATTTTACTTTCAGCGAGTTCGATACGGTGTTGTTTGTATATTAAAAGAGGCAGTTATGGAACAGCCCAAAGTGCGCTCAAGACTTGGTAAACGGTGAATTTTTATTTACGAAAAATCTTCATTAGCTTTCTTCGAAAGATGTAGGATTATGTGAGATTCTACTCAATAAAAAACATCATCCGCCGACCACAGACATCTAAGTTGGAACCGCTTTTGCATTACTTTGACTCGGTTGTGCCACTAGCACCTATCAGATGCCTCAACGACTGCTTTTGTTATGTCAGGAGGAGTCCGTTAGCCAGCCCTCTCCTCCTTTCAGGCGCAATACCATCTCTTCATATACTGAGACACGTACCCAACTGCCAATCGTCTCGCGCGTCGCAGGGCCGATTGAGACCAGAACGCTTACCGTTCTCTTCTGAAGCGCAGGCACTTGAACTAAGTATGCAATGCATCATCAATTTCTTTAATGCAGTATTCGCAGTATTCAGTCCTGGCATTCCCCATTCGATAAGAGTCTTTTCTAAAATTTATTTCACCCTGGTCACGACAAAGCCAAGTTTTATGTTACAAATCAGTCTAGTCGTCCATATTCCCATTGTGCTCGTAGCGTTCCTCCAGCGTTCCTCCCAAAGCTCAAGCGTACGTGCATGTCCTTGAGCGGCTGCTACTTCTTTTCCCACTGGTACCATTTCTGGCAAAATAGTTCGAGCTGATGCACGCAGGCGTTTGGCGCTCATCTGAAGTCAAACATGTGACTGAGACGTCAATGCCTTGCATCAAACAGCGCTATTATACCATATCCGCTATCAGACAAAGGCAGATTTGCACATAGTTTAAAGATATGCTAGATCTTGGAATGGTCAAGCCGTCGTTTAGACCTTTAGCGTCTCCAATCTGCTTAACAAGAAAGAAGGACGACTCATACCGTTTTTGTTTCGATTGAGAGGTTAAGTAAGGTTCCGAAAAGAGACGCATACACTTTCCTATTTATTTCGGTAAAAAATACCAGGCGAAATATATTTTACCGTCAATCAAAAACTTGAATGACTTTTGTGGGATCGGGCCAGGCTACATAATTCTTCAGCAACGTGTGAAAGGCTCTTTGATAGGATCTTGGGCACTGACTTAAAGCCTTTTGATTTCACGTATCTGAACGACATAGTAATAGTCACAAAAAAACTTCGAAGAACTCCTTCGTCGATTGGAAGATGTGCTGGAAAAATTAAAAGACAAGCATGATTAAAGATATCGAAGAAAAATTTTTAGTTTTGTTATCCTCAATTGAAATATGTGGGATATTTTGTGGATAAAAGTGTATTGAACGTTTACTGCGATAAAGTAGAGTACCTTTTTCAAATTATTTGGTCTAATAACGTCAAGATCGTTTGATAATTTTGGGAAATGGTGTAATGATGCCTTCAGTTTACACTGGTGTATGCCAGTTTAGTTGCACCAGTTTGCCAGTTTAGTTATCAGTGCTTGAAAAGATCCAGAAATACAACTAGTAAGAGCAATGTGATCTTGCTTTTCTGCAATGAATTTGAAATTGCTAACGACATTTGTACTCACATGCGCTGAAAACGAATACCCGTTCGTTAACTTATCATCCAAAAAAATACTGGCACGGCTTTGAAAGATTGCTGGTAGAAACGTTCGTGGTTTCAAGTCAGTGAGGATCCCGATGAATTCCCAGAACGGCGCTTAAACGGTGAGGCTTTGCAGAAGCACGTTTGGGTTAGTCACCGAGACCTAAATGGCTGTGGAAGCTGGAGACAAGTAGTGTCTCAGTGACTCAGAGTGCCACGATGAACCGGCCGCTGGACACATAGGACTCAGTACAAAAAATGATCGAGCCATGCGCCAGTACTATTGGTCTAAAATGTGCGCAGACTCTGGGATTTCACCAAATTAACCGAATTCTTCGTCAACTTTGGGCATGAAATGATAACCAAGTCGCACGGTGCTCAGGAAATGGAAGAAAGATCGGATGATATCAGAGTCAACGGAGAGTCAAAGCTTTAGAGAGACTCCGACGTGATGTGCTATGTCAACTTTAACAAACTTCCCGAAAAGGCGAAAAAAAAACAAGTGAAAAAACCGTCAGTAAGTGTTCTAGGGTGCTAAGTGCGGTAGGGTGCTAAGTACGGTAGGGTGCTAACTTTTTTATTAATGTTCGAAGAACATTAGTATTAAAATTGATTCGGCCGAAAATTCATATTTCCATATATATATATATATATATATATATATATATATATATATATATATATATATATATATATATATATATATATATATATATATATATATATATATATATATATATATATATATATAAATATATATATATATATATATATATATATATATATATATATATATATATATATATATATATATATATATATATATACATCATCAAAAATTTCAGTGAGATAATTTCGGGAACGCGCCATCCGATTGAGCTGAAACTTTCAGGATACACTGGTGTATATGCAGAATAGGTCCAGGTCTGTCAATTATTTTAACCCTTTGGTGCTGGCGGCTATTTTAGTGAAATATTTAATATACCTATTATTCCGTACACAAATAGTTTTTGCAAAAACAAAGTTGACGAAATAAATTTCGAACGTGTTTTTCAAATGGATCGGATAACGTTTTGGAATTTTTTTAACCCCATGTGTGAGTTGGGTGCCTAAAAAGAGAACGGGAAAATTTGAAAATTTTTAAATTGCGATAACTTTTGACAGAGCTATTCAATCATTACGAAATTTTCAGAACATATTGATATTATTTAGTTGTAAATTTGTGCGTGCTGGCAACCCTATAGCTAGAGCAGGCACTGAAAGTGAAAACCTCGAAATCATCGTCTCTCTTGAAAAAATGCCGCTTCTGCAAAAAAAGCCACTCTAATGTTAATCTTGTGCTTTGTTTACATAGGCAAAAAAAAATTCGATATGGTATAACGGGCACGCCTATTAACCCTTGCCCAAATTACCTATATTTTTTAGCATCAAAAACTTCTGTTCACGGAAACTCACGATCCGATAAGCAGAATTAATGGAAATTTGCAAAATGTATTGGTCTTCAATAGGACCAGGTCTGATAGAAGTGATTTTGAAATGCGGGCGATTATGAGCCAGTGGTGCCATCTTGAAAAATCACTAAAAAAGATAACTGCTTTTAGCCCTATAAATTCTGATTGAATCGTTCGATTTTGACGAAACGAGATTTTGAATGCATTGGGCTTAAGTAGGACCAAGTCTGATAGAAGCAATTTTGAATTGTAGGCAACTATGTGCCAGTGGTGCCATCTTGAAATATTACAAAGAAAAAAAACTGCTTTTTGCCCTATGAAATGTGAACAAGTAAACAGATTTTCATGAAATTCAAATCAATAAATGCTTACAGTTAGTATTCATACCGGAAACATTTACAATGAAAATAAATAACCAATGTTTCAATTCCCAAAGTTCTGCAAAACTTACGGATCGCAGCCCCAAACACCAACTTCAGTTACAGTGTTGCAGGCACTGAGCATTTTCTTCATTGATGTTATATGAGATGCTGCTTTGAAAATTTTTGTGAAATAAGCAACTGATACCGAATATAATTAACAAGGGTTGCTCTCATAAGCTTTGAAATTCATGCCACTGGTAATATCTGAAACCTTTCCACCATATGCGTTATAAGACCAAAGTTGGCTATAATAAGCAGCTCGTGCGGTAGAATATGCACTCAAAATCTGTACGATTCTTCTACTGTTCTTCGAACATTAGTGCTTCTAGCGGTTCAGGTGCGCTAGAGTTTTTTAACCTATTTGCAATCAAAATCACCTTTTAACATGATTATCACCAATGTTAATGCGGTAAGAAAGGACAAATTACTTTGCTGTTTACGGATGATTAACCTATTTCGGAACTAACTTATTGGGTAATTCCATAGAAAATCGACCAATTTTCGACCAATCTCACCTCCTTGGAATTTGGAAATGTTTTCCAATCCAGAAGGGCTGGTGAGCTAATTATCGAAAATGAAATATTATTGGAAAATATGGTATATTTGCGGGAATACGATCTCCTGAAATTTTTGAGAAACGTCGTTTCGTGTTGCATTCAAAAAAATATAAAATCGAAGGTGTGCATTTTGAAATATTCATGGATAAAGGACACTAATGATCCTTTTTATCTTTTCTGGCCAGGATGTTTCTCGCAATGTTTTTTCTAGGATACTTACACCTTACCCTTTCAAACAAACTATATTTGAAACTCTACGTTAAGTAGAAGATTTTATACAATTTTTTGAATGCAGCACGAACCGACGTTTCTCGAAAACTACTTACATTCACAGTGAACATTTCATTGAAATCTGACGATAGCGATCAAAGTCCGTTGGTTGATTTTCAATGGAATGACCGTATTACGAAACTTCTTACCAATATACACTTAGATAGCTGGCACAATATATCAGTGCACGTGGATCTGTTTAATCAACGTTTGTTGGACTTTTTTCAAACAGTCGTACAGCCAGCAAAAAATGTATTTCTTATCCGATATTGAAATAGCAAAAATTTCCTTACCGTTTCGGCCTCAGATCGCAAAGATTTTTACAGTGCTACTGTTGTTGAAATTTTGCCCATAAAAGGTTAGGAGCTGTTAGAAAAAAAACTGATTTTTTAAACGTCAATTCAAATTAGTTTAATAGGTAAAGATACAAAATGTAATTAACTTCAACAAGACTTGGTGAGAGTTGAAGAGGTACTACTTTTTATGTATGAGCAATTCTAGTCAAGAATAATTCTCCATGCTAGAGTTTAGAACACATTTGCTGGGCGAAATGATACACATGGAAAACTTGTTTCCGTTTTGTACCATTCATCTATATATTCTTTTCTCAGTTTAACCGTCTGTATTATAATATTATTTATAATATTTTTCCCGCAAATCAACTTGCTTAATACACTACACATCTTCAGCAAAGAAAAAATGGCAAACTGCTAAGTTCATCATCCCATGCAATCAACATCATGACAATCCTTTTACATCAAAAACCGTTCTTCACAGGATCAAAACCATACAATAGAATCGTAAAGCATGCTGTGGAGAAAATTTTTACGTCGATTCTGAGAAAACAAATGCAGAGCATTCTCGAGCAAGTAAACGTCTCACTAGGAATCCTCAATCCACTTTTTGATCTGTTTCCGGCAAGCTTCCATATATCTTGACAAGGAAAAAGCAACCGCGTCTAACACTGAAAAAACAAGTGGATTCCAATTTGTGCTCGATGAAGTAGAAAATATTTAAACTCTCATGTTATTACTCTCACGCCATTTCATTTAGTCTCGATTGGTTCCATCATTTCTGCCTTTCTGAGCACGACCAGCGACAAGACAATTCCGTGCATTTGCTTCTCATGGACCCGGGCAAAAGGTGTGACGGAAGTACTATTCCTCAAGCCACCATACGTTTACGACCGTCTGGTGTGAACCAGCAAACGCGGAAAACCATCACTCTTTTCCTATTCGTTAAGGGGCGACGTCGTCCTTGATGCGTATATATGTAGGACGAATAAAAGATGATGTTGAACTTAATGTTTTTGTTCACTTTACGTTTTTGCCACACCTGTTCTACAGCAAACGGGAAAAAACTTTTTTCATAGCGCGGTGACAAAAAGCTGTCGCACCGCTTCTAACGTGCTCCGCGTTGTCGGTCGCGGGTCACCAGTTGTCTTTTCCCACTTTCCAGGTTACCCCCGACCAAAGCCAATCTCTGAATGACATTGAAAAATCGAATTAACGTCAAAATATCTTTTCCAGGGGTCGTAAGAAAAACGCCAAGTTAATATGTCAGATGCGATAATATGGAAGCAGTATATCTTGTTTTACTCTGCGTGGGGGAGCGCATCTTGGTACTTCCTATATTGGAAAATTGAAAGCATGTCTCAAGCTTAAAAGTCAGATGGCATTGTTATCGGCTTTGGAGTTTTGAAAATTTATGAAATTATCTGAAACATTTTGTAAATTAGAATCCCTTTAATGGTGGCGTTTTCAATAAACGAACTCAATTTATTTACAGTGTGGTACAATCAGGTCTGAACACATTCATTCTGTTCTTCCGCAAAAAGTATTCAAGTCTGAATTTTGAACAAATAAAGTACATACTAGGAAATGTTTCCCAAAGCTTTGAGAAGTATTTCTCAACATTCTGACTTAACACACGCCAGAGCTATTAAGCTGTAAAAAACACCACAAAAGTTCATGTGCCAAAAAAATCGACCTCACAGTGAAGAAATCAATCACCATAAGATTATCAGGCGATAAGTTTTTACAATAGCACAACTTGTCGTCGTCTTCATTGTCAATTACTGCCCAACGATTCGAAAATGATGAACAGCAACTGATTCTGAAATGTCAAAGTGGCATGAAGGAATGGGACAGGCAGATTCCTCAGGATATTAAATCACTGCGTTGAGTAAATTCGACACAATAGCGGTGATTGAAAAGTCATAAAATTTGATAGCTAAGAGCTTGATGATTTTTGTGTGCTTAGTACGATTTGTATTGTTAATAGCTTTCTATTTATGGAATTTATTGGAGATATTGTATAAAATTGGTATATTTTAGAGTTTTGTCATTTTCGTATTTTGATGTTTTGTTTTTTTAATAAGAAAGGAACACGTAAGAATTTCCGGTAAGTTTCACTGGTATAAAGTGATAAATAGTAAGAATATATATACCAGCATTATTGAATTTTATTTTAAATATCTACGCTCTGTATTCCCATCAGTTAATAGACCTATGGATGAGATAGTCGTTGTACACTGCCGTCTTCAGTCAAAATATTAATTTTATTAGTGTAAATAAACTACTTTGATAAGCGAACATAAAAGCATGTATTGAAGCTCAGTTCGCAACCACGCAACGCACACAAATCAGCAAAGTTCACTTTGGAACGTCTTCAGTTTTCACGATGCTTCCGTAAGCTCGATTTTGGTTATTTTGGAGCTAGTGAGTTTAGATCTCTTGGATTTGTTTGAGACAATCACCATGAGATAGTTGCATTAGTTCACACGGAGAGATAGTTAATTGCGATTCCAGCACTATTAAAACGATATCGAAAACTTCTCCATAACATCAATTTCTTTCACTTTTTCCCACTGTAACCAAACCAGCTGGTACTGTTTCAAAACAACCTCACTCCACCAAGCACTACATAGTAACTACACCAGGACCAAAATCGCACTCAAACCCCGTCGTCTATCTCCAGAGAAATTGAAAATTGCAAAAACAGAATTTGAAACCATGGTGAAAATTGGCATTGCTCAACCGTCAAAAAGCGCATGGTCATCCCCCTTGAACATGGTGCCCAAAAAAAGTAATGAGTGGTGACCCTGCTCAGATTACGGGGCGCTCAATGCGAAAACATGTCCAGACCGCTATCCGGTCAGGCACATTCACGATTTCTCCTACAATCTTCAAGGAAAAACAATTTTCTTCATATTAGACCTGATTCGAGCATTCAATAAAATTCCTGTAGCCAAAACATTGAAAAAACTGCCATTATAACTCTCTTTGGTCTATATGACTTTCCATTCAAGACATTCGCACCAAGGAACACTGCACAAACCTTTCAAAGGTTTATCGATGAAGTACTACAGCGGTTGGATTTCTGTTTTGCATACATAGACAACATACTGGTCGCTTCCAACTCAGTACAAGAGCACCATCAGCATCTGGATATTGTATTTAAACGCTTTCAACAATTTGAAGTCGTTATTAATCCTGGAAAGTGCATTTTTTTGGTGAGCCCAAAGTTAAATTCTGGATTTACATTGTTCCAGCCGGAGGCACGCAACCTTTGCCTGAAAAAGTCAAAGCCATACGATCATACCCGCTACCTGAAACTGTTAAAAAACTTTGCCAATTTCTTAGAATGTTGAATTTTTTAAAGAGATTCCTGCCAAAAGCAGCTCAAGTGCAAGCACCGCTTAGTAGCTTCCTGCAAGGACTTCTTCTCAAAAAAGCTGAGTCCTAAAGAAGTAAAATACAGTGCGTATGATCGCCAACTCCTCGCAATATATCTAGCCGTAAAACATTTTCGTTATATAGTTTTAAACGCTGTATGAAATTTTTTTCAATAATTTTTGACAATTTGGTAAATTTTCCACTGATTTTCGCTGCTGCAGACTGCCGTAATCAAAAACTTTTATATAACTTTCAAAATGCCTACAAAAACTTCTGTCAAATGCGAGTGATAGAAAGCACGAATACGAGCATTCAGTTAATCCACGTATAATAATGCAGTAGCTTTATAAGAAAGTCAAAAAGATTTTTTTGTTTTGAGTTGACGAGCTTTAGGAGCGTTCAAAATCTCTAACAACGCTCCTCGTTAGAGATTTTGAAGTGAAAATAATTTTTCATTGTTCAAGTTTATTCTCCATTTTGTTCAGTGAGTTTCTTTTAATTCGGATGTACAGAGATTTAATCAGCACGCTGGTTTTACGCTGGCGATCTGGAATGTAGGCCTTGAAAGATAGCTTTATTTAACGGTATCATTCGAGTTTGACAGGTCACACAGATGCACATGTTAATAAGTCTGTTAAGCTGAAATAATTGTTGCTCTTCGGTTTGTAGACACTTGAAGGAGCTGCTAATTTAATTTCGGTTTCTTATCGCCATTATTTTGTTGATTTATTTAACAAAATGTCTAGTCAATTGTAGAGTTCTTCATCACGATATAGAGTTCTCGTCAAACTTGGCATGTCTACTTGAACACCCTTCATCATCAGCCGCATTCTCTTATTTCATATTAGCAACAGTAAAAAATGTAGGAGTATCTTTCATTGACTGTTTGAACATAGTGTGCCCTGGACCTCCTGCGTACTCAACCCTCGCTACATCCTATAACTTAGATCGCATCCGCTTAAGCTTAAACATCAAAGGGAATTCTCCGAGCTTTTGTATCATCATAAAAAAATTTACGAGCTCCTATTTTGATAATTTTGTAGTATTTTCCATTTTTTGAATACAACTATCACACCGAACGAACTTCCTTTCTTTCGTTTTAAACTGGGTAACCGCCAGTAATTGATAAAATAAATATTTGTATTGCTTTATTCGCAACAGAACCTGATTTTAAGTAGATTTCTCCTAAATCAAATAACTCGAGATAATTAACAGCTGTGAGAATGTTATGGCAAATTTAGTAGATTGAAGGATGGTTTTAGATTATTTGTTTTATTTGCGTCTAATTTTTTGCCCGGATGACATTTACTGAAAATCAATTCACGGACACTCAAAATATTCTATATCAATTAAAGATGTGATTTAAAGGCGACAATTCTCAAATATTTCTTTATTTTATGAGCTCTGTAGATTCCATTGATACTTCGTACAATAGAATATACAAGAAGCAAGAAAATCTTAGTACAATAGAAAGTACAAGTACAAGAATGTTGTTTAGTTCTTAATGATGAATGCTCACATACATTTCATTTTTCGGAAATAAGAAACTCATCAGCACGAAATGCTCAAAATAAGAGCAGAATTGATACATCTACCTGTAAATAGTATCCAAACTTTTTGATTCGTAGCGTATTTCATCAGGTTGCCAAAGTACGTGAACTACGAGCCCAGGCTTTCTAATTAGAACTCTCCTGTTTTGCTTTCATTCCTGAATGATTCTTTTGAGTATATTGAGTTCATGCATACATATCAATGTGAATTCGTGTAGGTATATCTAACATTGCTAGAAATGAATACGAATGAATCATTTGATTAATTGCAGGAACAGAGCATACAGAGTAAAAAAAAATCTTTTATTTCATGGCTCTACAAAACTCTTTTTGTTTCTTTCAGAAAAAATGCAACGTTTTTGGAGCGTTTTCAACTGAGCATATCAAAGCGAGAGCTGTATCCAGAAAATGATCCAACTGTAGATGGTGTTATCAATGACATGCTTCATTTACCTATTCATCATGTTTGTAAGTAATATTGATTGATGTTCGCGAATGTTTCATTCATGCATATTCATCTTCATCGAATACATTCATCTCACCTTCATGTTTCTTTTTCATTTAAAATCATTATCATGTAACAGTTTATTTAGGCCAAAAACTGACAAAAAACGAAATAATCCAACTAGTGGAGAATAGATTTAGTGTAAAAATTAATATGTATATTAAAGCCAATGTTGCATATCGTTTATCCCATCGTGTATGATTTAAACAACCACGTTCTCCTAAATGGATATTATTGAAAAAAATGAACCTATCCAATTAAAACAGGCAGACAGTTTCATCCCATATCTAAAAACATATATCATAGAAACCCACTTATTATAATTAAAATCTACCCATTCAGTTATATGCGTTGTTAATTAAAACCACATTTTCAGCTTGTCAGCAAATATAATCTTTTAATTTTTCATTTGTCGAAAATATGTACGTGTACGATTTGCGTTTTAAGGCCAGACTCTAGCATGAAAACAATATATTGTTCTAAATTTTTCTAGCAGGACATTTGAGACAGTTTCCAATGTTGCTTTAGTATTTTTCTTAATCGGGATAGCAAATGCTTTTCAATTTTTGTTTTATTTATTTTAATGTTGTTATTTATAATACTTGCATGAAAGAACAATGAAAGTTTTGAATTTCTCATTTCAAACAATGATCAATTTGTAAAACGTGGTACTGGCTACTAAGTACTCAGGTAAACTCAGGTTGAAATGGTTGCTGGCTATTTTAGAGATTAAAAAATCTAGGAAAGTGAACATATATATATATATATATATATATATATATATATATATATATATATATATATATATATATATATATATATATATATATATATATATATATATATATATATATATATATATATATATATATATATATATATATATATATATATATATATATATATATATATATATATATATATATATATATATATATATATATATATATATATATATATATATATATATATATATATATATATATATATATATATATATATATATATATATATATATATATATATATATATATATATATATATATATATATATATATATATATGATTTTTATCGATATATTTCACTTTCTAAATTTGTTCCGAAAATGGAAAAACCCTGAGAGCCAATTCCAAGGCAAGGCTGTCTTTATTATTTATTTGTCAAACAAGTTCTATCTAGAGCGCCAGCTGAAAAAATAAAAAAAAGTACACTAAGTAAATTTGGAATATTTACTTCCGTATGAACTCGTTTCTCTAGTTGATTTTATCATTTGAGTTTTTCTCTGTGAATGTGGTGTCAATAATAATGAGTAAACACGAAAATTTTAACATTTTTTTTTGCATTATCTTTGTTGCATTTTTTTTGAATAAAATGTCTTAGCTTCATAAACATAAATTTAAAAAAATAATGGATGATTCTAGAAACATTTATGTTCACAACATCGTTTAAAGCTTCTCCGAAGTTCTAAAACAAGCACTTTAGTTTATTTAAAGAACATATAAAGTTTCTCTATTCCCTTAGGTTAGACGTAATATACAGAAGTGTCTAGAAACTAACACATGTATCCTTTTAAATGAAACTCAGTCGTGATATACCATTGTTTGAGTTTTTCATTCGAGTTTTTGTCAGTCTTAATTTAATTACTTTCTGCTCAACATATTAGTAATATTCTGCCGCATGTTCTTCGAATGATCTAGTTTGATACCTTTTTCAGCAATAGTCGCATTTTTTGCATTCAATTTTTGCATTTCGAAGCTTGAAGAGAGTATCAAAAGGTCATCTAGATAGGCGAACGTCTTGAAACTACTGCTTTTTGTTTGAGCCCTTGTGATCATGCGTTGAAAGGTAGCCGCTGCGTTTCGAAGTCCAAACGGCATCCTATTGAATCGATATATTCCATAAGGCGTGATGAATGCTGTTTTGTCCTTATCCTCTTCGCGTACTTTTATTTGTCAGTATCCTGCGTGAAGGTCGATGGTCGTCATAAATTTTGTACTTCGTGCTGCATGAAGTAGATCATCGATCCTAGGCATAGGGTAGCTATCTGGAACGGTAACGTTATTAAGGCGTCAATAGTCTATACATACCCGTATGGTGCCATCCTTTTTTGCAATCATAACGACAGGAGACGCCCAGGCAGACTCACATTCTTCTATTATGCCTTCGTCTAGCATTATGTCGATTTCGACCTGGAAGCGGTCTCGTTTTTGCTGAGAGAGCTTGTATGGTGGTGAAGCGATAGGTGTAGCGTCTTTAGCATCAATGCAATGCTCTTCAAACTTTGCTGGGGGACCCTTTGGTTCAAATACATCTCGGTTGGCGAATAAAAGTTTAGTAAGCTCTTCGTGCTGGTGTTTATTCAGCTGAGTTGATTCTGTTGATTTGAGGGTGAGTTCTGCGATTTCGACATCCTCAAAAACTCGGGCCATCGTAATGAAGGTTTGACTGGTTTGCAATAAAACGACCCAGATCAAGCAGGCTGCTGCATTCACTTAAATTGCTGATATCACAGGAATTTTATGATTAAAATATTTTAAAGGGCCTTTTTTTTAGTGGGTTCCAGTTTTGAACTTTGAATTAAACAGAACGTATCAGTCCTTCTTTTCTAAAACCAAAACAATCAGTCCTTTCTTATTGCAAAATTTGGCTCTTTAAAATTACTTTTTGAAGATAATCTTGTGCAAATTACTGCCGCGACTATCTCACAAGAAGCTAATTCTAGATGTCTAATGTTCGACCATTTCTTGAAGCAACTGGGGCCATATATTGTCAATGACGCGAGCTATGTTGGCTTTTAAAACGTCAATCGCCGCTGGACAGATGTAATCCAATGGAGTCAAATTGCACGATCTCAATTGCCAATTGACAGATTAATTTCTCAAGTCAATACAATTTCCGAATCTTGTCTTCAATAAGTCGATGGTTGCGTTCGCTGTGTTGTACGTAATGCCGTCTTGTTGAAATCAAATCCATCTTTCATCCATACGGCGCAAATTTGGGAACAAAAGCTGGTTTGTCATCGCTCTGTACCAGTCACCATTGACAATAACACGCTCGTTGAACTCATCTTTGAAGAAGTATGACCCTATGATACCACCAGCTTGCGGTGCCCCCCATACACTACATTTGTTTTTCTTTGGATGCAATTGTGTCTTCATGACTTGGCAGGGGTTCTCTTTGCTTCAGATATGGTAACTTTACTTACTGAGCAAGCAATTCAGCCAGAAATAAGCCTCTAAAAGAGGGTCAACTTCCAGTTAATTTTCGGTCCATTCTTCGAACGGACGACGCATCCGATGGTCTTACGGCTTTAATTCGTCACCAATTGAATCTTGTAATTGAATCTTCACAATCTTAACTTCGGCTGCGCATCGCAAAATCTGGGTTGCCAGTAACACTATCTTCAACAGCTGCGATATTCTGTTCGGAACACACTGTTCTTAATCCTGTTGTTGGCTTACGGTCCAGCAACGGGACGTAGTTGCAAAAATTTGCAATCACATGGCGAACAGCACGTACTGATGGACGATCTATAAAACTCTTGAATCAGTCTTTGACTTTGCACATCTCGGAAAAAAACTTTCATGACATGTCGACACTACTGCGGTGAAAATCTGACCATGGCAATACGTCAGCCCTTGCGGAGTAAAATTGACAGTGACTTTGGTAGCTGTCATCAGCTCATTTGACAGTAGTGAGTTTGAAAATGCGCCACATGTAAAAACACTCTTTATAAAATTTTATAAATTAAAATAATTAAAATAGTATCGCTAATTCAGCAGGTAGTTTTCTGACAATATAATGTAAATGATTATCATGGTAAATGATATCAAATTTATTTCCAAGTTTCATTAAAATTTCAAGCTGTAAACCACCATTGGCTGGTGCAACCGCTGTAGGTAGTGGTCGCACCAACCGTTTTAACTTTTAACTTCCCTCAATTCACCACTCTATTGTGAAACCATGAGCTCTTACTCAAAGGTGTTTCTGCCCAGATAATCAACCTCGATTATCTCATCTACTAATACATGGTAAGGGTCCTGCGCACCGCAGCCTATTAAGCCTTGTTTCAACAGTAATCAGCAAGTAATCAACAGTAAGTTCTCGCTGAATTCCGCGATCCATCCTGAAATTAGCTGACTGAACAAAAATCCTGCGTTTGCGAAATCAAATCTGCTGTTTATGACTGCATTTAGCTTTTAATAACCTGGTTCTGTCCCGTATTTTCACTTTGTTTGTTGCCTGAATGTAAATAAATGAAGATAAAATTATTTGCAATCTCCTGCGTGTGGTAGGAATTCGCAATAAAAATTCAAAAAAGCTGAAAAAAAACATTTTATTTGTTCATCGTCGTTGGTACTTGCAAATTTTTTTAAAAACCTTTCACTTCCTATGGGAATGATTGTATACCAGTCAGAATCCAAAAAATTCCATTTGATTTCTGCTGAATTCACGGTAAGTGACTAGTAACTTAGAAGATTGTGCTTTCATTCATTCACCATTTGGTTTGCAAAAAATTAATGTTGTGGTTGGATGATCAGCAAGCAGTTTTCTAAATCTCAATTTGGCCTTGCATAACTCCGATTCCTTAGGTTAAGGACGTTCCTGTACTCACTCCAGAATTCTCTGCAATCAGCTTTATTGGATCTTTTGAAGATATTTCATACTTTTCGTCTGAGGTATCTCCAAGATCTTGTGATCCTGAGTAGCAAAAGCCAGATTTCCAGTTTCAGGGCAACATAGTGATACCACCTTCGCTTTAGGTAGTGCCGGAATGCTCACATGCCGGAATGCTCACATGCCGGAATGCAGTATTTATAATATACCTTTTTCCATAGGCCATCTCCTAAACTAATACTTTACACCAAAACCACGTGAGCTCTTTATTGCACTTCAAGATCTGAATACACCTGAACCAGACAGAGAGTTGTTGGACCTTTTGTTGATTATTGTCATTTTTCGGACTCTTAGTTGCGGGTTTTTTACATCCCGTAAACCTCTATTTTTTCTTGCTAGCATCTTGACCAAGTGTTGCTCTGTTTGATTATGGAAAGTGGAATGCTTCAGCGCACGTGTATCGTTTCTTGCAAAGTGTTTTCGGGGGTTTTTGGCTGCTTAAGTCCAAGCCCAGCTAAGCCGTTCTTTTTCATCCCGGAGTGAAATGGTTTATTGTCGAGCCTTTTGACAATGCACAGCGCTGCTTTGTACACCACCAGTGCTTTTCTATATTTTTTGTATGATTTGGCTTTAATTCTCTTCCGAGATGCAACACCTATGTTTCACTGAGGAGATATCGAAAGGTTTTGCTCCGCATTGGTTCAAACCATGCTCTCCAAGTCCAAGTCAACGTGTACTCCAGCGCCTGCAAAAATTCACTTCATGTGCTATCAATAGCTGCCGCTTGCTTCTGTTACTTGGTAAGGTTGTGAACCGTTTTGGGTTGGAGCTTCTTTCTGATAGGGTCCGGCACCGGTTCAACCAACTTCTTGTTCTTAATTGAAAACCTTTTAATATTATTACCTTTAATTAACACCATATTTCAATATTCCAACTGTTTTCTCTTAAATTGTATGTGATCTAATAATTAGCTTTTCATAGTACTCTCGTCCTTCCTTTTCCTTAGCTGCTTTTTGCAGCTAAACACAACGCGTAACTTGAATGGTCGTATTCTCAACCTTATCGTCCTTACTCGCTCTCCTGATATATCTGTATCCACCGTGCTTCATTCTTATGTTTTTGTAGACCCTCACCACGGTCTTCTCTTTCTTTTATGTAAGCAAGGAATTTCCGCTGCTCTATGGTACAATTTCTGCAAAACTAATTACCGTAACTAGTTTAAAAACTAATTACTGTGGGTTAAAAATTGATCATGCATTTACAAATTTGATTCCTATCTCAATGAGCTTGTTTATATCTATACCCCTATTTTTCACTCTTGCAAATCAACCAACTTCTTATTCTAGATTGAACTCTTTAGAGTGTCAATTAAATGATAAACCGTTAGAGCACACTAGATATTGACGAGTCAGCTTGCATACCTTTGATAACCGCTGGTAATAGTATTTGCCTCTTTTTGATCAATTTTATTTCAAAGTCTGCTTTCACTGGACAAAATAAGGTTGCGAAATGAAATGTTGAGCTTTAATTTTTGTCAATAGTTTGAAAAGTTCAAAAGATACGGTTGTTCGCGATAATTCTACTTTTTTTCAAAACAGGCGTCATATTAGTGCTATTGTTGGGACAAAACGAACCAAATTCTCATCATGCAGCGCGCAAAATGACAGATTATGTAGCTTGTGCATCCGAATGAGACTTGGTTGTAGCTGAAATTTGTATTTAAATTATCTAAAGAAAATCGAAAATGATGATGAAGATGGGTTGAAAAAATAAATCCAGTTAATTTAGTTTTATCAAGACAAATCAATATTCTTCAGTTATCCTTCAATCTATTTTGATCCCTTACGTTTCCAATAATCTCTTATAAATCCGAAATTATCTTGAATAGCTTTCCTTGTTTGCCATTTTGAACAACTTAACAAGTCTTTTTGCGTAATGATTTTTTTCATATTCTGTCTGTTGTTCGTTTCTCTTCGTTTTTTTTTCACTTCCAACAGTCCTTGGTCGAATGAAATTTACTTATAAATGCGGTGCTCCGTTGTGGTTTTTTTTTTGTCAAAGTGAAAAATAATTGAAGCATTCTTGGGTTTTGTCTTTGCATATCATTAGTATCCAGCTTCACAATTCGTAAAATGATTTTCGATTATTCGAATCAGTATTGTTGTGCAAAATTGAAAAGAAAGACTGGATTATTGTGGCGCGGACAAGCAATTAAGTTGTGTTGTAGATATACATATGTGTTTAGTGCGTTTTTACAGAATTGAATGAGTTCCTTATTATAAAAACCAAAAGTACGTTATTTTATTACAATAATCTTTCGAAGTTAAAGGTAATGCAAAAATGGTTGTACTCATTGTAATCTGATAAAGAGTACTAATATTTATCAATCAAAGAAAGACTGGTAAATAAATTAATATTTTGTGAACGTTAAGATTGATCTATAAATTGAAGCTAAAAATATTGAATTAAGAAAATTCTACATTCTTAGCTGGTCAAAAATTGCATGGAAATTCTTGTGTATTTTCATTTCCGTGGACATTTAAGTTTTACCTTGTTTATGAATAGTTTTTCTCATGTAGGTAGTTGGATATTATTTTAAAATGCATATTTTCTATTTATTTTTCTATTTACTTACGTTTATTTTTCTATTTACTTACGTTCTATTTATTTTTCATTCATTTTTTAACTTTTTTTAACACTCTCAGTTCCGGTTGAAAAGATTATTATTTGCTAGTAAAATTTCAATGTCGATAATTGAGCTCTCCGCTGACCGACTCGTTTACATTTATATTTTTAACTCAACTTGAAACATTGGAGTTAAATTCGAATCACTTGATAGTTTGGTTTCACATTGATTCTGGCTCAAAAAATACATTTATTTTGGAAAATCCATAGTATATTCTCTCTTTTTCGTTATCAATTCATGCTTAATGCATTTAGGTACTAAAAATACGCCAATTTCATGCAATAAATGAATGTTAATTAGCTTTAAATTATTCACTCACTTCAATAATTACATGACTATATAATTCAATTTTTTAAATTTCCAGTTCAAAAGGACGGCGGAACGCAAATAAAATTGGTAATCGAGTTTCCCCACGAAGTGAAAGCGCTTTTCAAGCCAATGAGGTAAGTTAACGGCCAGAAGATATGTGTACATTTTCCTGATTCAGCAGTTCGTGCTCAATCAATCATTTTATCGTATAAATGAATTTTCAATTCAAAATTAAAGTCGTAGCATGATTAAATTGTGAATTGAGACGAAATTCAGCTGCTTCATTATAGTCGTACTTAGCCAAAAATCAGTGAATGCTGAATGAAATATTCTTGTGTGTAGAGTGCATTGGGCTCTTATCCTACACTGAGAAAACACATGGCGCCAGACGCCATAATTTATAGACTTCTGGCGCCATGTACATAGTCGATTTAGGGATTGTGATAAAATATAGCGCCACACGCCATAATACATGGCGAAAAGTACATAGGCCTACATGCCATGTACTATAGTCCTCCACGCCATGTACATGGCGTGGAGGACAATAGCACATGGCGTGGAGAACTATAGTGCATGGCATGGAGGACTATACTGTATGGCGTGGAGGACTATACTGTATGGCGTGGAGGACTATACTGTATGGCGTGGAGGACTATACTGTATGGCGTGGAGGACTATAGTACATAACGTGGAGGGCTATAAGCATAGCGTCTGCTCCTATGTACTATGGCGTGTGGCGCTATATTTTATCACAAATCGACCGAAATCGACTATGTACATGGCGCCAGAAGTCTATAAATTATGGCGTCTGGCGCTATGTGTTTTTTCAGTGCATCTGAAGATGATCCAGTTCGCATCCAACAAAAGGCCACGAACCTTCTCAGTTCGGAGCGTCTGGATGTAGAGCACTTGTTGTTAGGTAATGGAATTCTATCAAAGAAATTCCCGAATGATTAATGACATCAAAGATTCAAGAAACTTGCTGATATTTATACATCTCCGCACACAGCATGGCTGCGAGTTATAATTGTCGTGCCATGAGCCATATTACATGGCTCATGGCACTATGTAATATGGCGTGTGGGGCCATAATTTCTGCGCCATGTAATTATGGCGCTGGGTGCTATACTGCATGGCTCAGGGTACTATGTACATAGCGTGTGGCACCATAAATGCTGCGCCATGTCACATGGGACCACGCGCTATGTAAATTCTGACATTATGGCGCTGGGAGCCATATTGCATGGCTCAGAGTACTATGTACATGGCGTATGGGGCCATAAATAATGCGCTATGTTACATGGCTCTGGGCGCTATGTGGATTTTTTTCAGTGTAGTCAAATACTTACAACACTGGTCAACAAAATCGAACTTTTGTTTTTGACATAAAAACTGATATCTGAGCATGAAATCTTGAAAACTTCATTATTTATGAATGGAATGATATCAAATGAAATTATATCAAACCCGATGCGAAGAATTGTGCTGTTACGCAATAATTTTATTTTTGCGAAAAGTAATATACTTAAAATATAAAAAAATGCTATCTGTACTAAGAAGTTGTTTTGTCCATAATTTTCTACAATAATTTATTTAATAATTGTCTCGTCTTAGTGTCCAGCAATAAACTGCTAATATGCTTGGACTCCACTCACCCAAATATCGTTGTTCACTGGTTCAAACGTCCTAGTGAAAACTTATCCGTGCTCATCGCTGACGACTTCTAAATTGGCAAGAAAAAAGTCAAAGTGGGCATGCAAACATTATATTTTCAAGGACATGTTGCATCTCAAAGCCAAATAAGCTATCAGGGCTCTTTGACTATTTTGTTGTAGTTATCTGAGCGTCCATAAAATCTTTAACAGCTTCTAAGCAGATCATTCCGGACAGTTTCGCTGTTCATTAAATACTTGATGTCGTATTTTGTTATTCGCGTACCTTATTATTATTATTATTATTATTATTATTATTTATTGTCTAAATCAACAGATACAAATCCAATTAAAAATTAGACAAGGAATAAACTTATATATAAAAAGAAAAAGAAAAGAGACTATAAATTAAAACTAAACAAAGTATAACAAGGCGGTGAAATTTAATAATAATGCAACACAGATATGACATCAAAAATTCAAACAGTTACTTTATTTCATACGATAAAACGCATCTTCTTAACCTACTTTTAAAAATGAGTAACGAAGGCGGAAGAGGACCAATATTTAAACAATTATGCTGCCTTGTCATGCGTAAAAGTGGGGAGTAAAAATATACATAAGTGCGAGCAAACGGTACGTTGAGGGTAAATGAAATCTGGTAGAATGTACCGGGTTACGAACAGAAAACTTCGCTCTGGGGATATAAGTAATCAAACCAGTAATCATTTTATATAGGAGACATTCGTCGAAATACACTCTGCGTGAAAGCAGGGTAGGGATTTCAAGGATGGAAAGACGCATACTGTACTCACAGTAGGGAATACGGAACTTGAGGAATAATGAGCGAGTAAATCTACGTTGTACAGACTCAACAGCATCAATTAAGAAACGATAATGAGGACACTAAATTGGACAACAATATTCGAGGAAACTACGCAAAAAGGAAATCTACAGGCGTACACATGAGGAAATGTCAGTAAAAAGTCTGGACGCTCTTAGAATGAAGCCACACAAGCGCGAGGCCATGGATGTGACACGCAAAATGTGGACATCAAATTTTAATTTAGTGTCAAACACAACACCAAGGTCCATGAAATTATCAATTGGATTGAGGGAAGAGTCAAGGATAGAATAGGGAAATGTGATGTAGGTTAATTTACATGTGAAGGACATCTGGAAATATTTAGCAACATTAAGGGAAATACAGTTGACAGAGCACCAGTTACCCAGAGCAGACAGGTCATGCTGCAGCTGGGAACAGTCATCGACTGACTCAATCACCCTGAAAATTTTCAGATCATCAGCGTGCAAGAGACACGGGGAGTTAAAGAGAGAAGAAAGATCACTAATAAAGAGAAGGAAAAGGAGAGGACTAAGAATCGACCCTTGCGGAACACCATAAGTAAGATAAAAGAGGGGAAGAACACCAAGAGTGAAACGTTACAAAACAAGCACGATCACGAAGGTATGAGGAAAACCAGCAACGGAGCTGACCCAAAGTATTGAAACCATCAAGCTTTGAAAGGAGGATTTCGTGGTTCACGGAGCCAAAAGCCTTGGCAAAGTCTGTATATAATACATCCACTTGCTTTTGCTGATAGATAGCGGAGGCAACAGTATTGGTGAACGAAAGAAGGTTGGAAACTATTTTTATGTTATTGATTTTTGGAATTTTTCTTTTAAATAGACAAGCCCAGTATCAGACTTCATCATTGTCTTCAAAAGCATTTTCATAATCCCAAGTTTGATGTGTAAAAGTGGCAAGCGACGATATATGGGTTTCAATACAAATGAACTTTTGACACTAAACTAAGGGATTTTATTTTTGGCTTATCAATCTTAACACAATGATTTTATTTGACTCTACAGTCTCAATAAAACAGCAGTATTCTATGGAATCAAGCCCAACCACTACGCTTTGGAAAATAGCTGGTTCCTTTGACGAATTGCACAGACGATAAAAAAATTTATCAGTCAAACTTGATAGGAAGCGCGTCCCAAGTGAACTCATTCTTCTCCTCGCCAAAGGCAGGGACTCGCAAATAAGTTGCAGGATGCATTTGTATTTACCCTTGGAGTGACAGCTCAGAATGAAATTGTTGATTTTACGCCCAAAAGTTGGCCCACGAAAACGACCACTAGACAGTGAAGAACGCTGTGGCTTTAACTCAAGAGTTGTTCAAGGGGCGTGGGTCCATGAAAGCTCAAGACTGACTGGGCTCAAGATTTCTTAGCACCTTCGAGGTATTTTTGTCCGATGGTTAGTTTGACCGATGATATTGGTGTACTCAAGGATGATACCTATGCAGGTTGCCAGTTCTTCGGCCATACAGTAGCCCCGAATACCCCGAATATGTCAAAATTCCCAAGTCATTTGTACTTTCACATTTTTCGGTGGCTTTTAAGAAACATACGGCATTCAGCCACAGTTTTGGACACTGTAAAACAGCCATCAGTCATTTTGTACATTTTGTTACTTTGCGCAAAAATGTTTCTAAATGGAATTATATTTATATCAGTATCAAAAATACCTTATCAAATTGCTATTTCTAAATCGAGGGCAAAAAAAAGTTGTAAAGGTTTTGTGGGAAATCTCGTTAAATACTGGTTTAACGTAAATTATGTTTCCCGAAGGAAATTTCAGTGAAGGTTGGACCCGGATTGGAAAGCTATTCAATAAATAACGCATAAACAAATAACTAATTGAGCAAGCAAATGAGCTTGAAATAGGCAGTTTGAAATAACACTCAAACAAATGAGTTACAATTACAAACAATAATTATAAAAAGCTTAAAAATTATGGTGTACAAATGGCATGGATGAGGGAAGATTTGAAGGATAATTTGGAAATCGTTGGGGAATAAAGGTTGCTAAAGCCTGCAGCATCTATGGTAAAGGTGAATTTGATCCAGTCAGGCTCAAATCAGGAACCTTTTCATGCGCTACAGCTTGTAGCGCATGAAACACCAAATGTCACTGCAAGTAAGTGGCGATTCCCATGTACATGCCATCTAGAAGAACTAACTTAGGCAGTTGCCTGAGCAAACCAATCGAATACGAAGATCCTACAGTTTTTGCAGAAGAACTAAACGCTCACCGTTGCAACTGGGAAGACATGAGGAGTAACCATGCTGGAATTGCGCTACAAAAGCTCAAGCATGGAAAATTGTGTAAGCCTGCATCTCCTTGGCGAACTCACACTCTTTAGCATAGTTCACGGTTATGTCCTGGATATATGGTTGTCGCAAAACTTTCATCATAACATGTAACTAACTTCCACAGCCGATACTCTTCACCATAGGAAAGGTCTTCATGGACGAGCCTCTTCAAATAATAGTGATACTCAATTCTTGTTGAGTCTAAGAAATAAAGCTTGTTACGAATTGGCAAGCTGTCGCCAATGCAACATAAATTGATATCGGCCAATGCAACATAAATTGATATCAGCTTTACTCCATGAAAGTGCCCTGCCTGCTGCCCTTGCCGGTTAGCTCAGCTGCGGCGGTCTGGAGGTTTGGGCGGTGTAAAGCTTCATGCTAGAAGCAAGCTAATTTAAACAAACACTGACAAAATGGCAGCGCATATGGTTTGAGGCTAGTTTCATCCGGGTATAATTACATAAGGTCTATTCGCGTAATTCAGCAAACTGCAGCAGTAACAGAATTTGGCAGCCCGCTTCTTTTTGCTGCAAAATTTGGCTTGCAGCAAAAATACAAAAACCACTTTCTGCGAATCTATTTTAATATATTATAATTGTTCTTCGGGAAAAGGCTAAATAAATTGTATCGTAGGTGGCGACATTGATTTTGAGCCGGTGGAACCGTAAGCGGAACATGGTGCGGCTTTCCATAACTTTACGGTTCGGTTTATGAAGCGGGCGGTGAACCACTATGCCAGAGATGTGATAGACCAGGAGCGTACGCAACGCAGAAAGCAGAAAGATATCGCTCTTGATGACGAGGAAGTTATAGTTTTTCCTTGTTTTCTTTATACCCAAATCCTTGCCTATCTACACCGCATAAGCCAAATGGACGGCAAACAACAAAAATTGCATAGCACAGTACTCTTTTAACTCGAAAAAAAATCCTCCTACTCCATGGTGAAAAGTGCACACAACAAAGCGATGATACTACCCTTCAATACGCCGCACCATAGAAAATTTTAATGAAATTTGTGCGAATTGTTCGCCATGTACAAATTTCAATCAATTGCGACTCCCTTCCAGACTTCAAAAAACAAAGGAAATTTTCTTCTTTCATACAGCTTCCTATACTCCTTAATTTATTGCGTGAGTCAAGACGCCTAGACATTAAGAGGTTGTCCTGACATTGAGCCTATCAGCTAAGAGGGTCTTCACATCTGAATGTCACTCAGATGCTCCTCAGTAAGCGTGATGGACCCCTTGAGCCTTTATTTCTGTCACTTCTATATACACGTAAACGCAATTTCTCGACCATGAGCTCAAGTATGCTTTTCCGTGCGTCTAAGGGTGGTACCGCTTTTTCATTTAGAATGAAGTGAGAATGTTGTCTAATGTGAATTGTATCACCAATTTTGGCTATCCTTTAGTTCTTTATCGGAAAACCAGGGTCTTAAAGTCTGATGACCTCCTTTTTTCCGCCGGATCAGAATGGTGGCAGGGATTTCTGATCTTCAAAAGCTATCAGCCACTTTTTATACCAGCCCGCTTCATTCATTTTAAGCGCAAGACGCGAGCTGACCTTTTGAAGTTTGCATCAGACTCTGAACAAAGCCTGCCTTACCTTCAGCCAGTTTTGCGCAGAGACGATCTCACCTGCTTTGCTCGTGTCGATCACACATTTCTCAGGCCATTTAATCAAAACGCCGATTTAGCCCTCAAGCAATCGCAATTAGTTAAGAACTCTTCAATATTTTCTTCAGCCGACCGTAGTCGTTTCTGGTCAGAATTCACAGTGCTTAGAGCAAGCAGGTGCTTCCCAATAAATTGTGTTGTCCATTCTTTGTCTCTGACAAGCAATATCACAAGAGGGACTTTTGTAAGCTTCCGTAAGACTTTGAAGGATGACGTTCTAGTTTCACATCCCCAAGCAAAGTCATTGAGCTTGAATTGAGTTTCAATACACAAAGAATTAATAAGCAAACTCCATTTTCAAAAATGTTACTCCTGATCTAGTGTACTCATGACGGCATAACTATCATTACAAAATGCTAGAACATTTTCCTGTAGGCAAAAGGTTCCTAGATCTTCGTCAGGATTCCGGGAGTAACATATTTTTGTTTGTGGCTGTAATAAATTTTAACCATTCAATCGAGATCCTGCTTGTTTTGCACTGTTTGTTAATTTTGTTCTGAAGTTCTATTGGTTTTTTTAGACAAATTTGAACTCCGTATTATTTGAAGCCCGTATCTTTGTGGTAGTAAATTTTGAACATTCGATAAAGAGATTAGTTAAAATTCAGAATTAACCGCAATGTTGTCGGTTTCGACAGATTCATCATTTGGATTGAAGCTTTGAATGGTTTGTTTTCAGAATATATGTCTGGATTTGTGACTTTATCTGTTTTTAGCTATTTTAATACTATTGATTTCTTTACTTCACCATAACAAAAATCCACCATTAGGTTCCGTACAGTTTATGGGCATTTCGAAAGGCATAAGCCCTAACTTCTCATTCAGAAAAAAATCCTACACATGCCTTGCAATCAATGAAAGAACCCAAGTTTTTTTTTGCTCCACAGAAAAGCAAAAAACAAATTTTCCACAAATAGTGTGAAATTTCTTCTTTCACTTTAAAAAGCTTATTTTCCACAAATGCAAATGAATCTACCAGGATCAATAGAAATATTTTATAAATCATTAAATCTTTATAATAATGAAATACAAAAAAATTATAAGTGGTAAACTCATAATAGTTTAATAAAATTGTTTTTTGGCAGGAAGTGTAGGATGATACTGATGTGTTGTAGCCTAAAACTAGTCAAAGCAAATATCAGTCTGTTATAACGGTAGCTAGAGAGATCAAAATTAGTAAGCGTTTTTTTTGTTGCAAAACCTTGTTGACGGCTGTAATTTAACGATTATCAAACATTTATCTGACAAAAAGTATTGTGCCTAGCGTAAGATTTTCAACAGCTGAGTTATCGGTGGATTTTCTCACGGCACTGTATTTTTTAGTGGCTACTGCGATGGAAATACTGTCAACAAAAATTTTGGAAATGGGGCAGTTCGTAGGATAATTTACATTTACCCTATGAGTTGGATAAGCAGACAGACATTCTTAATAGTCAATACCAAATATTTATAGATAACCAACTATTTAATGTATTCTTATAAGTTGAAATGTTTTAAAATATAATTTTCATCGTATGATCCTTACCCACATTGGGCGCGTTTTATCCAATTGTGTGATAACGTCGTATAGTTGTAAGTTAGAAAGAATATCAATTTCGAAATGTTTTCGAATAATAATTTTGAAATTCGAACAGCTTTTTATTCAGTTTAAACTTATGTTAGCACCGTATTTATGAATCTTTTACACCGTATCTATGAAGCTCAGTCGGATGAATGATTCACAGCTCAAAAGGCATAGTACTTGCTTGAAATAAAACTTAAAATATTAAATCTACTCACCATTCCTATAAACAATTCACCACAAAATCGTCAAACCTAAATCATACAAACTTATCTTCGCCAATGTAACGTAACCTCTAAAATATCTTTTCATCAATTAATACCGACAGTGACAATGGACTGTCATTTCTATTTAACCGATAATAAAGTCTTGCCTTCCGAAGACGAAATACTGAAGCTTCAGACTCTGTTGGATATTATTATTTCATTTATTCTGCATTATGCTTACTTTTGATGAAAATCCAACTGCGGTACTTGCAGTCAGATTTAGCGTTACTATTGAATTGGAAATACTTTTTGAAATGTAGTAAGATAATCCGATTGCAATCTGCTTAACCATATGTTATCATTTCGTTTCATTTCAGATTTCCACGGGAACAGCAAACGCTGCCAAATCACTTCTACTTTACGGATTTCGAACGGCATAATGCTGAAATAGCAGCATTCCATTTGGATCGGTAAGTTACATTTTGTATAGATTCGCTCTAGTACTAAGTGGGCAAGGCTCGTCTTGTTGTATCTATCTCTCAGTTTATATTCAATACTATCGTCAGCTTTTTCTGCTTTAGCGCGTCATTGAATAAGTGCATAACATCACCTTGGTTGCTTGGTGCTTAAGTTGTGCAATACTCTTATATTCTTCACCTGACAATCCGCGGCGACTACGAAACGCCGGTGGCTCTTCTGGAATCAGCACTGACGAAAATATCATTCTCAAATTTATTAGGATCGTAGATAGTGTTCGTTCAATAGCTCCATAACTGCAGTTGACATTCTTCGAAAATTAAGCGCTTACACATAGACGGGTTGGCTCTGTACATAAACTTTATTTTGTTTTGTATTAGTTTGCTGAAACATATCAACGCAATTATTTTCATAACGGGACATCTGTAAGTACTCGAAATCTAATTCAGAGAGAATATAGTATTAACCTCAAACAAGATTCATACATATTTTTTATATGAATACAACCAGATGCCTGATACTGTACTCATAGCACAATTCCTTACTTGTCCCTTCATGAAAACTAAGTTTTTCAAGAGCATTACACTATCCTTGCGTTATTTTCATCGTTTCTTCGAGCGGAATGAAAGGATTCGTATCGTTTTCAGAGCCTGAAGACATTATAGATCCTTATGCAATATTTTTGACTCTCGTGCCTTAGCAACTTTGTTGCCATGGCGGATATGAAACCATACCGTCGACGGTGCAATGCACCTTGCTCAGCTGCAAACCTTGGTCTTGAATACTTTTCTCAACTTTTCTCGGGGATTTTGAAATAAACGATATCATAACTTGCGTCCTGAAAGGAAAAATTAGATTTTTCCTAAAGTATATCGTCTGCGTTCTCATATGCCGTGTAGTTGGCACAATGGTGAGGCGGATGCACATGTGCATTTTGAAATCTTGAACATTTTCTTTAATTTTATCATGTCAGCTCCTTTTGATACTTATAAGTATGTTTTCCATGATTATGTGTTTTTCTCTTCCGTGTTGCTTTCGTTAAGTGTTGAGGACGAGTTTCATGCAGAAATGTATTTTATGAAAAATATAAGAAAATAAACTATAAAATGAAAACCAGATTTGCTTTCATATTTGTCATTGCATGAAATGTACAAGCAAAAACATGAAATTTTCGTTGAAAGTATTACATGACTAGTAAACAAATAAACAGATGGCAGTTGCAATATTTCTCTAAGTTGAGAAGACGAACGGTGAGATTTCCATTTAAAAAGAATGGTTTTACTTTCCATTTGATTTATTTTAGATAAATGTATTTACTCCAAGATCGGTTTTCATTCACAATGGAAATCAATTTACAAACGGAAACATAGTTCCTGCCAGCAACAGAACGAGTTTCTTATTCTATAAATAAATTCGAATTGAATATCCTTTGAAAGAAATCAGTTGAGTCCAGTACGACTGTGAAATCGTAACGACGTGAAAAAAGTGTAGCTAGAATCTGCATATTCGGGCCGAACATCAACAGTTTTCAGTATTTCAAACGGAGGAAAAAATAATATTATTGACGTCAAAATCTCTCAAGGATATTATTACGATTTTACGACGGCATGTTTACAACGATTTATGTACAGTCAGGAGCTGAAGATTTAAAAATTGTTTTATTACCACTGCAGATTTCAATGGCTTAGTCCTAGATGAGCGAAAGTCTTGCCGATTGTTTTCATACTGAATGGTCGCAATTTATTTTGAGTAGTACTTCTGTTCAATGCAAAGTAAATGCAAGCGGAAGAAAATATTAAATACAGGCAATCATAAAAGAAGTAATTATGCTCAAGCTGGACGTTAAAAAGTAATTTGAAAAATGCTTAGTTTCAATAAATAAAGCTTGCGTTGAGACCACAGTTACACATAGACATAAATAGGAAAAATTTTACTGAAATAATAATGGAAGTGAGTACTTCTTATTTGTTGTTTAATGGCTTTGATAATTATTATTAAAAAAACTTTTCCCATGTGAATCTGGATCAGGCACAATATTCGGAGGTTTTTCTTGATACTTTTTATTTCAGCAATAGTCCCTGCAAGAAATTCGTTTTTTTTCAGTTTTCATGGCTTTTTTAGCTATTTCTGTTTATCTGTATCTTCGATTGAATCATTTTGGCATATTTTTTGTTTGGTTTGTTAGTTGAAAAAATTGAAACATTCAGGCGGCAAAACTGTTGGAGAATTTTCACATTAATTTTCAGGCTTGTATAATGAACGTAGACATATAAGTTAAATATTTACTAAGTGATGCTTACAAAAGTGCAACCATCAAAAACTGTGCTGAAGTCGGCATTGGTATTATTACTTAACTAAATGGGATGCTTGCGTAGCTACCAGGTTCAAAAACATAACTCTATTATACATTAAGATCCATTCCCGAACATATGTCGATTCTCACTTAGAATGGAAACTCCATAATCAAAAATGCATATCGACATAGAAACTTCCATCCTACATTAAGTCGAGCCAAGGTACACACTGGTTCTTTCAAGTAAGTGGCGATTCCCACGTACATGCCTTCTAGAAAAACTAACTTCGGCAATGCCCCAAGCAAACTATTCGAATACAAAGATCCTGCAGTTTTCGCAGAAGAACTAAACGCTCATCGTTGCAACTGGGAAGACATGACGAGTAACCATGCTGGAATTGTGCAAAGAAAGCTCAAGCATGGAAAACTGTGTAAGCCTGCATCTCCTTGACGAACTCACACTCTTTAGCATAGTTCACGGTTATGTTCTGGACATATGGTTGTCGCAAAACTTTCATCACAACTGGCAACTAACTGTCCTCGATGAACTTCCACAAGCCGATATTCTTCGCCATAGAAAATGTCTTCATGGACGAGCCTCTTCAAATGCTAGTAAAGTAATCCCACAACCACTCTTGTTAGTTCTAAAAGTTGAAGCTTGTTACGAATCGGCAAGCTGTCACCAATGCAACATAAATTTATGTAAGCTTCACTTCATGAAAATACTCTGCGTACTCCCTTCCCGGTTAGCTCAGCTGTGATGGTCGTGGGGTTTGGGCAGAGTAAAGCTTCATGCTAATAACCCGCTAATTTAGGCAAACACTGACATGGTACAACGGACTAACCAAGCATATAATGGAAGAAATGCCCGCTGAAAGGATTTGTCGCTCATTTATATTTCTACTTCATGATGTTCAGTAAATAAACAACCGAATTGAATTAACAATTATATATAATTCAGAATAAAAAAATTTCATTCCACAACGAAAACGAAAAAAAATCCAACTTATAATAAATTATCACTAAATAATAGCTATAAAATAGCAATAAAATAATGGTAATGATAATATAGATAAATAATGTAAATAAAAACAAATAAAAGTAAATAAAATTACAAATGAAAAAATCGAAAGAGGAAATCGGACAAAAAAAGAACAAACTCACCGGTTCCTGACGACAGTTGACCATGGCTCTGGAAATGGTGTATACTGTTATATATTTGCACTACAAAAAATTTGTCCTTTATTAAAAATTATTAATGATAGCTAAAAAGCCTCCTGTTTGTACAATTTTAGTTGGAACACAAACATTTTTTTCAAATAAAGATAGATAATTTTTGTTCCTTTACGTTTCCATTTACGTAATTAAATTCACATGTCACTTTCTTGTTTGGTTGAACTGATCTAAACTAGTAAAAATGAAATTTTCGAGAACATACTTAAAATGGCAGGGCATATGGTTTGAGGCTAGATTCATCCGGGTATAATTACACAGCTGTGTGCACTTGTTCTTTGGGGAAACAGGTTAAATAAATTGTATCGTAGGTGACAACATTGATCCTGAGCCGGTGGAACTGTAACATGATGCGGCTTTCCATAACTTTACGGTTCGGTTTATGAAGCGGGCGGTGGACCACTATGACAAAGATGTGATAGACCAGGACCGTATGCAACGCATGATACATCCTGATTCTTAAGCAAAAAGATATTGCTCTTGATGACGAGGAAGTTATAGTTTTTCCTTGTTTTCTTTACATCCGAATCCTTGCCTATCTACACCTCACAAGCCAAATAGACGGCAAATAACAATAATTGCATCGAACAGCTCGAAAAAATCCTCATAGTTCGTGGTGAAAATGCCTACTGTTTGCAACACTTTACCAGCAAAAAAATTTTTAGAACATGTGCGCGATATGAATACTTAACGTAAGCATTTATTGATACGAAAATAGCAAAAACCCCTCGCGCTGGCAACCCTTCGCTAACATCAAAACCAAAAATATATCACACCTGCCTCACATTAAAATCAACCTAGCCTGTGAATTTCGTATTGATCCGATGACTGCATTTGAAGTTATAGGGGTACAAAGAAATTTAGGGCTACCAGTAGCAAAAGTTTTCAAATTTTCGAAAAGTTAATATTTGTTGTTAATTGTCACTACAAGATCATTACCGTTTCAAAATTAGACGGTAAAATCGCCAAACAAAGATATTGCAAATAAATACATAACCAACAATAGCTGGCAACCCTTTCATGGTTTTTTAACCAGATTCCTTTTGAATAATGCCTACAATAAGTTCCATTTACCATATGAAATTCATTTTGATTTCATGACTGCACTAGAAGTTATAGGGTAAAACGCTTTATTTTCCTGAGCGAATTTTCAAAACGCAAGACACCCAAATTACCATAGCTGGCAACACCAACCGAATTTTTCATCCAAATTTCTACCAAACACGGTTTACAGTAAAGTGCAGCGACTATGTAAATTTCATGAAAATTTAGTAACTGAATCAGAATTCATAGGGCAAAAAACAGTTTTTTTCTTAATAATTTTTCAAGACAGCACCACTGGCACAGTGTTGCCCATATTTCCAAACTGCTTCTATCAGACCTGGTCCTCCTTAATACCAATACACTCTGTGAATTTGAACTGTATCTGATAATTAGGGCAGTAAGTTTTTGTGAACAGAAGTTTTTGATGCTTAAAATATTGGTAAATTGTTCGATTTCAAATTTCAAAAGTTTTGCTTTGGGTAGTTGGTTTCCACAATATAAGACGAAAATTCGAGTCGATGGTTTGAAGGTTTTCATTTTAATCGCCTACCGTAGCTGCATGATTATCAGCATCTTCATAAAAAAAAACTACGCGAGTCTGAAACTTAGTAATATCAATATTTACTTGAAGTTTCATAATGATCTGATAATCTGGTCAAAAATTATCGCAATTCAAAAACTTTCAAATTTTCCCATTCTCATTTTAGGTGCCTAGCACACACATAGTGTTAAAAACTTCAAAAACATTATCATATTCACATTTGAAACACGTTCAGAATTCATTACATAAACTTTATTTTTGCAAAAGTTATTTTTTGACAGAAAAATAGGTACATTTAAAATATCACTAAAATGGCCGCCGGCGCCAAAGGCTTAAAGGTTATTAACTTTTTGTGAAACTTGGCACTATTCTGCATATATGTACACCAATGTATCCTTAAAATTTTAGTTCAATCGGATCTGGCGTTCCTGAGATTTTTTCACTGAAATTTTTTGATTATATATATATATATATATATATATATATATATATATATATATATATATATATATATATATATATATATATATATATATATACACATATAAATTTTAATTTTTGGCCAAAGTTATTTTAATACTAATGTTCTTCTTCGAACATTAGTAAAAATTGAGGTCGCTATACTAGGAATTATTTCCACATCCCTTCTATTTTCTTAGCACACAAAACTGAAACATCCTTTAAGAGATAAAATTTTGGAAAAATATCTATGATGTGCGAGTTTACCTAAAACCATATTTTTCATCAATGCCACCTGATTTTTATAAACGGGCTATCAGCAAGATGTCCCAATATCCTAGATAACTCTGCGGATTATATGATAAATAAGTTGTACAGATAGCATTAAATAAATTCGTTTGTTTAGCTACCACTGAAATAATTTATTTCTCATGGGTAAAGCTTACAGAAACTGCATCTTCGAAGCTGCAACCCTTCATTGACATGCTGTTACAATATATCCTGAAGTGGAAAATCCATATAAACGCGAAGAAAATGCAAGCTATCTTCGTAACGAAATGGCACAGACAACAACCGCCGCTACTAACGGTCGACAACTAGACAACAGACTGGCAACAAACTGCCAAATACTTGAAAATGACATTTGATGACCAATTTTCATGGACCATATTCATAAAAACACAACTAAAATACGATTAGCAGTATACGGAGAGACTACTTAACAAACAAATTATACGATCAATGTTCTCTTACGGCAGCATAGCTTACTACTACCAGGCATCTAAGACAAACAAAAACCAAATACTGATCTGTCAAAACCTTGCTCTAATGAAAATATTCAGAATCCTATAATGGTACGCTAGTAATACGAGCAGTAATACGAAGAAACCACCAAGAGCAGGGGAGTCAAAGCACCTTTTGAATCACCTCTCGTATATAGGGTCAATTTCAGGACTACGGAAATTATACCCGTTGCATAAACAAGCATAATGTATCATAAATATATTCAAACATGATGTCTGGTATTCTCTTAAATGGATTAATAAATCTATTCATCGTTATTGATAGTCGGAAATAACTATCCAAAATCTCTTACTGTTGTTTGTTCAATGACTAAATGGGAAACATCAAGTAAGAAAATATGATGCAAAAAAATATTATTTTCTTTTGAGCCATTTCTGGAAAAATCAAAACGTCAATATTGAATTCCATCTTGGAGTGATTAATTTTGCGATTTTGTTCTTTTGCTCGTTTGCAAAATGTCTATATCATTATTTATCCTTGTTGTATGTGGCGGAGTGGTCTAATATCATTTCGTTGCCAATGAAAATCAAACATCTATTCACATTTCCTCTTTCGTATATTTTCGTTTGTATGACAGTCTTTCGTACTGTGGTTTTAGTTAGGATATAGACATACTATTTGAGACATTGAAAAAGTGAAAAGGCATCAAGAATCAAAATAGAATATACACTGAAGAGAAGAGCTACGAAACGTAAGAATACAGAAAATCTAACGTGTTTAATTTATAAATCACTTTTCAGGCTCCTGGGATTCCGACGTACGATGCCCGTAACAGGACGTTTATTAAACATTACCACGGAAATCTACCAGGTTGCCGACGATGATTTATTAAAAACCTTCTTCGTATCTCCGTCCAGCAATTTATGTTTCCATGGTAAATGCTCGTATTATTGCGATACAGCGCACGCCATCTGTGGTAATCCGGACACACTTGAGGGATCCTTTGCAGCATTCTTGCCGGCATATGAACAGGCACACCGAAAGGTAAGATTAATGATAGCATTAGAATATTACACGATAAAATTATTGTTGTGCCATAAAGGTTGTATGTTGTTGTTTGTCTGGCCAGTATTGTTTGCCATTGAGAGCGAATCAGCGAACTTGCTCGTCCCTTGACTGTTCTCATATGCTTTGGTGTGCGATCAACTTCCTATATGATATGAGACTTCCATATCCAACGGTGGACTGACTAACGTGTGCACCTTGTACAAAACTTTGTTCTCCCCGAGCAAGTTTATGTGAAATTTGAACTTCGATGGAAATGATATTTTTAATGGAGATGCGATCCAAAGTTGCTGTTAATAAGTCAGATGAAATACTTGTTTTGTGTAAGCTCACTGCTAATATTTACTGCTTTGAGCACCGTTTGTCAACTTTTTGAGCAAAATTCAATTTTAAACTTTGCAAATACTGAAATAATATACCTCTGGACAAAAATTTTGTTTGATGGACATCTCTCTTCTCATCAGGCAAATTAAAACAACATCAGATTGAACCCGCCTTGAAATAGCAAACCATCTTCTCACCAACTCCATCAACAAAGGAACGTTTCCTTTCATTCAAAGATATCTACCTTGTCTAATCCATCGTCCTCACTTCAAATCAAATTCCTATTTAAATCAGACAATCTTCAAGCATTTCAAAGTGGCTTGATTACAGCCCTTTTGACGTTCTAGCCATACAAAAATCTGAGCTTAATTAAATTGCAAAAGTCATGATGCATTCGTTCGTCTTCTCTTGCAACTACTTTTATTGCATCTTTTATTCCCTCGCAAACCAACACCAAGCGTCCTTTTAGAGCAGCGAACGTCCTTACGTAGGCTCCGTTCACCGTGGCGATTCTATTAAAACATAACTGAGATATTGCAAAGAACTGAAAAATAAAAATAAATAAATTTCAATTTCAGGTTTGGCGGCATCCTTGGAGACGTTCGTATCATAAAAGAAGGAAAGCTCAGTGGGAAACGGACGCAGACTACTGCTCGATGGTAATTTACATTTGTTCCTTATATTCTACTTTAGTAGTCATTCAGTACTAACACAACCACTACTCCGTTGCTTGGCAGTCACAGGTGTCCTTATCGTCCTTCGCGACTATCCTGCCGTCTATTCAAAATGCGATTCCGTTCACAGTTTGTAGCTACAATATCTAGCACTATCTGGGTGCAAAAAGCAATTTTTCTGCACTTTTGGTTTCTTTATTGGTTTAAGTGCTTTGTGTATGAAATAAATTCTTTACGACGTTGAAGAAGAAATGCTGTGCTTGTGGGAATTTCCGAGATTCGAGTCAATAGAATCTGAGAGTGGGGAGAATCGCTGGCGGAAGATAATTTGTGTTCTTTGTATTGATTTAATCAAATTAGATATGTTCATAGCTATTGTGTGCTTGGTAGCTTTTAGGATTTGATTAACAAGTTCATGAAAGGAAGTTGGATTTATGGGACTTGTGGAAATTGATTTGAACAAATAAATTTTATTCGACGAAATGTTAATGGCTATGTATGTATGCTGCATAGGCATAAAAATTGTCCAAGCACATTCAGTGATCAATCATTTTTTTAAAAAAAATAAGAAGTTAGATCTGTTCAAAAGCCAAATTAATCTGAAACGATCTTTTCCTAATGAGAAACTAGGTCTGAAAGAGATCCGATTAATGCACTGTTTAAAGTGTCCAGTATCCAAAACAAACCAATTGAACTTGGTATAGTTGAACGCTGGCTTTTTACAACATCTACAATATTACATATTCATTTGCTAAATAAGATATTTCGCATAAGAAAATTCAATAGTAGCATCTATCAGTGCAAAAATAATAAAAAAATACAGGTTCTAGTAGGCGATAGGTGATGTTTTCAGTTCGTAGGCGTGTTGTACGGAACGACAATCAACATTTTACACGATAAGCTTAGAATGGAAAAGCTGTCGGCTCATGGGTGCCGCAATTCACCAAGCTGGACAACAAGCGAATGCGCCTGTCAATTTTGGAGCAGTGTTTGGACCTGTTTTTGCGTTGAGTCGTCACCGTTAATGAAGCCTGGATTCATCACTATGCTCCAGAGACCAAGCAACAATCAAAACAATAGACTTTTCCAGGCGAATCTGCTCCAGAAAAGGCAAAAACTGTCCCATCGGCCGGAAAGGTCATGGTCACGATTCTTTGAGATATGAAGGAAATATTTCTCATGGCCTTTTTGAAGAAAATACACATAATCACGGGGCAATACATCAGTAAATTATTGGGCCGATTCGATGAGAAATTGAAAGAAACATGGTTCCATTAGGCCAAAAAAATGCTATTCCACTCATCTGGAATCGTTACGGGCAAATTGCATGAATTGCGCTATAAATTGCTACCGCATTCACTCAGTGGCGTGGCGTTCAAGGAAGCAAGGGAAGCATTGCTTCCCTTACATTTGGCTAATATATATTTTAAATACATTTATTTGAAAATCGCGAAAAAAATCGTGTTTAAGAATTTTCTATATAAATTTTCCAAAAACGAATAGTGAACATCTCACGCGGCTAAGGTTGTAACACCACCAAATGAAAATAATGAGAGAACAACACGCATGGAAGCAATGAAAAATTTGCATCGACGAGCAGGGTTTCCAGGTGTACGGTACTTACCGTATTTGTACAGTAATTTCAAGCACCGTACGGTTAAAGGTAATAAACTATTACCGTACGGTAATTTTGGCTTTTTCTATAAATGGCTGATTTTATGTACATATGCTTGTACCAACTTCTGTTACCTCATCTTCTTGAAAATTCCACCCAATAATTTTCCAAGCAACCCCATAAATTTATTTTGAAAATGTTACGCACTTGCAGTTTCGTACACTTCGTGTAGTTGCACCCTTAGCATTTTAGAATTTGTCTCGAATTGTGCCTAACTTTAGATCTGTTCGCGTACTTTCAGTCACTGAATTTTACTGAATTTTCCTGAATGGGGAAAATTCATGAAAAGTACGAAAATGCTCTCATTGCATTTCCTGAAAATTGACAAACTTAAGTGTCAGTTATCGGTTTTTGGGGAGGACAATGGTGATTATAAAGTCATCCTAAGCGGTGGTAAACTATAGCCACAATAATATTCGTCCTTCATAATGATATTACACCAAAAACCGTTTGACAGTTTTCAGTATTTTTCAGTAGCTCAGACCCTACTGAAATTTACTGAAAGAGGGAAAATTTTCAGTTTTCAGTAAAACGGAGTACGAAAATGGCTTCATTGCAATTAATCGTATCTGTAACGAAAACATACCGTCAGCTTATTCTCCTAAAAATTTTATATAATCTTCAAGGGTTTCAACAGAGATATAGTGCTGATTTGGTTTTTGATATTACTTGGATCTATATTTTCAACTTTTACTAGCTCTGTAAAAGTTGAAGATATAGATCCTTCTATGAACGAAAAATTTCTCCACTTAGACAAAACTTATCTTCCTCATTGTGTGGAAGAGTATTTGCGGCATTTTAAAGATAAAAATTTAGTAGCCGACTTCGAACAGGAGAATCAAAGTTTTATCCGGAATTGCACCCAATTTTATAAGATTGCTTGCGTACAAATAGAAAAGCAATCTGGTTTTTGCAACCCACTTTTGGCTGTAATGCATATTTTAAAGCCGAAGCTGGCAGTAGACGCCTCAACAAAATACTTAATAGTGTAAAGGCATATATATTGAGTGGAGAAAACTTTCAATTTTCCCACGATTGCCAATTGACGATGCAATTTGTTGCTTTTATTATAATTTGGGTAAAATTATAGATGAAGCTGGAAAACAAAAATTTGCTGTCCTGTCCAAATTAGCGTTAGATCTTCTTTGTTTGCCTCATTCAAACGCTGATTGTGAAAGGATTTTTTCCAAACTTAATTTGATCAAAACGAAAAATAGGAATAAAATGAGTTTATAAACGCTGAATGCAACAATATTAATATAATATTAATAAATTTTGTTAATTAAAAAATAGTTCCATGAATAAATTATAGTTTTTGAGTGAAAACCCACCTTTTTTCTCTCAATCATTATTTTGATTTTGTATTTCGACCGAAAAGCGAATAAAACAATTTTATAAATAGCGAATAAAAGAATCATATTCATCGAGAAAATGAATGTTCTATCAAAAACTCAAGTATTGAGGTTTACACAAATACAAGGTAATGGTGTACGGTAACAACGTGAAAATCAGGTAATTTTTGAACATTTGTACGGTAATTCAAGCCAGAAGACCTGGCAACCCTGTCAACGAGCGTTAATTTCACTCCATGTAGACTGCATTATGACGTCATTCAAAAAAATGTGCTTGTACTAGCTATTTGGAAGCAATGAAGAAATTACTTTTTAGGGGAAATTCTCATCTCAAGAGAGAAACTGAGAGAGAAGCCGCGTACGTATGATTGCAGTGGAACTTATTGCCACGTTCCCTATACGCGTATCATTGCAATCATTATATTTTGCTTGTGAGTATTTTTTTATGAATGAGAATGTTTGCTGTAGTACGTACATACTATGTGAATTTTTGAATGAATTTGAACTACAAGATGTGGCAAGGGCTGCCAGAGACTGCTGATTCGACGAGCTGTCATCATTTCGCTGTGCTTGAGTAAAGTTCGATAGTGAAATTTGTGCTTCATTTTATATATAAATTTGGTGAAGGTATTTTTAATTGGTGAAGGTATTTATTTCACTAATAGTTAACAGTGCTGTTGAAATTAAATTGATCTGAATTGTTTAGAATTGAGTGCGTAGATTTATTTTAAGCAAACGCATACTTTTTTTGTTTTATACTTAAAATAGTGAGGGTGCAATTAAAAGGTGAATGCATTTTTTTGTTCCGTAAAAAGCATGGATCAAAATTGCATAATTAGTGACTTTTTCGATTTACTTTTGAGTCTCGATCTTTTGCGGACAAAAAAGACAATATTTTAAAAGATCGACCGAAACCAAGTTTGTAAATTATCTCTGTAACGAAGCTATGTACTCGGAATTTTATTTGCGAAATCTATTTGACTCGATTTCATTAAAAAACAGAATTCATTGTGCTTTACTATAATGCAAATTTTAGAGGGATAAACTTTTCAAGATATTTTTGAAAATTCTACCAACAATAATTCGGAAAATAGTTTAAAGCAATTTTGTAAATTAGTTTGTTTAGTTCTAATATTACAAGTGACGAGTGCAAGAGAGAGTGTAACAAAATCGTCCGTAGAGCGCAGTTTCTCTTGCTTAAAAAGGATTAAAGCTTAGGAATAGTTCAGATCTACAGTGACTTAGTGACTTGGCAATAATGCCCATGGAAAATGTTTTCTTAGAATCATGTTTGAAAAGGTTTTCTTAAAATCAAAATAAGAAAGACGAATTGCATTAAATTTTAAATAGAAGTATGCATGAATTTTCTCATCAAATTCGATTTATAATAGATTTTTTTTAAACTATCACTTCATGTATTTTATATTAACTGTTATTTCAAAAATATAAAAATATATGTTTTTCATTATGGGAATGTTATTATTTTACTGTTATTTTTTATAAGTACTAGAATATTGAAATTTTCTTTCTGCGTGAAGGACTATAAACATTTAATTTGCATAATCACTGTTGTTGTTATTGTTGCAGTAGTTATATTTGAAAATGCTTTATTTACATAGCTCGCTATTGCAGCTTTGCTAATTTATATGTTTGCCAATATATAATTTTTGCAACTATCTATTTAAAGAGAAAATAATTATATATTGGTAGCATGGGAATTAAAATACTGATAACACTGATATTTACTCTCACGTCCACGTTCGTAGTTCCTAAAAGTGTTTATATTAGCAATGTTAAAAATAGCTAACAAGAGGGGTTCTATTAATACGTTACAAATTTGAAGAAAGCATAGTCTAAGTTTAATTGCTTTCCTATGGTAAACTATCACGCCACGCCACTGCATCCACCGTACTAGCCCAACCTGGTTCCCTGCAAATGTTTTCTATTCCCCAACATGAAAACGTAAAATTCTGCTCGAACGAGGAGGTCACCGTTGAAACAAAAACCTATTTGAGGAACTTGACAAATTGTTTTTCTTAGAGGAGATAAAAAATGGCAGGGACGTTGGGAAAAGTGTATCGTCCTAAAAAGAAAATTGCGTTGAAAAATACAACAGAACAAAATTTTGAAAAACTTGTGTCTTCATACCTTACACGGGTACTTAGTGATCCACCCTGTTATATCATATCTGCTTAGTGTTTAGGCTACGAGCTACAGGGCAGAGAGGTTTTGTTTGATTGACAATTATTTCTAAATTGAGTTGCAGCCTCAAGGATACCTGCCTATTTATTAAACTTCTATCAAACCTTA
This sequence comes from Nemotelus nigrinus, assembly GCA_947369275.1. Taxonomy (NCBI): domain Eukaryota; kingdom Metazoa; phylum Arthropoda; class Insecta; order Diptera; family Stratiomyidae; genus Nemotelus; species Nemotelus nigrinus. The sequence goes on from OX376374.1 coordinate 120,423,013, forward strand.
TAAGACCAATATATCCTGTGAATTTTGTATAGGTCTCGTCTAAACATTGAGTAATTTGGTTGCAGACTACCGCTCTTGTGAGACGGGCAATTTAAAAAAATTAAGCTGACATTTTACTTTAAAAGTAGTTCATTCAATTCATGACTTAAAATGCTAGGAATGACTTTATCGAAAATTTTCTTGTGGCCAATAGAAATGGCTGCAACCGAAAAGCCATTGGCTAAGAGAATGTAAATATTTTGCTGAGCATTAAAGTAGCAGTTTTTCATTTATGTTTTTCTCTAGCAGTTTTTCATTTATGACTCCTTCAAAGATTTTACTGCAAGCCTAGCTATAGAAATCAGTCTTTAATTGCTAGGGTCACCAGTATCATTATTTTTGTGGATCGGAGTAACAAGAAAACTTTTCAGTACTCAATAAAGTGGCCATCAAACTTTGAGGTGTGGTGTCGAGTAATAATAGGCGTGTTTTTTTGCTCCGATACAGAACAGAATAGGACAGTGATGCAAAAAAACGATCCATCACAAAACAGCTGACGCTTTCGCTAAGACTGACATAGGTTGCTGTATTTGCTGTGGTCCCACTCAACAGCTCAATATAAAGGGAGAAAATAACGAATATACACTACCACAATCGATAGAAAATAGCAAAAGGACTAACAGAAAATTATCTCTTTTAACTTTGTTCACATTATGCGAGCTTTTTTCAATTTACTAACTACCAAAACATTCAACTTAACCTTCAAAAACCAAAGCCATCTCACAGAAAAAAAGACAACTACGTATGAGCTTTTCTTTTTTCTATCAGCACATTCTATACTTCGGCACGTGAACTACCTATGACGGATACAATTTCTGTACTAGTGAATTCACTGGTGCAGGAGTGTTGTTGTTTCTAATGCGTATATCCTATTCTCTACTGGATAGAGGAGCAAAAAAACACGCCTAATATATTCTATATTTCACTTTCTGCAACTCCTGCAGCTACATTTTTAAGCTTCCAATAATTTTAAGTTTTTACTCCCTTCAGTTTTGTTTCAAAAATATGAATCGATAACTAATTTTGTTGCTACAGTGATAATTATTTAACTGGTTATATTCTTAATTTATTCCTGCTCACACAAGAACAATAATAAAGAACCCGTATCACCGTGGCTTCATTAAACTTAACATTTAGGAATTAATAATCTAACGATCATTTTCTTGCGCTCATTGATGATGAAAACAGTCCGCATAATTTAGATAAGTAAGAAGATGATACTTTATTTTTTAGTTTTTAATATAAAGTTCAAAAAAACTAAAACAAACCATATGTTTGTTCATAAATGATACACATAAAAACTATATACCTTCAATACAAGAAAAACAAATGGCTGAGTTTTAGAAAACGTAAATAACATTGAAATAAAAAAAATAGAATTAAAAAATGATACCATGAAATAATTGCACTTTAAAAATTTTATCGACCATTGTACTGGAACCGCTGCAAACTTTACACACTTTATTTTTTTATTTTACTTTTGTTAATATTATTCTTGTAATTTTATTCAGCTTTTTCATGATCGATTGTAACTTGACCAAGTCAATGGTGGGCTCGATGCTGCTCTTCACACTTGCCAATCGATTAAATGCAAAGAATATCCGGTCAGCTTCATCTTACTTATCCAGCTTACTCATTATTTTAGAGCACCTTCTCAAATAATTTTTCCACAGGTAAAAGTTTACCTCGTCATAATCAAAGGTCCAGAAGACCTATGCTTCCATCCAATGACCTCTTTTGCTAGCCTTTCAGTGGTGTTGCTTCAACTAGAGGCTTTTTAGTGTGTGTTTGCGTTAAAACTTCCATTCTGTCCGGCTACCCTTCTTTGTGTGCTACCTAGATCGATCGGGATTACTTTCGATATCATTAACATGACATCTTTTGACATTGTGCGGTAGGCTAAGCCGGTACGCAGGATTCTTCTATGTTAGACTCTTGCAGTTCACACTCTCAACTTCTTCGTTTGGAGACCGTCGGCTCAAATGTCCGCCCCGCAGAGTAAAATCAATTTGTTTGTTACTATCAGCAACTTCTGTGTATTTTCGCCGAGGCTCTCGATTTTGAGCTTCAATCTGCTCAATGAGCCGACGGCTCTTGGAACCCTATAACATACCTCAAGTGGCTTAATAGCTCATATTCGTGTCCAGTGGCTTACTGATCTAGACCTCTGCGAAGCCTACTTTCATCGGGGTGACAGTCGTTATTCATTCTTTCGTCAGCATGATGATTATTGTCATCGTTAGTGCCAGCTGTAGACCAAGTTGATCATCAACGATTTTACCTCCTCATGACTTGGTGAAGTCTGAATTGAGTAAACTCTTCATTTCTTTATGTGGTGCCCGCCGCCATTTCATTGGTTTTACACATCAAAAGCTAATCCGTTGGCATTTCCCACCAAAGCAGTCCATTTTCAGAGGTCAGGTTTGAAGTTTTATAGTTGTACTTCTTTGTCAGTGACAAGCAGCAGCCAACGGTCCCTGAGATAGTCCCGAAACATGACCAACAGGTTAGCGATCGTTCGAAGAACTTTCTCGCTGCGTCAAGCTTCCGGGCCGGACAGTATGAAGACGAGCAGTCCAGGCCTCCGTTTTTTTTTTATCGAGGAGTGATAATCTGGTATCAAACAGGAAACAGGAGTTGCATCACTTCAATTATAGCCACTTTCGAGTTTCTAATACAACATTTTACTCATCGATAGGCACTCCATCAGGCTTTGAGGGCATTCTATTCCTCATTGTAGAATCTATGTCAATCAGCTCCTCTTCCGTGAAGAGAGAAACGTAAATCATCAGCCGTCTTTTTCAAATGGGCTACGATCCGATGGTGCCACGTCTTTGGGAGCGCTAATTCTTTCATTACCATATCTACCTATTTCTAACCCTCACCCTACCGAACCGAGATTACCTCCACGGAAACAGGCTGTTATTTGTAGCGTTTGCTGCTCGTTATGGATGTGGCCAACTTCTTCATTGCTGTGTCTTGCGTTTGCATGGCAAAGCGATGCGTTACAGATCAGCGATTTCACCGTTCCACCGGTAGACTTATTTTCTTCTACGGAAGGGTTTCCATTGGGGCATCGATGTAACGTATGCTCTGCGAATCTGCATCATGAATCAAATAGCAGTTGCCCCAACTACTTCACTGGTCGCTGGAGCACTTAGGGGCGGAGCTTTCCCTTCCAGGTTTGCATTTAGTGACAGCACCATCTCTGTTCTGTTTAGCCTTACCGTTTGGGGCCATGCGTTTTCCAGAATGAGCGGTGCTTCTTTATCTGTAGTTCACTATCATCTTCAATTCAGTCACGAAGACCTCCAGTTTTTCCGATGACATGTTTGTTTGTTGATTAATGATGGTTAAATCTTAGCTAATAAAGCTGTTTCGAGCTAATTCAATTTTTTCTAGCTATTAAAACCAAACACATTAACTTCAAGGACAATTTTCCCTTAAGGGTGGAAATACATGTAAAATGGAAAAGAAATTGCTAATTTTAGATTGACTTAAAATATATATATTGTTTATTCAGAAAATTTTTAATATTAAATCCTCAAAGTACATATCTTATAGTAAATGAAAATATTTTTTTAATAACTTTTCAACACAAAATGGAGGCGATGCGAGCAAATGAAAAAAACACATCAAAAACAGCCTCGTACAACTTAACGCCTTTTCCGAGAAACTTGCAACGTTCAGAGAAAAAAAAATATGCTAATGAGATCTATAATTCCTAGGTGAACCAAAAAAATTTAGAAAAAAAAACCAAATTTTTACATTAATATTAGATTAAAAAAAAAAAATCGATTTTTTTCAAAAAAATCACGTTTTAAACATTGGTAAACTAATTATTTTTCCGAAATTACAAGAAAATGTAGGTTCAACGATGAGATAATACTCTTTTGTACATGTGATATAAATTTTAGCCTAATAGGTTCAATATTTTTTGAAATATCTTGTACGGAAATTGAAAAAGTACTACTTTGAGAAAAGCGCGTTTAAAGTTCTAAAGCTCCACCGACCTGGGGAACGCCGCGCTGTCTATAACTGGCTATAACTCGAGAACTAACACGAATATCGCTTCAAAACTTTTTTTGGTATATTTTAAGAGTATTTCGAACACTTTGATGCAATAAAAAAAAATCGTTTTTGTTTTAGCAGTTACATGTATCTCCCCCCTTAAGCTTAATATATATCAATGTCCTAACAGCAATAAAATTTATTCTTTTAAAAAGAAGGCAGACTGCCCTCAAAATATCGGTGGCTGTTAAGAAATTGAAATAATATTTAGCTTCCTAGCTATAAATTAGTCTTTGAATGAAAATATTGAATAACGTTTTAGTATATCAAGTAGTATAAAGTAACAAACAATACCATCACCTTCAAATATTCATATGAAATATAAAAGTTGTAAAAGTACCCATTTCAAACGAAATTATTTACAAGCCAATGTTCAACACAACTATTCTCTTAAGATGTCAAAACTAATCGTGAAATGAACTTGACGTAAGAGTAGGTGCAAGGTATTGTGATAAGGGCTCAGTTTAATTTGTCACATCTTGAGAAGCTTCAATGCTGCTTGTCGACATATTAGGTGGGAAACTGACTGACGACAAAGAAGTTGTAGGCGAAATTTCACATTGCTACTACATTTTTCAATGATTTTAAAAAATATACGTACCATGAACATAGACGTGCATACTAGCACTTTCTACGTGCTATTTCTGACATTCCATACTCACACATGTTTTTTTCTTCAATAAACAGATCCGAGACATTCCACCTTACGATGAAGGACGTCGCCTTCTAGACTTAATGGACATGTCAGTGTTTGACTTTCTCATCGGAAACATGGATCGTCATCACTACGAAACATTCAAGTAAGTAATTATTTAGTTTGGATTCGCTCATTTATCATCTTTCTTTTATGGGCATTGATATATTGCATCATTTGATTTTATTATGAAAGTTTTATTGCTGTTCTAAAGTGATTTGCGTTTGACCAATGTACTGCAGAAACCATCTCATTCTATGTTGAATTGGAAATATTGAAACCAACACAAGTTTTGCTAAATATTACTATATACGCTGTTTATTTTTCTTCTTTCTTCCTTTGAAATTTCCTTTAAAATATATCAATTCAACTGGTTGATTTGTTAAAGCTGTGAGAGAAATATTTTTTTTTTTGGAGCTCTCCACTCTCGCTGCCCATTACTTTCTTATTTCAGAGCAAATAGCAATGCTAAAAGAATTCCATGATACAACCTTTTTCGGTTCTCGTTCCGGGAACGGTATAAACTCGCATACCTAGTCATTAGTCTATGAAAAATGTCTTGTTAGCGCACTTCTAAGGTAACCTCGTAATTAGGTTTTAATGAGCTTCAAAAATGCAAAGTAATGAAATTCCTTTAGCGGAAAATTCGCCAAGCGAACACTTCAGGGACTGAATGGTAATATATATGCCACTGCACAAAAAAAAAAGTTGAAGCTATGTCTTTACCTTCTCTTATAGCTAATTGAATAAAAGTTCTCAATCCCAATGTCCCTTATTATTGGTGCGGTGACCGAAAATGTCTTGAAACTCGATGAAAACTTTGAGAATTCCGAATACGAACCTCAGAATAATGCTGAATGAAACTTTTAATGTCAGAAAAGTTACAGTTACTTTCAAAGTTATTTTTTTGTCTTAGCTGAAGATTTTGTCGGTATTAACTGATGTTGTCGAGCGAGCTCGGGCACAGAAAAATTCGAATCGATTTGCATGTCTTGAAAAGTCTATGGAGAATTGCTAGATTAAAAAAAGGTGAGAGTCTTTTTCAACTCGAATCGGTTTAAAATGAAAGTCTAATGAGTAAATAAAATTAGATTGCCTTAAAAAGGCTACCATCACCTTTGGGTATGATCAGGAATAGAAATCTAGTTTCACGACCAACATTATTCAAATATAATTTTCTATGAGCAGTTCATGATTTAAACGGAAAGTAAAGTTTTCTCGCAATAATGAATAATTTTTTTAACGGTGAAAGAAGTTATCAGAATTTGAAATTTCCGAAATTTTCTTTGTTTCTTTTTAAGCACATAAAGATTTCCAAAACATTATCATAACCAAGCAACAAACATACAGAAACGCCAGACTACTACAAACGAATCCCCCATGTCAGTCGAAAAGTCCCCCAAAAACGTCAATTTTTAGAAAAAATTCCCCAAAAAGAAAAAAATCAACTTTGGTCAACGAATAACATTTTATTTCATTTACAGAGTTACAACATGTTTTTATATCATTTACATTATGTCTGAAAAAATATCAATGCACTCTTTTGTATGATCACATTGCATTTTGTACATTTCTTCTGAATTGAATTTCAGTATCATTTTTTCGGTAAATTCGAAATGAATGGACTCATTTCCAAGAAAATCACGCGCTCTCATTAGGCCATCAACACTTGCTATATCAAATCTTTTTCAAATTTTATTTATTATTATATTAACAATTGAATGCGCTCTCTCAACTGATACGTTGGAAAACGGCAACGTAAAGAAGAAAGGCCACCTGGAGCTAAATTTGATATATGTTTGTATCGTTGTTCACCCAAAAAGTTTCTATCTTACGATACTTCAATCCAAATGGACTGTGAAATTTACTTTTTCAGATAGCATCAAAAATAACTGATTTCCAATAAGACATTTTTAACCGCAGTGCAGAAATGTATTTGGACAGCCTCCCATTGGTTGAGAATTTTCTCAGTTATCGCCAACCTCGAAAGCCAACTTGTTCCTGCAAGTTTGTCAATTTTAAGCGGAATTTTCTGGTTCATTATGTGTTAAATGTATTTGTATTCAATAATTTTTTTGCTGCTTGAAGAAAACCAAGTATAACATACTTTGATTATAAAATTTGCTGTACGTTAAATGCCGTTTCTCCTGCTTAATGAAGAGAATGGCAGATGCATTTCACAATCACAAAATCATTGTTCATGGTTTTGAAAATGGATGCAGCTGATTGATGTCCTCCTATTTTGGCACTCGTAACGCAGGTTAGGTTAAAGTGGCTGCCGGTCCGCAGAAGTTTGCCGACCGACACACTTAGGCACAAGAGAGAGCCCGTTCTGATGCCACAATCATTTGTGGCTCTCTCCTACTCACTGAACTCGGGAAAACATCTGCTTCGCATGGCAAATCGCATTATCTCCTTTAAATTGACCAGGGACAACTCGGTCAGATTTGAGAGAAAGGGAGCACCAATTGCCGCCAACCTTCTCCTTGCTAACGCCGGGCACTGACACAAGAGGTGGAGGACGGATTCCTCCTCAGCCTCAGACCCACAACTCCGACAGAAATCGTTAAACTTTCGGGGGTGACACCACAACGCCATTTATCCCTACCAGGAATGCGAGTTGTGAACTCCATGTAGTCGGGAACTCCCTCGACTATAGTTATCTTCTAGATGCAACGAAAGTGCACTTTCTAAGCCTTAATTTTCAAATTTTTTAGATTGATTAAATCTGGTTTGATCCATGGAAAGCGTTTCAAATGTAAAAAGTTGCTCAATGGAACACAGTGATCAAAGCAACCAAATAAGATGGAATGAAAGTTTATGGTAGCAAGGTTTATGTCAGATTCATTCACAACCGAAGACCAGTCGCATTCAGTTAGCACTCCACTCAGCATATCAAAGTCGACTTTCTTGAAGTTAAAATTGTATAGATTAACAAAGTTAGACTCAGTGAGTACATCGTCTTTGATTTGAAAAGTGATATGATGAGCTGGATGGTGAGCGGATTCAACATGTAGAGGAGATGAGCATCGTTGAATCAAGATATCCGAAGAAATTGTCGAAAAAATTAGGTCCAAAAATCGTCCGTTTGTGTTGTAAATACAGTTGATCTGCTTTAGTCCAGTTGAAAGTACGGAGTAAATGAAGTAAGCATCAAGTCGGTGATTAGACGATGCAAGGTAATGTTCACTATCGTCAGAGAGTCGCCACTCTACATGCGGTAGACTGAAATCTCCCACAAGAATGAGATCGTCGGTAGGCTGCATTATACGGCAAATATAATCGGCCAGGTTGTACGCAAAATCATATGTGTAGCTTGGTGCGGACGGTGGGATGTATATTATAGGCACGAAAACACGCCTCTGATCAACGTTTAGTGTGATACAGACGTATTCAAGGTACATTCGGCAACAACTTTGCTTCCACGACCGATCGTTAGCGTATAATGACTATTCTTGCTCGCGATTGCGTATCAACTAACTTTTTCAACCCACTGCCCACTGTACGTCTTTCTGGAAACTGCGGAAACTTCTATGAAATAAATAAATATTTTTTTTATATTAACAATTTCCATAGGAAACTGATTATATGTGCCAAAGAAGATTACTTTTTTTCATTTTCCTGCCAGCGAAATGCTTCAGGCACTTATGATACTCTTTGTAATGGCACTGTTCGCATGGTTTCTTTTGCTCTCTCGAATTGCTTTTACCGTGTTTTGATGTAATGCAAGTCAGTTATCTTAAATTTTCATCGATGTGCTTCTAATTATAATCACGGAGATTTTCTTCTACTAATACGCTATCCACTCGAAAGTGAATCCTAAAAGCATTCATATTAAATCCAATATATTTTCACTTACCGCTGCTGAAATGCTCAAACATTCAATTTGCAGTTTTTCCATTCAATTGCATATCGTACTTAATTCTTTCCTTTGAATTATTCAATTACGGTTTTCAATTTCTTTCATCGAACCAATGAAAATGAATGGTTAAAATGAACACTTAGCTCGACTCCTTGGAAAACAACAAAATCTCCATTGCGATTGATTACGGGCAATCACTTCAATCGTTCCTCATTTTCTCTAAAACGATTTTCTTTCCCTCTTTTCAATTCGAATGAAAACTCATCTCGTTGGCCTTAATGAAAATCTCCCTCTGCTAATTACACAGCGTTTTATTTTCGCTCTTCACCACAAGCGCAATACCTTGAAGGTTGTTGGCTTCGTCGAAACCGATTAATTTCTATTGGAAACTTTCGCCGGTCTCATCATTGTCTGGCCGTAGTTGCTGACTTAGTCGCCGTTTTCTTAATTATTACTCAAAACGATCCGACTCTCATCGAATTATCCACGTAATTGCATTGAAACGTAATTGCCTGTCTTTGATCAAATTCTAGTCGACAGAATACATCTTATTCAGACGCTTGCTCGAGCCAAGCAAATATCTGACCTGTCTCTCTACCTCGAAGCGGAAGATTCCGTGTTTGCTTGTCTATCCTTGGCTTATTTCCATCTTTAATGATTTCCATTTTCTCGCTGGTTTGCGTCGAGCACTGAGAGCACTTTTCAAAAAGTTGAGGAACTCGTTCTCTGCAGGACCGCTGCTCGCTAACCACAGACCCGTCGACAAATCATCGGGGAATCGGAAGCAGTACAATAGATGAATAATAGTGGCCGAAGTAGATAGGGTCGATTTACCTACGTATCCGCTTGAGTTGAGATGACATTTCTGCAATTAAAACCAATCACCGTACTCAACACTCCTTTGCCCGTCCCAGGACGATTGATTCGCGAAATCGAATTAATAAAGAAAGTATGCAATCAATAATAGGTGTACACCGGATCACTGGTGACTATCATTCATACCTTTCAATATTGTTCATTGTTTTCACCCGTACTTTCAGAGTTTTTGGAAATGACACATTCACGCTCCATTTGGATCATGGACGAGGCTTTGGACGACCATTCCACGACGAGCTTTCCATCTTGGCACCAGTACTTCAGTGCTGTTTGATTAGAACCAACACACTACAAACTTTGCTGAAGTAAGTACTTTGTTGTATATGAATTGCATCATGAATCAAACTTTTGACTTGTTGGGAAAAAATTTGATACATTTTTAACCTGTATCATCTCTCCAGGTTTCACAATGAAAAACTGCTTTCCGAACGAATGCGTGAGTCTATGCGACGTGATCCTATAAATCCGGTGCTTTGGGAACCACATCTCACCGCACTGGACCGACGAGTCAACATTATTCTGCAGGCGATCCGCGAGTGCGTCAAGAAAAATCCAACTGATGAAGTGGCCATTGCCGAAGATGACATCTCATAGCGTTGACTTCTTCGCTATTAACGAGAATATCTTAGATTCGCAATTGTTTTCAAGCGTATTGAACTGAATTTAACTTTAATGACTACCAATAGAGTCCAGGGTAGCGTATGTCAAGCAGATACAAGAAATTGAACTCATCGCAAGTGATAAGAATTATAGGAAACATAATAAATACAACTTTTGGGAGAGAGACAGTCAACCAATATAACTATTCCGGTTCCAAGAACCATTTTATCAAATTTCGATGACATGAATAAGTCTTCTAAATGTTTTTGGTGTTTATTCGTAGCTAGTGCCAAAACAACTGAACGTTAGAGTATTTAATACATATTTAAACAAACTACCCAAGTAAAAAAGATAAAACGTTATAGTAGTCACGTTATATTCAAAATATTTATTAAATATACATTGTGAAATCTTTTATTTTTGTTAAGAATATATTTTTTATTAAATTGATTGCTAAAGAACGTCAAGCTGAAATTCAAGCGTAACCTGTGTAAATATTAAATAATTTTTAAAAAAAATAAATAGACTACTGTCAACTTGAAATACATTTGCTTAAATATGGCAAAAAAAATATTAACAACTATTGCATTGTGAATTTTCTTAACTATTTATGATCGTAGCCAAACACAACTCTTGATTTAAGACTATATTTCAAGAGCTCTCTGTACAATTGTAGAACCTTTTTAATTTTGTTAATTCCCGTCTTTGTTTTAGTTTAAGTGTCTTTTTGTTTTTATTGTAAACTAAGCGATCGATTTACTGTCAGATAATGCAGAGGCTGAGATCGACATAAAGACGAAGTTGAGAAACGTACTGAAAGAAAATGACCAGATTTGAAACTTACTTCTTTAAAAAAAAAAAAAAATCACATCGTTTCGAAGTTTAAGAAGCGTTGGTGAATGGGTTGAAACACAAACATTGTGTGATTTTATGAAGTCAAAATGAATATATTTGTAACAAATGAAAAGTGAATTATTAAAATATGAATTATTAAAAAAAATTTAAGTCTGGATTTTTATCGAGCTGAAGTAGAAGTCGATTTTATATGTAAGTTTTTACCGCAATTTTTAGTTCTAATTGAAGGAAATTTAGAGTTTGAGCAGGATACGTTATTAAAATTTATATGGACGAGTAATTTAGCGTGAAAGTTATTGAAAAAGCTAAACGAACACGCAAGAAAATTTGCTTTTCTCTTTGTCCACTCTACGTTATCCTTTTATGAAGATTTCCCCTATTTCGGAGCAAATTTAAATGCCAGTTTCTTCAAGCGAACTTCCGCTCTCATGGATGGAATTCCGTACGTGCTAATATCAATTCAGGATAGCACCCAATTTTGACTAGATTTATCTAAAATCAGGTTTATTTGGAATGTCAAAACTCAAGACAAATGCCTGGTGAATCAAGTAGATTTGTGGTCGATTTGGTCTCAAATCGATCAGCAGATCGAAATTCGATTGCTAGTACACGTCGTATTATATATTCTCGTAAAGTGGGAAATTAAACAAGTTTCGTGTATCGCTTTTTCGGTTTCAGGTGTTAGATAGAACACTCAATCTGAGTGTGGTGCCGTTAGGTCACTAATAGTAATAATCACATCGGATACCATAAACAATAAGTGCGGGTGAGTATTTTTAGTAGTAAAAATTTAAAAGCCTACAAGTATTTTCAGAGCAACTAAGTATTTGGAAGCTATCAATATTTTATTCAGTGCGTGTTTAATCAGTGAAACAGGTTAAGTTAGTTTTATTTTGTTTTTGTGATGCTTGATGTGTCGTAAAAGAAACAAAAAAGTTCAAACCCTAGAAGCATCGGACATTGGCGAGTCGATGGTGCACGAAAGAATGGCGGAGAAAGCCACATGTCTTTTTAGGCCAGCAATTAACATCAATGTCTCTTTGGCAATGCAACAGGGCTCTTAGTAAAGGCCGAGCTACAGTGGCTCACAGCTTATTTGATACAGTGACTATTTAAAAATGCAAATCACTGTAACTTTGAAATAAAGAACCCTATCCAAAAAATTTAAACGAATTTGACTAGATGCATGTTCAACGAATACAATGCAAACAAAAAATGTTCCAGCAATATTCCTCGGCGTCCGGTTAAAGAGAAATACCACTGGCGCAGAAAAATTGCAGCTCACAGCTTATTTGATAAACTTCTATTTGTCGCGCCGTTAATCTGTCTTGTTTTTGTTTTTTGAATTTTTGATTCTGTAGACATTGGCTTAAGTAATTTTTAGCAAGATCTTGTAAGCTGAAGTGCCACAATGAGCCAAAATTGCAAAATGGGTCATCGCACCACAATTGAATAGCGCGAATTGGTATTAAACCACTTTAAAAAAGGACAAAGTGTTCGAAAAATTGTTGAAAGTGTGAATTTGAGTGTCTCTACAGTGCAGCACATAATTCAGCGCTTCGAACACGAAAATTGGGTATAAAATAAGACGAGAAATGCTCCAAACAATATTTTCACCGTATCCGACGAACGATACATTGTAAGGAAAGTGAAAGCAAACACGAAGATTTCAGCTCCAAAATTGGTTACTGAGGTTCATCGTGACTTAAGGAAGTCATGTAGTGTTGAAACCGTCCGACGAGTGCTTCGCGACCATGATTTCAACAGCCGAGTAGCTCGTAGGAAGCCATTCATTTCCAAAATAAACACAATAACCCGATTTGCCGTTGCCAAAGAGCATGTGGGAAAGCCATCCGCGTTCTGGAATACGGTTATTTTTGCGGACGAGTCCAAGTTTAGCATTTTTGGCTCCGGCGGAATGTCATATGTCTAGCGCAAGGCAAACACTGAGCTAAACAAGGAGAACCTCAAAGCTACTGTGAAACATGGTGGTGGTAATGTGATAGTTTGGGCCTGCATGTCCGCAGCCGGAGCCAGAAATTTAAAGTTTATTGAGGAATGGACCAAACAAAGTACCTTGATGTACTCAAAATCAATTTGCTGCAAAGCACTGAAAAACTGGTTGCTAGCAACCAATTTCGGTTGTACGAAGACAATGATCCAAAGCACAAGTCGGGAATTGTGCAGTCCTGGCCAATTTGGGATTGCCCTCATTTGATGTCTCCGCTGGCACAGTCACTAGATATGAACGTCATTGAGAATCTGTGGACTTTTTTGGATAACAACATTAGCAAACACAAGATATCTAATAAACAAGACCTGAAGAAAGCACTGCTAGAGGAATGGCAAAAAATTACTCCTGACATCACAAAAAAACTCGTTGACTCAATGCCGAATAGGCTCCAAGCTATGCTTAAGACTAAGGACTATCATACGAAGTATTGAAATCAACTGGAAACCTCATAATTCACAACAATTTTTATGTTTAACCAAACTGTATCAAATAAGCTGTGACATGAAATTTGTTCTTACTTTTATTATTTTTTGTTTTTTAAGATGTAAAACAGCAACTTTGTAGCAAATATAAACTTGTTTAATAAACAACAAACATTTTTCTTCAAAATGATGTTCAAATTTTTTTGATATTGTTATTATGTTTTGAGTTATTGAAACTTAATTTTTTAAAGAAGCACTGTATTAAATAAGCTGTGAGCCACTGTATATACAAGTTCAATCGAACTAACCAATCGTGAGCCGACTCGAAACAGGAAATTTAACTGCAGCACCATTCGTTGAATGTGATACCAGCCTGATTTCAACCTGGCAGCGAATCGTAAATAGTAAAGCAGTTGTCAAAGTCCAAATCACGTATCATGCTTAGCTGAAACATGCATGCATTCTGAGCTAGTGGCGCAGTACCCTGACTTGAAAGTCAGATAACTGCATCATCGTTCTATGTTGCGCGACTAGGCAGGAGAGGCGCCCAGGTGACAATTAAATAAAAATAAATAAAAAAATAAAGACAACCAGTCTGCACGACTCAGCTGTGGTCTTGATGGTCCCGCAGCCAACAATCGTGAATACCAGCATATAAAGAAATGGTGGCCAGGATCGAAAAGAAGAAGAATGCTGGCCGCGACTAGGCCCGAAAAGAGGTTCAGTAGTTTGTGGCGCAGAGCGTCTCAAACTAGAGGTGAATTGGAATCTCCTACGCACAAGCAGTGGAAAGTAGTGGGAAGTAAATATCCCTTTAATGTTTATCTTAGACTGATAAATGTCTTTATCAGCCAATTATTGAAGACTAAAGGTGATGACTCGGGGCTGGCTGTTACTTTCAAGCTGCTGACAACCGTTCCTAAATAAGTTGGTTGACGTAGCTACTTTTAGGTGTGTTTCATCCATTTTGATGGCGTCCGCTCAACACTTCCTTGGTGCATCGAATTTTGGCTTTGCATTAATAACAGAGGCCAAACTTGTAGGATTCCATTGCGTCAGTTTTAGAGGATCTACCGCTGTCTTTGATATGTCTATGTCCTGGTTATAAATAATCTGCACTTCTGAACGCAAGCTTTCATGTCCGATCTCTTTGCCCTGAAGCTTCGACTTCAGTTTAGCTCCTTTTATATATATTTAGAAGAAAATATATCTAAGCAACAGCGAATAAATGAAAGGAAATATTTGAAATACCATTTCTTTCCAATTCAAAAGAACGTATTTCTGAAAGATATTGCAATGTAAGAAGCGCAAGACTTGAGTTGAGACATACGACAACAATTTTTAGGAATTATCGGTCATCCAGTACAGTTTAGCGATAAATTCAAATTTAACGACGGAAGTGGTTCATATTCGAAACTTTAAGTGCTGTCAGCCTGGCTTTCTTTCATTAAAATCAACGCAAAAATAATTCTACAACCTCTGTGGCTGCAGAGACACAAAATATACTTAGATAGAATTCAGAGCTGAATTAATGCCACTCGCAAATATAAGTTAAGAAAAATATTTTAGGGCCGGTTTCACAGTGGAATTTTTAACTTGAGTTTAGTTAAACTTTAAATTAAAACTCTTAGCTTTAGTTTATTTATTTGCTAGAGTTTGGTGGTTCATACCAAACCAAAACAAAATCAATTGACATTTAAATATTATATTGTTTTATTTTATTTTATCAGTATGTATAAAGTAAGGAAACATTTGCAAGAGGAAAAGGTTAGGTAAGTAACGCGCTCGTAGAGGTAATAATAAAAAAGTAAGAGTAAATGACGTAGAATATTCGTTTAGTTCAAGGGTGAAAACAAACTTATAGATAAGATGTGGCCTAATAATAATCTTTGTCTTAGATTGTCTAGAACAAGAATCAAAACCTAATATGAACCGTTTGAGAACCGTGTTTGTGTGAAGGGGTTTCGTTCGGTTCGGTTTGTTTTAGGTTTCAACCGAAAACGAACCGAACCGAATGGAACCTCATATATGTGAAACGAGCCTTACTCCAGAGCGAGCCGAATCGATGCCAACATACTTTGTACGACGTCGTTCTGAGCCGATACATGATACTGGAAGAGTTTTCACTTGTAACAATTGGTTCTCTTCTGCAGAATGCTTTGAAAAGATGTATGACATTTCTAATTTGAAAATGATCGGTGCTTTGAGAAAAAATAAAAGACAGGTGCCTAATACATTCAAGGACACTGCTTCGGCTGGTATCATGAGAGTAAGTTAGGCTGGTCAACTTTCTTGTCGTCCTATTGTCTGAAAAAAAACCAAAGTCGTGTTCTTGTTATCATCGGTGCACAAATCGATCAAGATGGACATCGCTAAATCGAAACCAGAGACTATTCTATATTACAACAATAATAAAGGTGGGACATATGCTTTCGACCAGGTGTGCGCTAATTATTCGTGTGCACGAAAAACATTACGACGACCGTTGTGTTTATTCTTTGGTATTATCGATCAAGCTGCAGTCAATGCCTGCATTTTATGGAAGTTAGTAGCTAATCACGATGTCTTGACTTGCAGCGCTTTTTTGGCTGAATAAGTCTTGCTTTGATAATGCCTCATTTGAATGGTCGAAATCAAACAAATGATTTCAAAATGAAAGCAACGAAATCAAACATTCGGATTATCTTGGGAGAAAAGGACGTTGTAAATAATACTCTTCAGCCGACTAAATTGGATAAAGAAAATGCTGTGCTGTCTGCGATTCCAATAAGGATAAAAAAAAAACGTTGCTTTCCTGTGCCAAATGTCAATGTGTGAAGAGCACAGATACGCGTTATGTTTTGACTGTGCACAATAATTTAGCCTCCATATTACTAAAAGTTTTTGAATTGTTTTTTTTTGTGTACCAATTTTTTTCCTAGCTTGCAAAAATATTTAATTTTAAATCAATTTTTTCCTTTTGAAGCTAGATTTATTTTAATTACTCGACATATATCGATATTAATGAATATCGACATATATCGAGTAATTAAAATAAATCTAGCTTCAAAAGGAAAAAATTGGTTTAAATTTAAATATAAGTTTTTCATACTTTTGTATTTTGTATGATTTTTTAAGAAGTAATTGTATTCGATGTCATTTGCATCATTAAAATTGATTAAAAATTAAAGAAATATGTATTTTACTGTAATTTTTATCCATATGCGTACTTTCAAACAACGTGATTTAGATGCTAAAACTTAAGTATCCCATAAATATATACATACTTATACTATTTTTTCTTTAAAGTACTATTTTTAAGCTTTGATTTCCCATTTGAATTTTTAAAGTACATTAATTTTTGTCAAAGTTACGATTTTTTGAAAAAAAAAATATTGATCCTTAAAGTAAGATAGTTAACAAGGTAACATGATTTTTTTCAGATTTTTTCTAACACTTTACTATACTTTTTTAAGCATCGGATACAAGATACTCGACGTTACACGTTTAACGTGTCGAAAACGACGTTACACGGTAAGGGATAATAAAAGTATATTCAAAGTTTTATCGCTAGAACCAGTTTCCATTACTGATGATACTTGCAGAACAAAATTTACCACATTTACTAAGTCTTTGTTTAACGGAGGAGGAACAAAATATTTTTTTATTATGCATATATTGTGTATTATTGCAGTCGAAATGGTAGCACTTTGATTCTTAATTAGTGTATATCTGATGCCTATTGTAAATATTGGAAATCATCTTTTCCATGGTTTTTCATCGACGCAATTCCTCGTCCGAATAAATATTTTGTTATACAAATTTTCTTCAAGCCGGTTTACGCCTCGGACATCTAAACATATATTAGCGGTTTTCATAAGCAAACAACAAATAGGCGCAACGTTAAGAGCAACATTTTGTCTAAAGATACAGCACTGTTCCGACTCCGGCCTACTTTAAAGTGCTATAATAATGTTGGTAACATTCTAATGCCTCTTATCGCATCGAAACGAAACTCCACAGATTTAGCCTCTGGAAGTGCAGCTACCGCATATATTTCGACTTTCTCAATAACATCATAAACAGAATCGTTGTCCGCTTAATAGAAAATTAAACAGACCACAATTCACAAATTTCGGAATCTTTTGCTTCCGTCGGAAAATTTTAAGCACATCGAAGTTAGATACATCTGTCCATACAAAGTTAACACGGATTTTCCATAGACATGAGAGGTATCAAATATCAACAGTCGCAGCAAAATCATTGATAAAATGGTTGCTAAATTTCGCAGTGAGTCCCTTGTGCAGCTACTGGCCAACATCATTTCAGGCCCTGAAATGTTTAAAGAAATCAAATTGCTTTTTGGCAATTTTAAAAGCCAGCAGTTGACGGTAATGATTCAGAATGTGACTGTCCCCATCATGAGTTGTTTGCATCGACATCATAGATACCAGTTTGGCATGAGGCACAAGCACGGAATCCAATACGCGATCCATCCCTTGCATGACCACACTGTGGCTCACTTGAATATACACAATACATTCTACCATCACTGTGTGCTTAAGATATCGAGAAGGCCTTCGATTCCATCTGAAACGAAGGCCTTTTGTTTAAGTGATTCAAGTTTACATTTCCGGAAAGGGTAATACAACTCTTTTAGAGCCTGTGACTTTGCGAGTTCTCTGTCACTGGTCAAATTTTATATACCATATTAACCGTTGGCTATCTTCTTTCAGTGGCCCAACAACAAGTACGAATTCTCCAAAAGCGTAGAGCCTGGAATACTTCTTGGCAGACCTGTCTTTAATTTGAAGAAATTTAATTTGATATGACTGCAAGACTAAGTTTTATGCATTTCACAGTCTTTCTAGGCATTGAAGATCTAATACTATTTGCAATCAAACCAAAAAACTTGCTGTCTTATTAGGAACTCATGTTTTTAGAGGATTAGTACTAACTCATTTCTTATATGTGGCATAAAATCAAAGCTTCCAAATTCGCATGTGAACGCATTAGACCTCAAATCGCCAAAAAGAAGGACATGGCTACCGAAATAAAAACCAATTGCTATCAGGTCCTCATCCACCCTATTCGAACTTATGTATCCCCATCCTGGATAACCTAGAACTTAAGACTGTCATGACCAACGCGATGACATTCGAAAGGAGAATCCTGCGCTTCTGCACGGGCAGGTTCTACAAACCGGTGACTAAGTTGCCGAAGAATCTTTTGCTGTGCCAAGAGCCAAAGATCTTTTCAATTTAATTTAAGGGATTTCGCTTAAGGGTCTCAAGAGATTTCGTATAGTATTATTTAAATTTCTTATTCTACAACGAAATTAGGACGACACTTCTATATGTTGTCAACATACAAACGAAACCATCAAACCTTCTGGATGTTTTCGATGTAAGCCAAATTGCAATACAAAATTTTACAATTTCTATCTTTTGATTTTTTTTTGTATTGTATCTATAGTTTTCAGAATAAATCTATATACTCAAATCGCACAAAAACAAAAATGTAAGGAAATGATGTCCTACTTTGTTTTTTTTTGCAAATAAATAATATTCAAAGAACGTAAATATTTATTGCAATTTCGAGTCATATTCTTTGATAACATAAACAAGCTTCTTGATAGCCATCTGAACGTCATTTTTCGTGATCTGATGGTATGCTACAATACGAGCAAAGTGCCAGTCCCTGGCGCTAAGTTTAAGGATAATTCCATGTCCTGTGTCATCTGTGATTCCGTTTTTGATTTCATCTTCAGTGCATTTTAAAAGTCGATCTGCCAGATCACTTGATGAGATTTTTTCATTGACTAATTTGATGAGAAGAATATTGCTTTCCACTGCTTTCAGGTCAACAGTGATATTAGCACTTTTAACTTCGTAAATTGCTGCAATACAAAAATATTTCATGTTATTATGAGAAAAATAAATAATTAAATGCATAAATTTATTTTTGGTAGTATGAGGACAATTCAACACAATAAAAAACTAGAATATTTTGTTTTTTTTTTATGGAAGGGTCTAGACTTATTCATTCGAAATCAAACAAAATATTTAAAACCATTACTTGATACTTTTCAGACCTGCTTGAACAAGTATTTGGGCCTGCATTTCGAATAAGTCGAACAACATTATTTGAATACAGAACAAAAGAAAAACATTCAAGCAGCAGATAAATCACGAAAATCAGTCTTTCTTTCTGTGTAAGAGAGCATGAAGTGTAAAACAACATTACTTTACCTTTTGCAATATCCATGATTTTCTGATGGTCCTCTTCGAGACGTGGAACAATCTTTTCGAGCGAAATGATTCCGGTCGCAGCCAGCACCCCAACTTGTCGCATGGCACCTCCGAGCGCCTTTCGCAGCCGTCGGGCTCTGTTCAAGGATAATGGAAGGAAACATATTAAAAACACAAAAGTCAGAGTAATGCAAATGTCTATTATTGTTAAAAGAGTATTCGGAAGGGTACTTGAGATATTTCCTTACTCAGTGATGAAATCTCGAGTTCCAACCAGGATCGAACCTACTGGCGCTGAAAGTCCTTTACTAAGGCAAAAACAAACGGAATCAAAATCCTTGACGATTCGCGCGACAGGAACTTTAAGTGCTTGAGCTGCATTAAATACTCGAGCTCCATCCATATGCATTTTCAAGGAGTGCTCTTTGCACACTTTCGCCAGCCGCTCCAGCCAGTCAAGAGGGAGCACTCGGCCGCCGCACATATTGTGAGTGTTCTCGACAACTACCAGCGTTGTAATGGGTTCGTGAAAATCGAAGCCACGAATCTTCTTGGTAAGCTGCTTTGTGCAGAAAGTTCCATCGGGACGATTAGCAATTGTATTAAGCTGGATGCCACCTATATGTGCTGCTCCACCTGAAAGACACACAAAGAGAGGTCGAGAAATTAAAAAAAACGGCTAGTCGGTTAGTGCACCATATACTAATGGATTACTGGCAGTGTCAATAAGGTAAGTGAAAATGCAGCAGTTAATGATGAAAATCTATCTCTTTGCCCTCGTTTGAATTGAATATTGAATAAAACTATAGGATAATAGTCTTTTTATTAAAGTTCTTAAAAAAAAATTAAAGTCAAGAAGGAAACTATTTAGTTATTTAAAAATTGAAACATTATGATATGATGCTTTATCTGAGTGTCTTCTGTGCATGCAAACAAAGTACTTGCTATCTAATTTAAACTCAGTTTGTAATTTGTCATTTCTTGTCATTTTCAAAAACGTTTGTCATTTCTTGCCACGTCTGAGGATGGTTTGCTTTTTGGCGCTCACATTTTTTACAAGCATGTCTGGGTAAACTCGACTTGATGAAACACAGCCGGGAAATTCTACCACCAGAAGGCGAAAGCAGGGGTCGAAAATTGAAAAAAAAACAAACAAAATTATACAAAAAAATACTCGAGAAGATAACACAATTAAGAAAAACAAAGAACCAAGCAACCGCGTGTCCACCTTACCTTGGGTTCGCTCGAAATTTAGTCGATTTAAGATATCGAGTCAAAGAGGTTTGAATAAAAATGTTTGGTGCTGGTTACAATGATATTTAAAAACCTATTTGGTTTGCAATTGTGTAAAATGCGTCATATCAGACATTATGCATGACAGCGGTTGGGTACAAGGAGCCTTCTTGGAATATTAGTAAGCAAAATTTTGAACTGGGAAAATGCTACTTGCCTACACCAACCATATGCACACTTGCGTACTTAAACTTCACACTCTTCAAATATTCTCAACGCAAACAGGACGGGCTTTATGACGCGCTGAGACCAAATTTATTTTTGGCTTAAACCAACGGTTTTTGTGTTAAAATGTTCGGCAAGAGTGAAGACTCGGCATAAAATATTTCTAATATATAAAACGTAAATTTTGACCTCTTAGCAACGTTCGAGTGATGAGCTTTGCAATGAAAAGTTGACCTCATATTTGCAGAAGAGACATTCCAGAGACGCTAAAACCATGAGTTGTACGCTATCTACCTAGAAGCAGGTAAAATTACAAAGATAAAGCTCGGTAGATGCCGGTGAGATGGGAACTTACCTTTTAAGAGTGAAAACTAGCCTGATCTAAGGACCCATTGTGTCAGTTTTTATCGTGAGCGGTACGAGGAGGCCTTGGTGGTGTTTCTAGCAATACTAATTCTATACTAGTTTCTAGTAATATTAATGAATTGTCAAATAAACAGCCAATGGCCTTAATATTGAATGAAATACCGCGTAGAGTTTTAGGTAACGCTCAGGCTGCCTGGCTTGGCAATCTAGATAGGAACTTTCAGCTACTTCTTTTATTATGAAGCCAAGGTTTAAACATGGTGTACGCCCTCTTGACACCCAGGGTCGGCGGCTGTCTCCCTCCAACCAGGTCTTCCTCCAGAACGGAAGCATGTTTTGCCGTATATCTTTTTCGTTTCTCGGCTAGATTTGATTTGCCAGCCCATTTGGTCCTGTACAGATAGAAGCCTATTGCCTTGATTTTTATTCAATCATTGCGGCTACTGAGTTACTATTCGACGGATGGATAAAACGGGCCGTCCTTTATATTTTTTCTAGGAGCGAGCTGACCCCATTTCCTAGTGACCCATTCCAGCAAAGAATAGCTAGAAAAGCGATACACCAGCATCCACCGTGTGCGAACAAGAGGCACTAGGAGAATTAACGGCCATGTTTAGAGCACCTTGCGCCAGAAGTAAACTTATTTTTGCCTCGTTGTCACTCTCAAGCTCGCTTCTGAAGTTTCAATCTAGACGAGATGCTATATTTCAACATTCTTCAATCGTTACATCCGCAAAAGATTAGTAAATGCAGTGGCTTGCATGTGCCATGGTAGTGTCCTTAACCATTCACGAAAGCACTAGCTACGTAGATAAACCGGGGGTGTGTTCAATGTGCATGCTATAGCTGCTCCAAAAGCATAGCATAGCATCACTGTAGCAAGTGTCAAAATTCGCAGTAGCTAGGTGAAGCAGCTATGGATATTGGACAGCCAAGAGCTGCTACGTAGGTCAGCCATTACACAACACAGCTCGATAAAAAAAAAATTTGGAATTTTTTAAATTTTAATCTTTGTATTTACTTAAATCAGCTCAATACTTGCATCACACTTTGAAAATTGTATTGAATATCGAAGTTTTTAGCATACAGCTGCAGAAACCATTACAATTTTCCTAACATGTCCAAAACGTTTCACTTATTTGTGTCTTTTGACGCCATATATATGAAAAAAAGCGAAAGAGAAACATTAAAAATTAGATGGTACACGAGTTAGCGTACGGGGCCTGTTGCGCTTCACACCCGCCTTCTAAAAACCCAAGATGAGTGGCGCTGTGTAAAAGCCTACTTGAAACTGAAGTTGGGTTGAGGTATTCAAAAGCCCGTATTTAGTTTATAATAGCACTACGTTCAAGTCTATTGTTCATCTCTTTTACCACCAAAGCGTAAAAACTGCTTTTCATTTTCATTTCTAATCCGAAGTGACGTTTAAACAGTATGTCAGTTGTTTACGCACGTCCATTTTGCCTTAGTTAATTCCTTCCTATCCTCCAAACTACAAGCAGCACATAGCAGCTATTTCGGAATCTTGGACAGCCCGACTGACAAATAGCAAGCATTGGACAGCCAGAGCTGCTAAAATATCAGCTACTAGCGGCTATAGCAAGAATATTGAACACACTCCGAATCGAAGGATCGACTAGGATTGGTATTGAAATTTTTGAAAAATCAAAGTAGGTTTTCGGTTTGACCAGATCAACGGATTGTGGTTAACATTTCATGCAGAGTGTGATTTTCAGTGAGACAATCGTTCAGTTATTTCTAAAATTGGAATGTACGAATTTGAAAGACTTTTTAAAGTGGATAATCAATAGCTGTTGATTGCAACATTGGCTATGTACTTTGATTTTCAGCAGAGAATAATTATTAACAAGCTTTTGCCTGACAAAAAGAGCATACGCTACAGAGATTACCATAACCTCAAGGCTCACACTTGGGACCACTTTTATTCTTGATTTTCATCAATGACCTACATATGGTTTTCCAGGATATACAATTCTTACTTTTTGCTGACGACTGCAAAATATTCAGAGCAGTTTTTTCCTATGACGACGTAACGATCCTGCAGTCTAATTTGGATAGTTTCTACACATATTGTGTTCAAAATTGCTTGTCTCTCAATCTATCTAAATGTCAATACATTGTTTTTAAAAAAACTAGATCAATGTTTCAATATACTTACACCATCAATGGAGTACCTTTATCTCAAGTTAATTTGATTAAAGACTTAGGAGTTCTAGTGGATTCTTCCTTGAGTTTTACGGATCATATTAATGATATCACTGAACAAGGGCGCAGAATGTTAAGTTTTATAATTAAGAATACACATCATTTTAACAATATTCAAGCACTAAAATCTCTATTTTTTTCGCTTGTTTGTAGTAAATTGGAGTACAATTCTGTTGTTTGGAATCCTTACTATAAAACTCATTCCCTATCAATCGAAAAAGTTCAACGCAAATTTTTACGTTATATTGGGTATAAGCTTCACATCTCTACTGAGGCATTTGAGTATCCCAGCATCTTGTCTTTTTTAAAAATGGATACACTCGAGACTCGTAGATGTTACTATGATGCCTCGTTTTTGGTGAACATAGTTAACGGGGTAGTTGATGCTCCTGATATCTTACAGGAAATCTCACTTAGGGTACCAGCAAGATGTACAAGGTCTAATAACCTCTTCCACATTCAAAGTTGTAGGACCAATTATGCGCAAAACTCACCAATTGAACGGTTGAAAGCTATCGGAAACGTTGTTGCTTCTCATCTGAATATATTTAATGTAAATAAGGGTAGATTAAAAAAATGTATGTTGGATTTGCTATAAACGATTTTGCTTTTTAAACCTTATGAAGTAATTATCGTTGCTAGCATTAATTTAAATTTAATTTAGCATATACAGCTACTGTATAAACATTTTTTTGTATGGACAGCTGTCCGTTTGTAAATAAATAAATAAATAACATCCGTTCTAAATGCTGCAAAATTCAACAATGTGCTTTCAAAATGTTAAGTTGAGCTCAGAAATTATTTTATAAATTTGGAAGAAGCAACGATCCCGGCCAGGGCTGTGGAGTCGGAGTCGTACCCCCTGTATATTTAAAGCGGACTCGGAGTCGAATGCGACTCCGACTCCGCTTTAAATGTACAGAGCCACGACTCCGACTCCACAGCCCTGATCCCGGCATTGGTGGAATACCATTACCAATATTACATGGTTCGATGAGATGGCCATAATATTTCAAATACACAAAAATACGTTCTTCTACATTTCTAAGTAAGTTAAAATATAAGTCATGTGCGATTTAAACTATTACCCTGATATATTTTCGGTTGGCTGCAATTTTCAAAACATGCTAAACATTAAACTTTCCTATCTAAATTGTACAAATTTTTGGCCGAATTTGCCAAGTTTTTTACTGTATTTTTTTATATTTGTAGACTCAAATAATTTTGCAAGCTCTGGTATGATTTCTTTCTTGCCGGTATACAGTATCCAAACTATGTAAGTAAAAAAACTTAAATATTGTCTAAACCTACTATGATGAGTACAAGAGAACAAATCATCATCAATCATATCCACAGAGAACAAATCATCATCAGTTACTCACAGTTGCGATTAGTTTCTACTTTAGGTAGTTTCACACAATCTTTCTCAGTTCAAGACTTTATTAATTGTGAGCCTTTTCATTCATTACCGGCTATGCAGGGTCAAATGCATTTGGTCCCTACGGTATTTCAGATGAAAAAAATATCGTAACTAAAGCTTAGTTGACACGGTGCAAGTATACTTGGATCGAATATATTTGGACGTCCAAGTAACATCACTTGGACGCTACTAGAATCGTGACAATAGTTGATCCAAGCCCACTTGGACAGCGCGATTACATCCAAGTGGAGTAGGACGTTGGCCAACTTACTGTAATCCAAGCGCTGCTTTGACACATTTCCACAATGGCGTCGGTGAGTGAAACTGTGTATATATGTATTTTCATACATATTTACTTGATATGCATAGTATTTTCAATGTAAATTTTGTACTATTTCAAAGTGTGAGTATTAGGTTGAGTGCGAAACAGTATTTTGAGCTACTTTATCATGACATTTTGCAAAGAAACGGTACCATTTGTTAAAAAATAGTTGACCATCGTCCAGTTGACGCCATATTTCTGAAATCCGCTTGGATCTCGAAGTCATTCATCGTGATAACCATCTTGCTCCTTGTACACTTGTACAACTATACTTGGTCCACGCTGAGATCCAAGTATACTTGCACTTATCACTAGCTGCCGCTTTGAAAACGAGTTCAGATTTTAAATGAAAAATTTCTTTTATATAAATATAACTACATAAACCTATCAAATTTTGCTGACTGTCACTTCCGCCTAAGTTTTCAAGAGTGAGTTTCATCTGCCGTCATTATTTGCTTCTGGTCCATCGGTGTAATGTTTTGGAACACAAAAGCGTGAGTGAATAGAAAGAACGTGGGAGTGGAATATAAGTGGACTTTCCAGTATTTGTAACATAAATTTAAAAAAAGAAAAAACAGTGAAAACTGAAATCAAAAACAATACGCAGCCTGTGTTTATCATTGCAATGCAATCGGAAGCTGAAACTTGAATTCCATATTACATTAGGGACTTCGTAAATTTTTCATGCAATATTTAATTAGACGTACTTATATATCATGCACCGTAAACAATCATTGTCAAAAGTCTGTTCTGGCATGGAATCCGTTTCTCGTTCTCTAAACAAGATACATGTCGTGCTGAATCGGAACGCAAGCGCTCTCATACCATAGTCGTCGAGTTTATCCAAAACCGTTCTAGATTTATTGTTTTTTTTCCGAAAGTTTTGAAACGCGCAGGAAAAGTAGCACGACGGTAGTGATACGG
The DNA here is from genome assembly GCA_947369275.1 of Nemotelus nigrinus. Classification (NCBI taxonomy): domain Eukaryota; kingdom Metazoa; phylum Arthropoda; class Insecta; order Diptera; family Stratiomyidae; genus Nemotelus; species Nemotelus nigrinus. The sequence goes on from OX376374.1 coordinate 120,449,392, forward strand.
AAATTCATATTCAAAGGGCAAAGAGATACAAACGTAACGAATCGCTGCATTTTTATGACCTAGCACTAGAAATGGACAGGATAGGTACTTACCTTGCTCGTACAGGAATGTATGAGATAAATCACCGACAATTGCTTCCGTTCCACGTCGACTGCAATGTACCATCACTGGAAAAATATGCAGAAAGAATGCAATTCAGTTACTATCTACAATGGGCTCCTTATAAAGCACGGCAAACAGTGAGTAATGTTACCTACAGATATCTAATTTTCAGGAGTATGTTTGTTTGTGGTCGGCATCGGTGTGGAGAGAAGATTCGTTTCAGAAGCTGCATGAGAAGATGGAGCCAACTTGCTTTGACTGCACTACGGTTACGACTGCCATTTTTGGGCACCCGAGAAAATGTGTCTATTTCATCTGAGCTGGGTGAACTTTGCATAAGGAGTCCAGGTCACAGCGTGCAGAATTCAAGTCGTTTGTGCCCTCAACAGGACATGCATCGAATAAATTTAACTTCTGTATCTGTATGTAAAGAACACATTTTCCCAGTCTTGTGTAACCGTTTCATCAGTGCTCATGATATTTTTTGGACTACCTTCACTTTCCACGCTACGACTTATATTACCCTAGGTAAGCAATTACCTGTTCTGAAGCGTATCAGAGTGATTTTCTTGCCTACCTAGTGTCCATTGTGTGAGCAGTATCAATTCGGCCATTAAGTCATCCCATTTCAAAGTGCTTCTGTACACGAACGAAAGGTAGTCGGAGAGCTCAATTATTCGCATTTAGATTTTGACCATTGTTCACTTCAGCTTTCCCACAGATGCAATCGAGCTAAAATGCGACTATAAAGCGAATTACTCGTACTTACTTGCTATCAAGTTTCCCATGGTGCCACTGGCTACAAACAAAGCAGCTTCTTTGCCAAGGAGCTCTGCTGATCTCCTTTCCAGCTCGTTCACGGTCGGATCCTCGCCGTACACGTCATCACCGACAAGAGCATTAGCCATTGCCTGTCGCATTTCGTCAGTCGGTGTAGATAACGTATCTGATCTCATATCAACCGTATAATGTTTGTCCACCCCATTGGCCTCCTCGCCATTCACAACTGAACGTGATGCGTACATGCTGCTCATCAATGAGGACGATAGAAGCTGTGGAAATAAGCAAGGCTATATAAGCTTGAAATAAAATTAGGAAAGAGTTGATGTACGGAGTTGAGGCTAAGGACGACCGATTTGCTGATATTTCTGTGTGAGTAGAAAAAATGAGTGATTTCAATAGAACAAAATGCAAGCTACTGCCGTTCTGAATTTAACTCAGTATAAAATCTTTCCAATGCAAAATTAGCATAGGTGAAACAAACTGTTGTCTGAAAATCTTTAGAAAAACCCTTTTTGCAGCGCAATTTTTTTTCGAAGTGGCCTATTTTCATAAGCTGTGAATGAGACGTTACAATCTTAAAAATAAGTACCTACACTGTTCTACAGCTTATTTGACACTGTGAATTTTTCGAACAGTAGTTAGCTATAACAGTAGTCAACTACAGCTTGCAAGCGCATATTTACCGTTTTTGAGCAAATGTGTTCTAGTTCCGCACCATTATACTAATAGTGAGGGATACTAAAAATGGTTAGTTTGAGTTTCTCTGTAGTTTTATAATAATATAGGTTTAAACTTCCAGCATATCCTACAAGCGATACATTTGCAGGAAGATCAAAGAAAACCCGAAGCTTTTTCGGCTTCAAAACTTGATTGTTTCTAAGTGAAGAATAAGTTTGGCAACAAAAAGGGAAATCCTGCAATGCTGGAACCACCCACCACTTGTTTTGCAAGCAAAGCTCCAACGGCCGAGTAGTCCGTAAGAAATCATTCTTAAGTATGAAAAATCAATAAAGTCAACTAACTTGTGCTTAAGAACATGCTTGTAGGACTACTTACTTTTGGAACACAGCAACTTTTGCGGTTTAGCCCAATTTTAAATTTTTGTCTCAAACGGGATGTCCTACGTCTAGCTAAATGCTGAGCGAAAAAAACGTCAAACCTACTCATCATGATGGTACTAGAGAGGTTCTATTGAAGGACAACTAGAAGTACTATTCAAGGACAAGTAGTTACAGTTGCACCAATAAACAAGGCGATTCAAATCGTTTTGAAAAGCTCGATGATCGGAAGGAGCTTTAATAACACGCTTTGATAAAGTTCATTAGACAAGGAGAAGCAATCACAATAGGAAGATCGTTGATGAAGAGAAAGGCCAAAGAATAGATCCCTGAGGTACACCGGAAGGAGGAAAAAAGGAGAAAACGGGGAACCACAGAGAAAAGCATACCAAAACCAAACATTTTGTTCTTCATTTGAAATAAATGTTGGTCGAATTAGTTTTAGTCCCTCTACATTTTTTGTTTATATTGTTCAAAACACAACACTGAAATTAAGGTGTCAACTTACGTAAACAAACACTTTGTAACACCATCGACATTTCATCAAAAGCGTCATTCAAACTTACAATCGAAATTAAGAATAGCCTTTTATAGCGCAAGATTTAAGAAGTTTCCGTAAGAATATAGTTGAGACCAGGACCGTGAAAAAGGCCAGCGTACCCTACCGAAGGGCATTCCAATCAACCCTAAAGATATATTAGCGATTTATGATTAATAGGCTTTGTTTTTATTTTTTCGCCACGTATTTTATGTTCAGTAATATTGGTCTTAAGATCTTCGATTTATAGAATATTGTGCTTTAAAAATGAACTCCCAGATGCAGGCCCTTCATGTTGGTCAGCGTATAATTTTTCCAATATTGAAACAAATACGCTCCAGTTATGCGAATTTATACGGTTTGGTATGATTTAGGTCAATTTTGACCATTTGCATAAAACACTTTCAAATTAAAATAGTTTATAGCGTCTAAATTAAGGGTTTTGTCTTGAGAGAAAATGAAATTGGGATAGCCCTGCTTACACTTTAATTGGAAGCATAGGATAGAAGAAACCAATATAGCCACAATATATAAAACTATTTTAAACCAGAATAATTAAATTGATTAAATTAATGCTATTTTTGACAAAGTCAGCAAAACCCAATTGCGCTTTAAAAAACCGTCGGATAAGTTAAAGTAAACACCAATTCAATATTTTCCATTTGCCTTTCAATTAATGAAAAAATGAATCTTCCATTCTTTAATCTTTACCGATATGTATGTATATATTTGAAATTGCTCATTTCTTCTCTCATTTATTCCTTCGATTGGAGCAAAACAGGTCTTTTATATGCAGATGCGTTCATTGCGTTCTTGTAATTAATGTAAACTGAAATTAAAATTCCACAGCCGAAATGTACGTAATGACAAGGACAGAGAACCATCCGTTAAATTAAGGGATGATTTCGAAACCAAGGGAAAATAACATTAATGATGACAATACGTGACGACGGCCCACAGGATGAAAATATTTATTAGGGCGAATGAACCGACAATAATAGGGAGGTCGTTTTGTAAAACAAGTTTTCAGACTGTTGCTGCTGTGACAATATAATTTGTGGTGGTGATAATGAAAGCTGGCTGCAATTTAAAGACAATTAATATGCGGAATTATTGTTTTGAAAATAAAAAGGCTTGAATTTAAGCAAGTATATAAATTTTATTGTGACGAGTCTTGCAATTTTACACATTTAAAGTAATGTTATCATTAATTGTTTGCGCCAAACAATGTTTTCTTAAATAAATTTATGAGATATTACTCTTGAAGTTATATTTTTATCACTTAAATATTTTAGGATCTCTTTGAATTCGGTTTATCAGTAAGATTTGGGAAAGATAAATCGTTTCGTGGTTCGGGACCGTATCATTTTTCATGGATAGACAATTACTCAAATAATTAATTTAAACTTTCAAAAAATCGATTTTTTCGTTTTGATAGAATATGTTGAAATGAAGCTTCAAAAACATGATTTTAATAATATAAAATTGAAATTCTAAAAAATATGTTGTCAGCTTATATAGCAAAGCGCGCCAAGGTCATTTTATCTATGGTTTTCGTTCACTTCGCTTTACCGCTACATCAACTTTCTCTTAGTAACATCTGTTTAATGTATAGATATATATATATTACAATACGTTATTCTCTCACATAGCAGCTGTAAAGGTAGAGGGAGATATTTTGGGATACTAGTATTACCTATGTATATATATATATATATATGTATATATATATATATATATATATATATATATATATATATATATATATATATATATATATATATATATATATATATATGTCATATATGCCACGTACAAAAAATATTGAATTTGAACTTTAAATGCGATTTTCCCGAAATAAATTTCTTCAAGTTGGCGTGCATGATTAAAACAAAAGTATTTATATAATCATTTCGAAATTTTAACACATTAGTCAACACATGTTAATGCTTAGAATAAATTACGGATGAAAAAAAAACGGGCATTAAATTTTTTTAGTTATAACCGATTTTTGGGGGGAAAAACCTCGATATTCGAAAAATTACGCCGCCAAATTTTTTTCTCTTAGTTCATTCTAAGGCCGCTTTAATGCTGATTAAAAACCCCTTTGTTTTTTTTCTTTTTCTGACTTTTCTGAGGGCAGTTATCGTACACGCCGTGATTTGTTGGTGTTATTTCAAAAATATCGTAGCAGACGGCAGTGGGCCACAAAAAATTTTTTTAAAATTATATTGTATGGTATGAAGCAAATAAAGTATATGGACAAAGTTTCATGAAATAACAATTTGAAGGTGCTAAGATACTTTTTGGATATAAGCGCTCAAAGAGTTTTTGCTTAGTGGGGATGAATTCTGATCGGAATTAGAAAACCTAGAAAATCTTGCCATTTTGTAGTAGTGAGTCAACTTCCTCACTGACTTCAGGAATGTTTAGTTACATTAGGTTCGTTTTTTTGCTCCGATACAGAACAGAATAGAACTATGCCGCAAAAACAGCGATCTAGTGCAAAGCAGCAGTGCATTCACTAAGACTAACATAGATTGCTGTATTTGGTGTGGTAGCACAAAACTGCTGAAAATAAAGAGAGAAAATAACGAGCATAAAATACCACAACCGGTAGAAAATAGAAAAATAACTAACAGAAAATTACCACTTTTAGATTTCTACACATTATGAGGGCTTTTTCTAATTTCCTTACTACCAAAACATTCGACATAACCTTGAAAAAAACAAAGCCACCTCACAGCAAAAAAGACAACTTCTCATGAGCTTTTATTTTTTCTATCAGCACATTCTATAGTTCAGCACGTGAACTACCTTTGAAGAATAGAATATCTCTAGTGAATTCACTGGTATAGGAGTGTTGTTGTTTCCAATGCGTATACTCTGTTCTCTGCGAAATAGAGGAGCAAAAAATCACGCCTAATATTAAGAGAATTGGGATCCCTAAGACGTTTGCGAAACTAAGAAAAAGTGCAACAGCTATGAAATTGCTCACTAAGTTTGAGGCTCCTTTCTTGGGAATCGGAAAATTTATTTTGATTTTCCAGTGAATCGGGAATTATGAGTTGTTAGTTTAGTTATTAAAAACCTACACTATCGGAACTTACGGGTCTTAATGAAAAATATATTGGAAAATATAAAAATGTCGAAATTCAAAATTCCAATCTACTTATTGGCCGATTAGAAACTGTGCGGTCATAATAGTTACTTGTTTGAAAACACTAATCTACCACATAAAATCTTTTCCGATAAAAATAAGAGCGATTACAACTACGAAGGAGAAACAGCCCCAAATAAGTGTAAAGGGACATTGTAAAACGTTCAATACAGCTGAGCTCAAGGAAGAAATAGTCAACATCCATATTAAGGACAAATTTTAAGTCGTATGTGTAAAGCAAGCGAGACAAGCGAGTAAAAGAACCGCCTAGATCGAAGGACGAGGGAAATTGTTCCAAAGGATGATAAGTCAAGGTGTCTTCATCGATTTTGGTTCACATGACGTCGATGAAGATTCTAACATTTTATGAAGCTTCAACGGAAAATGGCAACAATTTTATTGCGTGCCTAGATAACATCTATATTTGATGTGAAAATTCATCCCCATCTATAAAATAAGAGTAACTAACAACGCAATGCTCGTGAATGGTAGCAGCCCGACTAGGATCTTCACTCTTGCAGTATCTCTGAACCATGAAATAGGATTGAGCGAAATAGTCATATATATGGTATCTGCTCACGACGGTTGGTTAACTTTGGAACACAAAGCCCAAAAAATTACTTTAAAGAACACTCTCGTACAAAAAAGTAAATAGTAAACCGTAATGAAAGTGAATTTCATGGCAGATCGAGAGAGAGTAGAGGAAAAAAAATATTGGATGGGGGAAAAAATCGAATCGAAGATTCTAAACGAAACTACTACGCAGAAAAATTTGAATTGGCATCTAAGAAAACATGTCTAATATAAGAGAGCTGTGAATGTGAATATGTCAATGCTAAATTATAAAACAAATAGAATCTGCATAAAAAAAGAAATCTTAAGTGGGTCTATCGTTGTCAAACCTGTAGAAATCAAATAATATATGAATTCGTATTTTGTAAACTTTTGGAAGGAATATAGCACAACAGCACCAAAAGACATATGGAATAATTGTTACTATAAATTCAAATGCAGCTACGCCCAACAAACCAAGACGAACTAGCTTAGACGGCTCAAAATTTAGATTTGAAGTATTCTTGGATTTATACAACAATCAATGAAGAATAATCATAAATCAATGGATTTACCAATATTTACAATCAATATCAACAAACACTACAAAACTGGCTTCTCTCTTGGATGTCTCAAATAAGCACGAACCACACCCGTTTCTTCGTCCAGGTTCGGACGAGGGTCCGCTCACCAAGCTTTGAGTTTACCTAGCTCTGAATAGGTACCTGATTTAAATCAGGGGTAAAGTGAGTCGTGGAACTAATCACTCCACACTCGTATCCACAATGATTAAAAAAATTGTAATGAAGCTCTCTACCAGCTTCAACCCCTAAACCCGTACAAGGGTTGTCGTGGGATTGTTTTTTACACCCGTTTCTAATGGGATGATCAGTAAAATCCATCAAACCAATCAATAGCTATCAATAGGAAAGCTGTAAAACCTTCTAAATAGTAATCAATAAAATAATATTCGACTTTTTAGCGTCTCTTTAGTACAGATTCCAGTAGAACAGCAGAACACTGTCGGCGACTTTAGATACAGTATATGTCATTAATTATGCTCTCAGCAAAAGAAATCCCGTAGATCGGGTGGCTATCAATTGGAAAGCTCCAGCCAAAGATACGCACATGGGCATAATAGAGGCCCATGGTGATACCAGAAATGTCAATTTCTATCAGCCACTATAATCCGGAAATGATTTAGTTCTAATAAATCTATGAAATAGATCAGTCAGACCTAAGACGAATGGGGCCCCGAGTGGGGCCATTCTCCTTTTTGCCTGAGCTGCGCACTGGCACACGAGATGGAGAATTGATTATTCTTCGCCCTTCTAGCCACTGATATCATTATAACATAGCACCCCGGAGGGGACTACAGGCTAAATTTAATAGCTGTTTGGTGCACAGCATGCATTGTCTTGCGGCCTCGGACTCAGGAAGTCCTCTTTGCAGTATTTTTGGCTGATAGCTAGTTTGTACGAAGATATCGGTGTTCATAATGAGAAAGGTCATAAGACCTCCGGCAGCGAGAGGCTAAGCATTACCTGTTTGTCAGCAACACAGTTGTCAGGGGTGTCTCTATGCCCAGATACCCACTCTATTTACCAAATGTATGGAGATCCGGAAGAAATTTACTCGAACCAGCAAGAAAATTTAAAGCCGCTTAACTTTCTGTGAAAATACCAATATTAGCTCCTATTATTCGATTACGTAGCCAAAAAGTGGACTATTTGCACTGCCTGCACACATTATTGTTTCTATTGAGCCTTGTCAGCAATAATCCTAATTGGGAGGCACTTCAAAATATAATCTAAAGAAAGAGGAGTTGAATGGGTCAAAAACCTTGAGAGGATAAAGCTAAGACTTATGGTCGATTTAAGGATGATTTGGGTCACCTAAGTTTAGGTAAGATATTACTGGCTGACTCAAGGTCACACGAAGACCTTTTGGTCTGTTGTAATAAATAAATAAATAAATCTATTTATTACAGCATACCTTTTGGTCTGTTGTAATAAATAGATAAAAGGGTTGAGTCCAGTGGCATTTGAAGGCCCCAAACTTTTTTTTTACAAAGTGAAAGATATCCTTCAGCCTCTGCTGTTCCACGTGCAAGGTATCAATTAGCCAAGGCTCACCAAAGCTGCGCTGTTTGGTTTTCTCCAGTACCCGGCAGTGAAACATGTTTCTGAGACTCCCAGCTCTTGACACTTCCTACAGGCGATGTTAAGTTTGTTTTGATTTAAGATCAGTAGTATGCGCAGCGGGGAGCAAAAACGGTCTGATTGTGCACTCTATTTCTTAAGTACTATTGAAAATTTGTGTTGCAGCTTACCCCGTGCTACACATTCTTTGTACCGCAGGAAAGTATGTTCGGAATTGGTTGTATTTGCCCCTTTTATTTCAAAGTCCTGCGCACGCCTTATGCTAGCATTGTAAATTATACCAAAACTGTTTCAGAGAATAATTCCTTAAAAAGTTCTTATTTCCTAGTAGATAAAATGTGACCTATATAGAGTTTCGTGGTATCTGAAGAGTTAAGGTGGTAAAGTGATAATAGACGAAGGTTTCTATCAATAGGTTATTCGTTATCTCAATAAGTTATCGTTTAGTTGAAATCAGTTTGTACAATCAATAAAAAAATGCACTTGATTTAATTTATTTCGCAAATATATTCTATACGAACATATTCTGTGTAAATATGAACTTCGATAAATAAGCATTGACTAGACGTCCATGCAAGTATGTAGTAAAGAAGCGTTGCTGGTAGATCAATTTTCACGGGAGATAGATAAACATAAAACCAAATTGATAATATAATAAATCTGCAATTTTTCCATTCGAAACCAGGGATAATTAAACTTATTGTAAATTCTTTTTAGTGGAGCGATACTATTTCACTTGGTAGTTTGAAAGTGGTATGCTCAGCAAAGTGAAATCCAGCTAGCTATCAAAAATTTGCTTCATCTGTACTGATAATCGTGCCCTCGCGATGAAAACATAATTTGGAGGGATCTTATCTACATGAAATACATAGAGGTTGTATAGTGATCGTTGGAAACTGAGCTCCCAATATGACTTAACATTAAATAATGACAATCGATGTAATCGAAAGTAAAAGTAGGGAAGGCCGAACGTGTTTGAGCACTGGGGACAATTTCCAAACAAAACTTTGTGAAAAAAATTTAAGGAAATATCTGCACTAAGTGCCTAATTAAATATTAACTTCCGATTCACGAATAATTTGCAACGAAGCCAATTATAATTACTGTAACTCACGAATACTCACATTCAGCAAAAATCAGCTGCCACCGATATGGAGTAAAATAATCACTAGCAAATTAACTTTAGCAGCACGTTTTTCAGTTGTCGTCGGCGACGCCAAGCGATAGTTTTGAGAGCGTAGCTAAAACTGAACGTTCGCGCTGTGCTATCTTAATCTTTAGCCATTGAACTTATTGAAGTAGAAGCTGAATACTCAAGTCTTCTTAGTTTTAATCAGAAGAGAAAAGTGAGTCCATTACATAAAATATTGTATGGCAAAATATGTTGTTCTTGTATAAAAATATTCTGCTTGCAAGAGAGGCTCGTCGACTGTGAGTAAACAGCAGATACCCCTTGCGGTGCCTTACTTTCACATCGGCAAAATTTTATGAATACTAAGCGAGCAAGTGCGATTTGCTAATGCTAATATAGTGTAGTGACGCTGTTCGTCAATTGAAAGTCACATGGAAACAAGTCACTTATGTTGTTATCGGTAAACGAGACGCAGATAAAATTGGCTTATCAGATCAAGTTCGTAAAAAGAATACGTCCACCGTTTCACCCAAGCTATGTCTCCTACGAAACGATTTGCAAAGTCACGATTATGTTTAATCTTAATTATTTGAATGAAAGTATATTGGTTAATTGGGGATTGATAGAGGGGGTATATCAGTCTGAATTTTTTTTTGATATTTGAGTATTTTGAATGTGCCGTGCCAAACAGTTTAATACAATTAGCTAATTTGGCATATGTCGAAAATTGACTGCTTTAGGTGAAGATTACGATTACTTTTATGATGATGCTGTCATAATATGAATCGTAATTATAAAGAACTTTATAGTTTTCCGAATAAAACTAGCTCTAACTTGCAATTGTGTGATGAGGATGGAATTTAACCAATCTTGATGTTTAGTGTAGCCTAATTCGCAAATTTTTAGCTGTTTGAAATAATTTTGTATGCATGAACTCATATATTGTCCAGATCATCCGATTAATATGTCGCTATGTGTCGACTACCCTCATCTTAAACAGGCACATGGACGATGTGAATGATAAGTGAATTATATTCTGAAGTCAGTTTGTGTGCCTGGAAGCGTGTGAAAATATTATCAATCCCAAAAGCGCCCGGATCCTGTGATGGTCTCCCGTCCAATTTCTCTCCTCTCAAACTTAGGAAAACTACTCGAAAGGATCATTAAAATTCATCTAAATCACTTTATAGAAGAGAGCCACATCATACCCGGTAGACAATCCGGCTTTAATACCAAATACTCCACAGTGGACGCATTAATGGTTCTGAAAAGCGCAGTTGAGGAAAGTATTCAAAACAAAAAAAGTTTTAGGTGCGTGTCTCATTGATCTGCAGAAGGCCTTCGACTCCGTTTGGATTGAAGGATTCGTGTACAAAATGATCAAATTTGGTTTCCCAACATGGTTAGTTAAAATTTTTGATAGCTTTCTATGTGGCAGAAAGGCTTTCGTCACCTTCAATGGGGCTCTTTCGAACGAATTTTCAATCGACTCAGGTGTACCTCAAGGCTCCGTTCTCGGACCTATCTTATTGAACATTTTCACAGCAGATATCCCAGGAATTTTAAATGATTCTACCATAGGTGTTTCTGTCAATCTATAAGCAGATGATCTCCCCTTCTGGCGCTTGAAGATTAGTGCCAATAAAAGCGAGCTTAAATTCTTCAGAGGCATGCATGTTGATTTCAAGAGAAGAATTAAGGCTAACAAAAACTCTAAAATTATTATTAATGAGCAGTCAAGCACCTCTTTAAAAACCGTTAAATACCTTGGCATAAAGCTCGACCCTCGCTGGAGCTGTAGTCAGCTCGTGCAGACAAGCCTCAACATGGCAGCCGGCGCATACCACGACATAGGCTGTATCTTCAAGCCGAACTCTATCATCTCAACTCGAGCAAAAACAATCGCCTATAAACAATTGATGAGATCAATCCTCACTTACGGTGCCCCTATCTGGCCCTCCGCTCCTCCTTACGTACTTCAGAAGCTGGCAAAATTGGAGTGTCGCAACCTCCAAAACATCACGTCACTCTACTTCCAGGCGAATGGCTACTACTGTAGGAATAGTGACCTATACAATCAATCAAAAATAGCACCTCTTTCCTCTTAGTTGGTTCATCTAAAAACCAATTCTATTCGATGCGCTTCAGAGCACCCGAACCCCGTCATCCAATCACATCATCTTAGACCCGGATCTTAACGATCAGACCTTCATCTCAAGAATAGCTCAGAGGCAATGAGCTTCACTCACCACAAATGAAGTTCCCAGTGAACTTGTTTGTTTTTTATTGACCAAATCCAGTTGTCTCGTACATTCCACATTTCTCTTTTAAGACAGCTCAAATCCAGACACGAATCGACTTTCTCTCTCTTTTCCTAAAAATACTCATGGTAACTAAGTAGATAAGCTCTGCTACAAATATATATTGTATTTGAAAAAATCCGAAAAGGTTAGAATTTTGAGCCGCAAGCCACTAAAGGCACAGCTCAAACGTCTATCTATTATGTTAGAGAAGTAGTTTTAGGTCATCTATTTCAAAACTCTTCCCCACTTCACTAACACAAAACCTACCCCCCTCAGTCAATTAGTATGTTTATAGTTGGCATACTTAAATCAACAAATGTTATCCAGCAGGACTTAAAATGCTGTGTTTATGAACCGTTAATATGAATTAAATAAATATATTTCCGGCTTCTTTAGTGCCAAGTTCATTGTAAAAACACTTTCCATTAATTATTCTTGATTGAATTTTAAAATCTTCTTCTTAATTCTACTCTATTCTTGCAAAAGAACATTTTAAATGCGTTATTCAAAGTGGATTTATTCACTATTGAGTTGAAATGGAGATGAAAATGTAAATCGAAAGATAGTAAGACCAATTAGTAATATCTCCCCAGCTTCCCCTCTCCTAATTCATTTAGTATTTTTTCTTTATCGCATTCGGGTCAATCACAAAGGATTTATGCCATCAGCATCATCTCGACTTAAAAATTACTTTTCTGAATTAAAAGTCAAACTCACTTTTTCTGGCTTTAGTGGCAAATCTCTTTCCAGATCTTCGATTCGATAAAACTACTGATGTTCAAAGAATGGAGTCGAAAAAACCACTTATAAAAATTGAATCTTTGGTTAGACTTCGTTTTTTTTTATTCGATGAGGATGAGAAATAGCAGTCTTAGCTTGGATCTCAACTCTTTTATAGTGATACGGCTGCAATTTTCTTTGATCAATTTCACATGGTCAATAGACGGATAAAAGTTTGGAGTTACCTCATATGGAACTGTTCATTCAAATTTTGTAATTTAGGGTTGGGAGCATTTACTAATCGTTTAAATTGTAATACGTGCATAATGTCATATAGTCCTTGGATTCTGTTGAAGGATTTTTCCGAATATTGATAGTAATAATATGAAAGATTACTTTAATTAACTATTGAAGCTTTTTTAGACAACTGTTATTATGTCTCTATAAAATATAATGATGTTGTATTTGATGCTTCAGATATTAAGTGTTTAGCCAACTATGCTGCCTACCTTGTACTTGTGTCCATAAAAAATCTGACTTTGGGTAGGGATTACCTGTATATAGCCTACTGTACAAATACTTAAAATCATAACAATCATAAGCAGAAATTCAATGAGCGTATAAAATAAAGCTAGTTTTCATTTTACTACTGCATTTTTACAGTGGTCATCTTAGGCAAAATAAAGTAACGATTTTTTATAATTCTTTGCCTCTGTTAGCAGTTTATTCGCTTGTGTGTTGAATTTTATACATTTATCAATGATTTGTTTCTTCAAATTAAATTATAAATACAAAGCATTATGTTAATATATTCGGCCAAATTTATCGTCTTCTATTTCGAAATTTTCAATGAATGCTCAAATGAATAGAACTCGACGCAGTACTACCCAATAAACCCCATAAAAAACTTTTAACTTTCACTATTCCTACATATCCGCTTTTTCTTCCGGCCCAAAATCGAGCTTAGACATAAATACGTGGATATTACTAGCATAAGGACTCAACCATGTAGGAAAACGCATAATTTACCGCACATCATAACTCAAAAGGCATAAAAGAGCATTTTTGTGCACGGGTCAGTGAATTTTATCCACTTTGTGGTCGAGTTCCCATGTCTTTATTAAATTTAAATAAATGGCTCGAACACACTGTGCAGCTTTCTCTCTAGGCTATATTAACGACATCACTAGAGACAGATACTCGAGCGGAATTTTAAAGTGATGAAGAAAGTCAGCCAACTTTTTCTGCAGGTTTTCCGTTTTCAAATGGTTTACATCTTTTGACCGCAACACTCTTTATTCGTAAGTTTGGATCATGCCAACTCTGTGGCTCGTAGTGAGTATGTATTTGTAAGTCCATGTTCATTTATACTTCTATTTATAGGGGTTTTTGCCTTTGCATAGTTTTTGCTTTTATCGACAGCAAATTCATATATGCATCCTTGTTGAAGTTTTCTATTGCTGTCGGAATGATATAGTTTATAAATCATACTAAGCTGTTTTAAATATGCATGCTCTTTTCGTCAGAAGTGCCGAAGCTTAACATTTTGTTACATCAACATACTTGCACTTGAAATAACCGAATTTGAAAAGGGCATTGGAGTAAATGAAAAGATTCTAAGTTTAAATTCTGTCGCTCCGAGCTGCATACAAAAGTCTGATGGTAGTTGGACTCAAAGCAGTTGCGAGACGCTTAGCATGTTGCTGGACACTCACTTTGCTTGTAGTGAGGAGACATCTCCAATATTACCGTTAGAATCATACGGGAATACAAGTTCGATTCCGGTCATTTTTCGTGTAAACATAAGGTGGGCCGTTTCTTCTTTTGGCGGATTCAAGTCACCAAGCTTGGATTGTATCATTCCAGCTGATACTCAGCGAACATTAGAGGGCACTATGCCTTATCTCATGGCCAGCTAGATTTAGTTTAGTAAATTAAGTTAGTATTTAAGTAATATAGCTATAACTCCAGATATTGTACTACCTGGGTAATATTTTATAATTGTAAAACAAAGAATAAATGAATGAAAAATATATATATATAATCAAAATTCAAAAAAGAGCCAGCAGGCTAAAATAAAATAGCCGCTAAATATAAGATCTTTCATGTTAAATTCCCCTTAGGCTAAGTAATCTATGTACTATTTAATGAATTAAATTATTATTATTGGTTAGTGACCATATACAATGCCTGCTTAAGACTTTCGTATATTCCTATTAGTTGGCAGGAAACGAGGATGGTATGTATCCCTTAGGTGGGGAAAACCTTGCACGCTAAACCAAAGGATTGTCAAAGCTCCTTTATATTTAAGATTTTATAGAGAACTGTGGTGTATTGGATTACGAGGGCTTTGGACTCTACTCTGATGTCAAAATCACAGTATACTTATACTAGGGATAAATTTGTGGTAAGGTGACTACATTCTGGTGACCCCTGAATAAGGACTGACCTGAGCCATGCTGAAATATTGGCGCAGGGAATGTCTGTTTCTGTTTGTTCTGTCGGTGTCTCAAGAGTTTCAGGTTCGGATCTGTAGAAATATATAACGAAGCTGCGTAAATGCTGGCTTTTCATCTTTTTACGCTTTAATTTCCAATTTAATATCTATCCACGCACCTACGATACGTTCCCGCAAATTATCTAGCGTCTCTTGGTTCACTGTTGATGTGCTTCCTGCCCTTCGCCAAAGAAGAGGCGTGCAAATACCAAATAAAGGTAAAAAAAAGCTACTGAAACAACTAAGCGAAGATACTTTGCGCACATAGAGTCATTCTTCCTTTCTAATAATCCAAACCCGTTTTGATCGTACATCAATTCCCTGAAAACTTCAAAACACTTATTGGATAGCTTTTCGTTTAGAGGTGATGTTGCCTCTTTTCCGCAATACATTTGTGAACTATTTGTTGCTTTTTTTTTCAAACCCATCCAATCTTCCCAACGGCAGCACCCAATTATCTTCAGAGTTTTATTTTAATTTCATTGTGGCCGTCCTCTCTGAATTAGAAGCTTTAATATCCGTTTTAGACTCTACAGACAGCGAGGGTTCTGGTGGTATTCTGTGTGTATTTGGTAAGTCTCTATTTTCAACTTAAAATGTTCCCCTTTCTATTTAATTTAATCTAAGCTTGTCCACTGGTGCTTTTCCTTCTATATTGAAGCTGCAAATGTCTTTCCGGCTATCAAATTGGGGAGTGTTGAAGCTATTTCCAATTGCCGACCTATTTCACTACTTTCGAGCGAATCATCCAAAGCAGGCTATATGGCGCCATTAACCATTTGCTCTCCAGGGAGCAACATGGATTTATTGAGGGCCGTTTCAGGTCAGCCACCTTTGTCGACTTTGTCAACTCCGTCGCTGGTTTGTTGGGTGCTGGACGTCATCTAGATGGATTTTACGAAGGAGTTTGACAAAGTAGACCATATGGTGCTGTTGGATAAGCTGTGCAACTTCAGCGTATTCGGAATCATTCATTCCTGATTTTCCTCCTTAATTGTTTATCGTGTTGTCTTCAATGGTTGCGTTTCTTCCTCTATTCATCCTGAATCTGGTGTTCCTCAAGGTAACATCTTCGAGCCGTTCTTATTCGTATTGTTCAACAATGATCTTCCCATTTGTTTCAATTCCGTTTCTCTCCTCTATGCGGATGACCTTAGCTTCGACATAATATTTCTTATTACGAAGACTGCCTGCTTCTTCAATCAAACCTTACTGCTTTGTGTGATTGGTTTGCTGTTAGCTTTCTTTCTCTCAATATACATAAATGTGTTGTTATGTCCTTTACCAGCAAACCAATTCCTATCCACTTTGATTATACCCTCTCCAATAGTATGTTGCTGCATGTAGACCAACATAAAACCCTTGCCGTTATTTTTGATCCTAATCTGAAATTTTAAATGCATGTTCGATTCATTTCATCGATAACGTCAAGAGTGGCAGGATTCATTCTTCGTTGTTCTCATTGCTCCCTTAATATCTCAACTAGTGTCCGTCTGTTCACGTCGGTAGTACGTAGCATACTAGATTGCTGCTCTCAAGTGTTGTGTTAAAGCAGATGCAGTTGAGTCTGTCCAACGTAAGTTTAATCGTTGTCTTCTGTATAAGTTTAATTTCCCCTACTGTCCTTACAATGAACACCTAATATTTTTAAATCTTTTAAAAATATGGAAATACGCAAATATACGCAAATCGTTCCTTCATGAATGTTTCTTGTACAAAAGTTATGTTGGCCTTTGTTCCATGTTTCTGTTTCTGAATTTTTACGGGTTTCTGACCGACCTATCAGATCCAGTCTTTTTTCACCATCCGTTTTGCGTGTACTGAAATATTTTTTCGTTCACCATTACTGAAAATGCTAATGAATCATAATGAGCATCAGTTTGGTTCTTTTTCCGTACTTTTCTTTAATTTGAAGAGGCATAATCTTCAAACTTTATCAACGCCTGTTCGTTTATAATTTTGCTTATATTTCAATTTTCTTTTCTAATATGGTATTATTATTTTTCATCTTCACTATTTTAGGATTACCTGCTATTTATTCACTTTCACTTTTACTACTTTATTGTAATATTTGTGCTGTTTATCGTATTTGAATAACTAAATTTTCATGCATTTGCCGTTTTTATTTTTGTTTTTATGTATATATCTTTCTTTTCCATTTTACAATTGGATATATATATATATATATATATATATATATATATATATATATATATATATCTGTGAAATGAATTCTAAATAAATAAATTAATTAATAAACTGAACGACAGAATGAGGTGTCGTATATTTTCCTCTGACATAAACTTGAAGCTTTGTTTTGGTTTGTCTTGCTACTGCAGTGTTTCCTAAGTGAAGGTGTTGCCTTGAACCAACCAATTGGATGTTCGGAATGAATATTTATATTTTCACTGACAGCCAATTGGCTACGCAGTCCCTTGCTGGATTTTACTCCTCCTCAAAGTTCGTCCTTGAATGCCGTACAGCTACTCTGGGAGCCAAAATATAGGGACATTGATTGGAACTGTAATGCGGACCAACTTGCAAAGGCTAACACGCTTTCACCGGAAGTGGCTTTATGTGATTCCGATTGGTATTCCGATGGCTTTAGTTAAATTCGCCATCAGACAGAAATATTTAACCTTCCTGTCCGATCAATAAACAATGTGGAAAATTTCTGACACTAGACACACAAGAGAACTTCTCAATTTAGAAAAGGAGTTCCTTCTTAAGTGGACACTGCCTCTTTAGCAAGCATACAAAGTAGTTGGGTGCCCTTTACAACGACTTCTGTTAAAGCTGGAGATGCGTGGAGGAAGAAGAAACAATTGTTCATTTCTTGTGCAAATGCCCGGCAATCGCCGGATGAAGTTTGAAGTCTCTCAGCTCATATTCCTGTACTTGCTTACACAAAGTTGCTTTGGTGGGATTTACGGGGAAAACCAAGATCATCAAAGTCTCAACGTGGCTCTTCTGTTAATAAGGGTTGTGTATTATGCAATGTGGTATCACAATGGGTCCTTGCGTATTTAAGTGTGTCTTCTCCAGACGCGGAATATAGCCTCTAAATTGTGATTCAGCCACCAGATTTTGACAAAATTCACACAATAGCTGAACCTCACCTTAAGCCACTCTTGGAAGTAATTTTTTTCAAAAATTAGGTTGCAAAATTTAGGTTATTTTTCGATTTATTTTTCTTTTTCGCATCAAGATGAATTTATTGCTTGTTGTATTTTTACGAGGAACTACATAAGTTTTTCCAAACTTCGCTTGATTATTTCAGAATTATTTTTTTTCTAGACTCGCAGAAATTTTTTGGCATAAGTGATAGTTTTCAAAACGTACGTGAATGTTTTTGGACGAATATTTCTTTTTAGATTTTTTTTCGATTGTTTTCTATATTTGTTTGGAAGCACTGCAGATAACATACACTTTCACTTCTATGGTTTTTTGAAGTCTGTTACTTATTGTTTTCTAGACTCACTTGATTTTCGTCAGATTTGCATTATTCGCATGAGTTCCTTCAACTTCTTTGATAAATTATAAGAATCACGTGGTATTTTTCTGACGCCAATGATTTTCTCTAGATTGTCTGGATTTTTTTTTACAATCCCATGATTTTTTTCTGCACTAACATGAGTTTTTCCTACACTTGCATGTTTTTGTTCAGACTTCCATAATATATCCTATATTCGCATGAGCTATTTTCAAGAAAAAGAGGTCAGTGTCGCTGCAGTGCTACCGTTTCGCACACAAAATTTAAATAGAATATAATTTTCGTCGAATACTTAATTTTTTCAGGGTCGTGGATCGCTTTCACTTTGGTACTCCTGTCTACGATTGTTTGTAGTTAGGTTGGATGGATACGTTTCGCTTATTGATTTGCTCATTCCTGCTCAATTAACAATTAAATTCAACAGCAAAAAGAAATCAATATCGTATTCGATTATTTTCCTTAAATTCCGGTATGTCTCATAGCAAATATTACAGGTATGTTTCTAAACGCATGTTTGTAAATACATGCAAGGTCTTTATAGATATTATGGTTTTCTTTGAAGTCTTCCTAAACATTCTCAGACTTCTGCTATCTTTTACTTTAATCAATATTTTAACCGAATCCCCATCTAACCCTGAGAAGAAATTAATAATAGTTTACATCAAATATTATGATCTTAAAGCTATCTATTGATCTATAAAGTTTCAAGAATCGTAAAGTATAAACGATGACCAGGATGATGCCATCTACGACCACGGCAGCCCGAAACGAAACTACGAAATTATTGGACATGGGTCAATGCTTTCGGCAAATAAAAGATATTTTCTCGTCTCTCGGAAAATTTCGGATTATCCCTTCCTGTTCTTGATGATTTCGTAAGCTTTAATTTACTAAAAGCTAATTTCCGTAAGATGTCCTAACCCTTCCGATACATAAAGGAATTTTTCTATGAAACCCTTTCGCTCTTATCTGATTTTCATTTTGTGCCTACTTCATATTCGTACAGAGGATGACTCTGAGGTATTTTCATCGGATGGCAGATGGTTGTGGTCTTTATTGTTATAGGAAAGATAACGATGAAATGCGGGGGTTTGTTTGTAGCACAAGCATAAGTTAAAGTTTGTAAGTTATATTCAGTTAGGTGAAAGTGTTGATAGACTTCAGAAATGGTAAGCTATTGTAGCATAGAGCTTCATCTTGGGTGGATGACAAAAATTAGACCTGAAAATGGCAGGATATAAGCACATTATTGTATTTCAACCACAATTTTGCTTTTTCGTAGTTTCAATATTAGTGTTTAGATACACAAAATCCATAGATGCACATAATGTATTTTGTTTTTATTTATGCTAAGTGTCTTTATACATATATGAATTTCCGAAAGAAAGAAGATATTCGAAAAGAAGTAATCGCACGAAATTCAAAAAATTGTATAGTGATTATAGTGTATCTTTTCTGAGTTGACAGCTTTCCATTACATTACCTTAATTCAAAAAAATTAAATCGACACAAAACATTAGCGCATGCAATTTAGACTTTCCGCGCAGATTATATCTAGGTAAAGATTCTTCATCAGAATTGTGTTTATTGTGAGATCAAAAGCAGTTGTTACATTCTGTTTTGTTTTTGTTCAAGGTCCGAGGGTCTCGGAAATTTGATTTTCTTCAGTATCTCGTTAGCTATATGTTTTAAAATCTAAAAATTGAAATAATCAAGATTCATATTTGTTGAAAAGGTTTTTATTACGCGTTCTTCACTCTCAAAACGCAGAAAAATTATTTTTCATAAACAGTTTAGCTTAGGGTTTGTTACAGTTCTTTCAGATATCTACTCCACACGCAAATGTTATGATTATGATATAATTTTTTTATCGAGCCTATCGTATTCTTAATAGCACAGTAATAAATGTCTGGTAATATTTTTTTAAAAAGGGACAGCATATGTTCAATAATTTTGGACTCACTGAAAAACCAGCCACTGTTTAAGCTGGCGATTGGTGAGTTTTTCCTTACGTCTTAATTTGGTTTATAGCTTTGGCATAGCAATCTACAGCAAATGTTAGCTCTCTAAAAGATTAAATTCTAATTGTATTAAAACATTAGTAAATCGTACCTTAAACGAAATGGCATCATATTTGATTTGGAAGAGTTAGGTAGAACTAAAATACTTAAAATTTTGCACAGTTTCGAGCGGCTTATTTGCAGAGCACTATTCCAGAACTTTTCAAAACAAACTGTTCTAAACTATGAACTGGAAGTCCTTGGACTATTTTCTGATTCATGCAAAAAAAAACACTTTCTTGGGACCAGTCATATTTCAACTTTTAGAAAGCACTTATAGTATTACAGAGATTCAGTATTTCTAGACCGTTAGATGACATAATTCACACCACTAGGGAAAGTTTCCAGCTAAATAAGAAAAGGAGGGAAGGAATTGTGATTTTTCTACAAATGTTATCATACTTAACATACATACAAACAACTAACAATAATATTTAAAGATATATTCTCTTCGATTGCAAATTGGCAGTAAAATTTATGAAAATTACGACGAACACTCGCCACAAAATAAATGCTATTACAGTTTTAAAAAGCAAAAATGATCCTGACTGTATTCATTTTGAAACAGCATATGCACTGAAATGCACTGAAACAAACGAAGAGTACTCGCCCCAGATCCTAAAAATTGTATAAGTGAGGTGAATTCGAATCTTCACCTGCTAAAAAGTCGAACCCCAAACCCGTTTTATGCTCACAACAAGACAAACAAAATACATTAAAACGGAATCCAAAGTGCAACATTTGAAACTACAGTCACTTTATTCGTCATATACGAAAAATGGCTGCTTGTTTTAAAACGATTCTCATTCAATTGTGCGTGTGACTTTGGCTCAATGAAAGCATTTGTAAACACGTCTAAATCTAGTCTAGTTGGCTAAGTATCTGAATACCAGCAACAAACACAAAACTTTAGATATTATAAAGTCATTTGTATATGTTTTATTTCAAACTGTTTGGCAGTTTAATGTCATTTATGCAATCCTTACAGCTCATCCAGTTCATCTAATCTACAGGATTATTCTGGCGGACATATTAATATTTCAATGTCAATATTTCATATCTTCAATTTAAGAGCAAACACCTTTTTTCAATTGTTTGTTTCATGACATAAAATTATTAGTTATTATTATTATATAAAATTATTTAAAAACATTATGTTCGTGACGTCAAAAATCATTACGTACTGTGTGTTTACAAATTTAATGCTCAAGGCTCGGCCAGGTTTCAGCACAGCTGACAGTTAAAGGTGCCAAAGGACTACGTTAGAGAGTCGAATTCACATTCGTAATAGTGGCGATGTAGACCAAGCGTATGACCAAACTGCAAATGAAGAAAAGAATCATGCAGACTAAGTGCTGTTGGACGTGAAAGCGTTGCGATCTTTTTCCAACAAATGAAAAAATAATTAAAGGCAATATCAGACCCAAATCATTTAGAGCTCGGACGCATTTGGTACGATTTATTAATAAAACATCAGGCAATATAAAACGAATGAACTTCGAAAATTATTAACAGCTCAATATATTCGAAAATTGTTTCATGATTTGAAAGAATACTTGATTTCAAACATAGCCCATGATCTTAACTGAATATTAAATGGAGATGAGATTGATATATACGTCATAAATCTTAAAGGGCGATGGAAAGAAAGGGCTGGAAAATATAGATGTATGAAAAAAGCTTGAAAATGAAAAACAAAATGTACTTTTTCTCTGAGTTTTTGCTACTTCTGGAACCAAATTCACGCCAATGGTAGTATTTCCATGCAAAAGACCTCCAAGAAACTTAGTTCAAATTATGCCTCTTTTTCTATGTTGTAAATCGCTAAAACCATGCAACAGGGCTTGACTTCCTCAAAAATAAATTAATTTCGAAATGTGAATTGCATCCGTTCAATTCAAACCCATTTGACTAAATGATGCTATTGAGTACGACTTTCCAAACGAGCATACTGAAACGCTCCCTCCAGCAAAAATCGATACATTAGTAGATGATAACAATTAATTTTTGGGAGCAAAACATGGTTCCAACTGGAGATGTGACTGAACTTGATATTACTGCTGCTGATTACACTGCTTCTTAAAAAAAGCAGTGTTACTGTTCTCTGCTTATGCTGTTCAACTGTTCACAGCTCTTTTGCTTGATATTTATGTGAAATGTTTTAAGTTTGCACTTCTTTCTGAAGCAAGGGAATGCTAAATCAAAGTAATAACAGACAATAATCATTCGCAGTTTTTCGTATACATGAAATTATGATTCCACCTGCGATTAAAATCACTGCTACTGTTAACCGCTCTTTACTCTGTTATTTGCGATCACTGCTCAATAAAATTATAAACATAATCTAGAATCCAAATTACTCTCCATTAGTTATAGAGAATAAAAAACAAGAATTCAGATGAAACATTCAGCAAAAATTTTATTTAACAGCCAACTATAGTCTAAAATTTCCTAAAATGGCTGACTTTTGAAATAATCCGCCTTCCTTACAAAAAGACCAAATACCTGCTCAATCCTCTTTCGTATATACTCATAATTGTTCGCAGATATTGCAATTTATTTTAATGACGAATTGCAAGAAGAGATAACTGATGAATCACAGGAACGTCTGATAGTCAAAAGTAATTATTTTTTTAAGAACAGTTGCTACATTAAATACTATGCATTTGACTCAGATTTATGTCGTAGTGAATTTACTTTTAAATATTGACCCTGACTTTCTAGCTTTTAAACGCCGACAGCTTCTTTGTGTATTCTTTCAGTGTAATTTGTCGCAAGAGTATTAAAGCATCTTTGCTAAAAGTATTGGCCTAGCGTGCTTTTGGAAATGTACTGTGCTATCCATTTCGTGCTTGAAAAAATAAAACCCTACACACCGACATCTGTTAAAGATACACGTCAATCACGCTGTTATTTATTTAGCTAAAGGTTTTCCATTTTAGATTATGAATTGTTTAATAGTCGAACATTGGATGTTGGAACAACCTGTTGATGCTGATTTTTCGAAAAAAAAAATTCTTCAGTGATGAGGTCCATTTCTCGCTTTGTGGATACATTAATAAGCAGAACTGTAGAATATGGGGCTTCCAAAATCCGCACGTGATCGTAGAGAGGCTATTACATCCAAAAAAAAGTCACTGTGTGGCGCGCATTATGGTCTGGTGGCGTGACTGGGCCGTATGTTTTTGAGAATGATCAAGGACGAGCAATGACCGTCAATACTGAACGCTATGGCCGCATGTTAACCGATTATTTTTGAACGGAAATCGAAATTTATGATTTTGACGCTATGTGGTTTCAGCAGGATGGGGCAACAAGTCACGTAACACAGGCAAATCGAACTCTTTTCCAAGAGAAATTTCCAGGACGTGTAATTTCGTGATTGGTTGATGTGAATTGGCCCTCAAAATCCTGGGGCAACGCCTCTGGATTTTTTTGGTGAGATTACGCGAAAGATCATGTTTATGCGAACAATCCCCAAACTTTGGATGAACTGAAAGCCAATATTTGTGAAGTAATGGCCGAGGTTTTGCCAGAAATGTGCCGGAAAGCCATTGAAAATTACCTCAAAAGGAATGAGTCCTGTAAGAAATCCCGTGTAGAACATTTAAACGATATTGTGTTTTACTTGTAATGACAAAGATCAGTTTTTACAATGAAATAAAAATTACATTACTTTCTGAATATTTTGTATTTTTTTCAGGTTTACTTTCTCAAGCATGAAATGGATAGCCCATATCTTCAACGGAGTTACTCCCATTGACGCCAACGTGAAAAAAACTAGAAATCAGCACTCGCTAAAGCTTTCAGAACTATGCTATAAGCTTTTTTGTAATTGATATATATAGTGCCACTATCAGGTGGCTTGTTTATGATATATTTTCCATCAAGGAATCGAAAGCAACCAGGAAGAAAAGACTACTCTTCAAAACGCTTTGCACGATGTTTTCATTCCACTTTTGTATCAGGAATCTATAAAATAGTGTCATAATTCTTTTTAGTTTTATTTAAATGTTACATTATTTCTGAAATATCGGAAGGAAAACAAGATTAATCATTTTTTATAAAAACGCGAAGAAAATCACAAATAGCTGACGATTAACAAAGGAAGCCGTACTGAAGAACGCAATACAGATTTGAGTCAAATTTAGTCATTCTAGTCAAATCTTTGGGGATTTTTGGCAGAAATGCTGAAAAATTTATCAAAAGGAAAAAGAAATCGCTAGAAATAATTACTGAACTTAGAATTCTTCAACTTCAGTTGAAGAATTCGGTGGAACTAGAACAAATTTCTTCAATTTCTGTATTTCATATTTTCAGCGACGCGATTTCATCACAAACTCTGCCCACGTCAACACTAACTCCATTATCAGCTCGTGTAGACATATCTTTGAATTTGTTTAGATTACAAAGTGAGTGAAACAAATTTGGGTTGCCAGCTTTCAGTTTCAATAAATTTAATAATTCAATAAATTTTACCGAATAAAATGAATTCCACCTTAAAATATTTAGTTTTCATAACGGAAAGCTTTCGGAACAATTATTGAAATTGTACTTTCGGAAACTGACAATTTTATCGAAAATATATTTTATGTATATTACTATTATTTATTTATTTTGTAATATTCATATTGAAATAGAAAAAAATCTCAAAATTTGCTGCTGATTGTTCAAGTGGTGATATGGCTTTCGTCATTTCTGTGCATTGTTTTTTTTTTTTTAAATTATTAGAGTGATTTTACGCACTAAATACAGTAAAAACACTAATGCGAAAGATGTTTGGGATGAGTTGGGTATAATGAGATGAGTTGGGTATAAGCTCCTTCTATATTTCTCTCAATTGATTATTTTTTGATTCATATTTGTTTCTTCTATATTTCTTCTGTTCACTTTTTTGTCAATCAACATACTATACACAATAAAAGCAACCGCTTACCATTGTCGGTAAGATATTTTTCTAAGTTGTTCGTAGTTTGGATGCAAAAACAACTTTTACAAGGCAAAAACATTGCAGATCGTATAACGAGTAAGCTAAAATCGGTTTGATTAACTTTGTGTCAAATAAAATTTGTCGAATATCCACCACCAGTATACCCACCAGGTCAGTTATCTACCTGTAAAAATTGGCAGATATCTTGATTGTTTAAGAGCACCTTGACTCAAAGATGCTTGTCTATTTAGGATTGTCTATGTCACCTTGTTCAGGATACTTCTCGACGACCGGTATTCCCTTGGATCTCAAAAGATTGAAGATTTTAAGATATTACCGGACGAATGACATCGTTGTCAAAACGTATGCAGCAGAGAAGCATTTTTAATTGATCAAGTTCGCATGGATAAGCCGAAAATAATTAAATTTTCACAATTGTGAAACGTACTCTCTATTCAATTTTTCAAGCACCACCGTTTATGAGAATTCCTAAAAATGCGTCAAATGACTCAAAAGTTTTCGACTTTGAACAATTTCAAAAATCTGCTTCCCTTTCTAGTAATAAGCAATTATTCTGCCTTCCAATTTGTTTATCATGGAAACATATCGTACATTTCCTTTGATAGAATTGGGTTGAATACTTGCAGTATGCAAATGACTTGAGCTTGCAGGTTTGGCTTCATTTCGTGAAATGGTATATCTGAAGAACGTTCTATGACTTATCAGGTGAAACTTGATAGACTTTGGGGTGATTGCTTTTTTTCTTGATTTGCACTCTGTCGTCAGAATTTTTCGGGTTATCTTTGATTAGGACAGTTTCATCTTTTCACTTGATGTCCAATTATTCGTCAACCACAATCAATCAATGAAAACATATTTTAGTCATGATCAACTTAGTCTTGATACAGCAACATTCGAATTTCCTCTGGGCTATATCTTTTAATTCCTCCTCTGTCAGTTTTAATTTTGCCCAAGAAAATTTTTTCAGCAATGCTGTTTGGCATCTTCTCAAGTAGTAAATGATCAAAATTCTTCAGCATTGCTCTTAATAAAAAAATAAACAAGTCTAGAAATCGACTTTAATACATTTAGAACAGTTTTAAATAATGTTTCTCATCTTAAAATCAGCCTAGTGAAATTTACGACGAAAGAAGAATGTTATTGATTTTTTACTGTTGAAAGCATTAAATTCTTATCTACATCAATAATTGTAGTCTGCATCGTTTTTACACATGCAGAAATTGAAGACATATTAATTTTCGCTCGAACAATTGTTATTTCTTAAAACACTTCTGCAAGCAGTAAAAAGTGATAATTTGCCAATTTATCCATATAAAATGTGAATGGGTACTTATGTACGCTTTCATTCAGTTTACCGTGCACATAAAAGCTAAAAAAATTTATTAGATGCCGAAGAATCTTGCAATTCATCAAGTGCTAATAACTTTGAAAATTTCATCTGAACGTTGATAACTCGTCGACTGACAAATAAATCCAATTTGCTTTTGTGTGCCGCGGAAAGAGTGACAATCTTAAGGCAATGCAGAAATTGCATGAAAGTTCCACGGACGACAATAGTATGATTAGAATTGCAAAGTAATTCCGTAAATGCAGCCTGGTTGTAGAATAATTTTAAGTCGGAATGTTGCACAAACTTTGAGTCAATACTATCGAAAGAGTTTGGAACGTGAAACTTCGGAAGTAATTCGCATAATATAATGAACAAATAGGTAGCGGTTTGCGATGACTAAGTTTGATATTTGAACTTAAAATTAAGGTATTGCTTTGTACAAATAGCTATTTTTTGTTCATTCGAACAACGCGTGCATATTTTGTTTAATTATATCCTACCTAGGATTTTTCATTAATTTGGAAAGCTTAGCTTGTTCGCAGGGGCACGAGCGACGTTTTACTTGCTTGAGTACAGTTTAATAAACATTTCGGTCACGAATACTGTCGCAAAAATCGAAAAATAAACTTGACTTTCCTATTTCGTCTATTTTCGATCGACAGCTATATTCGGTACGCTTTAAGTTCCTCGCCCTGGTGAAAGCAGGTGCGCCCTTTCGTAAAACATTTACTGAATCATTTCTTGGGAAAACTTTCCCAAAGAAAACTTTAACCGACGAAACTAAATGTGGTTTAAAAACCGAAGAAAACTTATTTCTATCTTCTTCTTTTCCGAACTGGTTGAAAACTCATCTGACTGCAATCTTGAATGATTTTATTAAATTTGAGCTTGAAGGTACGAAAGATGAATGTTGCATACATACATCATGAATATTTACAGTAAGATGGGGATGGAATTGTGACTCTGTAATGTAAGATTGCTAGCAGGAACAGGAATTTCAAGCATAAGGAAACCCGGAGTAAATTTCAAATGTACTAAGAACTTTCAAAAAGCCAGTTTAGTTATTTCAAAAGTCTTGTTGTTGATTCGCTTGCCAGGTAAACATTTTCTGTCGATTTAAAGCTGTAAGATAAAATTTAGCCCTCGAAAGTTAGAGCTGGTGTGGAAATGTTTTCAAGTAAATTATAAAAGTAGTTGATTCGACCAGAAAAATATCCAAAAAAAGGACAAGTAGATGTCAGCTAAAGCGGTTGTGAGTGAGATTAAATACTGTAAGTGAAATCGTTGCAACAAGTGTTTGAATTTTTATTGGTAGAGTGGAGATTTTTGTCGAAATGTGTCGTGTGGGAAATTTCTGCTATAAGAAAATGACTTACTGGCAATCTGTTTGGAATTATCTATCGCATATGAGAAAACAGTTAAAATTTTTGCGATAAATAAATAAACGTTATTTTTGTCTGGCAGATGAAATGAATTATTATTATTCCCAATGCCATTCTTCAAAACACATATTTGATTAAAAAAAATCAATAAAACGCCATTAGTACTCGAGCACTGCCAAGCCACCAAACATTTTGCGACCGGAAAGCATGAAACTAAGAATAGTGCGACTAAGCTCCCCGAAAATTACCTAAATAATGGAAAATTAAATAAGAGAGCAGCACGAAATTACATTGTGTCGCGTAAGAGTGTGAAAGTGTCACCATGATGGACTTGTTAACGTAGCACAAAAGCCAACGTCAAAAAATCGGAACCATTGAGCTTCCGTGTGTCGAATAAAGTCATTACGAATCAGATATTAAATAATGAATGGGTTGATTTATGAGGATTTGGTGGCAGGCTGTAATTCGTCGGACCAGCTTCAAATATATCATCGACTTCTTAGGCATCGGCATCAGAAGCCTGCCAATGCCCATAAACCTACCATTACTCCAAATCGAGCTTGACTTTTGCCTTGTAATGATTTATTTATAATTCTGCTCGTCTGTTAGGGGAAAGTGGTGTCGCTTTTGTGATATAACTAACCAATTACGATTTTATATAAAGAATGCCAGGAGTCGATTTCCATAAAGCAAAAATAAAAAAGTTGAATCTAAAATGAAGATAATGAAAGAATATGAGAAAATAAGGTTTGTCAGGTATGAGTGTTGATCGGATCATTGTTTATTTATTCAGTGAGATTTAAGAATATATTTATTCGGAATAAACCAAGCGAAAATTGTTTAAAAGCTTCGTGTTACGATTCTTCTCTTAGATGAAAATCACTCCTTTGCAATATCATATTTACCATAGAAAACTACCAAAACCATGCCTAAAATAAAAATAATATAATAATAATAAAAATAATTTGATATTTTATTTAATTGATATTTTTATATTAGCAATCTGGTCGCAAAAGTAATAACAGAATGTAGAAAATATTTGGGACGGAAAATGGCATAACGAAAATTCGATAGCAGACGGCGGATCATAAACAAAGCAGTCAAAATTAGGGCAGCCAAGCTATAAAGCTTCAAGATCAAATGGCTGCAAAACTTTACATATTAAAAGTATGAAGTTTTGTATGAACAACCCAAAAATATAATGGAACAATCGATTCGCTTGGAATTATGTAAATTCGCAGAAAAAAGATAACACATTCCACAATACAATGACTTTTAATTCTGTATCAACCCTTGACCCTGGTGTGGAGGCAAATTTTTTTTCGCAGCATTTTGGCCCTGTTTTCACATTACCTACGGGATCATCATGAATTATTCGACCCAGTTGACAGAATTGATCTGGGTAAACTACATATAGGTAAGTCTGGCGAAAGTTTTAAAAAACTACAACGTTATGGGCTTCATGAGCCCATTTACTGATGACTACCGAGCTACTTATCTGAGCGTACTCAAACTGTAGAAATCAATGGGATAAAGATGGATCTAGTTGAAGTAACATCAGGTGTACATTTGAGTCCATTACTAGTTAATATTTACATTAATGATATTATCGAAAAAATTAAATTTGCGAAAACTCATATCTTTGCTGATGACATTAAGATTTTATTTAGAATTAGGACACCCGATGACGCACGCAGACTCCCAGCTGACAATAAGCTTGATTTAAATATTGCAAAATGCTCACAGAGAAGGGCTCCCGAGGTGTACCAGTATTCTATAAACTGTTCTATACTTAAGACGGTTTATGAAGAATCTGATCTTCGTATATTACTAACTTCGACCTTATCTTCTTCTCCACATTTTTAAATTACAGCGCAAAAAGCCTACCGTGTTCTTGGTTTTGTTAATAGGATGTGTTTTCATTTTAAAAACCCGTTTACCTACAAAACAGTATACAAAACTCTTGTAATGCCTATATTGGAGTATGCCTCTCCAATATGGTCCCCTTATACTACTACAAGTGATAATACTTTAGAAAAAATCCAACATAGATTGTTGAGAAACCTAACCACGTTATCGGGAGAACCTATTTCTCTGGATCTTCACTTATATAATCAAACTGAAGTTCGGTATGGTATTCCTTCTCTTGAATCTCGCCATGTTGAATTGTATGAAATATTGAAAGGTGAGATCCAGAGTATGGAGCTTCGTAGTTTAAACGGTTTACGAATGCCTAGTAATGTACTTCGACCGCGGTATACTATTTTCCATACTATATTTTGCCGCACAAACTATGTCCGAAACGACACAATAAATTGTATTTGTATGAACAGAAACGATTCAGTTTTTTATAAAGATCAAAATGAATTAAGTTCAATAAATGTACAAAAATCAAACAGAAAAGTATTTTAATTACATTGAAATGAATGTAATTCAAGTGCCAGCATTTCTTTTTGCATGACGAAGATTATTGTTGACCTGTACGATAAGCTCGACGATTTATCATGGCCAATTGAGCCATTTGAATTACAGTCTCTTTTTGCTCTTGTATTTGTGAAGTAAAAAATATAAAAAAAAGCTTAGCATTTTTGAGAACGAAAATCAATTATATCCTATTTCACCCTCAACTCCGCTTTTTCTTTCGTTTGGCGGTATATCAAAAACATTTCGTGCTGACGCTAAAATGACGTACTTGCACCTATATATTTCCATTTCATTCTCTATTCTTAAAGAATAAATTGTTCGTTATAAGTCGTAAGGATTTGCAGCCCTCCCAAGTCAATTTAATATTCTTAACGTGACGTTATTACTGCCAAAGTTATTCATTTCGAAAGCTTGATAGAGCCAAGTCTCACGCAAAGACTCCTCACCATTTCTCGTTTCGTTTGCTGCTTCTTTCGTTCTCGTTTTTCGTTTCGCGCTTCTAAAACACATTTACATAATGAAATTATATCGTGCCAAACCCTTAACGCCACCGCATGCTAGTGTCCTGCCTAGATTATTTGTAATCGATATTGAGGCCACAGCCAACACCGCTCAGCGGATGGCCAGTCTATGCAATATACTGTTTGGAAATCAACGAACCTGAAAGCATATTGTTGTTGCGTTATTAATGTCTGGTCTTGGTTGCTCCACTAAGATTTTCTGATTTATTTAATAAGCTAATTGCCGACATGAAATACTCCGTGAATTAATCCTTTTCCGATTGAAATGACTCAGAATAGTAATAGGAAGGTAGGTATTTACTTTTAGATGTTATTCATATATCCGAGTATTCTTGTGATGTGATGTCACCTTTCCGTCAGAAGTTTAATGTTTCAACACATTATAAGAACGAAGAAAAATGTGCAATGCTTTATGGAAGAGAGAAACTATTTTTGAATTTTTAGCCACTTATGCAGTTCATACAAATTTTCATGTGTTTCCATATATTCCATGCGTAACTTAAAAATTAGTTCCGCAAAGAAATTTTGGTTGGAAAAAAACACCGGTTTCAGGAGATAAAGTTAGTTTTACCACTGCGAAATCTCTTGGTCCCCCGAATGTTAATTTTGTCAATCGGAGAAAGTAACTGAAAAAAAACCCTCGAAAAATTTCATCGATTTTCGAAAATCCCCTCATTTAATCCCCCAAATCCTCGGATCTGACACAACTGGACATAGTAACGAACCTTGGAGGCATGTGCTGTAATTATAGTCAGAGATATTTCGAGTGATATATTAAATGTAGAAATTATTGATTTGTATAAAAAATGAAGAATCTTTTTCGTATAATAAACCTTATTAAATGTAGTCAGCGTATGTCCTTGATTTAATAAGTTCCATCCACCAAGAGTAAATGCTAGCAAAAGTACGTACACCATATCATTCAAACTTTACATGAACGTGTTTTAAATTCCAAGCATCACAGATCTGAAAAATCATGTCACCCTCTTTCAGACCAAGTACAGAGCTCATCGACGAACAAATACAACCATCCGAAGCCTTCGAACAAAAGGACTCTCCGATTGTTTGCAGATCGCTCTAATTTATTCTGGAAGCATATATACGAATGTCAACATTTGCATTAATTGTAATTCATCTACAACAGAGTTTCTGCCCTGTTTTATAATTATGCTAGAGACTACATGCGAATAAATAATAAAGTGAATGAATACTATCTCGCAGCCTGCTTGATTCTATTGAAAACGAAACGTATTCAGGGGTACGTCACAGGCCGCACAATCATCGTTGAGTAGCCATATTGTAGCTCCGCTAGGAAGTACCTACGCCAGAAAAGAACTTGCATACAGCATTCGACTCCATAGAATGGGACTTGACCGGCAGAACGTATAATGGAAACGACATCTCATTCAGAACGAACCACATTATTTCATGGCTAGAGGGCGTGGGTGTTTCGGACTTGAAACTTTTCATTAAATTCAGTAATTGTATTTCAATTGTCATATTATTGCATGTTTTCTGGTTTTTGATTCTATTACAATAGGCAGAGTAACGATGTTCGCATGCCAAGTATTGAATGAGTGCCTGGTGCGTTCGCTCATTAGCATGTTCTAAAAACCTAAACACAAAGCGACCTAAATTATTCATTTTTCAGACAAAATATATAATTATCATTCATTTAATTTCAAACGAGTTATTTAGGTTTCTGTGTGTTTCAGTGACGTTGATTCACAGTAAGCTATTCAAACTACTTAATGTGCCAAAATTTGAAGCCTACAATTTATTTCAACAATAATCTGAAATCCACTTTAACATACATATACATATATAATTATTGTATTTTATATATATACATATGCATATATAGAAAAAAAGATTCAGCGAAAGTATCATAGGAGTGTGAACGGAATTTTTCAAGAAATATTACTGGATAAGTATAAGAAATTTCTATGTTGTGTTAAAATTAAGGTGCCTTTAATCCTTTGGGGGTGGTGGGCATTTCAAGTCTCCCTACTATCATATGAAATTCTACCGAAAAAAATACCCAAAAATAACTGATAATGTATTAAGATTCATTGTGATAGCCTTCTGGAAATGTTTAACACTTGGAACTTTGTAGAGGAAATTTCTAACATTTTGAGCTTAGATAAATCCTGGTAAAGTCATCAAATCAAAGTTAAATCAACAGGACATATTAAAACCTATAAAGAATAGGT
Source organism: Nemotelus nigrinus (assembly GCA_947369275.1). Taxonomy (NCBI): domain Eukaryota; kingdom Metazoa; phylum Arthropoda; class Insecta; order Diptera; family Stratiomyidae; genus Nemotelus; species Nemotelus nigrinus. Next base: position 120,482,773 of record OX376374.1, read on the forward strand.
CTATGCAGTTTTTTTAAGAGGGCAATCCCTTAGCTACGTCAGGTATGTAGATACAGATACTTGAAATCATCGAAACCACAAAAAAAAATTCGCGCTTTGGCAAAAGTGCAAGCAATTAATAAATTCAATGCTTTTTCTGCACAGTTAATTTAAATCTTTCGAAATTCTTCAGCCTAAAAGAACAGTAACTCTACAAAAAAATGCCTCATTGGTGACCACCCTAAATGTGTATTCGTAACAGCTCACGTTCGAATCACTATATCAAACTGAAATTTACGCGTTGTTTTAGTCCTAAGTAAGACCACATCCTATGGAAGCAATAGAAAAACCTTGGTGCCCTATTGGTAGCCCATCTCGAAGTATGTACCAAAAAAATTAATGAGTTTTGGTGCAGAGACATTAAATTATTAGTAATAAATTTTCATGTGCTTTCAGGTGCTAAATATCTGATCTGATGATCTGGCTGTAACAAATAAAATCTGTCAATAAGTTCTCATATTTCCTCTGCTTTTTTTTGGAAATAAGCATTTCTTGCAGTTCCAATAGTTTTTTTTTAGAATATAGTTGTATGACATTGTTAGAAATGCTTCCACGATGTGAAACTAATGTTGATTTTTTAGCTGATAGTCGGTTATAACAATATCAGGTCACTTTTTCTCACCGAAAAAGGGAAACGGCAGCTCATTCATGCAACAGTTTACTTTTTCATTTTCTCTTGCTACCAGTGTATTCTTAAATTAATCTAAATTCTTCTTTTAATGGTCTTAAAATCTAAAAATAAACCATAATATTGCATTTTTTTGTAATGCAGTCCATTATTTGCACCATTATTGCATTCTTCGATATACGTTCTCAAAACACCGTGAAACTACTAACATAGAGGTGAGTGTAGTATATTTACATTTATCAAGATATTACAAATATCACAACATGTTAAATATTAGTAATATCGTTATTTATAATGTTGAAATATGTGAACGATTGATTGGGAAAAATTTGATTTTCACTTCAATGAAAAAATACCACACAATGTATGGCTAATATTAGTAAGCCTGAGGAGCCCATTAGTCAGTTCAAAGGTCAAAGAAGTATTATCGCAGAATCAATATGATGATGTTGTTATGCTAATATGCAGTAAATGAAAGTGTCGTTGAAAAAAGAGCATGTTTTCCATTTTGTTAAAATTTAACCATACTTCTCTATTATGTTCACACAGGTCGAACATTAAGAAAAATATTCCGTGATCTATTTATAGTGTGCACTCTTCTGCATATAAATTTACGTATCATCAGGAATATTAATATAGAGCTGTTACAGCCAACAGAGCTCTTTCGAGCCGCCGTCAGTGCAGCATAGTTTGATTTTTAAGAACTTCTTCTTCTTCTTGCCCATCGTGCCTTACTTTGCCAGCTAGCTCAGTCCGGCGTGGGCTTTGGGCCAGAAGAAGCTCTTCTAGCTACAGCACGCGAAATTATTACTTTTTGCACAAATAAAAAACCAAATAAAATCATACATACAATAGAAATAGGGAAACAAAAAGGAAACTCCGAGGGGAATCATTATTTTTTACATAAAAACTAATCCATTTTATTATTTAATAAATAACTTAATTAAACAAAAATAAAACAAAAAGATAAAGAACAAAAAAAAGAAGGAATAATCAGTTGATAAATCTAATCAAATCCAGAATAACAATAATTATCAAGTCGGTGTGGCTAGTTTAAATAATTTTTACCCAAACCCGGCCGGAATTGGTTTACACCAATCTTAACATGCATGAAGCAAATCATAAAATAAACAGAAAATATATCAGGAAAAAAATAACAAATATATATAAATAGATGATAATGAAAATAAAGAGACCAACCATGTAGAGAAAAAAAAATATTGAAAAAATAAAATCAACAATACTTCCTTCACACCGATGGAATGTGAAAACGAATGTACTAGCTATTGGTTCAATTTCATGTCTAAATGAATTTCTTTTTCATTTCAATCGAATATAATCCAAAATTAATATTCGAGTATTACGAAAAAAAAATATATTTTGCTGATATCCATGAATTGCAATTAATAATGTTATTCCTATTCTACTCACGAAGCTCCGTTGATATGTTGATTTTGTTTCATGAAATCTGCATACATATCTGTACTTATCATTTCGATTTTCGTATTAGGTGATATATTTACATCGTCGACCACATTCGATTTAGAATTTATTTCAGCCAATTTATGTTCGTAGAGTTTTTTTTATCTGAATCTACCTCCAACCCACATGAATTAAATTTGCCGTATGCCGTTACTGCATCAATCGCCAAATCAAAATTTTGTTCTTGATTTACAAATTTTTAATTCACTCGATCAGCCATGGAACACTTTTTTTTCTAATTTTCCACCACAATTTTCAAGTTTTTACTTGTTCAATCCAATCCCTTTGTTGCAAACACTCCCTTTCTTTTCTTCCACTCCTTTTCTCCCTTTCTTTTCTAGCCCAACTCAACAGTTTTGTTCTCAGCATAAATTCGCCTCTGCCGCCAACACGAACACTTCAGATTCGATGCAGCGCCAATTTAAACTTTCAACTTTTCAGCAAATACCAACAATTCCACTTGGTGTATTCAAATTTTCACCTTTTCTTTTTCTTTTCACTTTTTTTTCTAACAGTTTATTTCGACTTAACAAAATTCAAATTTTTAATTTTTTTAAACTTTTATTCTTTCCAATACGTTATTACCACTCTTCTTAACATTTAGAGTCCGTTTACTTTCACTGCTCAACTCTGAATCCCCCTTTGTTTCAAACCCAGAAATTTTCCATTCCCCGTTTTTTTTCTCATAACCCTGTATTCCCCGCCTTCTGACTCGTTTTGGATTTAGCGGACCCTCCTTCGCTGGGGCAACATTGTGAAGTGGACTCTGGTTTGGGGTCTAAACTAATTACCAGATCCACAACGCTCACTGAATGCACATAACAGCTGGATTCACATAACAGCTGAATCCACCTAACAGCTGACCGAATGTAAATAGGTCATTCGGTCAGTCATGACATAGGTGTTTCCGCGTACTACGATCAATTACAATTAATCGCAACTCATACATTACAAAGCCTATTATCTTAGGAGTGGCGATATGTGATATGTGATAAAACAACGAGCCAACATATTCAAAACATCTCTGAGATATGATTCTTTGTCCAAAACATAGCATAAGGAAAGAAAAAAACCAAATAAGCATGTGGATATCTACATATACGAGTATTTGTTAGAAACACTCTGTATTTGCGTGCATGTAATCAATTGATTTATTACTGATTAAATATTACCGATATTATGCATATACTTTTTTTTCTGAATTTCGATAATTGACTGGAATTTTTTATTTTATTTCCCTTTGCTTTTTTGGCAGCCCGTGTAACCAACAAATCCAGGCATGCATATGTTTTTCCTTAGCAGAATAAAGCATGTCTGCAATGCTTTAAGATATTTACTTCTAGAGGCTGTTTCTTCTCAAAAATGATGCCAAACATACTAATTAAAACGCTGTAAAATGGTGTGTGTGTGTGTGTGTGTGTGTACTTGAGCTACGAGCGAATATTGTGCAAATACTTATTACCACAGATTTACACAAGTATTGCTGTAATGACTGAACTATTGCTTCCCGTTTCTTCCTCACTTGTTTCAATCACTGATTACTGCTGATTCAAGAAACCTACAGCACTAAACACAGTAGACACCAATTCACCGAATGCATAAAGCATCAGGATAAGAACAAACAGTCGACCGATTCCAACAATACGTGACATCATTTAACCGAACGGGTTTATTTGAATCACTAAACAGTATGTAACAATCGAAAGCCTTTAACGTGAAGACATATTTGAATTGCACTTAAAGTATATTTCTTCAGAGCTTTGGATATTTGAAAACATTAGAATTTCCATTGTTCTTCATCCAGCGCCCAGTGTGGGCGAAAATTTCATTTAATCGAAATTTTCATATTTCGCTCTCTTATTCAAAACTATTTGAGTTTAATTATTGGAACAGGGACATTCAAAAGCAAATTAAGCATTCAAATGCTTCTAAATATTTTTATCTGCACACTGTAGAAAAGCACAAGCAATATGTACAATTTCATTCTTTGTCACTGTTCCAGTCTTTATTATCTCTGTACAGTTGCAAAGACTACATTGCTCATCCCTCATTCGTGTGGATCTGTTTTCTTCCTTAACATCGCCACACATATGTTTTGGCATTGGATAACATTTGTTGTGTACATTTCTGTTGAACATATACATACATGTGTAGGTAGAAAATCGGAGTCTATGTGAAAAAGGCTGCGTTGCGCTTTGTTTTTCTTACTAATACGGAAACTCACTGGAGCATCAAACCCAACGTACGTGAACAATTAAACAAATTCATGGCTGGATAGCTAACAAAACAATGTTGTATGGTGTTTGGTGGGTGTCAGATTTAAGCCGTGTGTATCGTTCTACATACTGTCAGTTTGTCCTAATTCCCTGTTGTCTCTCGTAGGCATTTGAGGACTTGAAAATTTGGGAAATACATACATACATATGCCCTGATGCTGAAATTTTTTATGTAAGAAAAAGTTTAAATTTAAGAAAACAGTTACTGAGTTAAAATAACAAGTGAAATTTACTTGAGTATGATTGAAGTGATAGTTCAATGTTACTAGTGAATGTAATTCCTTAGCTCTTGGCCAATTTAAATCAAACTATTAGAATTACTCCAAATTGTTGAATACCACGATTTTAATCAAAACTATTAGAAACATGACTGTTGTAACATGACTGTACGATAGTAAGCTAGCTTTTAAGAAAGGTATTGCCAGGGCAATCCCACGCTACTGTACAGGCTGGGTAATGCCATTAGAGTGTAAAATTGTGCCGAAAAAAAGAAAAAAAACCAACCAGAGTCAGCAGGCTATAATAGTATAGCCGCTAGATTGAAAGTTTTCTTCTTAATTAAACTTTAAGTTAGGCTAAGAATGTACAATTAATTTAAAATAAAATGTTTTTCAATTCAATTCAACAAGAACCGCAACTCATCACCAAATTACCTCTATTTTCAGCACTCAAAATTTCTGTTCATGAAAGCTGACGACTGGATTATCCGATCAATATGAAACTTACAAAACAATTTGGTATTAAATAGGAGCAAGTCTGATAGAAGTGGTTTTGAAATGCGAGCAGCCCTGTGACAGTGGCGCTATCTTAAAAATCTACCGCGAAAAAACAGCTTTTTTACTTTGAGTCACATTTGGTAGAAATTTCTGCGAAAAATTTGGATGCATCTGCTAGCTGTGGATATTTTTGTCTCCTAAATCCTGTAAATTGACTCAACAAAATAAAAGTTTTTGCCCTAAGCCTTCTGATCCTTCATTAGATCAAAGCACAATTCATGTAGTAAATGAACCTTACTGTAAGCCAAATTTCGTAAGAATTTCGTCGAATAATCGTGAGAGGGCTGCCTATGGTAATTTTTGTACTTTTTTGATAAGAAGTGAACCGTGTTCACAAATTAATAACCGTTATGAATAAATCGATTTTACCATTATTTCATTTGCGTAATATGCTATTGAATATGGTCTAATCAGTTGGAGATAAGATGTTTCAAACTGCTAATAGTAATTCATTAAAGAATCATAAAAGTTTGTCAAAGGTTTGTTGTTGCTAATACCTTGAGATCTAGAATACAAAAAGCCTTAAATGAAACAGCCAATATTGCAAAGAAAAGGGTTCATTCATTAATGTTCAAGGATCCAGTATAGTACCATTCACCACAAAAAGAACATTTGAAAAGAAATCTTAATATTAAGGACACAGTCTTATGTCCGCAGGAAATTGTAAAATATCTAGGAAGTGCCTGATAAGACAACATGACTACAGGTACAAATCAGGAGACATTATAGGTCGCCTCAAAATTCTGAAGGTCATCAGTCCCATTATGGAAATGTTGAACTTCGGTGATCAAATAAACACCAAAGCAGTCTTTGGAAAGAACATCAAAGAACTTATAGAAGGATGGCCCACCAACCTAGTACAAAGGAGCGTAAATATGATAAACGGATGGTTCAAATATCGATTGTGGAGTAGGAACAGGGATCGTAGTTCCCAAGTACAAAATGCATTTCCCTCTATCAAAGAAGGCCACTATCTATCAAACAGAACTATCTGCCATACTTGGAGCATCACAAGACAAGGAATACTATAAGGGTATGATTTTAGATCTTATCGGATATTCAAGCGGCTCCAACGCAGTATTTGAGTAGGCAAAACGAAGACACCAAACTTGACAGCAATATTCAAGATAATACGTACAAAGGAGAGAAAAAGGTGTACACAGGTGGAAATATTAACGAAAGCTTTAGAGGATCTAATAATAAAACCGGATAATTTAGAGGCCCTGGTAGTAATACAAGAAATATGCTTATCAAATTTGAGCTTGCGATCAAACATTACGCCAAGATATCTAAAATTATCAACGACATTAAGAGGATAGCCACAAACAGAGTAGGAGAACATCAAAGGTGAAATTTTCAAAGAGAAAGACATTTTGTGACATTTCCCAATGTTCAAAGTGAGAGCATTGGAAGCGCACCAAGTCTGTAGGCTGTTGAGATCGTTTTTTAAAACCATACAGTCATCTTTTGACTCAACGACTCGAAACATCTTGAAATCGTCGGCATACAAAAGACAAGAAGAATGGTTTAAAGGAGGGAGATTGTTTATGAACAAAAGAAAGATAAGAGGACCAAGGATGAACCCTTGCGGAACACTTGATGCAGGGTAAATAGGAATTGAAGAGGAGGAATTAACAGTTACTATACAGGTACGGTCAAGGATGTAAGAGTTAAACCTGGAAAGAAGAGGACCAGCAATGCCATCGTACCATAGCTTTTGAAGAAGGAGGCTATGGTTGACGGAGTCAAAGGCTTTGGAAAAGTCGGTATAAAGTACATCAACCTGCTTTTGATGGGCAAGAGCGGATGCGACCGTGTGTGTGAAGGAAAGAAGGTTGGTTAAAGTAGATTTACCTTTGACAAAACCATGCTGCTCATGAGCGAGAGTAGGCTGGATAAAGGAGTAGACTCGCTTGTAAACCATTTTTTCAAGGATCTTGCTAAAGCAAGGAAGAAGGAAAATGGGACGGTAGTTTGAGATGCATGTACAATCATCGGCTTTATGTAAAGGAAAGATGTTGGCAATTTTCCAACGAGAAGGAAAAGAGCCAAAAGATATACTTAAGTCGAACAGGTTAGAAAGAGGGACGCACAGAGATGATGAAAGAGATTTAGCCAGGATATTTGGAATACCGTCGGAGCCACTAATGGTATTGGCATCGATATCGTTCAACAGAAGTTCAATTTCAAGAGGGTTCGTTCGAAATGAGTGCAATTCAGGAGAGAATGTGGAGAGAAGATTTAAGGAATTAGAAGAGGATTGTTGTGAGAAAAAAGAGGAAAAGTAAGAAGCAAAAAGCTCACACATTTCTTGTGGAGCGGAGGCAGCTGTATCACCCAAGTGCATACCATTGGGGATACTAGGACAATTTTTCAAGGAACGGATGAATGACCAAAAGGATTTGAGGTGATTGGTTCTAATTGATGCTTTAACGCCAGCAATCACACTCTGTCCAGCAATCGCGAGACGAAGATTAGAGCTCTTTGTTTCTACTTTTCCCTCACTCAAGGACATAACAAATGCCCCGTCTAAGAATATATGCAGATTCATAAGAAGCCTGGATATAACGCAGAGGCACAATATGCCCAGAAGGTCGCAGTGCTTGGGGTCTGCAGGACCCACTCCAGGCAATCAATGAATCAAATCAAGGAAGCCAATCTTTTCCCAAGACAACACACGCGCTTTCTGCATAAAGTAAAATGTTCAACCTTTGCATTTATACATTCGCAACAATTTCAGGAAATGAGAAATATTCAACATATCAGCAAATATGTCGATTGACGAATGAGTTACGGTATATACCCCTATTTTTTGGTAACAAGGCTATGCAACACTTTATCTACAAGACTTAATTCAAAAGAATCTCTGACAAATTACCTTTTGCGGAGCAATATAGGCTACTGTATCAGTAACAATAAAACAATTTTCTATTTGTGAAATAAGATATGTAAATTCCACATTCCATTGTTTTCACAATAAAATATATTCCTAGTCATCATTCTAGATATTATTACATTGTTTTCATACAATCCATTCAACAACACTAAACAAGGTTTTTGTGGAATGGCCATTAAGTACTCCTTTCAATACTTATATTGATTTAATATTTAAATAACATATATATATATATATATATATATATATATATATATATATATATATATATATATATATATATATATATATATATATATATATATATATATATATTTTATCTTTAAGATGTATCTATGAGTAAAAATATCGTTCAGCAACTAAATATAGATTCTAAGTGTCCTTAACATCAAACTATTATGCAAACGATAAATCTCGTGGAAGAAGATAGCGTTACTTTTATTGACTTTTGATTGCCATCAATTTCAACGTTCAGTTCAAATACGAGCATATTAGAAAAGTTATCGAAACATTTATTTCTTGTCAGATTGACGAATGAGCTCCCGAAATCCAATGAATGTAAAAATATTACAGCCAAAATTCATCCACGAGGAACATTCATTTCAGTCAATGTAAGATCTAGAGAAATGTCCCGATCGTTTCAGATTTTCCTGGAGCCTTACTTTCACAAACCATGTTCTCATCGGTCACATGCTCATATGTCATATCCCAACCAAAAACTTTCCGAAACTTTCACATTCGAAAACTTCGAAGCATGTACAGTTTGACGTTTGTAGATGTTTCAAATTATACAAACCAAGCACAAAGAAAAGGAAAACTGTTTTAAACTATTGAAAATGATGATAAGTACAACTAAATCCGATGCAGACAAAAATAGTTGGTTTACATATGTCAATAAAGTTAATCTCCACTTTTTTGAAGGGCTTGGTTGTTTTAAAAGTCCTATTCTACATAACAGAATGGAATGGAGTTTTGAATGCTACTACAAAAGACCGCAAGGACTACAGTCCCGATGCTCCGAGTGAGTTACATTTTTTATTCACTTCATGTTGGCATCCAAACGACTGTATGCAATGCTAGAGAGAGGACAATGCTAGAGAGAGTAAAACTTTGACTGCCACTGGCTGCTTTGACATATTCGACAGGATAAAAACGAATTTTTAAAACTTTTGTTTGGCTTATGTGTTTTCTTGTCTGTTCTTGTAGCTAGGTTGAGAAATGTTTTCATCATATAGTCCGTTAATTTGCTGTAGAGTCACTATTGTATGAGCATTTATTTTAAGTGCCGAATCATAATTACCGATCACTCGCACTTGCAAAACAAGTGTTCTGTGGTAAGCATTAGTATCCTGGCATTTGTTAAAAAGTTTTTGATAGTGAATTGGTTGCACAAATGAAAATTAAAACCTACTTGATCAAATTGATTTAACGATATTTTAAATACACTTCTCTGCAGATTAATCACTGATTGTGTAAGTGAGTTTTTGTTGGTGAAAGCAAACATAATGTACATATATCATTCATTGTCTCAACCATTGATTTATTATACTAACACAAAATTATTTTTCAGTTTTCATCCAACCCGCAACAACTGTTGCTTCCGAAAACGAGCAATCATAATTTTTCCCTCGAAATTATCCTGAGCCCTCATTATGAAGATTTATACTCAAACCCAAGTGAACGAGCGATATTCCCAAATGGCGTTTCTCAGGACTCCATCACTGCTGCAAAAGGAAAGGCTCGTCTGTTATCCAACCGAAATTTCCCGTCGGAGTCGAGTGCATGTGTGTGCTCGTACATCAAATCAATATTCAGTCTTTTGTAGAACATCTATGGTGTACGGGCTCATGCATAAATTCATGTGATTGTTTTCAATTGTACTATAATTTGCATATCAAATGCCAACAACACGTCGGCGGCAACCTCAGACGATATCTTTTATGATTGAGAGACTAGAGCTACGTCGAGACAAGAAGGACGCCAAAGAGTTTCCGAATAGATAGTGGATTATAGTATCCAGGAATTATGTACTACAAGTCTAGTAGATTTGTAGCACAGAGAATCCAAAAATGATATTTCCGAATCGAGCGCACATGGAAAAGGACAAAAGACCTTTTCATCCACCCAGTTATCACCTTGTTATTTAGATAGGGGTCTTGGCTCTTTGAACTATCAATTTATTGGACAGATAAATGAAGCAAACTTTTTATAAAGGAAAGTCTTTGGTAAATAAATTTCTGGATACTATTTGTGTTTTCATATGAACTGGGACTCAAAAAATGTTAATTTTTTATGCAACGATGCGATGATGTGAAAATAAAAACGTGAAATTCATGTTCAACTAATGTTTACTTCTTTAAGAATAGCGAATAGAATGCATCGATCAATAGACATGTTTTAGCACAAAACTGATGCAAGGGACATTTTCTGTAAGTACATCGCGTAAACTAACTTCTGATAGACTAATAGGCACAGAAGATGAGGACAGATTAATGTTGAAATATCGATATTCGTCAAAAACCTAAAATATATCTCCCTTTTAAAGGAAAAAAATTTTTGAAGCTGTAGCATAAAATCGATCAGAGCACCTTTGCAGTAATTTATAATCGGTAATTGCCTAGCAAGTTCGTCATATATAATAGTCTTTCGACGAATTGTGGCACTTTAAGTTTTAACTACGAAATCAAATGAAAAACAGCGAATTATTTGTTGAACTGCGAAAATGTTATGAGTGGAAATCGTTTCGGAGCTATAATGTTTTAGTAACGAAAGAAAACTAATTTGATTTGAAAAAGTCGGGACTCACAAGTCCGTAAACTGTGTTTAAGGAAAAACACAGCAATTGGTGTCAGAAGTGGAATTATTTTGCATTTGGAATCAAATAAATGAATTCCAACGGGCTTTTGAGCCGTACATTTGCGGAAAAAAACGAATATTCGTGAGAAATGAGCGAACTAACTAAAAGGGAGAAATCGCAGACACTGTTATTATTCTGAGTATAAGCATCCGTCATGTGAAAAAGCGTAAACAAAAAAATAGTGTCAAAGTAAGAAAACGAATTAACGTTAGCGGAATACCGAAAACACGATTATTTGAATGCCTAAATTGAATTTCAAAAACGGTAGGCATTAACTTTGCTAAGCGTTAACTATCATGGTTTTTTTTACTAGATTTTAGCTCTGATGAATAGCTCAATTGATCTTTCAAAATAGTTGCACATTAGTTTTGGAAGAATTGCGTGAGTAATGACTGAAAAATCCTCATTTTCGGTCGGCGGATTGTTCATTTGAAAATTTTTTTCCGAGGACAAAAATAGTCTTGAAGTGTGACATCGCCACTTAAAAGTAGTTGGTGGAAAAACGAATCTTGGAGGAAATGAAACACCTCCGCTGTTGTGGCAGACACCGGACTATAGCGAAGACAGCAGACTGCCAAGCAGATAGCGGATTAGAGTTGAGTCATACTAAGATTTTCACATACATACACTTACTTCCTAACTGTGTGCTCTTTGTATTGCTTGCGCTTAATCATCATTTATCAGTCCTATCACATACATTTTTTTAATCAATATGTCATGGAACAAAGACCATATTTGTGCACATAAAAATTTATATACATTTCATATAAAAAATATAAAAGCATATACTATTTATACCATTATTACACTTATATATGCAATTTTAAAATATTAAGATTAAATTTTCAAAGATAGAATACAAGTTTGACTTTAGGCAGTCCTCCCGAACCTTCAGAAAAGTTTAAAGCTTATATGTATTACCAGCGATATAATTTATAATTACTTGCTTAAATATGCAATATTGTATTTATTCGACCAGGCCTATAATAAGTCAAAGCCCTGTGGTGTCCTTAACTATCACTACCATACATCCTGTGTTGTATAAGAGAGTAGTAGTTTGAATAAAAATATTTATTTAAACATCAGATTCTTGTGTGATTGAACATTTTCCTGCCGATAGGATAAAGTCGTTCTTATTTTATTTCCTTGATAAGCTTGTTTAGTCAGTCAGATGCCATGTAAACTAAATAATTTGGAAATTTAATCACCTTCCAAAGCCCCAGTATAACGCGATTGCAGCTCCATACAACTGCCATTTGAATCCGTTCAAAGTACCGTAAATATAATCAAGACATTTTCTGAATAATTGCCTGCTCATCAACTATAAATAACAGTTGCTGTTGAACCACTGAGGGCATACCAGGACTATCAAAAATAATAAACCCTTTCGGTTTACATTGAACCACACCATTCAACCAGGCCTGAGCCGTAAAACCTAGACTGAACTAGAAAATTCTCTAAATTAGCTTGGCCGTGTTGGATAGCTATGTTTTAAGTGGCTCCTTCTACTGCAGCAGTTTATTACAAAGACCGCGGTCGCTCGGCAGCCTGCTATGCACCTGTATATTTCAATTAACAATTCACGACCGAAGCTTTGAGTTGCTCTACTGTGGAGCGAATATTTCGGATTAAGGCATAGTGCATTCACGCAGACAAACATTTGAATAGAGTTAAAAGCCACTAACCAACAAAGAAGATTTGATGTTGGAAGCTTCTTTGTGTTCTGTATATAATGTGCTTCCTCTGGACGAAAGTTGCATAAATTTATGTATGCTCCTGCATTCACTTAGATGAGAGAACAACGTACAAATCCACGTACCGATACGAAGTTTATATGTATGAGCGTGTTTCAATGTGGCTGCAAGTATGCGGAATACGAGCACTAGTTTAGGACTATGAACATTTTACGGTTCTTATTCCGAGCTTAGCACGTGATTTAGCTATAAATTCCAAACTCGAAGGCATTGCGGAACGTAAGTAGTAGCATTTTAAATCAAACATTATAATTTGGCCGAAAAGCCTTGGAAAGTCTGGGCTGGTCCCTTAGAGCGCGAAGTTGGCCATGCAAATACGAGCTATGTGTGAGTCCATGAATTCAAAACATTTTCCACTATGAGTCCAGCAGGGTAACAATGAGAGTAGTATAATGAATATAACAGAAAAAGACAAATATAACAATCGCATTAGTTTAGTAGTAGCTCCAATTAATTAATTCGCAATAATACCCAGAATGATACCTCCCAAGGCTCCCAAATTCATGTTAGGGACACTAGGCGATGCATGATATTGATAAGAGCTGGTCAATTATCCTATGTATTACCAGTAAGTAGCCATTTAGTGGTAGATACACATGTGGAAGGCATTGTGTGATTAACAGTTTATGGCTAATTTATTTAATTGCAAAAAAAATTATTAGGAATATGATGACTACAAAATAGTTACAAATTAAATATTACAAATACTTATTCGTTTAACATAATTATTTGGTCGCTTATCAACGGTGAAATGCAAATCGAACATTTAATACACTGTTAATTGTTCTTATGAAACACAGTTGATAAGGCATTATGGTGTTCACGTTCACTGTGGCAAACACAATAATTCAGTATGGATAATAGCGCATAAAGCTTTGAAATGTTGACCTCGAGTAATGAAATGAAAAATAATTTCTATGCGCGTTGAAAATAACTCGAATGGCTGCAGACAATTTTCCAGACATGACAAGTCAACACGAAATCTCCTATTGGATTTTGGGCGACTAATTTGAGCATTTGCAGCTCTTATCACACAAATAATGCACTAAATATGGACATTTACGCCTCCAATTGTTTGCTATTCATCATAATACAACAAACATTTTGCATAGTTTTGCAAGAAGTAATCGATTAACGACGAAACAAACAATCTGGGTGACTGGAGCATTGGTCTAATTTACGATGCTGTCTTTAATGAGTATCCCAAAGTAAGTTAGAATACAGCTGCTGTCAAAAAAGGTAGAGCAAGTTAGAGCAACTGACAGCACGATATCTTCGGGAAGACTTTTCAGGCAACAATTCTCCACGTTGATTGCTACTCAGAAGTTCAGTCTGTCAGTTCAATATTAAGTAACTGAATTTCAATCACATTTTTTTGTTTACAGTCGGTTCTGTGACAATTGACAAACAGCTGTTTGCTTGCCCCATGGTGCTCTACCAGAAAGGCGCTCCGAATTGCTCTAGTTCAACATAGACCAGGCTCATAAAATACATATCAGAACAGTTCTGAATAACCGAATTAGTCATGAAACACTTTCTGCTGAGGTAGTTTGCAAACTAGCTCAACCTAGAGCTGCTCATAAAACACAGCTAATATTGTCAGTGAATTGAGCCTTAAAGCCTAGATAGAGAGGCACTTAAATTGCAAATTTACTAATGATCATTTATACTTAAATCAATAATCTAAAAGTTGCTTACACACATCCCTTGCGTTAATGATGAATACTGTCACTGACTGTCTGTCACTCAAAGCAACTGTTTTTTGAAAAATGGAGAAATTGAAATTGTTTTATGTGCTAATTAGTGAAGTTGGAGAATAAACCGCGCAAGAACTACATTAAAATACTGTGAATATTTTGAATTTGAATTTGACATCTCAAAATTGTTCTTCTTATTTTTCATTTCAAAAAGTAACTTTTTGCAAACGGGGTAATGTATCATATTGGACAACTCTACATCATTTAAGAATAAATTACCAAAATTTGATAATCCTTAGCGATTTGCTCAATGATTGATAATTTGGTCATTTAGTGGTAATAAGTCCAAATTACCATATGATACACAGCACTTTAATGATTACACTGTGAAACACAGTTTTTGGTACAATAATGATTTATGGTGTTCCTATTGTAACATTTTACGCTGAACTCAAAAATGCAATCCAAATTTTTGTTTAAACAAAGATAAATAATTCTGTCTGCGTTTATTTCCATTCTTTCATAGAAACTTTCGTCAGAATTGCTTTTAGTTCTGGGAATTTATCTGAGAAATGCTGCGAATACCATCACATCCCACTTCATGTAAAGATACAGAAAAATTTTCACAAAACCGGTTTAACATGCTTCTTTCTCAGCTGTGCATGATTGTAGTTGTACCATTATGTAGATACACAATAGCCGACACAGCTAAAACCAAATCCAAAGAAAATATTTATCAAAGAGTTGGAATCTATGTACGAAGTATATTCTTCATCTATGGTTTAATTTACGGCTGAAGCGAGGCACGCATCAGTATCGTTTATGTTTTTGCTGTGTATCCACATCCTTTGCTTTCATTCAGTTTGATTATTCGTAGTGTGAAGTGTATTGTGCTTCTTTTAAATACGCCAAGAAAGTGTGTGAATGACCCGTATAACCTCCGTTACGTGTGTGGGGATTTGCCTTTTAAAGAACAACGACGAAGTTTCACTCCATTTGTTAAAAAATGCTATGAACTATATTTTGGCTGGAAACCTGGGGATCAAGATAACAACTGGGCTCCTCATATCTGTTGTGTAACCTGTGTTACACGTAGGGTTGCCAACTCTCCCGGAATTCCGGGATTCTCCCGCAAAAATACAGTTCACTTAAAAAATCTCCCGGCTCCCGGAATGCAGTTAATTTCTCCCGGAAATTTGACAAAAATTGCCTTCACGGAATTTCTATATTTTTATTTATATTTTATGCTCGCTTTTATATGCATGTAAATAATACAATATTAATGATTAAAAATCGTAAATTGCACTAGATTTGTACAATTGATTAAATAAAAGATCTGAGTGCTTCTCTATATGAGCTCATAAATAAGGATAAATTGTACGACGATTACTGTTTGCTGCGAGAAGTGCATGACCTTGTCGCAAGTAAAACAAAAAGGGAAGACTTGCGTTGGGTTAATTTTTTTGAAAAATGTAAAGAAGAATCGGGCAAAGAAATAAAAAAACTTGTTGCATTCGCTCTATCGATCTCTATCGCAAATGTTGCCGCTGATCGTGTTTCCAGCGTAGTAAACGAACTGTGATCAGTAGATATATAATACCAGTTCTGGTACACTTAATAGCCCGTCCAGAGTACAGATACTTAAGTATCCGGATACATAAGTATTGTCCACACTGCAGCGACATCTGCAGATACATTTTACCCTTGCCATGAAAATCAATGAAAAGTATGCGCTAATTGTACATATGTCGCTGCAGTGTGGACAATACTTATGTATCCGGATACTTAAGTATCTGTAGTCTGGACGCGCTATAAGAGTAGCAAAAGGGGTGCAAATAAGAGGAGTAATCAGGAATGGTGCCTTCGATTATCGGCCCGCGCATGATATAAGCGATGATCTTTGAACTAATAAACAGCTCAACTGGGCTTTTCTCTTTAGCTTAACAGGGTTGTTTATCAGTTCAACTTCCCTATTTATCAGCCCAACTGTGCTGCCAGCTCAACAAGGTTCTTTATTAGCTCAACAGGGTTGCTTATCAGTTAGCTAGGCTGTTTATCAGCTCAACTGGGCTGTTTATCGGTTCGAGATCATCGCTTACGTCATGCGTGGAATGCGCACCATGTCCTTATTGCTCCTCTTTGCTCCTCTTATTTACTCTTCTATTGCTCCTCTTAAGTGCGCCAGAACTGGTGTTACATATCTACTGTGGTGACAAAATCATAATCGGCTTAATGAAACACATGCAAAATCAGAAATTCAGGAATGCACAAATTTTAATTACACATGTAAAGAATTCTATAGCTTTATCCTTGCAAACAAAATACATTACAAGCAACTCGTTGTGTAAAAAAATATCGTTTACATACATTTTTTCACTTATTTTTTTATTTTCCTCCCGGATTTCCGATCCTCTGAGTTGGCAACCCTAGTTACACGCCTGACAGGCTGGGCTAGGGGTCATCGGCACATGAATTTTACCATACCTATGGTGTGGCGTGAACCACAAAACCATTCGTCAGACTGTTATTTCTGTGTTATCAAGATAAAAGGGACTTGAAGCAAATCAAAACACACAGTTGGGTACCAGAATTTAGCATCTGCTAAGAGGCCAGTGCCTCATAGTGAGGATTTACCTATACCACAGCCTCCTGCACATGTATCTTCGGATGATGAATGGAAATGTGACTTAGCAATAATGTATAATATGAAGAGTAAGATGACCCTATTTTCGAACCAGGACCTTCACATCCACCTCATCTAATACTTCAAGGTGAATTAAACGACCTCGTTCAGGACTTGAACCTATCAAAAAAACAGGCTGAGCTTCTGAGCTCTAGGCTGAAAGGGTGAAATCTTCTCCATGCTGACACTAAAGTATGTTTCTTTCGTAATCGTCAGGAGGAGTTTCAAGATTTCTATTCTGAAGAAAATGGTTAAGTATGCTGTAAAAATATCTGTTCTGTCATGAATGCACTTCTTCATGAACATAACTCAACAGACTGGAAGCTATTCGTTGATTCTTCCAAAACTAGTTTGAAATCTGCCCTTTTACACAATGGCAATAATTTTCCTTCTGTACTAATAGCTTATACAATTAGCATGAAAGAAGCATATGACAACCTAAAATTCCCGTTAGAAAAAGTTGAATACAGGTACCGTTGGACTATGTGTTGTGATTTACAAGTTGTTGCGTTATTAACGGGCTTTTAACTAGGCTACACTCAGTTAAGCTGTTTTTTGTGTGAGTGGGACAGCAGAGATCATGAAAATTATTATGTCAGAAAGGTATGGCCAAAGCGTGCAGCACTTACGCCTGGACGGAAAAATGTAGTGAATCCTGCACTAGTGTAGTGAATCCTGCACTATTTCAAAAATTATGTGTTGGTGATGGACAAGAATAGTGCAGCATTACATTATTTAAAAGAAAAATTCCCTCGTGTTAGTGACGCAAAAATCAAGGAAGGTGTTTTTGTTGGGTCCCAAATAAGAACATTGATCAGAGATGAACAATTCGAAAAGCTGCCAAGTTGAAAAATCAGGCTGGATTTAAAATCTTTGTGGAAAACTTTTCCACAAAGATCCCCGAATTAGCGTGAAATTGTAGGTGACCTATTACTATCATACAAAGCTATGGGATGTAATCATGGCCTTCATATAAAAGGCCTATCGCAAAAGCAATTAAGCTACAAGATGGCGGACCTAAGCTACTTTTCCCAACCAGTCCACACAGTGATGTTTTTTTTATGGCTATAAAGAAATTCACGAGATCCACCTACAGGAGATATGAGGAAACTCATATGTCATGTTAATTACTGTTGTTTTGGGATCTTTCACAAGCAATTTAGATACAAAAAGTCTTTAACATCAGACCTCAATCCACCGGGACACTTATCCGAAGTATCGTTTGTGTAGAAGAATTTGCAGATTATCAATATTTGATGATTTTTAAAGTGGAATAAATCCTGCCAACCACAAACGGCAATTGTTTACAATTCACATTGCCGAGAGTAGGTGGCAGGTATTCCAAATTGCAAAGTTCTCGCGTATACAGCACAATAAACACATCACTTTCACGACACTTATCCGAAATATCTTTTACGCGACAAAAACTTCGAAACGAGTCTCCGGATAATAGGAAAATAGACTCTATTCCCTGATTCAACCGAGTAGAACCATTCACATTACTAATTGTCAGAGAAATGTCAAACAATTGTCATTGTGCAATTCCCAATAAAGCTTAATAACGTGAGGACTACACCATTTTAAAAAGTAGCTTAATACCTGTCAGATTGCAAGTCGCGATAGGCCTTTTATATGAAGGCCATGATGTAATATGTCCCTAAAAATTCATTTCTCCCTCCCGGACAATCTAGGCGCCGTCAGTGACGAGCACAGTGAACGCTTCTACTAGCAAATTTCGGCCATGGAAAACATGTACCAGTGGAAGAAATATGCGAGAATGTTCACAGATTGAACGTTAAAAAAGGATGTTCCTGATGCCAAACACAGAAGAAAGACAGCAACTGCCACACTCTAGGTAAGCTTAATATCACCATTTGTGTATTGAAATTCATACTTTACTTTCATAGTTTTCTTAAATGCCACAAAAAAACTGGAGGGTGGCGGAGAAAATATATTTGCATATTTGAATTCAGCGTGAAAAGATCTATCAGGATCTTGTACCAAAAAAACTTTAATCTTATTTTTCAGAGTTATCTGCGGCAAATGATCATTTAGGCTGCGCTGTTTGTCTAGGCTCTTACGAAGTAATTTAATTTAGACTTAATATATTCAAGCATAAATGATGTTAATTTTTAAACAGTTAAAATAGAATAAAATAAAAAAAATGTTTCTAAATTATGAACTCCTTTGAAGCTATCACAGTTTTAGGATATAATCTCCCTTATGGTGCGGTAAATTGCGCAAACGATTAGTCTATCCGTGAATAATTTAATTATTAGACAGGAAATTATCGATTTTCTCCTTTGACGAAAATTCCGACAAATTTAACAGATTTCATAGTGATGTTTCTTTTAGTACTACCAGACTAACTGTGACCCAGGTAAAAATATTTTTATTTTTTTGAATTTACATTTTTCTATGTTGCCTTACTGTGCATCAAAGTGTTCTAATGGGATGCCTGCCGTTAAGAAATGTGCACTAAAAACTGTTGGAAGATAAAAATTATTCTTATATTAGAAAAAAAACCAATATTTTTATCTCTCCTATTTTTTTATCTACAGCTAGTTTTGAAAAGTTTAGATGATAGTAGAAATAGCACAGTAGCACTGAAACCTTTTTCGGAGGTTCCCTATTCCAGCATATGATGTTTCTATCCAGAATCGGTTAACATTTTCTCGGTTTGTTTTATTATCTGGTATTTGTTTTTTATCAAAGCCCAAGCATTAACTCATTTGCGAGGTAGGACCAATTCCGACCAACTGGCACAACTAAGGTATACCTGTTCATCAAAAGCTCTACCTTTGTTCGTTGGGAAAACCTGAAATTTTAAAATAAGACAAATATGGGCCTTGGGAAGAGCACACAAGAATACTCCAAGTTCTTTTTTTTTATTTGTCCATTCGCTAGGAAAGTTCTTGAGAAACTGAGATGAATTAGCTCTTTCTGCTGGTGACAGGAACAGGGAGCTCTTTAATATTTTAGTTTGATGCAAACTGAATGTTTTTGGTTGATTTGGCGATGAAACTGTTGAAAGAATAGGAACTCAGCAGTTCAGGCGAAAAGGAACTTAAGGATCGTTCGCTGAATAATCGCCCTCCGTTCTTCGGGAAGATTAAGTTAACGTACTAACGTTTAAGATGAATATAGTGAAAATTGCAGCTTGTTTATTTCTTAAGAGGGTCAGATACACCCAAAAATCGAATTTGGTTTTTTTCCATCCCAAATTCCTCCTATGCACAAAATTGAACTGTGCCTAAAAAAATACTTTTTAAGTTTCTGCAAACCTGCGAATTTCGAAGTAATTAGCGTTCAAAATTTCATTTAAAATATAAAGTATAAATTGAAGGTGGAGGTAAGCTATAATAGAAACTCACGAAAAGGACATATTTCCCTTGAAATATCGATACCTGTCAGAAAATTGAAATATAGTTAGCTTCTAAAAAATATTAAAAAATTTAATAAAATTTATTTTTTCGAAAGCTAGAAAAATCTAATCAAATGATGATGGCACTTGGCAGAAACGAGAGTTTTCCTCAAAAAACAACGATGGACCGTGAAGCTAGGTCCGCAGTATGCCAGAGCCACTTCTCCTACGAGGAACCAAGAGATGATTATGAAGCATTGAAAGCCTGAAATGATAAATAGTGGTCCATCAATCCCGATGGTTCAGCTGGTATGATGAAAGTCAAAGAAATAAGAGGATTTTCAGGTGGTGCACAGAGAGGAGAAAGGTGCCTTACAAGACGCAAATCAGTGATGGGAACAGCAAAGCATTCAAGAATGAAGTGAATGGCAAACAGATGTATTTCTATGAAGGCAACATCAAAGATATTAAATTAATTTTTCAACTGTTCAAGTATGGCTACGCTGACTTTTGTATTCATTTAGGTTGAATGCACTGGTCATGTGAGAATGGCTGTGAAGAAGGAACCAAGTGGTAAAAGTATGGCAGATGGGAAAACTATTGGAGGCAAAAGAATATTGACAAGATACAGTTTTCAACAAATTAGCCATCTTTTATGGCAATGCCATTCAGAGCAGCAAGTTTGTAGCGGAGATTAAAAATAAATTTGGGGCTATCTATTATCATTACAGGTTTGTTAACATTTTTAGTGAAACATTCTTCAATTATTTTTTTTTATTGAATATCCTAGATCCAATTTTCCCCTGCAGGTCATCCGATAGTAACCCATAAAACCATCTGGGTCCCAGAGATACGTTAGATTGGACTTACAAATACAATAAGGCTGTAAGCGATAAACCAGTGCAGGCGTCCAAGCACAAATCGTCAATACCTGTAGCCGCCATAGTTGTGATTACGAAAACTTTCACTGAACTCAGTGATGAATCTTTGCTGTCAGGCTGTGTGGGTGAATTCACCAAAAATTCGAACGAGTCAATTAACTCACTTATTTCGAAGAACCTACCCAAAACCATTTTTTTGTGCAGGGCCTATTTTGCAACTGGGACTGATGATGGAGATTTTATAATCCAATGATGGGCAGAGAAGCCAGGTGAGTTTCCTGAAGACACAAGGAGTCGATGCAGGAAAGTTCCTGAAAGGCACGAGCAGAGGGGCTCCCTTTCTTCAACCAAGGAGACCAGTGCTGCCGGGAGATGTCTTGGACAGGAAGCAGAAGAAATACAACTTGAAAAAGAAGGACTTTGGTAAAAGCAAAGTGAAAAAAAGTAGAAAGTAAATGGCTGTGTACTTTTGTAAAACTACTAACATCTTTTCTCAAAACTTTTTTCACAGTTTGCGTGCAAAGTTTTTTCAAAACGGTAAGAGCTACATGCTGAACTTGTCTGCTATTAACTTTCAAATAATCATCGGGATTTCGTGAAGCTCTTTTCACTTTTGATGATTTTAACTATTTCGCAGAGAAAAATTATGTTTTTGGTATGATTGTAAATTTTGATGTGCTTCAAAGTAGGAGATGAATTTTATGAAACGCCTATGACAATGTTTTCATACCAATTGCACTAACGTCTGACCAAAAATTCATTTCTTTATCTTTGAACGTTCTCGACTGCCTGTTCCCCTTTCCCACGAACATCCCGTGCTCAGACAGCTCTAAGGAGCTATGACAAACATATACAGGTTAAATTAACACAAAGAGCAAACAAAAGCATAAGTTAGTTCCAGGAAGACCTACTTTAAAGCATATAATTATCGAATCAATCTTAATTCCATAGTATTTTTGGTATTAGACCCCCCCAGTCGTACATTGGAGCTGTTATATAGTTCTTCGTTATATAACGCTTTGTCTGCAGCATAAGTCTATTTACGCTATATATTATAATTTTTTTTGTATATCCCTTTGCGGTTTTTTGTTGACCTCTTTGTTATAGTTTCACAAGCAAGACTTAGCTTTTGATATAAATAAGGCGTATTTTATAGGCTGTGCTCGTACGATTCGTTCAAAATCTATTATATTTAGCGCTTTATCGTCGTGATTACTGAAACTTGTTTCTTTCTTTTCTTTCTTGTGCTTACATTTCCGCAAAATTACTTACGACTCTTGAAAAAATTTAACTAGCTGGGTATACATAAATTGATTTACAAAAAGATAGAAATGGATTTATAAATCTACTGCCGCTAATCTAAAGCAATTATTATTTTATGCTTTATGTGCAAAAATTTGATGAATTTTCATTGGAGATAAGACTACAAAACAATTGAATGGTAAAAGTAAAGTTGTATAATTGTTATGAAGATAAACACTTAAGCTTGAATGATCTAGTAATATATATTTGTTTAACAAACTTTTAAAAAGGCTGGCGATTTTGAAATCTAACAGAGCAGATTTAGAGCCAAGCTATGCTTAACTTAATTCAACTTAAGCCATCCCACAAAAACAATTTGAAAAACAATTTGATTCAGCTCTCGGAGGCTTATTCCGCAAAACGATTGATTTTCCCGTACCAATTATTCTCTGCTTTGATAAGCTTTAGAGACAATATACGTAGTCTATGCTGATTTAGAGACAAGAAAGGAACTGTGATCACAAATTAATAGCCTTTATGCGTAAATGATATCGTTGAATATAAGTCGAGGATGTTAAAATTTATCACCACAACAATCTAGGGTGAAGTCATATGTGCCACGTTCGCTCTAAAATATTGCAAACGATGCATCAAAATTTTAGAATACAATTCACAAGCAATGTTGTTGCTGATGGACCATTTATCTATTGAATTGTCTTCGCTCAGTTTAACACAAAAATACTTACAAAATTTCGTTTTTGTCTAGACGCTAGATTTTCAATAGTGGATCCATAAGAGTCCAACTGACAGCAATGATTCCAAATGATTTCCTTCAAATGACAACGTAATTGACCATTTAACAGACATTTTCATTCGAATGTTTTTCCAGAATAATTCGCTTTCACGTTCACCATATAGAGCTAGCTGATTTCGATTTCAGAGAAATCAATTGATTACTGCATTTCAGCTGAAAATTTTCTCGGCATAAAAGTGTCACGCTAGAATTCTCACTTCGCAGTGAAATGCAAAAATATCTATAGAATAAAAATGCAATCAAAAATCGGCGCTGGAAAATCAGACGGCTTTCATTGACGAATGATTCCAGTATTAAACAGCAGAATGTCATTAATGAACAAATTTAAGATTTTCACGTTATTTTAAACTATGGTCTTGATGTGAATGAAGCAGTTTTTCTCTAGCGAAAAGTTTTATTATATCATCGATGTCAAGTTAACTATTGTGATTAAAAAATTTCAATACATTACGCATTGGTTTCATTTTGAATGCGGAAAACTATACGCTCAATTACAATATACATTTTAATTTTCCTGATTTATTTTTTTTCAGCAGCCGGGCTTTTGATGCAAAGGAGTTTTTTAATCCTGTTACCGGGCTGACATGTCAAGAAATAAATACGATGTTTTCACGTATCAGTTTTTAACGAACAAATTTTTTAACGAACACCTTAATGATTAGTAGACATCGGATTATATGCACGCATAAAATGCTGAAATATGCATGCAAATATGCACAAAAAACATTAAAATATGTACAGAATATGCTCAATAAAAAAGAAACATATTTATGTGGAATACATAAACATTTTATTCAGCATCACATAAAAACTGAATTTTGTCTCTATACATTCAAAATTGCAATTTAAGTATTTGCGAACCCAAAAAATTAAAAAGTTTCACATCAAGAAAAGATTTTTCTTTGCAAATAAATAGCTATGTAGTCTAATTTATGTGACAGTTGACAAGAATGTATTTTTCAAAATTTTCTATTTGAAATTTGTGCCGTTTGTCGCTTAATATCATTTTGTACACAGAAAATGAGCGTTCAAAGTCATCTGATGTCAAAGGACAAAATTTAAAATTTGACGGCATGTTCTTCGAAATGCCTTCAGGCAAGGTTTAACCTGTGCTATTGATAAAAGAATTTATTTCCTTGATGGTTTCAAGGCCCGAATATTTCGAAAAAAATAATTCTAAGTTTGTTTCGAAGGTCTGTAGACAATGATTCTGGAAGCGCATTTGACAAAGCTGTTGCTTCTTCTAATAAATGAATCGATTTGCATAAAAGAAGATTTCTGTTTTCTAGCTTTTCGATAATAACTGGTAATTGGCTGAAGTATATTTTAATTCAAGCTAGATCCTTTTTGATCATAGTGTCTGCAAATGCTTCTTGGTTGAGTTTAATTGCGAGTGCATCGGACGTATTTTCAAGGACCTTACATGCAACTAAGTGTGGAATAGATGGTTCTATCGTCAATTTCCCAACAATCAAATTTGCTATATAACACCCACAAGAATCAGTTGTTTCATCGACTGATCATAATCATCTTAGCACTACAGCCCGAATCAAGCCTTAGCCTCCTTAATTCTTCGCCTCCATTCGTCTCGGTTCACTGACCGCGTCCTCCAGTTTGGTGCTCCCAGAAGTGAGCTGCTGTCAGCAGCTATCGAATCCTGCCAGCGCTTGCGTGGCTTACCGACTGGCATGGCTCCGCTCGCTCGCCCCTTGAGAGATCTTTTGGGGATTCGATTGTCGCTCATTTGTTCGGTGTGGCCAGCCCATTGCATTTTTTGTAGTCGTATGACGGTAGAAACTTCCGGCTCGTCATATATGCTAAACAGCTCGTTGTTGTATCGGATTCAGCATCCATTTTCTTCCCGTATTGGAGCGAGGATCCTTCGCAATACCCTTCAATCGAACGTATTCAAAGCTTTTTCAAACGCCTGGGTCAGCGTTCAGGTTTCGCTTCCGTAGCATAGCACAGGTCTAATAATTGTTTTATAGATGCGGAGCTTCGTATTTCTGTGTACGAATTGAGATTTCAAAGTGGGAAGCACCGAAAAAAATGACTTATTGGCTAACTGAATCCGTCGTTTGATTTCGTCAAGCTCATTCCCATCCTTCGAGAGGTTCGTCCCTAGGTACATGAATTTGTCTACGTTTTCAAGGCTATAGCCCCCTATCGTTATGTTTTGTCTTATTGGCGTCTTTTTCCTTGATTGAGTCATAACTTTTGATTTTTGTTCGTTAATTTGAAGACCAACTTTCTTGTCGGTTTCGTCTTGAGCTACAAATACTTCCTTAGCATCGTTGAACTAACGTGACATAATATTGATGTAATCAGCGTAAGCTTCTAGCTGCGTCGACTTACATAATAGAGTTCCTCTCGTGTCAACGGGGATTTTTCTGATGACATACTCAAGCGCTAAGTTAAAGAGTACCGGAGCTAATCCATCCCCTTGTTTTAGCCCTGTATTGGTGGAAAAGGAGTCGGTCATATTATTCTGAATCAGCACCTGTGACGTGGAGTCAGTCATAGTCATTTTCACCAGTCGTACCAACTTTGCTGAGATTCCGAACTGCAGCATGATGTTATCTAATGTAGTTCAGTTGATGCTGTCGTACGCTTGTTTTAAGTCGACGAATATTTGATGGACATCAATGTTGAATTCGCAGCATTTTTCCAAAATTTGTTTGACCATAAATGTCTGGTCAGTTGTCAATCTTCCACGTCTGAAACCACCTTGATATTCACCAAGCATTTTCTCAGCGTGATGGGAAATCCTTAACTCTAAAATCTTTGTCAAGAGTTTGTACGACGTACAAAGTAGTGATATGCCCCTGTAGTTTTCGCATAACAGTTTATCTCCTTTCTTGTGAATGGGACATATAACACTTTTTCGCCACTCATCCGGCATCGTTTCTTGTTGCCATATGTCTGTCATGGATAGCCCTTAAAACAGAAATCTCGCCTGTCTTCAGGAGCTCCGCGGGGATCCCATCGATGCCCGGTGCTCTCTTGGGTTTCAAGCGGTCCATGGCCTGTCGGACTTCATCTAGTGTAGGAGGGTGAGATGAGGCACTGTCAAGGTAAGTACCAATTAGTGATGGCGATTCGTCAGGTGCGGGGACATTTCCGTTCAGTAATTGCTGAAATCCATAATAAAATATTCGAAATACCTTTTCGTATTTCGTTTAAAACATCCTCATACAACGTGACCAAGTATTTTTTTGCGAATCGTTGATTCCTCAGGAATGATTTGGTTTGTGCAATACTTTTTCATGAACTTTTTAAATATGTCGTTATTGACCTGATTATTACAGCCTATCAATAACTCACATAAATTTTTGCAAATAACTCACATAAATTTTTGAGCATGGTGTCTGCAAATGCTTCTTGGTTGAGTTGAATTGCGAGTGCATCGGACGTATTTTCAAGGACCTTGCATGCAACTAAGTGTGGAATTGATGGTTCTATCGTCAATTTCCCAACAATCAAATTTGCTAAATAACAACCACAAGAACCAGTTGTTTCATAAACTGATCATCATCATCGGGGCACTACAGCCCGAATCGAGCCTTAGCCTCCTTAATTCTTCGCCTCCATTCATCTCGGTTCACTGACCGCGTCCTCCAGTTTGGTGCTCCCAGAAGTGAGCTGCTGTCAGCAGCTATCGAATCCTGCCAGGGGTAAAATATTGCAAAATGTTCATTATATGCATTCTGCATATGCAAATATCCAATTGCATATAATCTGATGTCTAACGATCAGTACGATTCCTGTTACTGGAGTGTCAAATAGCTCAATCAACACCATCGACCCACGCATTTTGCTTCTATTGTTTTGGTATTCTCGACAGCATATTTTCTACGAAAAATTTGAGACACACAGAATAAGTTTTTAAAAATTATTCACCAGCTAAAAACTGCGATGGAAATTTTGTCACATGTGGCTTTTTATAGTACACTGAAACGAACATCCCTGCCGATTCTGAATTGGAACATAAATGAAAATCATTTGTTTTAGCTGCCATTTTTTCATGTATTTTATTTCTTTAAGAAATTACTTAGATATTGCTAAATTTGAATAAAATAAACCGTCTTGAAAAGCTCATCGACTTGTATCAATTTCTTCGGGAGCGCAATCTTGGCATGTGCCTCTGGATAGTGTCAGTTATAAATATTAATTTTTCTGGCTTGTGCGTTACTTACAAATTGTAAATTTTTAGTCCCAGTATAATTCTTTGGAGACGAGGAGGTACTTAGTTTAACGGTTTCGTAAACAACATAACTACTTTATTATGGTCCATTTCAAATTGTACATCTTGATCAAAAGTATATTGATGATATCTAGTACACCCAAAGAGAATCGCCAGGAATTTTTCTTCAATTTGTACGAAATTCTGCTGACTAGGTATCAATTGAATTAGCTGATGCACATGCGATAGGCTAAACAATTGGAAAAAAATGCTCTCATTGAATTTTTTTATGCATCAATCGAAAGTTTGAATGATTTGGCAGGGCTACAATATTTCAAAACAGTACATCGCAAAGTTTTTTTTAATATCTGAAATCTCGATTTGTGACTTTTCTCTTAGATCCATTTATCATTTTTATTTAAAATGTAATCCAGGTCATAAGTTTTTCCCGATAAATAGTTTGAAAAGCTACCCAAATAATTATCATCTTCAAAAACCTTTGGAGTTCTGTGGCCGAAGTAGGAGTTGGCATGGTACAAAAATAACGCGACTTTAGTTTCGAAGAGAATGATGACGCATTATCAACTATTTCGAGTCCGGTTTCCTCAGCTTTAGGCTGCGTTAATGAATCAAAGATTCTAAGGACGAGAAATTGGCTTGATGCAACGATTACATGACGGCAGGATACAGCATTGTATGCATACTGAATAGTGGCAATCCGCACGTTACTCTATGGCTCGGTTTAACCAATCGATATGCACCTCAGGTATACCCATGAATAAGAAAATGTTTTTTCAATAACAAATTTTCACATTTCTATAATCTAACAATGTCCATCAGCTGTCATGTCGCCAAAGAGCCTACGGCGTCAGCCAAGCAGAACAGATGCCGTGGGTAGAGAATTTCATAGTCATACGTAAAACGAACCATAATTTATTTCTAACACTGCTAGCGCAGCGATTCGTTGCCGGTGTCAGAAACTCATTAATCATCATCCATCACCTCCTTCCACACCCGAACTTGCTCGCATCGAGCATAAAAATGAATTTTTTGAGGTAACCTACTGATTATTGTCCGAAACGGATCTGAACTTTTCATAAGGACATGTAACGTTCGGTGAGTGGCAAAAATCTGAAAGCACTTCAAATGCTCTGAAGCACAACGAATAGTTTCGGTACCTGGAAAACGTTTCAAGCGAAATCATTTCTGTGGCGAGGCAGACAGACTTATTGAGTGTTTTCGATTTATTGTTCCATGGCCGAAACGTAAAATTAAATTTTACGGATGCATTCGAAATTTTAATTATGAATCATTGGCAATGGATGCGTTCCGATGCGGTGGTTCTCTGCGAATGCATATTGCTGTAACCCCAGAAACGCCACCATGCGGCAGTTGCTGTTTAAAATTAAATTTAAATTACCATTGTTTGCCCGAAATGCATTTGAAAAGGTATTTGCTGTACATATAGAAAAGCATGCATGAGCTTTTGTACAAACACTCATCTCTTAATCAAAATTTACACTTTATTTTAATTTAATATAATCAAATGTATTTCAAAGCTGATTATTTCACCTCTTTGACAGGAGTGGCAACAGTGACGTATCGAAAATGTATAACATATCGAACTATTATAATTTAATAACATGCAAGTTGTTAAAAGGGAAACTAAGTGCCTTAACGAAGTCGTACTTCACTCAAGTACATGATGCTACTTATAACAGTAAGAGGCAAAAAATGCATAATTTAAAGGCTACGAGCAAAGATTCGTGCCAAATAACACGTATCAAAAGAACCCTGCTGCAGTACAATTAGGCGACGCATTCTACACGAACAGACTGATGATACTTCGTTTACCAATATAAATATTACTTCTGAAACAGTTGTGCATATGTGAATAAAATTTGCATCTCAGTAGGTAAGTTAGTTTTCTCGTGAAGTATTATGAACATAATTATTAGTATGGAGTAGACCTACTTGATTATTTTTAGCTAGCTGTTTGTTTGCACGGGAAATTATTTTATCATAGTGCAAGGTGAAGCGGAGTTTCTCATCCAAGATAACACCAAGGTCAACAACGTTTTCAACTCGGCCTAACAAATTATTGCCAAGGAAGTTTGTGTTATGTAAGACCGTGGATTTTCGGGAAAAACTAATAACCTGAAACTTAGCAATGTTGAGAGGAAGCTTATTTTCATTGCACCAATGATCAAGTGAATTGAGTTTAGATTGGAAGAAGAGTGCATCGGATTTAGATTTTATGATGTGATACACTTTGAGATCGTCGGCGTAAAGTAGATGAGGTATATTTGTTAAGACGTCAGATAGGTCAGAAATAAATATATTAAAAAGGATTGGGCCGAAATAGCTACCTTGTGGTACACCGGAGGTAACATATATATTTTTCGATAAAACTCCTTGAAATTTTACCAATTGCATTCGATTGCGAAGGTAAAAAGTCAGCCAGCTATGCAAAGATCCGGCAAGTCCGAATTTCAAAAGCTTTAAAATTAAGATAGGTTGGTCAGCTCTGTCAAAAACTTTACTGAAGTCTGTATAGACTGCGTCAATTTGGTATCCTTTCTCCATTTTACACAGAGCGTCTGAGACTAGGACTGCCAAATTCGTGGGAGTTGAGCGACCTTTTCTAAAACCATGTTGCTGCTCGTTCAGACGGGAGTCAACAAGTGGAGAAAGTTTATCGTAGACAATCTTTTCAAAAAGTTTCGGAATTGAAGATAAGATGGCAATGCCCCTATGATTTCCGATACAACGTCTATCACCATTTTTGAAGATGGGTGTGACATACGAAATTTTCCAACAGGATGGAAAAACTCCAGACGAAAGTGATCTGTTGAAAAAAATATGCAAAGGAATTACAAGCTGCTCTACACACTTCGCAAGAAAGTTAGAGGAATTAGATCGGGTCCAGGGCCTTTGTTGCAGTCGAGTTCTGAAATAGCTTTATGTATTTCGCCACGTGAAATTTCTAAGTGGCTGACCAAAGCTGTTGGAGCGGAATGAGAGTAAGAAATGTGTGAGTTTGGTGGGTCTGATGCATTAAAAACAGTCTGAAAACTATCTGCAAATAAATCACAAATCTCATTGGGAGAGGAAGAAGTGATATTATTAAAGAACATCGACGATGGATAACCAGTAGTTTTTCGCTTCACATCTACAAAATCATAAAATTTTTTCGGGTCGCGGATTATATTTTCGCCGGTAGTCTTAATGTAGTTGTCATAAGCCTCGTGGGACTTTGTTAAAAACTGCTTAGCAATTTCGTTATACTCTTCCTAAATAGCCGCCCTAAAGTCAATATTGTTTTTAATCCGCTTATAAAGTTTGTTCCTACGATTCCGTAAATGCCTAAGGTCCCTAACAAGCCATGGCTCAGAGAGTTTATTCTTTTTCTTTATCTTTGGTTTGAAAATAATATCCTCAAATTCTAAGGTAATTGCTAATGCTTTGGGTAGTACAATAGTACTACTAGTAATAGTACTATTGTACTACCCAAAGCATTAGCAATTGTCTTTCTATGTCTTTCTGAACATAGAACAATAATAATCTTCAACGAACAGTGTTATTACTTTTGTTAGGTGCGAAAAAAAACCTCATTAGGAATAAACTAAAATAGGTAAGACAAACGAAATGCGTTTAATATAAAATACTCATTATCTGTCTAAATTTGAAGACAAAAGCCGAAAAGTTCAGGCATAGACATAAAGTAGCAATAAAACGTAGACAAGGTGATCGCACAAAACCCTAGAATATATTAGGAATTGTGCTCAGTTGTAGAACCAAACGTTAGAGTTGTGCTAGCAATGTTTTTTTTTCTTCATTTTGTAGAGTTTTTCAACACAGCGAAAAACAAAGACTTTATTTTCTCCGTTGGGAGCAGCACCTGCAAAACAACATCGGCAACAAAACCAAGCTACAATGTGTATTTTCGTTGTGAACCGTTGCGCATTGAGATCAATTGACCATTTGAGTGAAATGGGTAAGAAACTAGCAGTTGAGTCCAAAAGATGGATCAAAAGCAGCGCCATAGTGAAAAACGTTATATTTCCATACTTCAAATTGGATTTAAAGGAAGATATTGATCTCTATTTCTAGTAATTTTATTGACGAGTCTACGGGCATTTGCCTTATAAAGTATTTGGGTGTAGCAGTGAAATATTTAAGTGATATTCAGCAAAAATTTGTTACAATTTATTATGCTTTGATTGAGCTAGGAACGGCTGAAAGTTATGTTACTGCCGTAAACATGTGCTTAGAAAACTACAACCAAAATATTACAAATATGGTTGGGGTAGGGACAGACAACGCAAGTGTTATGGTCGGAGTCAAGAATCATTTCAAACATTAAGTCGCCAACATCCTTTTTTAATACTAATAAGATGTGCTTGTCATTCCGTTCAGCTTTCAGTTTATGTACATAGCTGCAGGATCATTTCTTCCCCAAACGTTAAGAGTTTTTACTTGCAGAAATCTATAATTGGCTCTCTAAATGCCTTTGAAGATGATACGGAGTTCTTAAACAAGGTGGTTGTCAATAAAGGCATTAGTATCAAGAATCATGAATCAATAGATAGTGCTTAAAGCCCACTACGGTATAGTCCAAACATCAGAAGAATTTTATTTAGCAAAAATGATGATGAAAAAAATTGAAAGTAATTCTGTTGAACTCACTAAGTTCTTTAACAATTTTTATACGGGATCGTATCAAAATTCCGAATCACAATATCCCGAATCAACAAAATCCCGTATCTTTTGAAATTCCCGTATTCCGAAGCTTTTATTTAGGAATAAATTTCAACATAAAGACATATTGTTTTTCTTAATTTTTGGTACCTTGCCAAATGTTTCTTCTTCGTGGGTACTGATTCTCTTCCATTAATTTTCCTTATCGTCATTTTAGCTACAATAAAAAAATAGCCGAATGAAAAATCCCGTAGTTTTGCATAATATAGAATCAGGCAAATATTATGCAAAACTACGGGATTTTTCAATCGGGATTTTGTATTACGAGATTTTGTAATACGAGATTTTGTAATACGAAATTTTGTAATACGGGATTTTGTGATACGGAATTTTATATTACGGTGTTTTGTAATACGAGATTCTGTCTTACGGCATGTTACAGGATTTTGTAATACGGGATTTTGTAATCGGGATTTTGTAATCAGGATTTTGTAAACGGGATATTGTAATACGAGATTTTGTGCCCAACCCTTTTTGTACTATTTGATACTAATAAATTAATTAACTACTCATTATCCAATGTACCTCCAATATTTTTCCACATGAATTATAAACATTAGCTTAATAAAACTGGGTTTTAAAACCTTGAGTTTTTTATTGTTGGAGTTAGCTAAACTTTTTAGCTACAATGGGAACTTTTTAGCTGTTTTCTTTTTTACATTATAGCTACAACTGCACGAAAAAAGTTGGCAACACTGGTCAAAACGTTCATTTTTCGCAAGACAAGATATTCATTTTTCGTGGGGCAAGACATTTATTTGCTATTTTGCCGGGCAAGACATTCATATGCTATTTCGGGGGCAAGACATTTATTTTTCGCGGGACAAGACTTTTATATTTTTTATTTGTTCGTATCTTTACTACACGTCGTATCTTTACTACGTCGACAGGTCTTCAAAAAATAGTAAACATATTTTCCTGAAACTAGCAGCAGCAACATGAGAAAGGAAAGTTTACAGAACAGGCGATATCATTCTAATGAAGCCATTAATATTTTCATTATTAGCAGTAATACGTTGCAGCATGGGCCCTGGACACGTCACTGGAGGTTATTATATTGAAATATCTTGGCAATATTTTTTTTGCGTCAACATTCGATATAAAATCAGAGTGAACAAATCTCTAATTTCGTGAATTGTATATATTTCCGCGAAAAAGATGTGCCTGATCATCAAAGGGAAAACTATTTGCTATCAGACTTTTATCCGACCAAGCATTTTCACCTTGGATTAACTGCTCAAAAACTGTCATGAGAGAGGCGGTGATATTTAAAAGGACGCTCTTGCTCACATACACTGGTAGGTTATATATTTCGGTGACGAAAAAGTGGCCAAAGAACCTTATTGCGAGAGAAGTTCGAAGCAACTTAATGGCTGGGTTGTGATATTGCCAACAAAATTTAATGGGCAGACAGAGCGACATGAGAGCATGACCAAGTGTGTTATTTTCGCGTCCGGTTATAGAAGTAGTACAACGTCATTTGTGCGTCGGGGTGCACCAGCTAGTCAAAAAAGGACTGTTCGATTATGTAAGTCTATCAACGATTAGCAAAGGTTAGATTTTGACAATCACATTGGACAAGTTTTAGGATTATACAGCTTAGAATAAATAGGCACTAATAAGGTTTATCTTACTTAGGAATTAA
The DNA here is from genome assembly GCA_947369275.1 of Nemotelus nigrinus. Taxonomy (NCBI): domain Eukaryota; kingdom Metazoa; phylum Arthropoda; class Insecta; order Diptera; family Stratiomyidae; genus Nemotelus; species Nemotelus nigrinus. The sequence continues at coordinate 120,516,751 of OX376374.1, forward strand.
TAAGGTATATCTACCTTGAACTAAAAGAAATTAGCAGTATGCCTCCGATTAGTCACAAGTATTGCAGTCGAGTTTGGTATGATAATTAACAATTGGAAGTAATCACGGCATACTTGAATGCAAAAATATATGCCAAAATATGTATGCAACTATTCAACCTTTTAAAAGAAATGCTCGTAAGGATAATCAATGAAATATTTGATTCATACCTAGTTACTAAAAGGAAAAATATACCGAAAAAATTTGTCAAGAGGCGATATTAATAAAATTTGCGAGCTATGACCTATGTCAGTTTGGTCGCGAACAGAACAAAAAATTGATTCGAACACTTCGCAAAACTTAGTTTTATTCTAACAAGCGCTGGCCAGTGTGAATATGTAAGCCACTAAAACAATGTATTTATTCTTACGTGTGTGCATATTACACTTATCGCATCTAATGATCCACACGTCACTTATGCAGTCAAGGACATTCTTAAGTCCAAATTCAAAATAAAGAATTTTGTTATCTGAGCCTATCCAATTACATTCTTTGCATATTAAGTGAATATAATATGACTAACTGCAAACTAATACTACGATAACAGTAATAAAATAATTATATATTTAACCTTCACCTGGCATGCTCATCCTGAGTAACAAACCTGGACTCGTGGGGTGCGTACGAACCCCAGTGAGAAATATCTTTGTAAAAATTGAAATGTTGATAATTTTGTCTTAAAAAAATTCAGAGATCATCTCTAGAAACCAATTTAAACTGTCGATTAGTCTAAGCTGAGAAAAATCAAGATCAGCGTTCATAAAAAATTCGGAAACCTGAAAAAAATGCGTTTTTTTACAAAAAAATCATAACTTTTTTGTTTTTCGATAAAAAGGGCTGAAATTTCAGCTGTTTTTTCTTCTGTTGCATCACTATAAAAGACTAATAATAGTTTTCATGGGTCTTTAAAAAAATGTATTTATTTTGAGATTTTAAGGTATGGGTTTTACGAAAAAAATTAATTTCGAAATATAAGAAAAAGTCGTTTTTTATTATTTTTTTTTAAAAAAATGTATTGCAGAATAATCATTGGAAGAAGTAGAGTTAATGAAAAAAAGCTTTGTAGCTTATAAAAAAAAATTTAAATCAATGACCGGTACAATCGGGGTACATCAAAATCCTATGGTCTAGGCATATAGGGCATTTGCAGGATGCACATCCGTTATCTGTCTTCTTGTCTATCTTCCGATTACATAAGGCGCATCTTTGCTTAATGACCAGATTCAAATTTTGTACATGACATTCAGATAAAACCCATCGATTCCAAATTGTTCTTATTCCTACTTTCAAATCTCTGGGGAGTCTCAATTAAGTAAGACGACGTTGAAAATGCGGCGTAATTAAATGTAAATAAATTTTTTCTAAGCAATAATTTGCAGTTATTTTTATTTCCTCTTGATTTTGGACGGCTTTGCACGCTCTGAAAATTCTCGAATTCACGATCGCCATGTCCAAGATGCTTTGAAAATATCGCTGCGGCCACCTGTACTTCTTTTTACGCACACTGAAAGAGTGACACAACTTATCAAAAATGTCAGTCCCTCCTTTATTTTTGTTATAATAAATTACAATATTAGGTTTAGCCTCTGTCATTTCTTCTGTGTGAAGAACCGAGGTGGCTAGAAGCGCAATTTCTTCACTTTTTTTTCTTCGGTTTTCAGCATGGCAGAACTTTGTGAGTGGTCGATCTTTTTTTGGAACCTTCGCATTAAAATCCGCTAGAAACTCCCTTTTGTTCTTGGGAATGGTACCGGTAATTCTCAAATTATATGGTTCATCGTACATTCGTTGAAGCAAACTAATTGACGTATGCCAATTGTATACCAATATCGAGAACGCATATTATACGCCATTCTAAACGTAAACAAAAACGTTGAAAATCGTAAAAAAAAATGCTGATGCATAGAAACAACCTCTCTTTTCTTCCTAAACACCAAAATTAAAAACACAAAAAATGCCCCAATTCACGAAAAAACGAGGTCGATGGCACGGTGGGGTACGTACACACCCCTGCTTTTGATGACTGCTGCAGACGAACTAACGGTCACAGCGCTATCAGTGCTGTCGTTGTACTCCGATCGGAGTATTTGTACTCCGTTTTTAGTTACCGTACTACTGTACTCCCTTCACTTGCAAAGTACTCCCTTTTCATGGGGAACACTTTTAATGCTCATATTGTTCTCAAATACCAAATTTCAAATATTGGTGGATAGTACATTAACATTTTCAACGTGAACTTTTACGGCGTCCATTCTCTATTTCTAAGAAGAAGACTAGAAGAATTTAGTTTTATTGCTAGTGTCCTCCCGCGTGAACTACTCTTAAGCCTGAATTACATCGGCTTGCAGTGCAGTGTAGTGCACTGAAATTTAGAACTCATGTAATTGCATGTGGCAAATCACATTAACTGCAGTGCAGTGCAGTGCAGCGGACTGCACTGCATGGTTTAGGCCAATTTCTAAAAACGCTGCAGACTACATCAGCTGACATTCGTTTGAGAGTAGCTGACCGGGCAAAAACCATTTAAATTGAAAGGGAAACTCCGTTCCCGGCATTAAATTGTATATGGACGAAAAACAGGTGCAGAAAATCTAAATATCAAACCTCCGCAAATTAATTTGACTTTCATTGTCAGAACACTGCACTGCTTTCAATGTGCTTTGCAATGCGTGAACTACTTCGGCACCGCGCTGGACTGCAGTTTACTGCACTGCACTGCATGGCAATGTAATTCAGGCTTTAATTTACATGATAAGTTCTGTGGAAATTGACCGACGGTGCAATAGCGATTGATTGTTGGTGCCCTCTGCTACCGCCCGTCATGGCAGGATAAGGTAGAAGGTTTTGGCGTAGAAGTAGTGAAGTGATTTGAATCTTTCTTTAATTTTTGCGACACCATTGACTGTTTCTTCGTTTCATTGCGTAAACTGTTTTTCCTGAAATATTTCGGAAATTTCTGTGAAGAATATTTCAACTGCTTGTTTGAAGTGAATGATGAAATCAAAGGTAAGTTGAGAGGATTGTTGAACACAAACTTGCAATGAAATGCTCGAATTTTCAGCTTGAGTTCTTCTTTTTGTTTCACAAGCAGCAATTTGTCTATATAGCTCACGTGTCCAATTTTGTCTCCGAATTTTTTCAAGTATATTAGCAGGAATTTCAAAAGGTTATTATCACAGACTTGAGATAAAATGCTTTAATTTTCAGTTTTATGACACAAGTCATTTTTTCCATCACCAAACGCGCTGGTCATTTCTAGGACCAAATGCAATTTTAACAAAACGATGGAACAGTTGGTTTATCAAATAAATTTATTTAGTAAGAAGTTTAGTTTTACATTTTTTTTTTGTTGATTAAATTGGATAAAAATAGAACTTAAGGGCTCACACCTGCGATAAATATGAAAGGCAGTGCGGCTAATGATACGAGGGTTAGCATAGAGTTGGATACTGACGATTCTAGTTCAGGATCCAATTGTGATACCACACAAATTTGTATTGAAAATCAAAGACGATATCAAAAGTTTCGGAAAATTTAGCTAGCTTAGTTTGATTGGGTTCAAGCAAAGGCTATACCTGCTACTTCAAAAGGTAGAAATGAGAATAGATTTCTTTGTAAACACTGCCAAAAACCGGCAAGCAAAAAAGTTTCACATTTATTGCGAAATTAAAAAGTTAATCGCACAAAATTGGAGTCAGCCGTAAAAATCAACCAGAAATTTACAGTCCAGCAGCTATTGAATCATTCACGAAAAAAACCAAAAATACTAAAGTGGCCGAGCTTTGAATAGCTATATTTTTTGGAACACAATTTACCATTTAGGTTAATCACACCATTGATTTTGTTGATTAAAACAATTGCCCAAGATTCTGAAATTGTAAAATTATTGAAGTGTGGGAAAGCGAAGTTTACTAATGTCACTAATTTCATTTTAAAGAATGAATCGTGAGAGCCAATATCCAAAGTTTTGAAAAAAAAAAATTCTCTGATCATTGACGAAATGACAGATATAAGGATAATCTAATGTTTGGCTCTAGTTGTTCGATATTTGGACTTTAAATAGGCAGAAGTCCACTATAGATTTTTAGGTCTTTTGGAACTGCCTCTATTTTTGTATCGCTTTTTTTAATTCTTATTAATTCATTAAACTCTATATGATTCTGTATCGCCTTTATTAATTCGTATTGATTCATTAAACTCTGAACATTAAAACTCTGCACAACTAAAAATGCTCGACTCTGGATATATTTTAATTATAACTGTAAACATTTCCAATAAACGCAATCGTTTGTTGGGTTGCCAGGTATGTTCAATAATAATTTTCCATGATGAGCGCCATCTATCGACTAACACATTAGAATTTTGAATACGTACGGGAAATCGCAAATTATTCTAATCCTATAATTATTACTATACATAACATAATTTTTACTGCTACTTGTTCTTTGTATTTTGCTTGACACATGCAGGATCGTCAGCACTCAAAATGTGATCTAAAGTCAATAAATTACAATTTGACGAAGTATTTAAACGATTTGGATATTCATTTGAAAAACTTAGTAAGATTCGCTTTAGACGAAGCTTCGCTTATGATGGATAACAAGTAAGGTGTCGAATGCTTCCTTAAAAAAGATTTTCCAAATTTGTATGTTAAGACCTGCAATTGACATGCACCCGTAAAAATTGCCAAATGTGCATGCCACTTTTCTGGCAGTTCGGAAATTTGTGTTTGGGGGCAACAACCCAGCAAACAATTTAATCATTATATAAGGCTTGATTAGGTGTAATATATTCCTTAGTGCAAAAGGCCTGTCTCTTCACTGAGAAAACACATGGCGCCAGACGCCATAATTTATAGACTTCTGGCGCCATGTACAAAGTCGATTTAGGGATTGTGATAAAATATAGCGCCACACGCCATAATACATGGCGAAAAGTACCTAGGCCTACACGCCATGTATTATAGTCTTCCACGCCATGTACATGGCTTGGCGGACTATATTACATGGCGTGGAGAACTATAGTGCATGGCGTGGAGAGCTATAACACATGGCGGTGGAGGACTATACTGTATGGCGTGGAGGACTATACTGTATGGCGTAGAGGACTATAGTACATGGCGTGGAGGACTATAGTACATGGCGTGGAGGACTATAGTACATGGCGTGGAAGACTATAGTACATTGAAGAAGCAAATCAGTCAAAACAGTGCTACTTACCGTAAATGAGCACACGGAGAAGTCACTTGCTTGCAACAAACAGGCGCTGGCTGCATTTAGAGTCGCCGAAGGAGCCATTCAATAATATGCACCCTTAGCCGATTGAGATTGTTGTCGATCTATCGACGATACTCAAGTATCACTTGCTGACATTTATAGATCCCCTCACACAGTATGGCTGCGAGTTTTAATCGGAGTGCCATGAGCCATATTACATGGCTCATTGCACTATGTAATATGGCGTGTGGGGCCATAATTTCTGCGCCATGTAATTATGGCGCTGGGAGTTATACTGCATGGCTCAGGGCACTATGTGCATAGCGTGTGGCACCATAAATGCTGCGCCATGTAACATGGGACCACGCGCTATGTAGATTCTGAGATTATGGCGCTGGGAGCCATATTGCATGGCTCAGAGTACTATGTACATGGCGTATGGGACCATAAATAATGCGCTATGTTACATGGCTCTGGGCGCTATGTGGATTATGTTTACGCTTACTAGATATGGCTGTCTTCCCAAACTGGTTTATTTAACTTCAATGATTAAAAAATTCGTACATATTAAATCTCTATAATTAATTACACTCTTATACCGATTGAACACTCCGATCAATCCTCTCACTTTTCACACTTATCACTTTTGACTTTTATCACTTTTAACTATAGATTTTAAGGCGATCCTATCATTTCTGAAATTCGTAAGTATATTCAAAGAAATGCCAATGCAGACGGAATTATTCTGCAGAACTATTCATTATTTAAGCCTTAGCCTGATATGCCTGATCATATTTTTTGCTGGGAAATGGTTTGCATGGCATGGCACATATACTTCGCCGCGTAACCAGACTCATGACTGGTTAGACTTTTGTTCATCCAACTTAGGTAAGACCTGCAAGTCTAAGCTCATAGTCTCTGTTTGACTAGCAATTCATATTCGGTAGAATAGTAACTAAATATGATGATAATACTATATATATATGTATATATATATATATATATATATATATATATATATATATATATATATATATATATATATATATATATATATATTTATATGTATATATATATATATATACATATATATATACATAAATAATATATATACATAAATAAATATATATATATATATATATATATATATATATATATATATATATATATATATATATATATATATATATAATCAAAACCATTGTACTCCCTTTTAATGTAAAGTACTCCCTTTGGATTAGGAAATATACTCCCCTAAAAATTTTCAAAACGACAGCACTGAGCGCTATCCCACTGGGATAGGTATAAAAGTGTATGTCTTGACTACCGATAGATGTCTTTACGAATTTCGATTCCGAAGATTTAGATATCGAAAATCGACGGGAAAGAGCGTGGGGTTTGTACATACCCCATGAGGCCAGGTGAAGGTTAAATAATTAGAGTTATATATTTAGGATTCTATTAACAGCCCAGGTAGTTTTACGTCAAATTTCTTTCAAATACTAATTTTTAGTAGCATATATGCAGACATTTCACAATGACACAAGATATATTAATCGCAGGTGAATAAATCAAAGTTAAGACATAAAAGCATATGTTTACTCAATCGAAAAGTAGCAGTAAAAATAGGTTGATCTGAAAGAATTGTGAGAATCTTTTTATTTGAAATTAGATCCATTCTACGGAATTAGGAAGGCTATAAAGGGATATTGTGAAATTTTTATGACAACAACAGAATAAAATATAAAGAGGAGTCGAATCGGTTAAGTACTGCGAAAATCTTTGCAAAACTAGACCTTTCAATAAAAAAGACGGCTCCAACAAATTTTTTCTTGCTTCACAAAATATAATACGGCCCGGATGGTTTTAGCTTGTAATGACCCATCAAGCGGATCCAAAAATGAATCGAAATTTTGAAGGAGCTACAGTAATTATGTGGGAAGAATTTTTTTTATAATAGATATCCTCCGCTTTGCTTTTGTACGAAAATGAATAGTTATTATTATTATTAAAAAACGTTTTATTGATTTGTTTTGATAACTTTTCTGAAGACACCATGACATACTAGCGAAGATATCGGCGCATAAATGCTCACAATCATTGCCGTGCTTTAGTTAAAAAAACATTAAACATCTGCTTAAGTGACCATCACTGAGCTCAGACCTAAACCCCATTGAAAATATGTGAGGAATACTGGCAATTAAGGCCTATGAAAATGAGCGGCAATAAGAAAGCAGCAAAACCTTAAGCGACGCTGTTCAAGGCGTATTGAACTACGACAAAACTATGACTATGAAAAAAAAAACTTGTAAAATCTAATTTTATCAATGTCAAAATAGTATGCATCAAATAACGTAAAATCAATGAAATATTTCAAAGAATTAAAAATATGTTTGAAAAAAACTTTGCTACTGTGATATGAGTTACTTTTTGAAAAAAAATTTTTTTTTGTTATAATTTTTAAGCTCACTCTTTGTCGCTTGATCAATATGCTGCTAATAGAATCTCGCAATATTCTACCGGTACCATCATATTTGGTTTTAATTTTTTGAAGGCAGCCAAAAATTTTAGCATATAAATATGCCAATGCTGGGAAACTAAACGAAAACTGGCAGCACGACCAAAAAAGATAAGGCCACAACATTTTGGAGAAAAATTGGTTTGATGACGTATCGAATGTGACGTCATGCAGTCGTGTACTGAATCGGGGTAAAACTACAAAACAAGTTATTCCGGTATGATCTGATTTACATTTCAGCTGTTATTTATATGTATGTTCGTGTTCCTGCAATATTTTAAAAGTAAATATAATTCAATTATCAAACCTAAAAATGAACCTTTAGTCCATGAATCCATAGCAACACTGCCGTGCTTATCTGCACTTCTGCCTATCTGACATTTTTTTCATTTTTCAGTTAACATTGGATTTGATAGCTACATATTCTTTTATATCATTCTACATAATATTGAAAACCTATCTTTTGTGGAAGTATGCTAAAATCAATTGTGAAAAATGCCCTTTCCATATACATATCTACATGCTGCAGAAAAATACATACCATTGAATATCATTTAAATTACTAAATTTTAGATAGGGCGTTTATGCTAAGGACAGCAGAGCACGTCTACTTTAGGAGATAGCATGAAAAAATTCTGATTTGAATTTGAGACCGATGTGAAAATACTCAAGTCTATTCGCGAAAGCTGTTGAGAATGCAAATCGAAGTTCATTTTTATTTCATTCATCAGTAAATTTGAAAACATAATATTGCGTTGTATTGCATCAATTTTATGTTTGGTACGAACTGAAAGTAGGCTGTTCAAATGAAGTATTTATTTACTTTAACTTTTATAGTTTCCTTATTAGATTCTGACTAAATAAGCGTCCCCAGTGAAAACTGTGCAATACTAATACCGAATAATTCCTCCGATTTCAAACTTCTTAATGAATTTATTTCCATAATACTGATTTCCAGATCCCGTTTTAACTTCTGAACTAATACAATTATAAGTCAGTTTAAAATTCACCCCTACGAGAGCAGCTCTGTTCGTAAACAACAATTTGCATATCGAAATAGGTACGTGAACTTCCATATGTCGGTAGATTCCATATGGGCTAATAATTTTGCTGTTTCGGAAATAAACACCACGTCTTCGCCCAAGCTCGAAAGTCGTTTCCATATCTGTGGAGTAATTAAAGCTTATCTGCACAGGGATTGGCGGCAACTGTCTGTATACGAAGCCTTCGTCAGTAGAGTTTTCATCTATAAAATTATCAGTAACATTACATCGTCCCTTGTGCAGATTCCGTGCTCACCCCATACTGTTCCGTGTGAATCTCTGAAGAAACCGACAAGTCCGCAAGAAAGCCCAGTTTTGAGACCATTCTACAGTTTCATGGGGGTTAATCAGATGCTTAAATTCACTTTCTTGGGGGAATTTTAACGCAAACATTTCGCATTAAAACATATCAACTGGATAATTTGATTAATTCCGACCTAATAGAATATCTTGTCGATTATGCTCCGGATTAACTTTTGACGAGAAGTTCCGCGTTGCGTAAGCATATTCCAACGATCAGGCAAGTGTGTATCCCGAAGACGACGGCAAGGTCCTTACCTTGTAGCGACGATTAATTTCCAATGAGTTTACGGTCGGGAGAGTATAATGCCGCCTCGTGGATATATTGAAATAACAAAAGGACGTGAGGAAAAGTTTGCAATGGTGTTTTACCGGCAAAGCTATGCTTGCATAATGGCTCATTGAACTGCTGTCGTTTTGTAATTCAAGTGGGCAAAATAAAATTGAACAAAATTGCTTTACGAGCATGATGCGTGTCCGAGGCCATGTGAGAAAAGTAGGAAAAAGTTTGGAGTGGCGTAAAATATAGTTTCGCAAGAATGAATTAGGTGATTATATTTAATATGAAGCTTGATTACTATTGATTCTATATTTCTCGATAAATGCCCAATAATAGGACAAATAAAACATCCGAAAATTAGAACTGATAGATAATTGAGAATGCAAGCCAATTAAACTAAAGATTTAAATTAAGATTAATATATTTTAAGTATTTTATTTTAGCAATTTATTTGCAATTGACAGTTTATTTCGATACAGTAAAAGTCTTACCGCAGGAATCACAAAGAAATGATTTGTCAATTCCTAGCATTTTGAGTTCTTAGAGAAGATAATGCCGTTCATTTTATTGGCTCTTTCGAGTCACTAGGCCCAGATGATATTGTTGCATGCACGCCAAACAAATCATATTTCGTTGTATCATCGCCAAATATATCCAGAAATTACGAAAAAATATCGCATACATGTATTTCATAAAATGATGACTGAAATCGTTTTTCTCAATACATCACAGCAGGCTATCATTCGCAATCGAAAAATCAGGACAGGACTATCTAACGGCCCAGCGTGTAGAGTCAACTCTGTTATGGTATCCATCATAGCAATGGCCACTCGTAGGACATTGTTTACAGGTTACATTAGAGAGCAATATGTCTACATATTTTGTCTGCACAAGGTTTCCGTGCATTCCCGAAATCGCCACCCTCGCACAACTGCAGACTGCAGTTATTTGTGCCAAGCTTTTAATTATATAAAATATATTTTTTCATTGTGAATAAATCATTGATTTTACACATTCAACTGTTTTCTATACCTTACCGTTAGAAAAATATGTTAGTTCGAAAATGAAATACCTAAGCGTGCCCTCACTTTTGACTCATAATGCCTCGAAACTTAACGGCAGAATGAGGAGGTGATACTTTCGACTAATCCAAATTTGAAGTGTTTTTCAAGCGGAAATTTCGGTGATTCGAACTGGCTGAGGCAGATACACTTTCCTCAGTTAAATAGACCATCAGACAAAATGACTTCAAGCTCGTTCTTGCGCGAACGCAAGGCATATGAGGAAAACTTTTGACATTGGCAGCACTAGGAAACTACTGAAATTAGGAAGCAAATGCCTGCAAATCCCTGCAAACAAGGGTGACTTTTTGCCTGGACATTGTATATTTGGCAGGCTTGCACTGAGGATGTTGTGTCCTCTAGCATGATTTCTGCCAGAGCTGTAGATGCGAGAAGGAAGATGAAATACCTGGCTCTTGCTGGAATAAGAATGCAGTACTTTGGCTCATCTTCTTCGGAAATCAAACCAAAGTGATTTCGATGGACTGCAACTGAATAATTCTTTTTATTAAAAATTCTGACTGCGCACTGGAAAATCCTTCGAGCGAGGTGTCTCGGTAACCTGAGGCTCTCTTGTAATGGCTGGGTATGTTTACAGCTGAAAAGAAGTAAATTCGTTAACCTGATGGAATTTTACTCTATTTTTTTTTTATGCAAGTGAGCTGGTGGAGACTCGAGGACCAGGAAATTGGGTACACGGCTGATAAGGGAAATCCGAACATATATAGAATAAGGAGTTTCGAGCCACCACGGAAAATTGCTACGGATGTGAGGAGATTACGGAAAAAAAGGACTCAATGTCGATAGAGGGCCCCAGCGCGGGATTTAGCAAAGGTAGCGTATAACTTCCTTCTATTTTATTCAGATACAATAATCTTAACGGCCGATTAACGTAAAGTAGTTTGACTTTGAGATAACGAATTGATTTTGTTTTCCGTCGACGGCATGAGTTTAGGATTCAATAAATAAAGTTTCTGTAACAGAAATCAGCTGATAGGATTGTGAATCTGGACGAATCATCGCGGGCTCTCACTTCACGCAGCGGTAATCAGCAGATTCGTGACGAAGCGATTGGCGCCCGGACCCACTCGTCTTCCGTGAGTTAGGCCACCCAAAACTGTCCTCTTTTAACTCCCTTCAGGGGTAAACAGGGCATTATTACGTGTTACCTAAGTCGGTGGTAGCAGCTTTTGTGTGCCATTCGGTTGTGATCTTCGATTCACATCCTAGATTCACCTTCGATTCATATCGATCTAGATTCACTGTTTCGGATTCGGAAATTTAAACATTATCTTAGCAACAGTCTCAGCATCCAATATAAAGGTGTACTTCGTGCCACTGCGACATGGCCGTACTCTTATAATTCTCTAATTTATAATTTTGTGAAGCAATCGGTTGCTACAAATCAGAAAAATTTTGTTTCTATCCCACCACTTTTGGAGGCAAAAGTTCTCGAACCTATTGTGTGTCGGATACTATCTCAAGACAATAAAACAGATTAGCCACATTCTAATAATTATCAAATAATCATATTTTTTAACGCTAATAGCCATCACCACCTGTCGAATCTCGGCGTGAGATCTCTTGGTGTACTAAAAATAAAGTTATAGGTTAGTTATCAGATTTAACTGTTTCAGTGAGTCAACGATTACTTTTTGCTTGTAACCAGGCAACATGTCCTATTCATTTTTTTTCAATACCATTTTTCTTTGTGCTATTGGTGCTTCGATTCCAGGAATCCATGAATGATAATTTGATTGCTTACACCGCCCATCATTGGTGGAAAACTTGACTCACACGACTGTCGCTGTCGCGGCAGTAACTGTCGTCATTTCGGTCATCGTGTGAACAGTACTTCAGAATTGTAATTTTTGCACTGAAAACTTCCCGCCCATAACCGAGAGTAAACCATTGCATCATAAACTAACTTTTTTACCAGCTAGCAATCGTATAAAGCTTATAAGAAATGGAGTCGTTCTATTCATAAAATAACTCCATCAATTCCGAAAATACACGCACACTTAATAGGCAAGTTGACTCATTCGCTAATCAATTTCTGTCGGAAACGCCCTTACCTCAATGCGTTTTGGAAATTGCTTAATTATGCATCAATCCAGCAGTACATAAACTCATTGCTCCTGCTGAATCGGCAGTAGGTCCTCCTGTTGTGCGTAAAATCTGAATAACCATCATGTGAAAAAATGTTTCTCCAATGAAGTACGCAAACAGTAAAACAGCATTATTTATTTTATTACGGCCTATTAAAATAACATAAAACCATATCGCGATTTTATGCAAATAATAAGCGATTGTCGAGCGATAGCGCCGATTGCAAAAGAAGTCGACGACATTTCGTAGAGCACAGCGGCCAAACAGAATTTTATCAAGAAGCTCGAGCTCAAATAGCTTGCCTTTTTGACACTCAAAACTACTTGCCAGTAAGCGTCATCAGATGTTTTCGTGCTAAAGTTACAGGCGCGTACTTGTAACGCGAAGGAAACGTTACGAAGGTGGCAAAGTGGAACATGCCGTGAATAGTAGCAATTCGTCTTATTTGCGTGTAATTCATTATACAAATTACTTTAGATTCAGCTCAATAGGAACACAATGGTGCGACATGATCAATATTTGAATACTTCGGGTGTTGTTGGTGACGTGATTAGTTGGCTAGTGTATTAAAACATTTGTTCATTGAAGCTGAACTATGCTTTTTCACTGATTTTCACATTAATTTTCTAAAAGTCAACTGATTGCAGTATATTACGTAATGGTGTTCTATGAAGAAATAATTTCACATCATGCAGTACGTACATAACATCTTCAAATCTTGCGGTGGACTGTGTATGGCAGTTCGATGCGTTTTATTTTATAAGAATCTTTACGCAATACTTAGCTAAATCAGCATCGGCACTCGCTTTCAGCGAACGCCAAAGAAGAAGCTTTGGCTTCGAAGTTGCCGTAGCACTGCATCAGCAGCACTCTCCTTCTAATATATCAGCTATTTATTGCGGTGACAAGAAGTCACACTTTCTCTACCTTTATAGTCACCATTCGTTCACTTCAATCATCAAGTCCAGAAATAGTATATTTTCCTTACTGCAGTTGCTATTGTAGTCTTGCGAAAGAACCATTTTTTCATTTGTCTTGAACTTTTACATCACCACCACCTACGCCGGTGTAAAACATTATTATACTGACTCACTTAGCCAATCAATTATTACTACCAGTAGCTAGCTATTCGAAGCAAATAATCATTTCTGAGAAATTACAATAGACGGAGTAGTGATGGGTGATTGCGAGATGTTTTAACAATCGAGATAATCGTAATCGATTACACAAAACAATCGAGAGAACAATCGAGAGAACAATCGAAAGAGCAATCGAGTTTTACTCGATTGTTGGGTTCGATTGCTATACTCGATTGGTGCTCTCGATCGCAGTGTTCGATTGATGTGTTCGATTGTGGTGTTTGATTACTGTACTCGATTAGAAGACGACTTTATAGCAGAAAGGGAATGTTTAGCTCTGGGGTAGCTAAAACTAAAGGCAGGTGCGATAGCCGAATACTGCAGCTAAGATCAACACAATGCAGCATCTCGCAGCCGAAGGCGAACGTGCTTTATGGCTGACTCGATTGCCGTCAACCGATTGTCGATGACTTGTCCGACCGAATGGTCGATTACGAGATGGTTAGATGCTTTTTTCGATTCTCTCGATTGCACAATTCACATCAAGTCAACAATCGAGTTCAACTTAAAACCATCGAGATATTTCGAGATGTTTTAACAATTGAACCAATCGAGTTAAACATATCACGATCGCGCATCACTAAGACGGGGAGCCGGTGACATCGAAAGTATTAACATCGTCGAATTGAATTATGTATTTATTATTTTTGGATACCTTAACAAATGGTGAAAAGTCATGCCGTCAAAATAAGCTAGGTATGACTAATTTCGTTAAGACGACAACAATAAATAAATTGAATATAATTTAAAACATTTGATGTTCTCCCGTGAACGCAGAAATTGATGGCACTTACAGTATTTTTTTAGATACCTAGTGTTGTTTTGTTGTATGACGAAGAGATGATTATTTCAGTGAACCATATTTTATAGAGGAGTATTCGAATAACTCTCAAATCTTGCTCCCTGTAATAATTTTAATAACCGTAATCAAAAAATCACTTTATTAAACTATGCGAAGATATAAACTGCCTTATATTTTTTAAATATAAAATGTTATACAGTAAGCGCACAAAGTATGAATACAGAGAGAGATTTGAAGCGAAAAAAACCCAAGAACCTTAATTATAGATTATACATCTCCAAAAAGTATAAAAATTAGATATTTACACCGCAAGATTTTCGTTCATAACTTGGTGTTGTGTGCCAAGTGCGTAGAATCATTATCTTGTATGAATACAAATCATCCCTAATGCATAATTTTTCTCCAATTTCATTCTATTTTCTTTCACAATATTCATCTACTTCACATGGCCCATAATTTCATCAATAAAAACCAATTTTTCTACTTCATTGACACTCACAAATCACCATACAAGAAGCGATATAGTGTTCTTAAAAGATGGACAGATACTTGTGCAGATCTTTATTTTTTGTTTTTTGAGCCTCTTCCATTAAATTCACCTTTATCGGTGAGCATCATTTTTCTCTAATATTCTAAACTTTTAATTAATGTTTCAGTTAATATTTTTCCCGATTTTTGCAAGACAGATAATATTTTTTTTTCACTACTCTGTTGTGGTACCTTGCTTTCCTAAGCGCGTTTCTCAAACTACTTGCAGAAATAGTTTTACCCATGCTTTTATCCAGCTCTTTCCTGAAAGACGAAGCACTTCTTTTTGGGTTTATCTTGGTTTGCCTTAAAATAAAACCTTCAAAATTTCTGTCACGGCTGCGAAGCCATTCTCTTTTTAGTTATTCCGTTAAAAATTTTTCTGGATGTCATCTGACCATACTCTGGATATTTGACCACGACCTTTCAAAAATTTGGCAGTTTCTTTATATGATTCCTGAGAGCTTCAATATAACTTTTGACGTCTAGGATCCTTTTGTGCCAATTTCAATGAAAACTAACTACTAATTTCACAACAAAGCACCGAACTGATCAGAAGTTAAACTGCGTCCATTAAATGGTAATTTTGATTTTCATCCTTCCACGGTTCCTTAGACGGTTCTTAAAAGTCCGTTGTATTCGCACTTTTTGCGTGTATTTTTGACGATTTGCTTTGACTATGCATCCGAATATACTGCAATGATGCGTTTGCTCTTGTTCTTTCAAAATAAATGTTGAAGAACATCAGGTTATTCGAATACGATGATTATTAAATTTACGGACTTTCAAAAATACATGCTTTGTTTTTATGGAATAATATTATTTATGCATACTCTTTGCACTCACTGTAAGTCTAAAGATTTTAAATTAAAGTCAGACGATTCGATCGGATTAGCCTGCTGTCAGTTCTCGTAAACAGAAGTTTGGAGTGCTAAAAATAGGGGTGATTTAGTGATGGTTGCCGTTCTTATGCAACTCGGAATTTTGAAAATTTTAAATTGACATGGTGGACAAATGTTAAGATATATCAATAAATTTAATTTTATGTCAAAAAGCAAAAAATGTTCTAGAGATACGATGATTTGAATGGTTTTTTACGTGCTGCCGTAGCTACATGGTTGTCCGCACAGTCATGACATTATGTATAGTTCTAGTCAATACTAATACGCTTTGCAAATTGTACAATGTTTAAAAGTTTCTATCAAAAGCTTTGACAAATCTAAATTTGAAAAAAATTCCTTGTCTACTTTTAGTCATTCAGCGCCCACATAAGGTTCATGATTTCTAATTTCTTTATTAAGAGCAAGCATAAAACATAATAAGTTTTCTTTCTCGGTACATAATTTGGACAAAATATATACTCTGTGAAGACATATAGGGGTATCTCAAAATTCACTAAAATACCTGCCGCCGTCAAAGAGCTAAAGATACCGAAATTTTAATAAGTCACTGCACTAGTCCTTATATACGTCTGTGTCCTTTAAAAATTTTGATTCAATCAGATCACGCACCTCAAAAATGTTCTGCCTTAATCTTTTTTTATGCATACATTTTTTTTATATGTACATATCAACGGAGAAAGAAGAAGAAAATTTCGGCAAAATAATTTGAATACTAATTTTCCTCGAAAATGAGTAAAAAATTATCGATTTCAGAGTTTCACTTTTTTTTTTCATGAATGCAGAATTAGTAGTGAAGAAAGGTTTCAGCATTAGTAATTTTTCTCAGCAAAAACTTAATATTAGCACAAAAGTCTCAAATTGCAGACACGCGCACTACTTACAAAAATATCAATTATTGAATGACAATAATACAATTTTTTAATTTTGAATACATACTACTTTTATTAAGCTGGAGTCAGGAACGTTTATTCAATCACGATACAGAAACAATTTTAAAGAAACTTCGTTTTCTTTTCAGTGTTTTTTTTTACCATTTAAATCTTTGTTTGAAAATGTTTTTCCTCGGTATGTAATGATTTTTCCTTTATTTATTGTTTATGATACTTTGTCTGGTAAGCATGTAGGGATGCATGCGGAAATATCTGTTCTAAATGCAAACACATGTACGCCATAATTGATAGATACCGCAAATGTTTCGCTTACGTCACTTCAGTTCACCTGTTTGTACCAAAAGTCATAATCTAAAAAAAAAGTAATATCTAAAAAAATTGTTTTGTGTCCATTTGCGCTAACTTAATAAATATTTAAAAATCGTGTGAACAGGTCGTCATTCTTGGGTTGTTCCTTCGTACGAATTCACGAAAATTAGGAAGAAAAATAAAACAAAAGAATTAAGAGCAATTAAGTACTTTTGCTTGAAAAAAATTCACCAAAGACAGACACGCCGACTTGCTTTAAACAATAGGAGACATTCCTTCTCCATATGCCACAGTTGTACGCCGCTGGAGCAGGGTTGAACATCCACTGAAGATGAACATCGCGAGGATAATGTTAAAAAGCGTAAAATGTTGTTTTAACTGACCAACTGTCACATGGGTATTGTATGGTAGCATTCAAAGAACTCTCAACAACGAATCTGTACCGATTTAAAAGCGGAAATTTAATTGCAGGCACCTCAGCTGAACCGAAGTCCAGTCGAGAGCCTGCAAAGCAGAGTAAAGGTGATGGCTGACCATCAAAAAGGGCAGATCAACAAAAAAAGAAATGCTCCGAGAGCAGGGTGCCCTAGAAATGGCCGTGAAGGCCCCTCGTTCGCATAAACGGAGCACCCTTAAGTTCGACCCCGACGGATGCTGGTGTGCCGCTTTGCTAGCTCTTCACGGCTGGAGTGGGTCACAAGAAAATGGAGTGAACTTGCTCCTAAAATAAACTAGCCGCAATTAAAATCATGAAAATAAGCTAGCCGCAATTAAAAAAGGGAAAGGGTCTTTTGTCCGTAAAAGACCAGAAGCAGCTCTCAGGCATGGACTGTAAGCCAGATCCAGCCGAAAAGTGTCAGTGCACTTTGTTAGCTGACTGAATCAAAAAAGAGGACCGAAAAAATCATGCGAGAGAAAAATCTAAACGGGGAAAAATTGCTTCTTTTTAGTAGGCCCAAGGAAAGGCAGACAGTATCAGGGCCCTGTTATTGGTAGGACAATGACGCCAGATATTGCAGGGTCCCTCCGCCCACTGACTTTTGCCGAAACAAATGGCCAACGTCCCTACCTTGAAAAAAAGCTGACAATCCTCATCAATAAATTAAAGACCAGCCAGGCCATCGCGAACCCTCTGTACCGTTTCGAATAATGGAAAGATAAATTTCGATTTCCCATTGTTTTTTTTATTACACATAAATCGCAGGAACTGCTTCAATTAATATGTTCTTAGCAAATTCGTGACTTCAATAGCGAAACCGCCACCGGGCACGTTTTTTAGTTGATCAAATCGACTCTCTCAAGTACCGCAAGTTTTTCAGTCTCGTAAGCCAAAATCGTACGATACTTCTTGTTTTCGATGGTCTTCACAATGCCATCGATAATTTAGCGTCCAGAAGTTTCGAGTGAAATTTCTGAATACTACAAACCAGATATTAAAAAGATCACCATTCTTTGGGTGCAGACAATGTTAACCGAGGACCGAAAGAAAAGATAATTTGGTATTTAAGAACTGAAGTCGCGATGGCTGCCATTCGAAAAAACAGTTTCAAAATCTTTAACCCCCGATCAGGTCCCCATTGTAAGCCTCCAGTGAGTTTTACCTCTTTCTTCGGCTCAAATAACAGCTCATAGACAGGAAATTTCAAGAAAACAAGGAGATGATCGCCACTGTATAGGACGTTGCGGGGAGTCAAGAAAAATATTTCTGTTCTAAAGACATTCAGTGTTGAGCATTTGGAAATGTAGCCGTTGTTTTGATAACATTTTATCTTAATTAATACAAATAAATGATTATATATCCTTTTTTTTCAAATAATACCAAAGTTCATTTGCATTGTACTTGTCAGATTTGATACCGAGTGCGTTTAAGGGTTAAAATACAAAACACGGCTATTTTTGCTTTGCTGTTCATAATTTAATGGATCGGAAATCCGGGAGGAAAATAAAAAAATTAATGAAAAACAATTTTATTTATTTAAAATGATGTTTATTTACACATCGAGTTGCTTGTAATGTCTTTTGATTTACAAGGATAAAGCTATAGAATTCTTTACATGTGTAATTAAAATCTGTACATACCTGAATTTTTGATTTTACATGTGTTTCATTAAGCCGATTACGAATTTTCGACCACAATAGATATATAATACCAGTTCTGGCGCACTTAAGAGGAGCAACAGAAGAGTAAATAAGAGAAGCAAAGACGAGCAATAAGGACATGGTGCCTGCCATTATCAGCACGCGTATTCCACGCATCCCACGCATGACGTAAGCGATGATCTCGAACTGATAAACAGCCCAGTTGAGCTGATAAACAGCCTAGCTGAACTGATAAACAACCCTGTTGAGCTAATAAAGAACCCTGTTGGGCTGATAAATAGGGTAGTTGAACCGATAAACTACCCTGTTAAGCTAAAACCCGAGTTGAGCTGTTTATTAGTTCAAGGATCATCGCTTACGTGATGCACGGGCCGATAATCCAAGGTACCATGTCCTTATTGCTCCTCTTATTTGCTCCCCTTTTGCTCCTCTTAAGTGCGCCAGAATTGGTATTATATATCTACTGACCATAGTTCGTTTACTACGCTGAAAACACGATCACCGGCAAAATTTTCCATAGGGATCGGTAGAGCGAATGTAACAAGTTTTTTTTATTTCTTTGCCCGATTCTTCTTTACATTTTTCGAAAAAAATTACTTTTTTACTTGCGACAAGGTCATGCACTTCTCGCAGCAAATAGTAATCGTCGTACAATTTATCCTCATTTATTGGCTCATTTAAAGAAGTATTCATACCTTTTATTTAATCAATTATACAAATCTAGTGCAATTCATGATTTTTAATCATTAATATTAGGTGCGTTTTTTTGCAACCTAGCAGAGCAGGTTAACGTAGGGTTGCAAAAAAACTATCCAGAGCAGAAAATCGCATTGTTCGAAAATGTTGAAACTTTTGCTTGGATTGGTTGTTAAATTAGAATAATCCATAGAAAAAACCTGAATGAAATCTTAAATAGATTTTAATCGAAATCAGACATGAAACTTGCATATGAAACAATCTACAATGTAATGTGCATCGAAACACTCAAAGCCAGTCAGCACACTACACGATTTGATGTAAAATAATTGAAAATGGCACAGTGCTATGCAAATTCATTCAATTCAAACTGCCGATTTCAGCAGTGGTATGAATCGTTTAAAACACTCTTACTGTTATCAGCACACTCTACATGTAAACCCATAAACTACTACTGCTTAACATTTTTTGATTCAGTGACGCCACAAGTGCAGGATTTTTGTTGTTGTATTCAATATGCTTAACAAAATTTGATCTGCTCGGGTGTGCAAAAAAACGCATCTATTGTATTATTTACTAGCATATAAAAGCGAGCATAAAATATAAATAAAAATATAAAAATACCGTGAACGTAATTTTTGTTAAATTGCCAGGAAAATTTAGCTGCATTCTAGGAGCCGGGAGATTTTCTAAGTGAACTGTATTATTCCGGGAGAATCCTGGAATTCCGGGAGAGTTGGCAACCCTTACTCGTACCCAAGTATTTAGAATAAGCAAATTTTTTTGAAACCTTTTTTTTAAACGAAATCAAGATATGCTTTGCCTTTTCTACGACGAACTATTTACAAACATTAGCTATTTACTTAATTTACTTAACGAATTATTTACAACACTAAATCTTTTCTAACAATTTTCAAAAAAAAAAAATTCAGTATCTTATGGATCTCGTGATATGAGTCTGAGAAAACTTTGACGAAATACACTTAATCCAAAAGTCGAAGTTTTCTTAAGCTCATATCTCTCAACAGCTATTAGTCTGAGCTGATAGGTATTGAGTTGTATAAGAAAGACCTTTGAC
This sequence comes from Nemotelus nigrinus, assembly GCA_947369275.1. Classification (NCBI taxonomy): domain Eukaryota; kingdom Metazoa; phylum Arthropoda; class Insecta; order Diptera; family Stratiomyidae; genus Nemotelus; species Nemotelus nigrinus. Next base: position 120,537,761 of record OX376374.1, read on the forward strand.
CTTAATTAACCTTTTTTCGCGCATACGATTTTTCAATCGACTTTTCACACTGTGTTTCTGATCTCACATTAAACATAATTCGTTTTTAAAAACATTACTTGAATTTATTTGGCACAGAAAGTATAAAATTTCTGGACTACAATGGTAGAACCTCGTATCACTACAAGGCTTGTGCAGAAATAAATCGGTCTTAAAAAATCGAGTTAAAGCAACTAGGTCGCGCAATCGATACGAACAGTCGAACTATCTAAATCATAGAGCATATCGATTTTTGGTTTGGACTCTAACTCAGTTGCTGATTTGATATTTGACTAGGTTTTTGGCTCATTTTCTGCTTCTTGTTTTGTTGTACTGATAAAAATTGTCTCAACTGCCAAAACTTCTCGTAATCCCAAATCGCTTATTTAATCTTCCAATCAAGTGCAAATTTGATATTTATATCGTAACTGCTATCCTTTTCCAACAGCAGTACACTTTTAGAATATTCCAGGCTATACGGCATTTATGGTCGTTTCTGTTTCAAGTACACACATACTTATACAAAAAAAACCTGACAGTTGAATGTTGGAAAATCAAAGCGTGTTATTATTCCCTTTGCTTGCTTCCACTTCGTCATTTCATAAACATTTTGCAACACATTCAATAATGATGCAAATCGGTTTATTGGTCCCATTTTTAGCTTGTTAAAAGGGTGCGATGTTATCAACTTATATTAAGGATATATACAAAAATACTGTCTGATTGGCATATTTTGCATACACTAAGTTGGGATTGTGATCAATCTGTGGCACTGCCTGACGATGTTGCACAAACGTCACAATGTAAGCTTGATGGGACATTATATAAAGCCTGATCAATTGTTCCTTAATGGACTAGCAAAGCTGAGAGCAAAGCTCTGAATATTCCATTTGATTTTGATTTTATCTGACAAATGAAGTCGAAGCTTATTGACTTTTAGCATACAGCTTGAAAGTTGATGGCTTTCAAATGAATTTCGATTTGAGGTGAATGTTAATTCCATGATCTTTAATATAAAAATTGAAGATTTTCGGAGAATGCATTATTACGAGAAGAAATTGATTTTTCTTGGCGGAATATCAGTCGAAGTTTCAGTGAGCTTTGTGATACATCAAATTACTTTTGCTATAACTTTTGTTATTTCAAAATTGATTGTAAATTATTAAAATATTGAAAACACATTTTTGTAGCGTTTACAAAATGTTATGGGAGTCAGAATAACCTAAGTGTTTATGAGCTCTAAGACGAATTTGAATTGAATTTGAATCAAAATATATGATTAATTCTTAACGTTAGATTTTTAGCTTTACTTAAAATCAATTAGCAATGCCAAGAAACGATGGGAAATCATTATCATGTTAACTACAACGTATAAACTAAAAGTAAATGTAGAATAGCAGGATAAACGCATTAAGCATATTGAATTAGTCTAGTCTAGTCTAGACAAAAATGGTGAGATGTAGTTTGCATATTTAAACATTCCTCATCGTATTAAACCGGTTGTTGATACATGTTTGCATATAGCTATGTGTGCGTGTAGCCTAGCTAAAGCTTCTAGGTGTGTAACTCCACTTCAATGTTTTGTAGACTGACCTTGGAATGAGTGAAAAATCGACCCGCCATGGGACAACTTGATGATTGTCTAGTTTGGACGTGTACTTGTGCTGCGAAATAAACTTTTTTAACAGACACTGTGGGAGGTATTGAAAGGTAAAAATATATATAGCTAAGAATGAAAAATAACCAAAATGTATTGCTTTAAAAAGGACACTTAAATAACATACTTTGGGCAGCTTTTCAAAATTTAAATACAAACATCCGTTTGAAGTTTATTTTCATAAAAATATATTATATTTTTCTTATGGAATTGTTTTTTTTGTGTTATGATTAAAATTGAAAAATTTTAACCAAGTGGTTTCAAAAGTATGCACTGGTTCTCATCAGACATCAGCTCATAGTACATACTTGATTGATGTAACCACTTACAGTGGGAGATCATTAATTTTTATTAACGTTAGTTGTGATAAATTTTAACATCCTCGGCTTATATCTAACGATATCATTTCCTCATAAAGATGATTGATTTATGATCATGGTTCGTTTCTTTTCTATAAATCAGCATAGACGCCGTATATCGTCTCTAGACCTTATTAAAGCCGAGAATAATTGATGCGGAAAACTCGATCGTTTTGCGAAACCACGTAGCAAAAATTTTTCAATTTCAACTATGCCACAAATAGCAATTCCATTTGATTCTGCTTTCGGTGGCTTATTCCGGGAAACGATCGAGTTTTCCGTATCAACTATTCTCTGCTTGATTTTTAAGAGAATTTTAAAAAGAAGGATATTTTTGATTTCTTAATGCACGATTGGAACGCTCAACACATTTTCGGATCTGTTGTAGTGTCCTGAATCACGAATATAAACTTCACAGCAGAGATAAGAAAGTATATACTGACGCATTAATCAAGCGAACGGCATTCATCAAGGGAACGGTCTCCATATTACAAGAAAGGAAATGTTAAAATGTTAGACGTTTATCATTAGAAGCAGAAAGAAACAAAAAGACAACGAACAAAGTTTATTCATTAAGTTCCTTAATCAGCGTACATTTTAATAAAGGCGATCCTCGAAACTTTGGCACAAAAATTTTGCTGCGGCACGGGTGTGAGTTCTTTGGTCAAAAGTCTCTCTGAAAAATTTAAGTAAGTTGAGGAGATACTGTCAATTAAAGTGACGAGTTTTTTTTGATTGATTATTTAGATCTACCGGAAATATGCTTTTCACGTAGTACCAGTTGAATGAGGGACGTATCATAATTTTGCTATAGTCTGGCATGAACAGTATTGTCAGTTGTTTTGTAGCCGTGGCATGAAATGACAACTCTGCTCTGTAGCGGGTAGGCAACTTCAACTTTTAGTTGAACGAAAACTATCGAAATGGCTGTTTATGCAATATTTCCGCAGGATTCAGGCTGACATGATACAACAATTGAAAGCTTAGGTTGATGGGATTGAGACCTAGACTTCTGTGTCTGGTGAATTCCAAAATATAAATAAAAACGTTACTGCGATATTGAACATGAAGATGGCTTTGATTGTTTTCCCCGAAACATTTTTTCACGTTTAGAATATTTTTGTCTCCTCTAAGATCAGTGCTTGCCACTGTCTGCGAGAAAACTGGGTTGAATGGCATTATTTTTGCTCTGTACTCATTAATCTGAATACAAATATTTACATATGCATGTCGATGCATGCTTTAACCAATAATTAAACATGTCTTAACCAATAATTACATTTTTATTGCTAATATATCACAATCCAGAATGAATGAGATTGATCTAAGTATGAATACGAGAATGTTATTTTGATTTTGTTTCCCAGATAAATTGGTCAGCAATTTCTTCAAAAGTTTGATTCTAAAAGTTTGATTAGACTTTGTTTTTTTTTGTGTGTAGCCTTCTTCAACTCCACGCATATTCTTTTCACCTGTATCAAGAAACACATTTCTCTCATATTTTGCTATCTAGTTCACATTAGCTTTTCTAAAACTCTGTCAACATACTACAATCATTTTTTTTTTCGATTTTCATTTCTAGAAAATTATAGTACTTAAAGCAACATAGCTATTCGAATATTTGAAATTCATAATCCATTTTGGATATTTCAAAATCAATTTTTACGCACATATAGTAGCCAGGTGCTCGACCCACTTTCAAACACACAGCACACAGCACACTAGTTACATACAGCAAGCTTAGCTGCGAAAAAATCCGAAAGCAAAAGCATTTCTTTTCAAGAAATTGGCTTGATGATCTTCAACTTACAATTACTATCCTAAGATATAAATAACTTATGCTTAAGTTTTCTCGCAAAAGCTTAAATTTTCCGAGAACCCGAAATCAGAAACAATTTTGAAAACCAGATTTCATCAATTGCCAATAGATAAATTGTTTGTTATTTAAGGGCTCGAAAATTATTTCATTGTTCTCATGCTAATGCTATTCAAAATTCAAATTAAATTGAAATCGATTTCAATATGTTACTAGGGTTCGTGCCGCTTTCGAATTGGCACTAAATAATGGCACGCATAATTGACAACAAATGTATGTACGATTTGTAGTATACTAAGCACCCACATTGGGTGCCATTTACGCCCCAGACGAGCTTCATACCGGGTCCGTTAGATAAGCCTTTGCAATTCGGGCAGATGCCTAGCGATTAGATTCGCTCCAGTGCGTTCTTCAATGTAAATGTTAGTCGAAAGATACAAATATTCCACTTTAGATAGTTGTCCTGTGCGGAATGGAATTCTCCTTGGTTGTTTGCAATGTACGAAGGGAGAATTCAATAAGGCATTCGGACGTGTAGTCATTTTGTCAAGAGAAATCCTGACAATGTTCGTTTCGAGCTGATGCTGTTTCCTTGTACGAGGATATACGGCTATTAGAGATGACACTCCAGGGAATACGATTGCTATTTGTCAGCATTCGGCAGCGATAGCAAACACTCCCCAATAAGATATATATTAACTCGTCAGATTGTGATTTCGATTTCAAAAATCAAATCTTTTGAATTGAAATCGTTTGAAATAAATCGAACTTTTCCTTCTTATGTTATGTGTTCCGATTGTATCTTAACTCATGCAAATTCTTAAGATGCAAGCTAATAGTCCTACAAAACTTCCATTATTTAATTGCAAATTCTTAAAAATGATAGCTTAGAGATGCGTCTCAATTATAATATTTCAAAAACGATGTCATTTGGAGATTAGATCGGTGTAGTTGGGAAAATACATTGAAAGAAATAAAAAACTAAATGGATTGACAGATATCAGAGAATTGATTAAAATGTTCGCTCATAGCAAAGCAGTTCAAAAATCGATTATATTTGCAACTTTGTTACCTAATGCAACTCTACTTACGGTAATTTGAATAGAAGTAGATTGCTGCTGCCAGTGATTAATGTAATCGAAAAATTCAATGCTGCTTAGCATACAGCATGCATCTATCGGTTTAAACTTTAAATAGCAAAGTAGGATACATTAAAGCATTATAAGTTTTCCAAGATCAAAAAAAAGGTTGTGAAAAGTTTGAGAATTGTGAAAAAGAATTGTATCAATAATTGATTAGTCAACTCTTGATTCGATGCATGCTTATTACTACCACCAAATATATTTGCAAGTAAAGGGTTTTCAATGAGGTCATAGCAATTTTACATTTAAATAAAACACAGAATAATTAAAATATGGAGCTGAAATTCATTGAAAATGTAGTACACACAATACATTTAAGTATAAAATTCAATTTTGTTCATACAATAATTGTGCATTTAGGTGCTTATGATGATTATTAGTTTTGCGAAATTCCTCAAGTGTGAATATTTCTTTTGTGTCCTGCTTGGGAATGTTAGGGTATCCACAGTACTATTAGAGAGTCTTTTTACTTTTTTGAGGAGGTTCAGAGCTTTATCTCGTAAGTATAGGTCAGTTGTCTCTAACCGTAGACTTTTTGAATATGGCTATGTTTCTAACATGCCATGGAATCATGAAAACTATCCGCAGACCTAGGCATTAAAACGGGTTGCCTCATAAATAATGAGGTTTTGCATTTCATTTATTTGTCAAAACTAAGATACATCTACCTTTTTTTAATCTAAGGTTTCTAATTCTCCTCTTCTTAAATTCAAAAGTAATCGTAAAGCAGTATTTTGATATTCTCGATAAAATCCATATTTATTTAATCCACAGTATTTCGTCTAGAACAAGCTAGCTGGACAAAAGTCATTTCTCGATTTTTTTCTATATTTTCACCTTAACCCGTACATAATTTTGCGATTGTTCAAATTCCAAAAAACCTTTTTTTTAAACATTCTTTTTCATATATACATTCATACATCCTTGCGAAACTCTACATATCTTGCAAGACACGGCTGATTCAGCAAGACTTAACTTCCAAATCGAAATTTTTGTCCAAACCATATTTGCTACTGGCTAACACTTATTCGGTTTCGTCTACGGACATCATTAACATTTTTTGCAGTTTCGGTTGCATTGTTAGCTTCATTGAACTTACAAAACAAACAGTATTGAATATGGTTATTTTTGGTTGAAAAACTGTCGTTAGAATGGCACTATATACTTTCAAACTTGCAGAAAGATTAAGAATAAATTGAGTTTACTGATTTTAATTTTCAGGCGTTTAGAAAAACCACAATATATATGGGATAGCCTAATGGAATAGCCAGTTGCTTTTCTTTATATTGACTTATTAGCCCAGTGAAATCCGACATAAAAAAGCGAAACTTCGGAAAAATTAGGGGAAAGCTGAATTTTGGTATGAATCTTGGTACTGGCGTGTTGAACAAAATGTCAAAAGTCCCCATCGATCCGAGTGCTGCGTCGCTTTTTATACGGGGTCAAAGGTCACCAAAAGTGACCTTTCCTAAATATCTCAGTAACGGTTACGTCTTTAGAAAAACAATGTATGACGAATTTGTAGCTTAAAAAATGTCGAACAAAAAAAACTCTATTGCTTTTTCCTGTAACCATAACCGTTTTTGAGATATATTTCTCACGGCATGTTAATATTATCCGATTTTGATTACGACTTGGCATGTTTGTGAGTTTGTTTTTCTTTGTTTAAGAGGCGCATAAAAAAAACATGTAAACAAACTTATCTACCAGACTCCAGGGTAGGTGGAAAAGTGTACTCCGAAAAGCTACCACAACCCCCCGCCCCCTTTTGCCATAAAACTTGTAGTGTTACTACTCGCTACTCCCTTCTCCGAAAAAAAAACCGTATTGCGGCATCATTTATGGGATATTCCACGAAAGAGGAGGACAAAACAACAAAATTGTAGGTGGAAATAGGTTTTGTAACATATCATGGGCCTAGAGGCATGAAAAAGTAAGATAATATCATGGCCTAATTCTGTAGCTTCTCATTCTTGATATTATAGGAGCTCAATCCGATGCAGATTATCCCCCAATAATCAGTTTTTTTACCAATTCTGTGATGACTGTATAGTGCCAAAAAGACATGACACGTCTCGAAACCAATTTGCACCTGAAATTACGTGACCTTGCCCTGATCGTTCATGGGATAAGACGGAATGGAAAAAAAAACTAAAAAACCGGGTATTTCGGGGTGGTTTGTTTGGGGGGTGGGTGGGGTGTTGGAAGGGTGTGGATGTAGGGCTGGTCATGCGGTGTCAAGAATAGGCAATTAACAGGATAGAAAGTGATCCTATCTTGTTTAACAGTGGGCAAAGAGCAGGCAACGAGCTCATTTCTGAAGATTTGGGATGGATGCTCAGGGATACCATTTTATGGCGAAGGGGGAAGGGGGAAGGGGGAAGGGGGAAGGGGGAAGGGGGAAGGGGGAACTTTTCGGAGCACACTTTTCCACCTACCCTGGAGTCTGGTAGATAAGTTTATTTATATGTTTTTTCTATGCGCCTCTTAAACAAAGAAAAACAAACTCACAAACATGCGAAGTCGTAATCGAAATCGGATAATATTAACATGCCGTGAGAAAGAGGATGCTCTTAGTAACAAATGTTTAGATCAATATATCTCAAAAACGGTTATGGTTACAGGAAAAAGCAATAGAGTTTTTTTTGTTCGACATTTTTTAAGCTACAAATTCGTCATACATTGTTTTTCGAAAGACGTAACCGTTACTGAGATATTTAGGAAAGGTCACTTTTGGTGACCTTTGACCCCGTATAAAACGCAACGCAGCAATCGGATCGATAGGAACTTTTGACATTTTGTTCAACACACCAGTACCAAGGTTCATACCAAAATTCAGCTTTCCCCTAATTTTTTCGAAGCACCATGTTAGATTTCCCCGGACTATATATCATTGACAGTCTTATGATGCTTTTCCACAGCTGCACATTCACCAGACATGCAAATTATAGAAATATTAAAAAGCTAGATTGCACTCGTACATTTATTAATTTACTGAATGATACGAAACGCCGTTCATAAGATATGCTGATGCAGTTCAGAAGAGTATGTTTGAATTACCGCACTTTTAGTTTAGATCAAATAAACAATTTCGTTTTGTCTACGTAGATATTCCGCCTCTAACGTTTTCACTAATTTCACTTCACTAATTTGATCGTTTTTGTCTTAGATCAGCAGAAGCAAGTTGTTCTAGAATATACAGATTTTGCAAAGGCAAAAGCTCGAAGGTCATAAGTATCTAACCTGCTTTTTCATTCTGCTCATTTTCTGAAGCACCACAAGGTTTGATACTAGGTCCTTTGTTATTGCTTTCTATTTGCTGATGATTTTCAGATTAATGGAGTCGTTTGATGATTGTCACCATTTATTATCTTATCTTTGTCCTCCGAGTGAGTGAAGTTCAATTCTCTTTCTTACTTTAAATGTATCTAAATTTAATCAAATGTCATCTAATGTGCTCATATTCCTTCTTCGGATCGTAATTTATGCCTGCCGACAATTTTTAAGACCTTCTTGTGCTTTTTGGTTCTAAACTCATGTTTGATAAACTGCCAAAGCCTCTCATTTGATCAGTTTCGACTTCAAGTTTTTCACTTATTTTACTTATACCGTTACTTCCTATCATATGTTTTCCCTTCTCACTTGTCCGTAGAACAACTGAATACTATCTGTCAAGTCTGGTATCCCCATCTTAATTATTTAGATTATGCTGTAGAGTGCGGCCAGCATTGATTCACACGTTAATTTTTATTTAAATTTCATACTTTCTTATTGTGAATATTGTGAATATAGTATGTTATACAATTGAATTCACATACATACAGGGTAATTCATTATGAGGTTTGATTTTTATTAGGCTGTTTTTGATAGATCGCGCGTGACTACTCTCAACCTGTAATCTAATTTTTATTCAATATTGTTTGACAAATCATCATGGAGAGACTTACACCGCAACAACGTATCCAAATTGTTCAGCTGTATTACGAAAATCAGCGTTCAGTGAGAAATGTTTTTCGTGCTCTTACAGCAACTTATGGTGTGCATCATCGACCTGCTGAAACCACTATAGCCAATCCCATCTGCAAATTTGAAGCCCAGCATACATTATTGGATGATGCTCGACCGATTAGACCACATTCAGCACGTAGAATATAGCGACAGTAGCTGAAAGTGTGGCTTAATACCGTGACGAATCGATTCAGCAACCTTCTCAACAGCTTGGTTTGCCGTACGCAACAATTTGGCGTATTTCACCTAAAGACCTTGCTTTTAAGACTTAAAAAGTTCAACTCGTGTAAGAATTGAAACCGCGCAACATAGGTTTGCGTCGTGTTTTTGGTGAATGGGCTCTGAATCAGCTCAACGAAAATCCGCTGTTTTATCGCGAAATTTTGTTTAGTGATGAGGCGCATTTTCGGCTCAGTGAGTACGTCAATAAGCAGAATTGCCGTATTTGGGCTAATGAACAACCTAAAGAGCTTCAACGGCTGCCACTACAGATACAGAAATGTACTGTTTGGTGTGGTTTATGGGCTGGTGGAATCATCTTTCCCTATTTCTTTCAAAATGAGTCCGGTCAGAACGTAACCGTCAATGACGACCGATATCGCACCATGATAACGGATTTTTCGCTACCTGAAATTGAAGTCTGTGGTATCGGTGAAATTTGGTTCACATACAGAGAGAGAAACAAGGGACTTATTGAGAAATCATTTTGGTGAGAACTTGATTTCACATTTCGGACTAGAAAATTGGCCACCTAGATCATGTAATATCACACCTTTAGATTATTTTCTTTGTGGTTACATGAAGTTTCTGGTCTTCAGTGATAAGCCAGCTTCAATCAACGCATTGGAAACTAACATTACTCGTGTCGTTCGCGAGATACCGGTCGCTATGCTGGAACGCATCGTCTAAAATTGGATCCTCAGGATGGACCATTTACGGAGTAGTCGCGGTTAACATTTAAATGAGATAATCTTTAAAAAGTAAATGTCATAGATTGTTCTTTCGATTCACAATAAAATTTTTATTATATAATCAACTTTATACCTCTTATTTGAGATTAAAACCAAACCTCATAATTAATCACCCAGTATATCAAATCTTAGGCATTTTCATATAGTTACGACCATTATATTCCATTTTAGTTTAATAAGTATCTGAAGAAAACAAATTAAGCATTAGAACGTCATTATTTTAAATCTAATGGTGTAAATGTGTCAATGTAGTCCCAAGTTTAGTTAAATTTCTTTATATTTATTTATTATTATATTATTTTTTGGTTTATTTGTTGATTGTGTCATTTATTATTATATTTGCCATATATTATTCTATTTATTTGCTTATCACGCTATTTATTAGAAAATCAAATTGCTCATTACGAATTTAGCATCATATTTAGTTGTTAGCTACGCTTTTTATTATTAAATTTATGAACTGTATAATCGGTATGAATGTATTTCGGCTGGAGTTAGGGTGGAAGAGAGCCCACAAACATTGCTCATTTCATTTTAGTAGTCTGGGAGTCAACACGATGTTTTGTTTTTAAACCTGTTGCTTTTTATAAAGAGACTGTGTGTTATATGCAGAAATTGGCTCACAAGTTCAATTAACAGTAAAGTGGGGTAAATAGTCAGTAGTTTTTTAAGGTAAGAAGCTCTTCTTCCTGCAGGGAACCTTACTTTATGAGTTGTGTCATCCACGTGCTGTGGCATGAAGAAATCGTCCGCCCTAACTACCCACGTCAAAACTGACAACGATTCATCACTTTTGGTCACAGCGTTTGAGCCTATGCACCTATGTAGCATTGTAGGCCTAACCAATGCCAACTTAAATGTATAGTCTAAACCTGTGTAGTCTGACCAAAAATTTACTGGAAAATCGCCTCGAAAGTTGACGATTCAGGGTAAAATCGGTTTTTTTATTTGGCTAAAAATTTATATTGGAGGGGTTTTCCAAGGTGGAAAATCTGAATCTGGCATTATTTTGGCAATCAAATGAATTCGTAAACGACCCTTCTAACAAAAATCAGCTTCAAAAATGAATTTGTTACTAACCTGTCCACGAGTCAATCAATAAAAGGCTGTTTTCGTCGAAAACGTTCAAAAATACCTCGCTCATTCATTGCGCTGCAATTTTTTCATTTTATCCAATTTGCAATTTATTTATTTATTTGCAAAACAAGGCATCATAAAATATACATAATGCAAGAAATAAAATAAAACATAAAAGTATTTGAAGTTGATATTTATTTGTATTCCGGCAAATTAGGATGGGAAATAAATGGGTTCAGAAGTTAATAGGGCCTTTTTCGAGTTATTTTTGAAGATAGTTTCGGTGATACCTGAAGAATAGTGGTGACTTGCACTGTTGAATGTTCTATGACACCTATTGATGGGTTCATTATACTCATAGACTGTAACGTGCTGGTATTCCATTTTTTACATTTCTGAGGTAACACCGGATTCGAAAACTACATACTATATTACATCATTCTACAAAATATGAAAAACCTATCTTTTGTGGAAGTATGTTGAAATCAATAATGAAAAAACGTCGCACTACTAAGCATAAGCGCTCTATCTATCGTAGATATGTTTAGTGATGGGGCCATTTTTCGTTTCACGTTACTAGAAAAAAGTCCTATCTGCTTTAAACCTATCTTTCTCAACTATTTTCAACGTGAATGCTTTTACTTCAGATGTGTTTCAAATAAACGTATTTGTATCCATTTTTAATCTTTCATCCCGTTTGAAGGTGTCTGCAGCATTTGAATATCTCGAAAGGGCGAAAATGTGCAAAGATAGAACGTTTATGCTTGGTAGTGCAGTATTGTCCATCATCTATATATTACTGTTTATCATTTCGTCTTCCGCTGAGTCATCATTGTATTTTTTGTGTTTAATTAGTTTAGTGCTTTGTTATAATAACTATCTTAATGCATCTTTTTTTTTTTGATATTGCAGCATCTAAATTTTAAAATCTATGAATTATTTATTGGCTTTTCTCTTTTTTTCTAACTCACTCTGTTTTTTTTTTTACATGGACCTTAGCCTGTAAAAATATAAACAAATTATTAAAAGGCATTGCTCTTGACATCAAAGATTGTTTGTTCTAAACGTTTTGGATATCGAAAGTGCTGGTTATATGAACAAATCCTTTTAGAACTTTTTTGGAGGTTAAAAGCTCGAAATTTGTTTCCAACTAGACAACATACAATTGACCATCAGCTCAAATATTATTTTTCAAAATATTCGAAGTAGCATTGATATATTGAATCACTTATGTGTAGGCAAAGTCATTTTATGGTATAATAACAGCCATCGAATAAAGGTTTTATGAAAATAATACCAGCTATTTCGGTTTGACGATTATAACCCCACTGCAACTTGAATCCCCAAAATAGATTTAAATGACATAAAATTACGGAAAAATTCTTTTTTGTTTCGGCGAATCATCTTTCTCTTGTTAAGCGACGCACAATAACAGCAAATTTACGCGACCGCAAAGCAGCTTCTATGATACCCTTGAACCTCGTTAAAGATTTTAACGACTTAACTGTCGCGACCAAAACAAATACGTCTCTACATCGGCTAGCAGCATCCTATTTGCTTAGAGCCAAGATTTCCATTTCGCACTTTTTAATGAAGTCCCGCTACGACAATGTTTAAGTGAATTTGTGAAGAAAATGCGTATCCTTTTCATTGCTTCCTTTACCTTAGCGCCTATTTAAGGACTTCGACTGCCCGCAGAGTAATTGAAAGTATCGCACGGCGTCGGGGCTGATAAGTATTCTTTTAAGGGTCACACGCGAGCAAATTGGATGTCGTTGTTCACGTGAAAAGCTTTACTCCCTCACGGGCCGGAAGATGATGAATAAAAACGAATGGAGACATAAACATTAAATAAAATTGCCAAATGGAGCCGAAAAAATTGCCGACCGTAAAAATCCTGCGCTTGTTTGTGAAAGCGACTCAGTTACTTTTTAAATGACATCTCTCGGTCTAGGTTTGATGGAGCTATTGTTGGCGCGAAAGGGAGTTGAGGCTTGGGTATCAGGGGTGTCTGAACCATTGGAGCAGTCCTATTACCAACGTATAGCCCAGCAACAAAACTGCACTTTGTTATAAATGGGTAAAAATTTTATTAGCCACATTATGAGACCAGCGTATAGTGGTTGTAAACGGAACAAAGCAGGATAGTCCGAACAGTCTGTGAACAATATATTGTGCCCCAGCAAACAAAAATATTTTTTCGGTGCAAGCAATAAATAAATAAGTCTGAAGCTTACAAAATTAGGTTTAAATAAAGTAATTATACTTTCGTAATCTTCATGGGTATTAACTAGCCAAATTATGATTCCTGATGAGAAACTTTCGAATATATATAAATGTCGACAAAATTTTATGAGGCTTACTTCAGAATCATAATATATGTATTTATTTTAGCATAGAGAAACCAATGAAGTTTGAATAGTGTCAATCAGTAGGAGGAAAGAGTTATTCCCGCCAAAAATTGACTGCAGCCACTGAAGATTAAGTGCCTAATTCTTAAAATAATAGGCCAATAAACGAATGAAATCACATCACGACCACAATGACCAAATCAGCATTTGTTTGAATATTCTTTCGCGCCACTCTACTTTGAGGAACGAAGCCTAGGTAGACATAATAAGCAAACGCGACTGTTTTATCCTCACCATCCCCAACCCTAACCACGCCATCTTGCAAATCTCAGGTCGTATGGAAATGCTGGATACATGTAAGTACATGCTCGGTGGAAATGTTGCGGTAAGAATTGACATGAAGCGCGTCATGGCGTTCGTAGGTTCGCTCGTGGCCCAATGAATTGGCTTTTGTGCACGATAAAAGGCAATTATTTAAATTAGCTGCGTGTTTGCGTGCTACTTGCTGAACCGTTACCGGAAACGACGGCGACGAGCTTAAATTCAGCCGCCACGTTGCAATGCATATCCATGACTTTTCGCAGACTACTAGAACCGCAACTATCGCCCTAGCCATTCTGATTAATGCCGTATATGTCTTTTTTCTTGTCCACTATTTGCAGGAGGACTTCGCGTGCATCTCCAGATGGTGAAACGAGAATGTGTCGAGAGATAGCAAGAATGCAAAGGTTAGTTCGAAAGTGATTTGAACAAATTCGTCGACATCCACGCCACGGCTTCATTACTGGTTGACGATATAATTACATGTAAACGTGTAATTTCTTTTGTTTTACACTCAAATAGCCGGCAATTATGAGAAAATAGTTTTCAAACAAATAGCAATCACACTAGCTTTAGTGAAGAGTAAATGTGTCTACTGCTCACGAAGGCTGAAATTATTATGAAAGTTTCCATGCAGGTAATCAAGCCAATAACGATACTCCTAATATGCATACACATTCATATGCACAAGATTTTACTCGTATGTATATTAGAGATGCAGTTCTACGCCAGGATCTGTGGTGCAAGATGATACGACTGATGTTCTTTCCCCAAATGCACTTTGTCATTTTAAATACTTTAGTGACTCTTAAAGAAAATAAAGCATTGCCTAAGATAAAAGGGCTTGAGATGGGGAAATTTAAACAGAAAACGCCCTAAATGATATTTATTCCTATGTCGACAAGGATTGTACTGACACACTATTGATCGAGCTATGCTAGGTGACGGAAAACATATATTGAGTTCATTTTGTCCTTGAAGTGGAAAAATTCTAGCGCAACAGAACCGTTAAAAACTGATTTTTGAAGAAATTGTCTTTCAGTGACTAAAAAGTTACTACTGAACGTCATGTATCACTTTGATCCGATGATTGCATCAAAACTCAATGGATAGAAATATTATCATGGCAGCCATTCGTATGAGTTCCAAAATAAAAGAAAGTAAAATCCTTGTTATGTACTTTCATTATAGAATGCTTATCATATAACACATTTATGTCAGCAACTCTTATAGTATAAATGATGAAATTGTTCAGTGCTGCCAACTCAACAGCAATGAGTCTACACAACAACAGGCTCATGTTGAAATCAACCTATGCTTTGATTTCATCGAAATTTTCAGCGATAAAACTATGTTTGGGGCTGTCATTTGAAAAATGGAAAGCACTTGAAAAATTTAAACAATGGTTGCTTATTTTCATTGTCAATACTTTTCTTTGAATATATATTTAAGGCATCTGTTAGTGCAATATTAACAAAAATAATGGTTGCTGGCAACCCTATGTTAGCATCATAGCCAAAAATGTACGAAATTTGGATCACGTTATATTAAACCCACCCTTTCATTTTTATTTTGTTTGAATGACTGCTCTGAAAGCTATAGGGGTAAAAAATTTTAAGGTTACCAGCCGCAACACTTTTCCAATTTTCGAAACCTTAGTATTAGTTGTTGATTGAGTCATTCACATTTGAAAATTTACTGAAAAGATGTCAAACAAAAAGAAATTTCAAAAAAATTACAACAATGACCAAACTGGCAGCCCTTTTATGATTTTTTGGGTTGAATTTGGGTTACAAAAAAGTCCATTTACTACACGAATTTTATTTTTATTGGATGACTGGATCGGAAGTTATAGAGAAAAAAGCTTTATTTTGCTGAGCAAATTTACAAGATTTAGGAGACAAAAATTAACAGAGCTAGCAGGTCTATACTGATTTCTCAATCAAATTTTTAGTAAATGTGGTTTAAAATAAGTTTCAGATACTGTGCGAATTTCGTTAAAATTTCATGGCTGAGTCGGAAGCCCATTGCTTCATTTTTTTTTTGTCATTGATTTTTCAAGATGGTAGAACTGCCACAGGATTGCCCGTGTTGCAAAACCACTTCTATCAGGCTTGATCCTAATTATTACCAACTTGTCCTATAAGTTTCATATTGATCGGATTTTCTGGTCATCAATTCTCCCGGACATAAGTTTTGAGTGCTGAAAATGGAGGTAATTTGGTGATGGGTGGCCATTTTTGCACAACGCGGGATTTGGAAAATGTTAGCTTGACATGAAGGACAAAAAGTTCAAGTTTATCAATAATTTGAATTTGTTTTCAAAAAGCAAAAAAATTTCTGGCGGGTCGATGATTTGATTTTTTTTTTTCATGTGCCTACCGTAGCTATAGGGTTGTCCGTACAGTCTAAGAAATCCGTGTGTGCATAGTTTTTGTCAAAATCAATATGCTCTGGAAATTTCACGATGATCCAAAGTTTTTTTCAGAAGTTATGACAAATCGAAATTGGGGAAAAAATCCTTGCCTACTTTTGGGCACTCAGCGCCCGCATAGTGCTCGTAATTTCCAAGTTTTTGTCATAAACAAGTAAAACACATATGCAATGTTGAATAATTATTTTGAACACATATGGACTCCACATAGAAATATGGGGATACCTTAAAATTCACAAAAATGTCCATCGGCGCCAAAGGGTTAAAGATATCTTAATCAAATGCTGCACTAGTCCTTATATACATCTATGTTTTCTGTAAATTTCAGCTCAATCGGACCAGACATTCCAGACGATATCTCCCTTAATATTTTTGCTGTTATACATATCTATCAAAGACAAGAAGAAAATTACGGCAAAACAATTTTAATACCAATTTTCTCTGAAAATCAATTAAAGTCGTTTGTGGGAGTGGAAGGAAAAAGTCCAAAATCAAAGGAGATGAAAAACAGAAGACAATATGAGACATAGCCGGCAGGCTTGCAGTCTGCATACTATAAACTAATGTATATCCTATTATCATTTTTCGAAAAGTCCACCAAAATCTTTTTGAACTCATCCAAAATAATTTCTGGAAACATACAGAGATGCACCAACAGATCATTATTGAAAACCATTTCAAACCCTGAATTGCAGCAATTATGTACGCTGGAAACTGTCTTAAATAAATTTTGGCTAAACTCAACTACGTGCTCTTCGGATCCGTTACGCTAGTCGATTTTACCGATGAATGTCTGGCTGGTGTGCTTGTGTTTTTGTGCTTATGTGTTTGTTTTTGAGTATGTTCTTTTGTTTGTTTATCTTCGGTGTGCTGTCTTCTTCTGCATTTTTTTAACGGTTTAGTGAGTTTTGCCTCAATTTTCAACCCATGCTACCACCTATTCTTCTTCTAGTGGTAAAATTTCCTATATTTTATGTTTAGATATTTAGCTGGCCACGCCTAGAAAGCCCTAGATGAATGCTGACAAAAGTATCGTGTAATATTGTGTTCATCTTCTTTCTTTGGCTACTTTTCTTCCCAGCACTCTTCCACATTCTCCTTTTTTTCGTACAAAACCTACTATAATAGAACCCTAAATGTGCTTCCTTGATACCAGCTTTGGTTGTGATTCCGATAGTAGTCAGTATATCTTAGCTATGTCTTTATCTGCTTCCTGAAGTATCTCTTTTTGAATAATCTGCAGCTTAAGCATTGCTTCGAGTGTAGTCGCTTCCCTGTGGAAACTAGCAAACGTTTTTCCCGTATACAAAGCTGATGATGCAATTTGTATCACAAATTATCGCCCCTTCTCGCTCCTTTCTTATTCCAGCAAATTACGTGAAGGAGTGACTTCATCCAATATTTTCAAACTCCAGAGCAGGACAGATTCATAAAAGGTTAATTCACATTGATCAAATTGCTGTCTTTCATCAAAGCTGTTGCATCTGGTAGATGTCATATACACAGATTTCTTTAAAACTTTTGACTCTGTGAATAATCAGCTTCTTTTTGGTCGTACTTGTGCTGAAACTGTTAATTCCTACACCTCTGTTCCATTTTGTCCTACCTCACGAGTTCCGCATGGTTCAATTATTAGTCTTCTGTTGTTTTTTTGTTTAACAATAACCATAGACATATAAAGAATGGACACGCAATCACAATGCATGAGCCCGTACGTGAGTGAAGCAATTTTACTACACATGCAATCTTACTCTCTGTAAAACAGCTTTCCCCTCAATGCCGCACGCACCACCCCTCAGCGCTGTAGACTCTCTATGTAAACATTCATTTCAATCCATCCAATCTACGGGGTGGTTGGGATAACGGGGAAACTAATACATTTCAACAAATTTCCAAACACATCAACTTTTCTGCATGAAATTTGTTATTGTTTTATACAAACACATTGAGACCAGAGGTCGAAAATTGCTTCATTTCTCTCGGCCCATTTCGTATCCATTCTTCTTATATCTATGACAATAACCTACCAGTCTGTGTACGTTGTCCGTGTGTTTTGTTTGCTGATGATTTCAAGATGTTCAGCCTGATTGGGACAGTTGACGATTGTTATCAGTTAAAAAATGATCCGTCTGCGTTGAATAGCCGGTGTTGTGTACAATTGCTGACAAACCGTCTAACTGACAAACGTCAACTATCGCTCCCACCTATCGACAGCAGCGACACCTCCTCTAAGCGGACGATACGCAATCTAATTAATTAATATTTATTTTTAAATTCAAAAACCAATCCATACACCGATCGATATAGGAGAAACAAACTTGAAATAAAGTACAGTCTGTCACGGAACGCAAGCCTTGTCGGCGACCAGAAAGACTGAGTAAAGAAAAAAAACTCGACTTTTTTTCCCTTACTAACGAAGCACGTTTTAGCACTTTCTACACGGCGATCAATTTCGCCTTGCAAATGGGACAAACTGCTTCCAGTAATCAAAAGCTCATTAACAAAGAAAATAAATCTTGTTTTTTGGTTTTTTCATAGAAGTAAAATTTTAAAAGACAAACCCATTTTTTTTCTGGAAGTAAATCGTCGAGTTTATAACAAAAGAAGCATACGATCATCACACCGGTGCATTGCTAACGCACTTACGATTTGAGGAGTGTCACCCAACATATTATGCGTACAAAAAGACATCTACGAGTATTATCATATTTTACCTTGTTTTAAATATCTCTCTTGATGTTGCTGACAATTTTAAGAACCTTGGCATGATATTTGACTCAAAACTCAAATTCGATCAGCAAATAGTGCACACTATTGCCAGGGTCTCTAAATTGTCTGGCTTTATCTTTAGACCTTCCAAGCCTTTCGTTAAATGTTCCACCTGTTTGATCCTTTTTTATTCATTTGTTCGTAGTGTTTTGGAATACTGTTGTCGCCAATACCAAAACCTTATGCATACTTTAGAATCCGCCTAGCGTATGTTTAACCGCTTATTGTTTTACAAATTCAACATCCCTTATTGTGATTATAATCATCGACTTTTGATTTTACGGCCGCTTTTTTTAAATGACACAAAGCTTTCCTAAACTAATGACTCCTTTTCAAACTGGATTATCGGTCTATTTTCTCTGATTTTTGCACCTAGGTTTCTAATCGGGAATCTTAATGATTTAGCAGATTTCTTTCACGCTAGCTGAAATTTACTTTAATTCACCGTTGTTATGTATAGTTAGAAGCACGAATATATTAAATTCGGTCCTCTTCTGTTGGCGTTTATTGCACACACAAATATTTTGAAAAATAAAGTCCTCCAATAATATGTCAATTTTTGAGCTTGATAAATTTTTAATTTTGTAAATTATATTGTTAAATAAATTTTTGTATGCTTTAAAAAAAAATTGTTGTATGTAAACCGTAATACTTATTTTCTTCGATTATTTTCTTCCATTGCTATTTTCAAATCTGTAATTGGATGTGGGTATGTCTATTAGAACAAATAAAAAAAAACTCTGGTGCTGACCTCGAGAGCAGATATCTGCTTAGCCATAAACAATGATGTATGTGGAGTAATTTCTTCCCTAGTATCAACTCTTAGTGAGGATGATAAAATCCAAAAATCCAAAATTCTTTGGCTGATGGAAATGATTATGACTTCTTTTCTGTTGATGTTCTCGACTCCATCGATTTCAATCTAGTAAGTACGTTTTATGGCGATCAAAATGGAAATAGAGTGGATATCATATTTTCAACTGGTAATGCTGAAAAAAAATTTTTGCTTACACTCTTCATCATAATATTTTTACAGTTGAGTTGGTATCTACATCTTATATACAATAAATATATTGTGTATGACTGCATAATCTGTATTGATGAAAAGATAATTACAGATCATTTTCTCAAAAGTGACTAAGCTGATACTGTTTCAACGTCAGATCTGGATGATTTCTATGTATTGGGTTTTTACGCCGTTGAATTAAAATACAATTAAAACACAAAGAGAAAAGATAATAAGCCATGAAAAATTAAAACCAATCCTGCGGTTAGAGATGATATCATAATTACAATGAATTACCGCAAGATTTCCTGAGGAAACCCCAGAAAGCATATGAGCGCTATGATAGTATAATTGGTGAAACTATATTTCATGATCATCAAAGGTTTTTTGATTTCGTAAACAGCAAACGGAAAAGGTCAGGCTACCCTACATCTAAGTATGACAAAAATGTTTTACGCCAAGAACTCAAGAAATTTGAAGCTACAGTGAAAATAATTCCGTTGAGACAACTTTATTTAGATTTTTATCGCAGATTATCTTTTTTTTTGTCTATAACTAGGTTAGCATTGAGCAAAATTTTGCTTTCAAAAAATGGGGTTTGCGTTTGAGGAAACGAATAAATGTTTTTCGTTTCGACTAGTGATATTTTTAAATGCATTTATGAAAAAAATTGAAACAAATGTTTGATTCCAGTTTTAGCAAACAAACATCTTACCTTTAACATTTGCCGAGAAACTACGAGTAATTTATATTCCTAGCAACGAGAATGTTTTGAAGACTTCCTTGTTCTATAATTTATAGCTGATTCATAGCTGATTTAGTTAAAAGAGTTTCTATTTATATTGACCTACAGGGTTTCAAATGCTGCATTCATCCATTTCAGATATTGTTCGTTACGAATTTATATGATTTCAATAATATTTCTAGCTTGAAACCAATAAATTCGTTTCCCATAACCACCATACAGACGGGCGCACACATAGCTACAAGATCTCATATTCAAATTAATGGCTTGTTTTTCGTGCTTTGGAAACGAAAGTGTCTGGATATTTTTGAATTGTTGTGCACGTTTCGAATGTAAACAAATAAGTAATAGGGAATATGGCTTTGAAACATTAAAATTGAATTCAAATTAAATTGAAACGACTACACCACAGCGGTAGGTCGTCTCATCGAATTTACAGAAATGAAAATTTAAATGTGTCTACTGCTCGTAAAACTGACAAAATAGCATTTGCAACGCAATCCAAATGTTGCTTCCTCCATAAACCATAAGATATATGTATGAACCCGAAGCTATTGTCCTCACTTTCGGTCCTGTAACAGTTTTCAAAAAGATTCAATTCTCTCTCTTTCATCTGCATGTATAACAGTTTGTAGCAGAGCTGCAATCGCATGAAAACGAGCCAAGAACGATTTGCTAAATCAACAAATTCTGAACTCCTCCGGTCGAGATAATAAAATCCTCGGCCCACATTCTAATCCCATTAGGAGGCCACGATGGTTTTGCTATCGAAACAATGAGACCCCCATCATCTATGCATTTCAGCATGTGACCTAATAATGTAGATGACACACAACGTCCCAACTTAATATCGTGGGAGCTTCAAAAGTTCTGTTGTCGATAAAACCTCCTCCTGGGCCCACATCCTTTTTCGGAAGGGATTGTATCTTCGATTGGGACTTAGATTACAATCTTACAGTGCTACCGATTTCAAAGTAATTTGAAAAGAGTTTCCTTGTGCAGCTTCATTTAGTCCTGACGCTTATACCTATTCTTTAGTCGATAAAGTAGTATGTCTGTCGAATTATGGTATCCACCCACGTTTACGAGTAATTACGTCAGATTCAAAAAGCCTTATACTTCGAATGAATAGTAGCCTCCTCTCATCATCTTTATGGAAATACAGAAAACTGGCACAAAGTATGTACATATTTTCTGCACAAGTCTTGTGTTGTGTTACTACTGGTAACACGATACAAGACTGGCAGAAATAGCAGAAAAAAACTTCCATATGGAATTTATCATGCATGTAGTGGGGGCTTGGCTCGTTCGAAATCAGGAGGTACGACGGGGCTATAGGGAATCAATAGACCGTCATTCACTCCATTCTACATGATGATGGCTTCGGAGCAAGCCACGAGTAGAAGCCAATGCCATGGCAAACGGAACGAGGCTCCAAGGCGGATTGATTTCATCAATTTGAACGCAAATGGAATTCGAAATTAAATTTATTTTCATTTTTGATCCTTCAATTGGTTTAAAGTTCCTTGTCAAGACGATACAAGAGGACCCGATCCGCTCTTCATGGTATATTTCACGAACAAGATAATTGCAGCTTTCACGGATCGACAGTTTTCATCCGAATCCAAAGACTAGAGCGTTATACTTGTCTGCCTATTAGGAGCAATTGAGTTTTGCGGTTGTCATCGAGAAATCAGACAGAATCACATAATGATATCATCTTGTCGTTGCGAGGCAGCACATATTTATTTAATGATATTTTGTCTCAATTAAATAAATATTTGAAATCCGCAGAAATAATGAATTCAATTGGTGGAAATTGATTGAAGTTGGCACTGTATTTAAGTCAATAATAAACTGAAAGCTATAAAACCTTGCCCCTTGCGGGGACCTGGCAGAGTTAATTTGCAATTGCAATATGATGTGAGATGGAATAAGTTTTTGATTTGATATACAGACTATGAATCTTGTCACAGTCATATAAGCGATAAGGAATCCGAACAAACTATGAATAAAACCATAACAACTTCTCATATAATTGATTTTTTTACATTTTTCTATAGGCTTCAGCGAAGGCACAAACTACTCTTCAAAATAAACAATGCTGCCAAAATTCGCTTCACTAATATTTCAATTAATTTTATTTTTGAAATTAAGTATTTTTTATGCTCTAGTATATTCATACAGATCCTACAATACTGGTATATTCAAACGGATTCAAATGTCTGGACATTGGATTTGTAGCTAAAGGGGCTAACATTGACCAAAAAGTGAGAAATCATCTGATACTCGTCACACAGCTATCAATCTAATTATTCCAGGTGAACACTGTGATAAATCAATAAGGACACTTCTGAACTTGACTGACGCAACAAATAGTCAGAGGATTTTTTTTCCAATTTTCGACCACTGCCCAGCAAGAAGCTTTAGAGCTTTCTTATTTTCTTTGAAATTATATCTGCTTGAAAAACAAAAACATACTTTCTAACATAAAAAATTTTAGCGCACCAGAGCTGCTAGACACACTAATGTTCGATGAGCAGTAGAGTAGTCGTCCAGATTTTGGGTGTATACTCTATCAGCCTGATTACAGCCAGCCTGTATTGGGGACTGTGTATGTATTGAAATCTTTAGGGTGGAAAAGTTTTCAGGCTTACCACTTGCATGAATTTCAAAGTTTAGAAAAGTCAATTACATGCAACTCATATTCAATATCGGTTGCTCATACTAAAAAAATTAGAAAACAGAATATATTGTAACATAAATGAACAAAATGTTCAGTGTCTGCAACGCTTTGCCAGCAATGCAGCTAAAAGTCTATCCGATGACTTCATCAAAATTCACAGGGATAAAAATATGTTTGGGGATGCAATTCAAAAAATTTTCGGAATTTGGATAATTAAAACATTGGCTACTTATTTGAATTGTAGATTTTCATCATAATATATATTTTATGTTAGCATTTATTCGTACAAAAATGACGAAAACACCTCGTGCTGGTAGCTCTTTGCTGGCACCAAAGACAAAAATTTAACACATTGAAGTTAACCTATCTTGCAAATCTCGTTTCGATCCGATGACTACATTGGAAATTATAGGGGCACAAAGAAATTTGGGGCTTCCAGTCATAAAAGTTTTGAAATTTTGTTTTTGTTGTAATATTGTTTGTTTATTGTCCCTGCAAGATCTTTACCATTTGAAAATTTTATGAAGAAATCGCTTACTAAATATATGGCAAAACATACAATTTTTCAACCGGACTCAAAACATAAAAATTTTTCAACCGGACTCCTGCTGAATATTGCTTACGATAAGGTTCATTTACCATCTGAATTTTGATTTTATTATATGACTGCATTGGAGGTAAGGGGTTGAAAAGCTTTATTTTGCTTAGCAAATTATCAAAATTCAAGACACCAAAATTACCATAGCTTGCAGCTCCAACTTTATTTTTCAACCGAATTTCTACCAACTTATTCTTAGAGTAAGTTTCAGGTTTTGTGTGAATTTTGTCAAAATCTGGTGACTGAATCAGAATTGAAAAAGCATTGTTTCGAAGTAATTTTTAAGGATATCACCACTGGCACTGCGTTGCCTAGATTCCAAAATCGCCTTTATCAGGCCTCGTCTTACTGAAAACTAATAAACTCTGCGAATTTCAGTTGTATCTGATTATGAGCTCCCGCGAACAGAAGTTTCTGATGCTTAAAATATAGGCGAATTGGGGAAGGGTTACCGTTCTTTTCCGATATGGAATTTCAAAAGTTTTACTTTGGCCGTCAGACAAAACATCGGATTTATATATGAATTGTTTTTTTTTTCCCCTAAAAATGAACATTTTTTGGGAGACTCGATGACTTAAAGGTTTTCACTTTCGGGCTCTGCTGTAGCTACAGATTTGGTAGCACTTTCATAAAAAGCTTTGTATATAGCAATAGGGACTTTTGGTCAAAGTGATCTGTGATTCGTTGACAGTAGTAAAAATTAGTTAAAATTAGTAAATTTTAGTAACATTAGTAAAGTACATTAGTAAAAATTATATTCGATGAATATAAGTGGGCGATTAGCAGCAGATCTAATATCTGCCTCCAAAGTCACTTCTGCTCAAAAAATTTACTTCATATTTTCTCCGGAAATCTATAAAAGGTGTTCGCGCATTTCGAGAATCAAAGAGATCAGTCGCACTAAGCCTCTTATATGGCAGTGCCCCACATCGTCATTGTCCACCCGTAAGCTGTATTCCACGTGAAGATAACAGGAAATTTTTTTTGATATTTCCGTTTTTAGTAATATTTGACTATGTTATCCGAGTACCTATGTATGTCCTCGACCCAGAGACAAAATGTTTTTGCAATACAAAGTCTGGTTAACGAGCAAAAGGGCTTTGAAAATTTGACTAAACGGCAGGTCTGCGCTATTTCGATTTATGAGTTACACTTTTTTTTAAATTATTTTTTTCTTTGGAAAAAACAATGATGGCTAAATTTTTTAAACTTGAGCCTCACAAAATTAGACCATGTATTTTTTTATAAGCTAATAGTGTATAGATCAGGGGTGAGCAAACGGTCGATCGCGATCGACTGGTCGATCGCAAACGGTTCGACAGTCGATCACAGACATTTTTGATAATTTACTAAGTTAATTTCAAATGTGAGCTAAAAATTTAGTAGACGATTTATTCAGTACATTTTGGAATGGGCCTTGGGTTAATAGATCCAATCGGACAGTCCACGCAGTTTCAGTTCACACAAAAGCTTGCAGAGCCTTGGTGGCGGAGAAGCCAACGGGAAAATCTGAGATAGCTATGCTCTCGATTTGTGCAGTTTATAGATTTATATCATTTTAGTAAAACTGCTTCACTAAATCTCGTATACGTATACGGTTGTTTTATTTCCTTAAATCTCTCTGTTCTATACACCTTGCCTGTATTTGCATTTGTTTCGCTGCTACCGAGATAGTAAATTGTCACACATAGCGCAAGAAAGGTTAATTTCAATTTTAGATAAAATAAAATTAAAATTAAAATCTTTTCACGCCAATGTAGTTTGTGTAGTTCATTCTTTCGAGCTAAAAAGTGACATTTGGTGTTTGAATTTTTAAAATTGAATTGTGTAAATGTCTTTTCAATAATAAAATCGTTCAAAAATTAAAATTCTTGACATCTTATCCGTCAGAAATGATAAATGTCCCCGCTTTTCTGCATTTTCAAAATTTTTGCTCGAAAGAATGACCAGATAATGGAGACATGTCAAAATTTAGCTTCACGATTAACTCAGTACTAGCCTAAAAAATGAACTGCACCTACAAAATTGGCGTGAAATGATTGGAGACATGTGCCAAAGCTATTTGCATTTTCAAAGCGAAAGCATGTTCCAAGCAATTTTTCACGCTTAAAAGTGAGTACATCTCTTTCTTATTTTTAAGCTAAATTTTCGCCGAAATAAATTTCACGTCAAAATTTGCATGAACGTGAAATCGAAAACAGTACTAAGCTTTAGATGGCTTAGCTCAGGAAGATTTTTGCAAAGATTTCTAAATCTTTTGCCTGAAATTATTGCATTTCTGGACACATTGGGAGAAAAACATGAACAATTGGAAGATCCAGTATGGGTAAACATATTAGCATTTCTTACGGATTTTATGGGCCGTAACAACTTGCTAAATTTACAATTACAAGGAAAAGGAAAATATTGTTGACTTGTTGAGTTCGGTAAATGTTTTCTAAGTAAAATTAAAACCTTTTGCTTCACAACTAAATAGGCAAAATTTTTAAATATTTTCCATATTTTGAAAAACATAATAAAATTACTGGTGAATCTAGCTGAAAGCTGAAAGACATTTTTCAGTTCGCTAAAGAGTCCAGCGCCTTCGATGGCCGCTTGGACTGATTTTTTTTCTCCTGCCCCTTTTATCTGGTAGCACTATGTACCAATAGGTCCATGTGTGGCCTTGTGCCAACTGGTACAACCTAATCTAACCTACTGGTACATGTAGTATTGAAATGTTTTGTCTTGAACTGGAAAATTTTAAACAAGAATTTGAGAGACGATTTGCAAATCTCAATAACCTTCAACCGATTTTTGAATTTATTTCATTTCCTTTTTGAGAACTCGATAACGATGGTATTTCATCAAATCTAGCATTGTGCTCCAGTGCTTACAAGCCTAACTCTACAATACTTTTTGATGAAATGGAGAGTCACTTATATACATCAAAAATTAATCCAAAATATTTATTAACAAAGTACATTGCACAAAGTAGTAATACAATGTATTTAATATATTAATATCAATAAAAAACTTAATTTAATTTTTATTTGTTTTTATTTAAACCCATTTTCGAAGTCGATCGCGCATATATTAAAAAAATTATTGTCGATCATACCAGTATTAGGTTTGCCCACCCCTGGTATAGATCATCCTTGCCAAGTTTCATATTGAGCATACAATTCGTCTAGGAATTAAACCAGTTACAGCTCTGAAGCGCAGCGGCCGGCGCCCGGTTCGAGCTTACCGCCAGCTAACGCGAGATTACAGAAACTTGAAATCAAACAAAATACCTTTAGTAAGAATATTAAATCATATTTTGGTGAGCTTTCATTATGTAAATTATTTTTCGATTTTATATTCAATATAAATACTAATAAATTAATAACGCAGCATTCATACGGTATATTTTACATAGATATGTGAATATTAATACAATTTGATTTGCAGTGGTGCCATTTGTGATCATTAAGAAGAATTTCCTTATACTGCAAAGTCGGTACTAAAGTTACGTTAATTATGTAAAAAAGACAAACCGATGACGCTGTATGTTCAAATTTTTCCGTTAGTTTAGTCAGTGACTTAGCAACTAATTACTTAACCACATGAAGCTACAATTGGTTTTTTTTATAGTTTTGTGAGATTGCTGTGTTTTGTGTTGGTATGCAGGCCAAATTAGTCAGAGGCATAAAGACGACGATGAAAAACTTGTTGGCCTGAAGCAGGGCGATGGAATAGCGCCGACGCTCTTCTACCTGGCACTTGAGTTCACTATTCGGGTAATGAATCTGAACACGAGCGGCACGCCACTCTTTAAGTCGGCACAATTGGCAGGGTACGCAGATGACATTAACATCATGGCTCGAAAACTGACCGATGCAGAAGCACTTCTGCTTAGACTTGACACCGCAGCAAAGGAAGTTGAACTACGAATCAACGAGGACAAAACGGAAGCTATGATGCAATCTAGGACAACGGCGCCAGCGCACTTGACCATCAACGTAGGGGACCTTAGCTTCAAATTCGTGAGCAACTTCGTTTACCTGGGTAGCAACCTATCGAAACTGACGAAATCAAGCGTCGGATACAATTAGCAAATAAGACTTTCTTCTCGGTCCTCCCCATTATGAAATAAAAGAATGTGCACAAAACGACTGCGTTTATAAAACTATCATAAGACCTGTGCTTTGCTATGGCTGCAGAACATGGACTCTGACCCAAGCCTGCGAAAATATGATTAACACTCTCGAATGAAAAGTTCTATGGCGAATTTTCAGAGCTGTTCGCGACTGAGATGGGTGGCGCATCCGGTACACCAATGAGTTGTACAAATTGTACGATGAGCTGTAAGTCTCCAAAATCGTCAGACTACAACGTATATAATGGGCAGGGCATGTTCAACGCATGGATGACGATCGTATGCCGAAACGTGCTATGAACGGAAGACGAGTTGACGCAGCGAGACTTCGAGGAAGACCAACAGCTCATTGAGAGAGCTCAGTATATGCGGGCACCGAGCAACTACTGGGGTTCCAAGACTGGAGGACGCAGTCACGTGACCGATATAATTGGAGGAGAACGATCCAGGCGCCCAAGGCCCGCCGTCGGCTTGTTGTGCAACGATGATGATGATGATGTGAAATTGTTTACGTATATTTAGTTTCCACAAAAATGTAGGGGTACCTATACACTCACTTAAAAAACCGCCGTCACTAGAGGACTAAACATATTCCCTCGCTAGCTAAAAAACACTTTCCTACTTTTAATATCATTTTCTCTAGAAAATTGCAACTACTGAATTTTGAAGATTTTCTTAGAGAATCAAAAATCAAAAGCCCACATGTTTTGAATGCTGAGTATGTTTCCATCACAAAAGTTTATAAGCAAAGTCTGCTATTCGAGAGAATTTTAAGAAAAATGTCAATTCAAAATAATGCATCGGGACATGCAAATATTTGTTCAAAAGTAATGTGGCTTTAATTTCAACAGTAAAGTTTTTTTTTTTTTAGAAAAAAAGGTTTTAAAATATTTTCCACTATATCAGAGATATTCGGAGAGGAAAAATTCAACCGCGGCCATGACAGAAAAATTGGACGAGTTCTTAATTTGATTTGGGTAATGATATGTGCTTTGCACGAAAATCATACAATTTTAGCCTCCGGGGAATCGGTCGAGCATGAGAGAAATTGATTTGGTTTTCGATTAGTGGTAAACCCAAACATCAATTCGATATCGCATACATAATAAGAAGAAGCCGAACGTCATTGGATTTCAGGACTTTTTACATTGGCAATATTTTCTAATGTATGTAGCTTTTTTATGAAGACGAAGCCTTGCAGTTGTGCTGAAATAGTTGATATATTCTGCGTGGCTAAAAACAAAAAAAAAGTTAATGCTTGCATACTTACGGCAAGTAAACTGATTCTTCTGGAATATTCTAATTCCAATGATGAATTTATTCATATTCTAACTCAGACCTTTAAAATTAATGAGTTTAAATACACGATATGATGTGAGGAATCGACTACATGAGCTTGTTCATATATACGAGTATAAAATAAATGCTAATAAAATGTCCATATTACTTTTGAAAAGCTATCTTGCACTAAATTAAAAGTTTCCCATCTTGTTTGAAATTCAAGATTCTAGTTGAAATCAAACTTAAGCAAAAATTTGCTTCTTTTTAAAATCGAATTTCTAATTTCAAGCAACCTTCACTTATCACAAGATAACATCATTTCACGTGCAGCACATATGTGCATCGATTTTGCTTTTGCCACACTTTTAATTTAAGCCTGTTATTCACGAAAAGGAATACGTTATACGCTATTGTATCTAATTCTTCCAATTTAAAATGATAATAATTCGAAAGTGTATATGTATTCATTATTTTGCCTCTATTTGAATTAATTCAACCTCGGAACGTTGTTTATTTGTAGTAGTAGTAGAAATAGTAGTCACTTTCACTGTAATATATTTACTCTAGTAAATATTCACAAAATTTTGTAGTGAAAATAATCTTACCTATCTGGTGCTTTTTTTATTCTACAAGCATTTAAGATATCAAGGCCTGTATTAGACGAAGTACGGCAGGTTATTTTACACAAAAATTTACAAGAAAGAAGAATACACATCAATTATAGTAAATAAGTTTTGATTAATAAATCTGATTGTTCCGTTTTTATGATGTTTCTAAATAACTTTCTGGTATAAAATGCTACTTAGTGAAGGGTCTCCAAATCGAATAATAAGCCATACAAATGTTATTTTATTATTAATTTTTAAAGAATTTGTGTTTCTTATTTCAAAGAATTGTTTATTCATATTCATTGTAAATTGCACGATGTGCGGCCAGAGCGTGTTTATTAATATTTGTTTGCTTGTCAATAGACCAAAATTTATTTGTTTACCGAGTTCTCAGCTTAATTAACAACGACATCTCACCAAATATCAAAAATAAGTAGCACTAACTAGCCATTAATTGCAGAACACTCTGTAAGGCTTTCGTTAATCTATTTGACCCGCAGTGTTTGAAGTTTCATTTTCACCTTAAACCTACTCAAAAATTTAAATACCAGCAATACCTCTAACTACTGCCTCATTTCAAATAATCCAATTCACCTGAAAAACTAAACCAGCGCAGCCAGTGGCAAAAGAACATTCAAACAGATCATTTGCCAGGAACCGATTAAATCGGAGCATTTCGTTATCAGAGCGTTTAATTAAGTTAATTACTGATTCAATGATTATTCCGAAAGTACAAAAGACATACAGCATTTTCTTTACGGAAGATAAATTGGAAAGCAAAAGGCACGTTTGAAAATATATTTTTCGATTGTGTTGAGTTAAGTTTCGCTATTGTAGATCAATCGGTATATTCGACTGACGGAAATTTGACTGAGATTTGACCCTAAGATAACCTTGGTATTGACATGCGTCACCATCTGAAGAATCAGTCCTTAGCGGATCCGAGTAATATTTAATTATTGAATTCAGTTCGTTTAAGTACGTGAATCATTTCAAATGCAGGGTTTTTTACTGATTCATCCCTTGGGTCCTGGTTTGAAAGTCCAGGAGTTCTTTAGAGTTTTAATATCTTTAGATGTATATTTGAACTTAAGGCTGAAATGTCTTAGATAAAAATAGAACGTTAAAAATAGAAGGCCAACTTCGGCCAGGATTGTTTATTTTATTTTATTTGTTAACCAAGCAAGGTGCACGTAACATAAACAATACAAAGCAAAATTGACAATTTAAAATTAATATGCGTACATAAAAATAAAACGAAAAATTAAATAAATTAAATAATTAACAAATAAATCAATGACAGTAAATAAACAAAGGAAAAGGGTAGCTTTGAAGGATAATATTGAGATTGTTGGAGAGTACAGATTACTTATGCTATTGAATATCCTGCAGCATCTATTTATCGGCTCATTACCTGCGTTAGTAGCGGAATGTTGATACTCCTTAAGTAAACGAGAGAACCTGGTGTTCTTTACAGGGCTATTTAACACCATTTTACTATTCAGGAATTCAACTCTGATAACGCCTCTAATGACGTCAAATGTGAAGTTGGCCGAAATTATCTTTCTTCTGGATGCAAGTGTCAATAAGTTTAGGTGACCCAGTCGAAACTCATAAGGAGGAAGGGCATTAAAATTGTAAGGGTTGTATAGGTCTCTGAATGCAAAAAGTAAGAATTACTTTTGTATGGGCTCGAGTCTGTTACTGTGGGTTTCAAAAGCCGGATTCCAGCAAATGGAAGCATATTCGAGAATGGGGCGCACAAGTGAGATGTATAAGGATCTTGTAACCCACAGGCTACGAAATTCCTTGGCACGTCTTTTGATGAAGCCTAGCTGTTTGTTTGCACGGGAAAGTATTTTTTCATAATGCAAGGTGTAGCGGAGTCTCTCATCGAAGATAACACCAAGGTCGACAACGTTTTCAGCTCGAGCTAACAAATTATTGCCGAGGAAGTACGTGTTATGCAAGACGGTGTATTTTCGGGAAAAACTTATAACTTGTCACTTAGCAATGTTGAGAGAGGGAGCTTGTTTTCATTGCAGAAATGATCAAGTGAATTTAGATTGAATGATATGATAGACTTTGAGATCGTTGGCATAAAGTAGAAGAGGTATATTTGCTAGGACGTCAGATAGCTCAGAAATTAATATATTAAAAAGAAGTGGGCCAAGATGACTACCTTGTGGTACACCAGCGGTAGCAGAAATATTTTTCGATAAGAGTCCTTGAAAGTTTACCAATTGTGTTCGATTTCGAAGTTAGGAAGTCAGCCAGTTAAGCATAATTCCGAGGGAAAGATTGAGAGAAAGGTATCGTTTTCCGAATCATCACATAAGAAAATGAGGCAAAAAGAAGGTTATACGTGGCTACGTAATACTACTCAGTTCATAGTCAAATGAATAGCATTAGCAATTAGACTAATCCAAAATTAAGTTTTATCCATACACCACCATTGCAACGTATCAAATTAATGCAATAAATAATCAATAAAAATAATCATAACTATGCTGCAAAATACCGGCTATTCCAACAATGTTCATTGCACAACATGACGGTAAGTATGAACGAAAAATATTAATTCCGATTCTCTGAATACATTAATGACCCACTTTCATTCATGCATATCTATGCGAAAATAGGTTTTTTTTTATCTTTGAGACGAAAAAGAAAATACCACAAAAGAAAATCTTTTTTTCGAACTGAAAGCCCTTTGTAATTTCGCATACCCGACAAGAATGAAAGAATTTTTTTGCAATTGTTCTGCGCAGCATTTTTCTTTTTGATATCCGTTTCTAGAAAACGCATTTGTTCTTGTAAGCATGTTGCCTTAACCATTGGCTGCTCTCGTAGAAAACTATTCCTTGTGACAGAGTTCTAGGCACAGTGTAAATTCTTCGCTGAGTCTGCCTTTGCCCCGTTACTATTTCCTCCGGCAGAACAGACTCGTTGCAAAAGAATTTCTTTAGTTGATGATGAATCCGATTTATTATCCAGTATTAGGTACTAGGTGAAAGAACACACAAAAGGATCAGTCGCTAGCGGGAAATCCGCTTCTGTGCAAATGACATTACCTTTCACCCATAAAAGTATAGCTTTGAGCACTATACAAGACATCGTTTTGTCTTATGGCTAGTCAGTTTTCAAAGTGATGCCGGAGATGTTATGCTCTCGGCTGGAGATGGAATTATTTTCGTTAAGTTATGCTGTGCGAGCTAAAGATACATTTCACAGTTATATCTCAGATTGTTACATATTATGTTTTCACATTTTTGTCCAAAACAAAAAAGGAAATCTAATTAGGAACGAATGAAGCTTTGAAATTTCGCATCTCCTGGAAGGCATTTTATCAGTCTACGCATATGGAAAAGTACTATCAACACGATGAATTCATTTTTTAAAATAGGCCTAACTATTTCGTTTGTTTTCTCTGAAAATGGACTTTTTTGTTGAAAACATGTGATTGAATTTTCACTCTTTTCATTCATTTTCAATTTACGCAATAACTTCTGAGCTCGTTTCATTCTGGTATTTAGTCGCGACGAATCCACATTCCAACTGCACATTTCGGCTTCACACAAATTTCGCGTAAAAAAAATGTAGTCCAAGGATTCAAGACAGTTATTATCTAGACTAGCCGAGAATTTGCTTTTTTACAATTACACATGTACAATTTTGAACTTTGTATTCGGCTATCATGTAATAAAAATCTGAGCATTAGCCCTAATATAAATAATAGTTCTATAATTCAGTTAGCGCCCAACGTGGGCGATTAGGAATGAGGAGTCAGAATTTGGAGTCAGAAGTTGGAATTCTCGTGAAAGGGAATAATAGTGATTCAAAAGTGAAAAAGTGATTTACAATTTGAAAAGCTGAGAGCAGTAAAGTAAAAACAGAGATATAAGAGCAATGAAATTGAAAAACAGTGACAGACAGTGGCATAAAATTAAAAAACAGTAAAAGATAATAAAAAAAAATTCTTGAATATATCTGGACTTAAAGAAAATGAACTATAAAAATTGCCTTTAGTGAAACATAAGTGTAAACTCAAACCAACCAATAGTTTTGTAAGGAAAATACTGCTTAAAATTAATGAGCTTACTTTTGCTGAGTTAAACAAGGAATTACAAAAGCGCAAAACTTCCTCAAAAGATGGCGAACGTAATTAATATTTCGCTTAACCAACGCGCTTATATTCGAAGGACCAGACTCTGAAACATTGGAATTCTAAGATATGGACACTGTTGCAAGAAGTCAAGACAAGGATTTTGAAGATTCTGAGAATGCGTCGATAAAAATGGTGAATAAGATGGTCAATCAGACCAATAAGCTCAAAGAGAGCACGCAACAGTCAAACAAAAATCACAGAATCTGATACAATGTATTGAAAACTTAAACCAAAAGTTTGGCAACTAAGTTTCAAAGAAAAAATTAGCTCTTTGAAAGAAAAGTAGAAGCAGTTATAGAAGAAGTGGACAAAGAGAAGAAAGGCTTAAAATAAAAATAAATAATGGTGAACAGCATATCAGTTCCATCGAACATTGTAAAAGCTCCGATATTTGAAAGAACATAAACACAGTTCAAAGCTATGATATGAAGCAATAACTAGAACGGGCAGCAGCCCTATTTCTGACACTATGGTCCTTCAAAGAATTCTAGTTGAGCTTCTTTCGAACTTAACAGCTTCGATCAATGTACTAGATATGCGATACAAAAATGATCATCTCAAGCAAATGTACAGATTGTAGCTTTGTAACCGAAGGCAGAAACCAGGTGAATTCTGCAGAAATTTGTGCCTTCAACATCAGGATGACGCAGCCACAGAAGTCTTCATCAACAAGATCGGAAGCTCCAACAGTTACCTACTTAATTATTTTCAGGTCTTCCCCATTTTGACAAAATACACACTCCATTTTATGACCAAATGATTGCAAAAGTTGGCCAGGCAGTTTTTTTTAGTTTTCTTAGACATGGTTTTACCATATTTCATTGCTGTTACTTTTGTTCTGCTTAAGACATAAGCTTTTGATTAAGATAAACCGAATTTCCGGAACTATCTGGCAGAAAAACTATTTGGGCAAAACCCTGCATATTAAATTTCCGTCCTTTCTTTATCAAAACTGTACCTACCAAGCCCTATTTTCCGATTTAGGGTGTAGTTTTCAAAAACTTTCGAACACAGGCAGGACCTACCACCTTATATTGACTAATAGCTAATGATTTTCAACATGTTTTTGCATCAACTTCGCAAAAACTGATGCGGATGCAGATTTTAAAAATAATGCGGATGCTCTGCGAATGCAGATGCAGAAGTCTGTAACATTCCTGATTTGTATATCACTTATCTCCATTTTCAGCAAAATCCAAAGCCAAGAACTATTCGAGCCAGCATTAAAATCAAATTGGACAAAATATAAATGGATAAACGATTTTACTTGTCACATCAATTTCTGAGTATCCGCCATACATGACTAACCGCAAGAAAACAGCCGTCGCACTGAAGAGAGATGGAAGTAATTAGATTGAATGCATTATCCCATTTGAATGCGGTTGAAGAAAAGCTTCTTTTCCCATTTATACTTCCTACGTTCGATGCTTATTTCTGGAGTTTCTTTCCCTGCATCTTGACGGTATCGTTTGTGACCGGGAAGACTAAGGTGTGTTATGGAATAGAGGCGAAAACAGAACAACCGTTATCTGGGTGGTTGGTAAGAAGATCATAACGTCTATGTTGAAATCATGTGGAGGCTCTTACGTTGATTGAGTAACGAAATTCAAATCTCTGATGGCAAAGTACCGCAAGCCAATCAGTGTCATTCGATATAGTAAATTGGCAATGAGATCAAATCACCCACATTATTCTTCTACGTTGGCTTAGTTGCGTATTGCAGAGCTACCTAACTTGACCAGTGCATTGTTAAATTGTATGAGAAGCTACGAAAACTTTCGAGTTCTTACTATGCTGTACTGTCTTAATAGAATCGACGTCTGTTGACATGCAATACATTATTCGAAGTTTCAAAATGTTACTTGACTCCCAAATAAACCAAAATTTAACGTTGGTTACACTCGGGAAATTATATAAGAGCGAAAAGCACATCACAACAGTAAGACTTACTTGATGATGTACATATGTAGATTTTACCTTGTCGCAGCTTCCTATCAACACTTTACCATTTTAGATAGACAGTGAAGTTGAATTGTCTTCAATTTTAATAGGAAGCGTGAAATGCTACTTGAAACCGTTTCGCATTTGATATCCTTAAGCTGCATGCATGAAATTGATTGACTGACAAAACATACTTACGTTGATATACTTAGGAATTTATTTTCAAAATGAGAACCCGGGAAAGTCAATCAACATTAAAATGAGTATTTACTTAAATCGTAGTCGAAACTTTAGCTCCACAGAAATTATGTATATTAGCTGAATAAAACTACATTTTGTCTACCCTTAGTCAACAAACTAAAGCAGTTTGCCAACACTGTACCTTTTTCCAATCCATCCATCTCGATGACTTGTGGACACGAACTACTAAACATGGCCACATATTCCATCGATAATTATGTTTATTACAATACACCGACTTCCACACAGAAGCACTAAGTAAAATCTTCGAAGTAGCTGGTAAGGATCGAAGATGTGTACTTTTCCCTTAATGATGATTGGGTCTCATTAAGTGGATTTGTTAGTTAGTTCTGATTTAGATACGAAGCTTTGGGAATCGGGAGCACACTGTATCGCAAAGCGATATCCACAAACATATTCACGAAGGATCATCTTTATTTCGGTTGGTACACAAACGAAACACCAAAGTGTGTTCTAGCTGTATGCGTCCGAGGTTTCGAGTGAGGATTAATTACGTTGTCAGCATGCATGATGAATTTCCATTAATTAGATCGTCCCTATTCTATTTACGTTCATCGGGCACCCAATAATGCAAATGGAGCAATGTTGTATGGTTCATGTGAAATATGAGTTTATTTTATCATGATTCGAAGAAACATTGATTGCTTGTGAACATTTAAAGAGTTAGCGTTCAGTAAACGAGCTAGGCCATTGAAAGTATTTTCTTGCATATGTATGTACATATATTAATTTGAATCTTGAAATGCCAGATCAATGGCATTTAAAACATTATTTAGCAACGTCTATTAAAGTTTCGTATTTCATACCTAAATGATATTGTTCTCGGTTTGTTAGAATATTTTTGATGAGTTGTGGGTAATTCAACCATATGGAGAAGTTTACGTAACAAATTTGAAATGATTTCAAACAATAAATCCTCGGAATTGGTATTTTCGATTCTTTAATATTAACGCAGACTACACAGTTTTTATCGCCGGGAGTGACGCTGTTGCTGTTGTCATTTACTTGTTTGTGTCAAATATTGTGTGCGATATAATAAAAATAACCCCTTTGACCACCAGAATGCGCTGCAATCGCAAAAAAGATAATTGTGTCTTATAGTCCATTCATATTTAGGCAGAAATGTCAAATTTCATTGCGATACAGCCATTTATCATGATGTTGAGTATGGAAAAAAACGATTTTTCAAGAAACATTATTTTTTAAGAGGCAAAACGAAGAAGGAACCAAAAGAAAAGTTGGATAAATATTATGGGGCTAGTGCTCCTTTAGATTATACCGTGATATATTGGTTTTGAGAGTTTCGTGGTGGCCGAAACTCCACTTCCGATGAAGTCCGCAGCGGCAGACCCTCCGATGTGGTTACACAGGACAATTTCAAAAAAATATATGAAATTGAGTTGGCCGACCGCAAAATAAAAGTGCGCGAGCTAGCTAATGCCACAAGGATTAGTACTGAGTGTACACGCCATATTTTGGGCGAGATTCTGGAGATGAAAAAATTATCCTGCCGATGTGTACCGCGCATGCTGACTCCGGACTAAAAACACGAACTTGAGCGTACTTCGGAAGCGTGTTTGACCATGCTGATGCGAAATCGGGTAAAACCTGGATCCACTATTACACGCTAGAGAACAGAATGAATGCCCGAAAATGGACTGAAGCCGGCACTAGTGCTCCGAAGCGGCTGAGGGAGACTCAATGAGTCGGAAAGGTCATGGTGTCAGTTTTCTGGGTTTGTCAACGCATACTCTTCGTGGACTACCTTGAAAAAGAAAAAACCATCAGCAGCGAGTAATATTGCGCATTATTGGAGCGATTGAAGGTCGAAATTGCTGCGAAACGGCCTCACATGAAGCAAAAAAATTTTTGTTATTACGAGACAATGCGCCGTCACACAAGAGCATCGCACGCAACTATGGCTAAAATCAACGATTTAGGGCTTGAATTACTTCCCCACCTACCTCGCCCGATTTGGCCCCTCGGACTATTATCTGTTCAAAAACCTCAAAACATGGCTCATCAATTAAAACTTCAGCTCGCGCGCGGAGATCATCGACACCACGGAGGAGTATTTTGCAGACCTTCTGGAATATTACTTTTCGGGAAAGTTGGAAAATCGCCGGAATAAGTGTATCGACCTAGAAAAAAAATAAAATAAAAATGTTCAAAAACATTTTTTCATTCCCAAGGAGGCTACTTTTCACACCACCTAATAACTTTTTTGGCATTGATGAACTTTCGAATGGCTCTTAACTAATTCTGTCTAATATTTTTACTGGCTTGGCATGATTTGTTGAAACTTTCATTTATTTCAATTGTAAACAGATGATCATTAAATCACAGGCAAGTCTCATTAGGCCTCAAATAAGAATGCCCGCATATGGTCCGCGTGCCGAACTAAAAATTCCTTCAATGACACCTGTGTCCATTGATCATCTG
The DNA here is from genome assembly GCA_947369275.1 of Nemotelus nigrinus. NCBI lineage: Eukaryota > Metazoa > Arthropoda > Insecta > Diptera > Stratiomyidae > Nemotelus > Nemotelus nigrinus. The sequence continues at coordinate 120,576,540 of OX376374.1, forward strand.
TCATCGAGTTTGGTTCTGAGAACGAATTCCAGCTCAAAGTTTTACCCAGAATATTATCAAACTCTCTAACTTAAAGACAAACTAAAGTTTTTTTTATATCATTCATAAATATGTACGCCCAGTAATGTTTATACATACTTAGATTATTGTGATGTTTCGGTAAGCGTAAAAATAGGAAAACAAATATTTTCATATTCGCGTAAACAATATATTGAAGGTTCAAAAAGATCAATTTTTTATCCCGGCTCACATACAAAATACGGAATGCTGACGATAGTAATCATAAAATTATACATTTCAAAATGCAGACATTCATCAAGGATTAATCTTATTGACACGACAGTATGTATTTCTAGGATCGCTAAACGTATATATAGATATACTCAGAGTAGGGAATTCTTCATTTTAAGAATAACGAGCGAATAAATCTGCTTTACAGAGACTTAACCGTGCCAATTCAGTTAAAATAATGGGCACACTAAATTCGACAGCAATATTCGAGGACTCTGTGTGCTATAGATATGTACTGGCAAGCATAGTGGAAAAATATCAACTATAGGTTTAGATGCGCTTAGAAATTAGCCGCACAATCGAGAGACCTTGGATATTACGTACAGTCTATACATATTTAATTAAATTTTGAAACAAATCCTACACTAAAATCCTGAAAACTATCAACAAAACAGAAGGAAGAGCTAACGGTAGAATAGAAAAACGAAATACGAGTTAACTTAGAAGTGTAAGACATTTGAAAACACGCAATAACAATTTGAGCTATAGAATTGGCTAAACACCAGTTATCTTCCACGTACAAGTCACCTACTAATTTTATCTGGACGCAAAACGAGATCCAATTATAGTCTGTCTCCAGTATTACTGCTGGTTTCACAGTTCCAGTATAAATCAAAGATTAGATTTAAACTTGAACTTGAGCGAAAAATGCGTTTCACAGTGGTTCTAAGACTCAAGTTTTGGCGAAAACCTAGGATTAAGATAAACGAGGATAGGACTGCCGTTTAAACTTCAGATTAACGTTTTTTGACAATTCGTGTATAATTGGGCCCGATTTGCAGTTTGAAATTTCAATACATCAAGAATTTGTTAATAAAAAATAGTTATAATGTTTCTAATAAAAATAATGTTTCTTATGAAAAAGTATAGCTAGAACTAGTCCAAATCGCTTCAATGAGTGAGACGGTGTTGATTTTGCACTTAGCTCATGTTTTCAAAGTAATCTGCGTACAGTTCGCATGAAATAATGGGATTAGATATAAAATATTCGATGAATTGAATGTGAAAAAAATGTTAAAACGTTTTGCAGCACCAATATAAAATCATGGATTTATTATTTTATGCAACAGTATTCAATAACTCCAGAGTTTGCGCCCGGTTAAAAACAAGCCACAAATATATGTTGACATATCTGAGAATAGTAAACTGGCCCAATGAACATTTATACAATGAAACGCTTACCCAGACATAAGAACTACATTGAAAGAAGCTATTGTGCTCTTCTCTGTTTTTTTTTCAATAGATCTTAGTTATACTCCGATGAAAAATCAAAGTGTTATGACTGCAACTGCAATCATGCACAATATATGTATAATGGAAATGATTGGGTTTTCTATCCGTGAAACGAAGAGCAACAAATGTTGCTTCGCAAGAGCCTGATAATAGTTTGAACATAAATTAAATCTAATTGATTTTCGTCTGAACGGGCAACAGTATTGCTCATCTGTCAAAAACTTGACATTTCTAGTTTTTGACGTCCAAAGAGACGAGAAAAATTATCAAACTGACGCAGTTTACACAGACTTTATCAATGCTTTTAATAGAGTTGATGTTGATAGTAAAGCTACAAAAAATCAAACTAACCGGATCTTTATTTCACTGGTGCAGTTCCTACCTCCACAATTGAAACCAATTCGTAACATTTCAAGGAGTTTTGTCAAAAAAATTATTTGCTACCGCATTTTCAACTATCTGAATTCTTACCAAATATACCTCATCTACTTTATACAGACGATCTTAAAACCACATAATTGAATTTACATCTGATGCATTTTTTCTCCAATCCTCCAAACCTTGACTCACTTGATTAGTAGTGCAATCATTAAACACTGCGCTCGTAAACCACTTCTCGAATACGCTTGCATTATCTGGAACCCAGCCTTTGAAACCCAACTGTGAACCAATCCAGCTTTAAGAGAAGAATTTTATGGTTCACTGAATCGAAATCTTGGCAAAATCTGCATTTATTACATCTACTTACTTCTGCTGATCGATAGTGGAAGCAACAGTATCTGTGAACGGTAGTAAGTTAAATACTGTTAACTTACCTTTCATGGAACCACGTTGCTCAAAAGCGAAAAAAGGTAAAACTATCGGGTACACCCTACCGTAAGCACACACCGTACTCTTCAAATTGTTTTCTAGGTTGGTAGATTCCGACATCAGCAGCCATGTTTCTGTCCGTGTTGCAGTGCATGGCACCCGCTCTTCGTTTGAGGTTAGTGTGTCATTTGCGCGCACTGATATCTTTTTTTATTCTCCGCTGTTGCGATTACTGAGGCAACATAATGATCTACAGTTTGGTCCTCTACCGCCGACATTATATGCCTTTAAAACTTTTTTAAAAAATAATGTTTTGCTTACTACTAATTCAATGTAGTCTTTTTTTCTCTATTTTTCTTATTTAGAATTTGTACTTTTTCACTTTGATTTTGTTTATTATTGTTCTTTATTTTGTATCATTATCATCTCATGATTATTTTGCTCATTTTTTCATCCTTTCGTTACTGAATTATTTGTATTTTATATTTTCTATATTCAGTAATTGGATTTTATCTGTTGAATAATAGTTAATAAATAAATAAATAAATAAATAAACTTTTTCGTGAAACTTATTAAAGCAGCTAAGAGAAATGTGAGGTGATAATTGAAAATTCCAGACGCATCTTCCGTTTCAAAGTTGGAAAAAATGCTCTCCGATTGCTAGAAAGAAGAGAACATACTAGCCAAAACACTAAGGCTAAAAAATACTTCCGAAGGAACAGACAAGATTCATTTTATATACTGTTAAATATAATGAACAGCCGTGAACTACTATATGAGCATCATCCGTTTTAGATGAGGTAACTTTTAAAATTGAAAGTGGCTTCTCCTCTTCTTCCAACTTCTTCATGAAATATTTCCCTAATTCAAATTTGTGATTTTTTTGAATCTATTAAGTTTGTTTTTAACATTTTGTTTCTTTTGCGAATGAATTTCTACGTTTTCGTTTTTGAGGAAATCTCTCGAATGAATTGTTTTAAATCGTAGTTCGCTAGCTATTCTGATTTTCTCTACAATACTAAATTGAAACAAAACTCTTTTGAACTCAATTCAAGTTCCGCTATGCACATATGTACCGTGAGAGTCAAAAGTGATGACACACTTAGAAATTTCATTTTTGAGCCAACATATTTTTCTAACTGTAAGGTATATAAAACAGTTGAATGTCTCATATGAAAGTTTTATCCGTTTCTAGGAAATTATAATCATTTTATAGCAGTTTATACAGCACTTATCATTTTATGATCTAAAACATTGTAAGAGTGCTATTTTTATCAGTCAAAAGCAATGGCACACTTGAAAAATTACAGTTCAACCTAGAACTAGTATTGAATTTGGGCTTGTTTGCTTTTCTCACAGCTTGCAGGCGTGTTGGCTTAGATTCTACAAGGTTCTTTGTCATATTTGGGCCTAAAGTTTCCCATTCTTCAAGTAACTCATTTTTCAAATCTTCCTTGCAAGAAATTGGTCTTTTTCGAACTCACTGATCACAAATCCTCTATAAGGTTAAGGTCTAAAAATTGAACGAAACAAGTTTCAGAAGTCTGCCTGATTATTTTTTTGTGGCCTTTTTGAATATGCTGCTAGTGTCTGTCTCATATGACCAGCATTTGACCTCACGGGATCAAATTCTCTTTGAGGTCAAACCTATTTTAAAATCATATTCGGTTTCTAATGTGGCCAGAAAGTTGAATAGGACTATTTATAGGAATGGATCTGGGGCGTAGTTCAAACGTAGTCCGGATGTCGGAATATTTATCCGGGAGGTTTAATTTTGATTACCCAAGCTAAAATGTAGGCCATACACAGCATTAGCTCCAGTTGCAACGCGAGAGGGCTTTCACCTTTCACTTCACCATTTTGAAGTGTCACCAGATGCCTTTCCTACATAAAAATACGCCACATGTGTTGTCTTATTCTTTGTCTGGTATTTTGACTTCCTCGGCAAAGCTGTTGCCAAGTGACTCGAATAGCTACCTCCTATCCAACTTCGAGACATTCCACCCGAGTATCTTACGTCTAGAGCTCTGAACTGCCGGGCTTTCCTTTAACAGCTAATATAGTTGTGGTCACTTTCAGTGTACTCCTCCATCACTCTTCAGTCTCTTGCCATCCTGGACAGCATCTCTAAAACAAGAGTTATATCAGGACTGGACTCACCGAATCCTGGTGTACGGTAAGTTGGTGTTGAGCTCTTATTTACCACAACCATAGCTGGAATATTACTAAGCAATTTTTTCTTTACCCGAAATTAAAAATACCTTGCACTTTGTTTCTTGCTCTTACTCTGGTGCTGGACTCAGAGCAGATGCATATGATCCGCGAAAGGGGTGGACCGCAGTGTTCTCATATAGTATTTTAAAATATGATTCTTCCATTTTTGCAACTGGTTATGGATACTTATGCTTGTGTGCTTACTAGATACCAGCTGATGTGGAACTTTTTTTACTCTACCTTTCGCTCAACAAGAGTAAAAAAGGTTGCACAGCCGTGATAGGCATACTGACTGGACAAAATTGCCTAAGAGGACACGTGTACCGACCAAATAAGTATTGCACGGGATGACCTTTGTCCACCTTGTTTAGAAGAGGCTGACTATGGGGAAAATTTTCTCCCGAAATTATTAGCATATGCGTGTCATATATATCAAGCCTCTGGCTTAAGTGTCTCGCGAATTTTTTCCCTATCATTAATCTTAGATTTCGTTAAGAGGTGTGGGAAAATAAGATAAGCTGGGGGCATGAGTATAATGATTTATTCTGGCCTGAATACTTTGAGGTGCCAGACACTTCTTCCCTAAACCTTTCATGTATATGCCCTTTGCGTCCATAGATAAATATAGGAGTTTCCGCCCTGCGTGTAAACATTGTGTACATTTTGGCTTTGTGCTCTTTATCGCCTTCTAGCCATCTTTTTCTTCTAGCATCATCATTCTCAAGTTATATAGGAGATTCGAAAATTATTTTGATATGATCGACTGAAAACTTTTGAAGTGATGCATACAACAGTAAGCAACATTTTGCTTCGAAGTGCAGAAAAAAAAACAAATTAAAATAAGTAAGGGCATCCAGACCAAAATAGTTAAGCCATTACATTTATTTGTTGGGTATGTTATTCAGTAAAATATTGTGAAATTGTACAAATATTTCAAAATAAAATTTTGATTCCAGCATTCAAGATTTTCATTCATCGTAGGCTGTGAGCCTTATGATTACCAATGCTACATAACGGTGTTTATAATCACAACACTGCGGTGTTATTTTTAAAAAATATCAGGAATTTGAGATATTATTCCCCCCAGTACTCCAAAGACTTTTTAGTCAGAAATTTTGATTGTATTTGAATTTTTGATTGACTGTTTAAAAATTTGCGAGCTACTTTGATCTTTAACTGCACAGAAAAGATTTTGTCCACATTGGAATAAATAAACGAAATAAGCTGAGATTTAAATAATGCATACAAGCGAATAATTTTTTAAAAACTCTTTTTTAGTGCTCGGTACGGCTTAACTGAAGCTTACTATCTAAAATGATATAGGTCGGTACAAATGTGCCAGACTTTTGTTTGCAACGTGAAGTTTGCGTCGACTTTACTGAAACTACTTCAGAGACACTACGAGAGTTTAAATACGAAAATGAATTAGAGAAAAGTTCTACCAAAAATAACCACAAAGCTTTATAGAAACCAGAAAGGGGTAGGAGAACTAGCTTCAAGGAATCTTATGGTGAGTAGTTTGCTAACTAGGCACTCTAATAAATTTATGAAGCACTACACTTTCTGAACGCTGTAGTAAAAGCCATCTGCGGATGATGGTTATTGTCAGTCTTGAGAGTGTACTTAGCGCTTTGGTTCAGTTTAGTTTTGTTGCAATTAAGGCCGGCGATATATGTGAAATTTTCAAAAATCGGAGTTTCTTGTTATTGCATAAATAGTTAAATTAACATCTAAAAAATAAACGTACTGAAGGACTTCTGTATGGGCCTGAAATCGCTGATTAGTTGGTAAGTCGCTGTAATCATAGAGTTTCTATGTGTCAAAACTACGCGTTTTTCTCTTATGGAACTAAACACAGGTTTTTTCTATAGTATATACTTTTAGTTGAACTGCAATAATGATAAAACGATTTTCAAAAATTAGCATTAAAATGGTCAAATCGTACTTTTTTTATGAGGCGTGCTAATTCACGATTTTTTCACTTTGTTTTTCTTTTCTTGGTTCAACTAAAAGATACATGTTTAATAAACATGCTCCAACCACTTTTTTTGATTTCAAATTGCTGTAACTGATACTAAAAATCCCGCCAAATTGATGCCTTTTCCATTTATTCCTTCTATTTTAAATAAACCTCTGAAAAACGGTCTTCAGGCGTTTACATGTATCGCCGGCCTTAACTGGGTTTTAAAGGCATGGAGGTAGTATCTGTACATAGCTGGTGCTATACGATAGCTGAATTAGTGATTTTTTCAAGAAAATGTACAGTCTTAAAGTCTTTCAAACAAAACTGCTTATTTTTAATGCCAGGCTAAAGCGTTTTTTCTTTGAACATATCGAATCTTTGTTCTTTGGTTAATATTTCCTGTAAGTTTTTTTGAATGTGAAAGCAAGCTGCAAAACATCTATACTTGATGGTTTATATCAGCTTAACTTTGACTGATTAGTATAAGTAACATTGAAAACAATACCAATCCTGCCCCAGTTGTTGTTGTTTTCAATGCTACCTTCCCATAACCACTTCTCAATGGAGGCGCAGAAAAAAATGTAGCTAAAATGAAATCGTATATTATTTTGCTCTCATGGACTTATACCAGTGATAAATTCAAGGGCCCTATTCTGAGAGTCACCTCACGTGACAAATGAGATGACTCTCATGATTTCGTATTCTGAGAGTCACGTGAGGTGTTGTCATTTCGTCTCAAGTGACGTTTTCGATATGTTGGCTATTCTGAGAGTCACGTGAAGTGACGAGCGTCACGTGAGGAGAGATTTTTAGTCATTCGATAATATCAAGTGACTGCGAACACAAGTGTACTAGAAATTGAGATTTAACAAGACGAAGAAGAATTTTGACGAATTTTAGATCAATTATGGAAAAAATTAAGTACATTTTATGTTGAAGATAATTATATATTTTAATTTGATACATGCGGCTAAACTCGAATACGTGTTCTACATAGTCGTTACACGATTTTGCCGATAGATGTTTGGCTAGTACGTTTGTGTTTCTGTGGTTTTGTGTTAATTTTTGGGATGTTTTATGTTTTTGGTGCATTTCATTATGTGTCCTTTAGTGTCTCCTTGTGTATATTAAAGTCTTTGTGTGTTTCGCTAAAAATTTTGGTTTTAATTATTAAGCTAAAAGTAACCAAAAAATAGCAATTCGAATGCTTTGTTGAATTGATGGAGAGTAATCCAAACTTGGCGAAGGGGCACTTTCCAAATAACTTTCCAAACGATCGCACATATTTTAGAACTTGACGTTAAAACCTGGTTCGAAAAGGAGTACACATTTTCGCACCAAATGATGAACGTCAGTATACCGCGCATAAGTTTGAATCTAATTTCACAGGTATCAGAACCAGAAAAGAGGTAAAGTCCAATGTTCGCGAACCTAAGATTTGAAAAAAAAATCCTACTTACAGTAGAACGTGCATTTTTCCACACCAAATTTTACAAGATATGCGATCGTCTGAAGAGGTTACTAAGCTAAACTGGATACTATTACTATACTTATACTAGTACCATACTTTTTGTATATAGTTTTTTTATTACGTAAAAATACTCCAAAAAACCGGAATGAAACAAACATTCAAATATTCTTCACAAATACAGAAATTTTCCGTAATTACAAAATGTACATGCCCGAGTCTAACAGTCAACCTTTTATGTGCAGGCTACATGAGTCCTACCATTTATGACCCTACTCCTAATAAAACCGTTTTTCATATCCATCATTATATTTTCATCGTCCTTACATATTTAATCTTCTTGCATATACCTGTTCTAGCATACCTGTTCCACTTGTACATATCCTCCTCTTTTTTCATTTCACAAATCATTTGCTTACCCTTGGAAATTCCCTGTTTGCATTTTCTTGATTTCCAATCAAATTGAAATTTTGTTTAAAATATATTTTACTTCCTTCAAAGTATGCCGCGCTCTAGTGATTTGAAGGGAAGGAAATATTTTTTATGCATGCCAAAACATGCGGCGCTACTAAGCCGTCCCCCATCTAAGTAGAGACCGCGCATGACACTGCTTAACTTCGACGATCGGACAAGAATCGGTCGATGTCCGTGTGCTATGGACGTGGTAAATTTCGACCGATGATAAATTTCAATTGGGTGATAAATTTCAATTGGGTGATAAATTTCAAACGCTCAAGCGTTGCCATTTAAACGCAAATTCGTATTCACCTCACTTAGAGTCACGTCACGTGACTCTCAGAATACCGATTCGTAGGTGACGTGACTTTCCAAGTGACGTGAGATCTTCTGTGAGATGACTCTCAGAATAGGGCCCCAAATCTGTTCATGAATCTGAAAAAGTATTAAGAGTACTACACGACTTAACATCCGGTTGCAGTAGATATAAATTATATTGGGCCCTATTCTGAGAGTCACCTCACATGACAAATGAGGTGACGCTCATGATTTCGTATTCTGAGAGTCACGTGAGGTGTTGTTATTTCACCTCAAGTGACGTTTTCGATCTGTTGGCTATTCTGAGAGTCACGTGAAGTGACGAGCGTCACGTGAGGAGAGATTTTTAGTCATTCAATAATATCAAGTGACTGCGAGCACAAGTGTACTAGAATTTGAGATTTTTCACAAGACGAAGAATAATTTTGACGTATTTTAGATCAATTATGGAAAAAAAGTAAGTACATTTTATTACGTACATTTTATTACGTAAAAATACTCTACGAAATGTACATGCCCGAGTCTAACAGTCAACCTTTTATGTGCAGGCTACATGAGTCCTACCATTTATGACTCCACCCCTAATAAAACCGTTTTTCATATCCATCATTGCATTTTCATCGTCCTTACATATTTAATCTTGCATATACCTGTTGTACCCACTTGTACATATCCTCCTCTTTTTTAATTTCACAAATCATTTGCTTACCCTTGGAAATTCCCTGTTTGCATTTGCTTGATTTCCAATTAAACTGAAATTTTGTTTAAAATATATTTTACTTCCTTCAAAGTATGCCGCGCTCTAGTGATTTGAAGGGAAGGAAATATTTTTTATGCATGCCAAAATATTCGGTGCTACCAAGCCGTCCCCCATCTAAGTAGAGACCGCGCATGACACTGCTTAACTTCGACGATCGTACAAGAATCGGTCGATGTCAGTGTGCTATGGACGTGGTAGATACCGAACGATGATAAATTTCAATTGGGTGATAAATTTCAAACGCTCAAGCGTTGCCATTTAAACGCATATTCGTATTCACCTCACCTAGAGTCACGTCACGTGACTCTCAGAATACCGATTCGTAGGTGACGTGACTTTCCAAGTGACGTGAGATCTTCTGTGAGATGACTCTCAGAATAGGGCCCATTATAATTTGTATTATGTTCATAGCTTTTGTATTATTTTCGCAATAAGTTTTCAATTATCCAATTCACATACTAAGTGCAAATTCATTAAAAACGCTTTCTTTCATTTAGTCGATTTACCATATTTTTATTTTATATCAACATAAGGCATTTTTACAATTTTCAATTATTAGTATAACCATTTTTCTTATTACCTTCATAAAAGTTCACAGATAATATCTTGACGCCCTAGTTTTTGAAATTTCATACAATTGGATTTGTTTTTATTATTATTCTTCACTTAACCGAAACTTAAGTATATAAAAATATATACATTATAATGAAATCTTAATTCTAATGATATATACGCACATATGCAGATTCCACTAAAAGCACATATTTTTTTTTTACATTCACTAATATACTCGTAGCCTAATGAAAATATTTAATAGAAACGAATGCATTCTTATAATTAGGCTATATATTCGAACCTTAAGATCTATATGGTGTAAATAATTTTTTTTAAAAAAAGTAAATATTTGATAATCTTGAATGTTTTATTTTTCAAATAAAGTGAATATATTGGAATAGTTTGTTTTATATGGCTCTCATTGTTTTTCATAACATAATGTACCATGTCCTGTATAAGTAGTTTTTTCAAATATAATTTTCCGTAATTGTACTTCGTAATTCATTCCGACAAAATTTGCATTCGCCACAACATCTACTAGGCTTTTTGCTAATTTTAAACTTCCATTTAGTTGTATCTTCAATTTTTACTTTTTAAATTACCTCAGCGATAATTTTATTAGTTTCATTCGGTTATATACAGAGCAGCTTAAAAGTACTCAGATTGGATACAGGAATATTAGGATTTTTTATTTTAATATGTACACAGTTATATATACATCAATTGCGGGTTTGCTTAAGCTTCTTTGAAGTGATCTATGATAATTTGTTGCTTTTACTTGGTATGCTGGTACAAATAAGTATGTTTATGTGTCGATTCAAAATTGATATGAAATTTTATTTATACTTGAATGATAGTTTTATATCATGAATGAGATTTTATTTTAAAACTGAATATTAATACCGCCCTAGTTCCTAATTTATACAATTGAACTATATTCATAAGAATAAACGGGATATAACAAGATTATTTAGGAAAGAAATAATTGATTATATTATTGAATCCAGTCACAACCGAATAAGGATATGGATTGTTTGAATATAAATTGACTATGTTTTCTATTAAAGACTCGAAATTAAAATAAAATATGAAGCGAGAAAAATGTCATGCTCAAAAAAAAAATATTTTCGACATTTACGAAAATAGTTCAAACATTTTCGAAGCACAGAAATAACTGTTAACGATTCGAAAAGAATTTAACAATGGTTGAATATTTTCTGATAGCAAATAACATTGGTGAAAGCTGACTGGAAAGATAAATTTTGTCAAACAAATGCATTTTGCGAGCAATTTGATTGCATTTTTTTTAAAAATCCTTACCATGTTTTTAAAATTTTGAGTGAAATATAAATAACTGATTGTTCTTCCAATTAGTTGTGTTGCTTCATAATATACTAGAACTTATAACTATGAATTTTTTTACTTTAACTTAGGACATGTACTCCTACCTGATTTATAATTGTAAGCAATATAATTAGGAAACACCTGCTGGCAGTTTTTGTCGACGAACTGAGAACTGAAAAAAAGAAAAAGACTCTTTATATTAATATGAAAAACTTCTAATGAAAATACTCTGGTAAACATATGATTTTTGAGAGAGTTCAGATTTTAATTACACATGTTGGTTTCAAGAAAAATGAACCAGCTTCTCTTTGACATGTTATATGATGATATGGTCATATGGTCGTATGGGCTTCAGCGAATTAAAGTATATACAGCTGAAATCAGCAATTCATAGTGCATATAGCTTACGTAAAAAAATATTCTTAAGTTTGAGCAAGATGAGCAAGTAAAATACATCATTTCAAATACTTTTGCGTCCAAGAATTTTCTTAAGTGAAATGAGACTTCGCATCCAGCAAATAAACAACATATCATATTTCCTTTTTGCGGCAGTTGACGGAGAAGCTTAAAGAATACCATCTGACGTTGTTCCATTCTTTCATCGACTTCGAAGGCTCACACGATTAGACATGGGTAACGCAGCAAATTTTGAAGCGCTGATACACTGATACCGGCGCCAGCAGTGGTATCAGCGCACTGCGATGATACCATTGCGCTATGATACCATGATCTTACATACGGCGCTGGCAGCATTGCGCTGATACCATGACGCTATGATTCACGCAAAAAAACATGATTGAACAAGTTTGTATGGAACGAGAGCAACCCACATTTGAACTTACTAATTTTCCGATATAAAATACCCTAAAATACCCAGGCTATAGTATGTACCCATTCAGGTATCTTTACAAACGTGCGTACGCGTAGGTATATTGCTTTGCATCAAACAAACTTGAGATAAGTATACTCAACTCATATCTTTGCGCCGCGCCGTAGCATAGCGCCAAGCCAAATGGTGTTGGCATTGCAAAGCGGCAGCGCCAACACCATTGATACCGAAGTGCGTTACTGCGCTACTGAAGCCGACAATCGGTATCAGCGCAGTGGTATCATGGCTAGTGCTTCAACGCAATTGCGCGGAGCAGCGCTGCGTTACCCATGTCTACACACGATATTATAGCCAGCGTAAAACTTTACACGATCATGTGTTAGTGGGATATGCCAACCAAACTAGTTACACAGCCAAGGCTGACCATTGCAATGAGCAAAGCCCAATTGAAGGTACAGGGTGGAGCGCCACATACAGATGGACTACATAAGTGAATAAATCACAAACTGCTGAACATTTATCAGATTTTATATTTTCCCCTCATTTTATAACAATGGGAATTTAAATTTACAAACTTTTGAATAGTTTATCACTCAAAAGTGCTCCTTCCCCCCGTATACACTGTAACAGTCTTTTTCTGAAGCTTTCGTGCACTAGGGTGGTCATTATAAACTTTAGATTGAGGTATTCCCTCAGGAAAAAATCACAGGGGGGCAAATCTGGAGAGAGCGCTGGTCAGTTCAAATCTCCTCTTAAAGAGATAAAGCGTCCGGGGAACCTTGCTCTCATAAGTCCATGACAATCCTTACTGAGTGGGCTGTGGCTCCACCCTGCTGAAACCAGGCGTCTTCCAGTTCAAACTCTTCCAATTTAGGCAAGAAAAATCCTTGATCATGGTCATGTAACAAGCTGAATTGACTGAAACGGCTCGGTTGTCTTCTTCAAAAAAATAAGAGCCGATGATTCCATTTCTTGAAAGGGCACATCATACTGTAATCCTGTCGGAGTGCAAAGCCCTCTGGCGAAGCTCCCTGGGGTTTGTTACATTCCAATTGCGCATGTTTTGTTTATTGACACATCCACTGAGGTGAAAATGTGCCTTGTCCGAAAAGAACATGATGGCGTCCCCCGGAAGCCCAGCAAGCATGCTTTCACAAGCAAGTTATCTGGCTTCATAGTCGCGTGGCAGCAATTCCTGGACGACTACCATTTTGGAAGGATGCATATAAAGATATTCTTTAATTATTCGATGAATGAAACTCCTCGAAATACCAAGAATTCCTGACTGTCTCCATATTGAACGCCGGGGAGACTGTTCAATGGCGGCCCGAACCCGCTTAATGTTTTCTGGGGTAGTAATGTTGTTCTGATGCACCCTTCTAATTGACAACATATTTTCAGTAGTCTCGAATGCATTCACCCACGAAACAATTCGATATCGATCGGGAACATGGCCCCGGGGGGCAATATTGAACCTCAAATGGATGATTAAATGAGCCAGTCCATGCAGGCAACTGAAACGACTGAGAAGGGACACAACACAAACACCCCATCTTCCACACTCGCCACACCCACTCCGTATCACCCAAGTCTGTTACAAGAAAAATGCCCCCACTCTCAAACCCATCTGTCTATGGCGCTCCACAATGTAGCTAAATATTTATCAAAGCCATTTACCATCAACAACAGTATACGACAAAGAACCATCCTCTTCCTGATGCTACATAAAATGTTATACGGAATAATAGGGTGAAGATTATCGCCTCATCTTCTTTGAAACCACCCAAATATTACCTTATGTTGATGTGATTGAAATCATTAGCCGAAAAGAACGATCTGTCGCAGAAACGCTCATCAACATAGGGCTGCTCAAAAATGAGAAAACAAAGTCTTTGACGGCAGCATTGTCATAAAAATCGTTAAACATATCATTATAACTTCAAAGGCAGGGAAAAATAAAAAGCCGAATAGTACACGTCCGAAAGAGATAAGTGAATGCATCTTCAAAGAAATTAAAACTGGGGTCGAAATCACAGCAGACCACAACTAAGACGAGAAAATTCGATTGACAGCAAATGAAGCCGTTTGGAAAGATATTTTGCTCAAATTTCCCCAGGAAGTTTAAAGCTTTGCTGTAAAAGCCCCCGATCATGCCAGCCTTTTGATCAAAAGAGGTTCAAAGTCAAAATAAATTTCAAACTCATATTCGCGTTGAAGATGAGCATCCTCTGGTAGGCGCTTGGATTTCCGTATGAAAATGGACGATTTTGTTCTTTATGCTATAATAAAAAACTAATAAAATCAAATTCAATTGACTGCAGTGGGTCAGAAACTCAGCATGCATGAATGAGAGAGATTCGGTTCGAAAAGTCTACTGGGGATTAACTATTCGCAAAAAACAGCAAAGCATGCCATTTTTTGGTGGACTGATACCGTTTGTTAATAATAATCACACGCATTCACACTTACAGCCATGGCACTGGCGGGATTCAAACCCGCAGGTCCCGTAGCACGCCGCTTTTCGCCCTGACTCCTTAGCGAGCAGAGCTAACCGGGCCCCTAATGATGTAACAGGACATGTTTTGATTACGTTAACAGAAGTTTTGCTGATTTTTTTATCCCGAAATATTTTTATATACGAGTATATAAAATATCTTTGAGCCAGTGACCACTTTAGTCAATTTTCAAGTTTGACTATAAGTCTCCGATAATAAGTTGTTTGGGCAAAAGAAAGGGGAAACCGGAATTCGTATTTATATCTATACCACCTTTGAAATTGTTTAACTCTAAACAAGAGCTAAGTGCCTTAAAGTAGGTAAAGAAAATTTTCAAAATGGCGTAATGTGACCAAATTATTTCAGAGTGATTGCATCATTTCTTAATTTACAGAGCATATTGATATGTGTAAGAGCTAAACCTGTGTGGTTTTTGGTTAATATGCGGGAATTTCGGTGGCTACGGCATTCATATAACTTCTGATACAGTCAACAGCTGGAAACAGAATTCACACTGTAAGTTGATCATAATGTAAGCCGAAACTGCCAAATTAAGATTCCGATTATGATCCAGTTGTGAGAATAAGTAACAAATATTTTGTTTTCCCAATTTCCAACTTTCTAAATTTGAGCTCTACACACTTATCAAAAAAAGGTGATCTTAATGTGCAGCAGTTATTTTGATACAAGTGAATGTTTATCGGTATTATTAGTTTTTTTCATTTTTATACTAGCA
Source organism: Nemotelus nigrinus (assembly GCA_947369275.1). Classification (NCBI taxonomy): domain Eukaryota; kingdom Metazoa; phylum Arthropoda; class Insecta; order Diptera; family Stratiomyidae; genus Nemotelus; species Nemotelus nigrinus. The sequence goes on from OX376374.1 coordinate 120,592,012, forward strand.
TATAATACATACTCTAAATATAGTTAAAATAAGACTCCAAAAATATTTCTTCTTTTCTAACTTTCGATGCAGCTATCGGATCGAAACCAAACACACTAAATTCAATAAACCAAATTCATATGGTAGGTCGACATGAAAAAGACACAGGTCTAACTAGACATTTCGACCATTTTTGTTCTGTAATGTGTTCCACATTCCACTTTTTACATAATCTAATTTCTAATCTAGCTAATTTTCCATACCAATCACTTTGTTTAATGTTTTTTAAATTTTGTTTTGAATCTCAGAACCCGCTTCCAAAAAAACCTTTTATCAATTTCTTCTAGAAATACCATTATGCACAATATGAACAAAATCCAGAACCCCGACTTTTTTCCGTTGTCCGCTTCACGTGAAATGCCCCCTATATTTGAAACAGATATAAAATATTAGTTATTTGTATGCTGAGAACATTTAAAAATCTCAAACGTACTTTGGTTCGCCTGTATAGTATGTTCATAGAAAAGTACATGGTTGCTTCAGAAGTCAGTGATGTAATATGTACAATAAATTCCTTAAAATTGAACCTATTGGTAATTATTGGCTGAAAAGCTGCCGGAACTTTCTTTTCAGACACCGTGTAGGCTTGGCTGATCTGCTTGTCAAAGCGGAACTTCCAGCCGATAGGGTTTTTGCTGGCGAAAGTCATAGGGCGGGTTAGAAATAATGGGTCTAAGATTGTTTGCCTCTCAATTGGCATGTCCCTGAGGTGGGAACCTCCCCTGATTTTGGGGTTTTGTGTTTTTTTTTCAGAGCTCCTTTTCTAGCGAGCGCACTTTGTCGCATTTTGGCTGAGTCTGGCTTGCCAGCTCATGCTTGAGAACTCTGGGGTCCTACAAGGACATAAGCCCTTCCGCTGTATTCAATCTAAATTGCGGCTATTGAGTAATTTAGTGACGAATTATAGCATGTAGTGTCCTTTTTTTGTTTTCTAAGAGGAAATCCACCCGATTTTACTTGTGACCCAACCCAGCCACGTAATGATAGCAAGATGGCACATCAGCATCTGTCGTGTAAGGATGAAAGGCTGTCGAGAAGCCTAAAGTGGACTGGAGACGAAGTAATGTATCCTTTTTTGCCTCCTTGACATTTGTCCATCACACCTTCGGCAAGCTCTCGAATCCCTTAACTTTTCGAATCCCTTAATATATTTTCACCAAATACGTCAGGTTTGATTATTAATAGTAGCGTTGAGTCAAAAATGAAGCTCATATCCGAACAGAAATTCACATTATGAGGATTTCGAGTGACGACCAGATTTTGAAAGAAAGCTTGCCCAATTCACAAAGATTAGTTAGCCGAATCGTTAGTCTGTTAGTCTTGATTAAAAAAGTATTTCACATTCCTAATTTAACTGAGCTTCCTATTCGTAGCTAGATTAATTCAAAATTTAATCTAGCTGAATTAAATCTAGTGAAAACCCGCTGCAACACGGCTACACAAGCATTAGTTTCATCACGTTTCCGATAAAAAAATATATCTTTTGAAGCATGAATACTGTGTCCGTTGAACAGCAATAATCAATAAACTTTCACTTATAACCGTATGCGTATACTACTTATCTCATATATATATATATATATATATATATATATATATATATATATATATATATATATATATATATATATATATATATATATATATATATATATATATATATATATATATATATATATATATATATATATATATATATATATATATATATATATATATATACTCATTACTAATAGCCTTTTTAGTAATGATTTCAACAAGGGCTCCCTACGAAATACTCTCTTTCTTTTCTCAGTATAATAAACGCAATAAAGTGTTTGTTATTTATCTAACCATAGTTTATTTTATTATGATTAACATCATACTCCATATAAGTTTAGCGAAGGTAAGACTTGTTTGCACCTTTCTTTCTTTTACAGCGTAAATTGATATGAAAATGACCCTTAAATCAATGAATGCACACACGGATTATCCAAAAAATGGCCAAATAACAAATTTGTTACAAGATCTTTACAATTAGAACAAATTGTATATTGACCAAAAATTACTATTGTCTTACACATGAAATCGTGATTTTCAATAGCATTTTATTCACTTTCGATAAGAACGATAAGCAATCATTCGTAATTACGTCCTAATCAAAGAAAACTTGGTAACAACTCTTCAATAAGTTTTCTTTGATGATTTGGGAACGAGAAAAACTTTCACTTTATTTGTTCAACATTTTGCCCTGATCAAACAACAGTTCGATTCTCGATGTGACGTGAGTCCAGGAAAAAAGTTTCAGCTCTTCTCTGATTCTCTGTCTAGAAAGAAAATCGTTCAGTGTGTCATTTACCACCTCATTAGTTCAACGCTTGATATCCAGTGGAGCTTAGGGTAAATATTAGCTGACTGGCGTTTCACTTCGAATCGAAAGTGAAGGAGAATTAACGTTCGTGGATCGTAGAAGAAAATTCAGACGTTTGAAATGCCACCTGTTTGTTTTTATTCAGGAAATAGTGCTGCTGTGTAAGTGAGTAATTATCGTGGACTTGCTTCGATACGAAACATAAAATGTTTTTACGTTTTCAATATTTACGATTCATGTGTTGCCCACGCTGGGCGCTATATCTGTTGTTGAGTTTGACAATTGAAATTGGTAACATAGATGGCGTTTAGTTTGCGGTTTTACAAAAATTGAGTTTTTTTTACTCTGTTTGAATTCTTTTGAAAGCATCAAACAACTGAAACACAATTAAATTTCATAAGCTCATCGTTTAACGTACCTAAAAGCATTGCTTCTCGATTATCAATAAGACCCGGTCCAGGTCGCCTTTGAACAACACTTTCCCTATCTCCTTGCCATAAAATCGGTGAAACACTGGCAACACACTTCACTCGCATTGCTCCGTCCAGAAAATGCCGAGCGTCGACTATTAACTGAAGACCTAAAATTGACGTAACCAAGCCATGTTGGTGAACTGTATTGTTGTAGTGAATTAAAGAGCTGGGTTGAATCACCTGTAAAAAGAATAAAAAAACGGCGATAAATATATTTGTTTTGGTTTGGTTGATCATAAAGTAAGTTGATTGTTTTACGATACATGTTTTTCTTTGAAATTCACTGCGAGGACAATACATATATGATAAACTGTCATGTCAGATAAACTGAGAGCAATAAATATTGTCCCCCACCATGAAGGTAAGTATGTCCGAGTTCATTTTCATATATTCTAATATGTAAAAATTTTAAAGTAGATTTCATGAAGAAGAAAAAACTATAATCAAATACGACTTTTTTATTTTAATGTCAAAAATGAGACCACTGCATAAGGGACTACTTTTTGGGCTTTCTTTATAAATACTTAATCTCACACCAAACTAATTATTATATTTTCACTTCTTATCTGCTACCTAGAATCAAAGCTAAATATGATTTTGAATTTTTTTCAGCAAACATTACTTCACTAAATGCATTTTACCCTAGCCATTCAACAAACCGAATACAAAGAAATGTTTACAAAATCATATTGCATCAGCAACGAAACATATGCGGTCTCTTTGGTTCATTATTTCACTGAAATATAAAATCAAGATCTTTTGGGTAGCTGCCAACAATTGGAAAATAGAAAAACATCAGTCCCGAACCCAGTCGCAACGGCATCGAATTTAAAATCATTCCATCAGTGCTACATTCTGTATTCCAGAAGTCAAACTTTCCTCTCCATTCACATTTTTCCTACTCCAACCGTTTCCTTTTTATGTCCCTTTCAGTTTTCATAACAATACCACAATAGACGGTGTTTAAAGTGAAACTTCCGTTTCTTTGCCAAAAATATTATTTATCTTGATAGTTTCCGTCTTCTTTGTTGAGTTTATCACGTTCGATCGCTGTAATCATCGGATTTTCCGATTTCTGACTCGAGTAATCAAACAGAGATGAGCCTGAGCTGCTACTGTCGGAATTTTAATGATGCGACACCGAAACGCTTCATGAATTCATATGAACTGAAAATCGAGAAAAGCATTGGAATAAATGAAATGTCGAAATTGTTGCCATACTGAGCGCAATAGGAATTGATCTCGGGTCGTGCAATTTGCTTTATTTCCAATTGTCTGTATGACAATGCAGTATTGTGCAACCTAAAATAGGTTGGTTTGAATTATTTTTGTGTAGTTATCCTCCGGGAAATTTTTTTATGATCAGAGCTATTGAATTTTTAATCATTAGCTTAATATACCATTTAACGCTTTAATACGCTTTAATACCTCTACGGAACTCTTATTTCAATTGACACGTTAATCACGACTTACTCAGGAACTCACATGTCCCATTGAACAGGAGCAATTACAACGAAAAGTGCCAATTGAATGGATTTCCAAGCAAGGAGGAGAATGTAAGAAAATGAGAATGAAACTGCCTTAAGTGCTGCATTTGCGAAATAATGACAAGGTAATAATGCAATTACAGCTTTTCCGACGAAGCTGCTGACTTCCTAGTTATGTACTAAGTACCCCGGAAACCTAAAATCATTGTGAAGGCTTTTCAATTGTCTCATTGCAGATGGAAAGTGCAATATTGCGATTTATATGTACGGCTGCAAATAATTCTGAGTGCCTCTTGTTTGCAAGTGGGCACATAACCGACGAAGCGGATAGACAGAAATGTGTGTCTTTGAAGAATTTTTAGGATTTATATCTCTTTTCTGGCTAAGTGGCAGATGATGTGATAATAAGTTAATTTTTAAACTGGAACAATTAGTCTATTTATTAATTAGCATCATGCAGCTGATCGAAATTACAAATTAACAAGAGTGTATGGCAGGGCACTAGTCATTAGGGCAAATATTTGCAGTTGTACTTTATGAAGATTGATACTCGAGTAGCCTAGCAGATAGTGCGCTGGTATTTTGTGTATTGCGCCCCTGGTTCAAATCCAGGTTCGAGCAAGGGACATGAGTTAAGCAGGAGTAAAGTGAGTGGTGGAACTAATCAATCCACACTTATATTCACATTGATTGTAGATTTGTGATGAAGTTCTCTAAAAGCTTCAAACCCTAGTCCCAACAAGGATTACCCTGGGATTACTTTACCTTACCTTATGAAGATAATGTGCCATAATCTTTCGATTTTAATCAGACTTTTAATGTTCAATGTCAATATTTTCTTGCAACAGCAACAGCAGAAAATTTTAATGTCAATTTTGAAACCTCAGAAGCAGAGTTGCCAGAATCTATTCTTAAAGTTTCCATCGTCTTGCAAAATATTACACTATATTAGATATTTTTCTGTAGGATTGTCGGTTTTGCAGGCTAATTTTTTGTTGTTAGCTTTATCCAATGTCAAGATTTAAAAAAAAACTTATCAAACCAAGCAAAAATCAGCAATAAGTGATTTTACGGAGAATCGATTTAGTAATCTCGTAAAATCTGCAACTCTGCGGTATTGCACAGATTTGATTTGCATCAGATCGTTGAACTCAAAGTTAAATCTCAGATGCTACGACAGAAAGTCCATTCACAGTAGGTACTTATATCATTGTATTCTTAAATTAGTGTTTAATAATATGTATTCAAAACAATTCTTTCCTACTCTGCTTTTGAATGTGGAAGAGAATAATTTTAAAGCAAAACAACTTAAGCTTTCAAATTTTTGCAACTTTCATGTCCATTTTTGCAACTTTCATTTCCTGAACGAGTTTTATATAGTTAAGTTCCAGAGAATATTAGGTTGCGTTTATTATGTACTTCCGTTAAAATAACTTCCTGTAACTAAAAAGTAGCATTAATTGTAATGAATGTCAGGATATGCTTTGATTGATGGATTCCACTAATTCATGGAAAACTTCTCTGACCGCCGACCCACTTCTTTTTAATATATTTATTTCCGACTTATCTGACGTCCTAGCAGGCAAACTTCATTTACTCTATGCAGACGATCTCAAACTTTATCAGACTATTGAATCGAAATCGGATGTCTCCTTTCTCCAATCCAAGCTTGACTACTCACTTGATCAAAATCTCTCTCAACATTAATAAATGCCAAGTTATTAGTTTTTCCAGGAAATGCAGGGTCACACACAATACGTACTTCCTCGGCAATAATATGCTAACCCGTGTTGATAACATTGCTGACCTCGGTGTTATCTTAGATGAAAAACTCCGCTTCATCTTACACTTTGATAAAATACTTTCTCGTGCGAACAAACAGCTAGGTTTTATCAAAAGACGTGCCAAAGAATATCGTAGTTTGTGGGTCATAAGATTCTTATACACTTCACTTGCACGTCCTATTCTCGAATACGCTTGCATTAGCTGGAACCCCGCCTTTGAAACCCACAACTTTAAGCTGAAGTGTGTTTAGTTTAGGTAAATGTTACATTAATTATTCAACGGGGTTTTTATAAACTTTTCGAAAGCAAAGATATACTAAGTACAATGTAAGTATTATTGAACATAACCAGCTATTGCTATTTAGCATATTATAGATGATAAGAATAATTTAATTCTGACTTTTGAAATAAAAAATTCAAATTTGAAAACGAATTAAGACTATCTGTCTAAATTTATCAATTGTCAATAAAAGGTTGCTAATCTATTTACGTCTCTGGCGTAGCTACAGGATGAACCGCACATTCATCAAAGCTACACAAACAAATTTACTATACCTTCCCTTTTCTAATGCTAATTTTTTTTAAATATTTTGTTTTGTTATTAAAACCCCCACTTTCACCAAAAGGTTAAATATATATTCTAGCTAAGAAACTAATTTACAACTCATTTATACAACTTCTGGTATCTTCTGAAAATTTCAGTTAGATCGAATTACGCAATCCAAAGAAAAGCCAACTGCAATTTCTTCACTGATTATATGAAGTGATTTTAATTTACTTCGCACTAGTCAGTCATGAATTTGGTTCTGGCATAAAACTCATATATTTTAGATTCTACTAGTTAGTGTATTGTTAGAAAAATATTTATCAGGTCCTACAGATTATGCTATTTTTGCTTCTTCACCGATATTAACGATAGCGACTACGATTCGATACCCGCAGCACTACATTTAATAACTTAAGGGGGTATTTTGGTCTAGAAATTTGAGCAAATCAATTTGTTTTTGTGTGTATATTTTCAAAGTTTAGACCTTTAAGAATAAACTTTTGAAAGGATTTTCGAAAATTCGAATTGTTTTTGGAGTTACAGTTATTTTTGTGACACGGCAACTAAACCAACAAACGCGATCAACAACGAATTAACTGCTCCGACCTACAAGCTTCTAAAAAAGTTCGAGCTGCTCGTATGGCTGAAAGAGCTCCTGAAAATCTCGCTTTTGAAGTTGAACAAGGAACATCACATGAGACGGAGGTCTCTGATAAAAAAAAAATCTAACATACCATTAAACGACTCTGACTGCCCGAAACGAGACTCCAAGTTTCAAACGCGTTTCTCTCGAAACTAAATTTTTCGATACGGTTGACACGATATATCTAGTTGTAATGGACCGATTTACGTGAAGTTTTTCACAAACCCTCTTAACACTATAAGAATCGGTCTGTTGTAGGGATTTTTGAATTTTTTTTTTACTATTTATCAAAAATTCCCAAAGCTGAAAATATGATGCAAAAAATAAACACTTTTTTTTACATGGACGCCATTATGCGAAAAAAAAAAGTTTTTTCAAATCGCCTACGTCAGGCTAATTTGACATTCTTTTTTTTTACAAAATTCACCAAAAATTTATGTATCAGGCCACCAGGAAGGTTGGAATCAGGTCAACCATGAGACAAGTTTTTTTTTTGAGTCTTCACTTCGCCGGCCTGTATCTACATTAATTTTGATTTTTTTTTTTTTTGAATACATTTTTATAATTTTAAAATGTTAGTAAAAAACTGATAAAAAAATAGATACTAAAAATGTTTATGGTTTTTTTTATTGTGTCCGTAAAATCACATCAAAGTCGAGCCTCTAGACCAGAATACTGCCTTAAAGTGAACTATATGATTTTATTCTTGATCTTGATTTACTAATAGATAAATCAAAGTTTTTAGTTTATGAACGAAAACAATAGAACTAACTGCGTGCAGATACGAGCGTTAATGTTTACCGGAAACGATATATGCATAGTAATGTAGACCCTGGGAAAGTGGTATCATGAAAAATTGACTACTAACATGCTAGAAGAGTATTGTTGATTATGTTTGCGTGATAATTCAAATGATGATTATAATAAAAAATTCAAAAAATTCACTATCGGATAAGTAAAGAGAAAAAATAAAGTTATATTTAATATAAAAGTTATTAATTTGTGATCATTCTTGTCTTTAAATTAGCACAGACAATGTACATTGGCTCTAACGCTTATCAAAGCAGAAAATATTTGATACGGAAAACTAAATCGTTTTGCGGAATAAGCCTCCGAAAGCAGAAATAAATTGAATTATTTTTGTGGGATGATTAAAATTGGATTTGTTCTTTTAGCATTATCAACCACTTACTAAGCTGGTAATATATTCTGTATTTAATCAATAATAATACGGTATGTGTGATAGCCTGATCCAAACATACAATACAATAGATGATATGTTGTAAAAACAATGCCCAAAAATTCAGTCCAAGCCAATACTCATTCAATATCGATTGATTGAGCAAAGTATTTCGGATTACTGCTGACTATTATCCAGTCAACACCAAAACCAGCACCAATATCTGCGAGGCATATTTATTCCAAAATAATACCATACTCTTGCCAACCTTATGGTAAGTATCTAACGAGCAACCACAAAATGTTATCTGCATCTACATAGGAATATGCATGCGTAGATAAATGCACTCCCACTCAACAACATAGTGCATTTTCAAAAAAGCCAAATTTAAACCGGCTGCCTAATAATTCCGCGCTTTGCTTTCAGCTGAAATCTCAATCGAAAAATATATCCACTGAATACACAATTATACAGTAGATACAGAGCTTTCGGAACTACCCGTGCTGGTATTTTATTCAATACGGATTTACGTTGCGTCCTTGTTAGATGATTCTCCGTACTCCGGGCCATTTTCGTAGTTATGGATCATCCGGATCAATGCTTTGTATGTTTTGTTTGAATCAGCCTTTTGACGAATGTGCAGGTAGAAAAAAGATGCAGATTTGGCGGAAGTATACATGATTCAGTTGGAACTAGAATTAGGTTTTCAAACACAAATTCAAAATTTTGCTGATTTAAAGCCATTCAAGTGGAATCAGTTGACCATTTTCTTCAATTTGAATAAACGAAAGCTTTAGATTGTGTGGTTGGAGATTTATTCTTCTTTTGTTAAGTGCTTCAACTCATGCCTTTTCTTACTACAAAGCATCATTCAAACTACATTATGATAAAAGTGTATGTAGTCGGAGCACTAAGAAAATATCTGATTCATAAATGTTAAGTTTCATTTTATTAAATCGGCATTAAACACTTCGTTTCATCCCAGAAGAGAGAAATAATATTGTCTAATATTTTCATCATGACTTCTGAGCTTCACGAATAAAAATACCAAAGAACACATCAATCAAACATATATTTAGTTATGCATGTACAATTTTCAGTCAAACTTCCCATAGGCATTTCACAACGATATTAAATTTAATTCTATCACATGACTTCTTTTGCAATAAAATTAGTATTCGCAGCAGGCAAAACGCAACTCTACAACGGTTCGTACCTACTTCGAAATACACATTCAAATTATGGTGACGCAGACGATATCTTTTCTGAAATATCATGTAAAAATATTTCGGTAACAGTTAACGTTGTTTGTCCTTGTGAAATACTGAAAACGACACAATGGATCCCGTGGGATCATATAGCCTTTTAGCGTGCCGAAAGCACGTTGCCCCTTCCATATCCTTGTCTCATATAATCCACGACGATGTCTTTTATTTTTTCATCCGCTGTCAGATTTATTTCATTTTAACAGCGTCAGAATATTGTTTTCGCTCAAAGTAAGGGGAACGTCGAGCTTAGCGCGGCTTAGTTCAATTTCGGTTCGTCTATTCATACGTGCATAAGTGCTGTAAAGTATCATACTTATCCGCTCCCGTCATCCTCGGCGACTCCATGAAAATAGGTATTAGAATTCACGGCACATTAACACGTCTCGAAATATAAATATTTAGCTAGGATGGAAAACTTGATAGCTCAGTGTATAGTGACGACACCTAGGCAACATTTATCTGTGGCTGAGTATGCCGAGTCCCTCTGACGTTTGGGTTGGCTCCAATATCAAAGTCACTCTATGAATCTTTAAGAAGTTCAGTTTCCATTTTAAAACACCTCAAAAAGTGGCCATCGATGAGCAGCACATATCACACGCAACAAAATAACAAACACATTGAAACGTGAAAAACACCGGAGCATTTTCTTGAAAGTTTTATACCGGTCAGAAAGTAAATACATTAACGGTATTTTCGGACAAAGCTATCAGGCTTTAAATGAATAATATGGGTACGACACGCCCGGTCGCTTGTGATGAGTTAAAAAGGGTTGAAGGGTGTGAAGTGGTGAGCGTAAGGGGATTGAATTTAAGTTGTTTTGAGTCCTGTTATTGATTCCGATCGCACCAGGGTAAAACGCTACTAGAGAGCTCGTGAAATGAAAATCGAAACTTATTGCTTTGGTAGTGTGCGTACAGGAAAAACTTATTTACCTTCTTTGTTGGGCTTATAGTAATCCTCAAGTTTTAGAATAATACAAATTCAGCTCAATTTGTGAATAATACATCCTGTGAAGGACGTTTCAGGAATAAAAACCACCAAATGCACCAATAATGCTGGAAAGTAATTGAAGTACTGATTCGTTTCGGAAAATTGTAATGCTGCTGGGCTAAGATATGATTACTGCTGGGAAACTAGCCTCTAGCTTATATTGAAAGTGACCATGATATTCAAAACGTTTTAAGCTAATAATTTCAATTGGAATTTGGAGAGGAAACATGTCAACAATTTTAAAAATTGGTTAACACCGAAGCAAGTACTTCTATCTACGTTGATAGATATTGGCGTTTACAGTTAACATGCATCATACTTAGACCAGATCAGCTATTAAATTTTCATTTCCTGAAAAAAAAACAATATGTTGTGAAAACAGAAAAAAAAAAAGGAAAGAAGGAAGCTTCAGTGCCTCAAGAAACGTCGCCGACGGAGACGTGAAAATAGGCAAAATCAATCAATCATAGTAGTTCAGATAAGCAGTATGAAACATTATAGAAAAAGATACTCTGAAGGATAAGGAAAATATTCAAAAAATTAAATCAGACTTAACTTCTGAAAAAACACAGGCGATAATCAGCGTCAACAACTGAATTGCACCACAAACAACAACAGCTACAACAATCGACAATTAAACGCACCTAGCAGCACAACGATAACACTATCACCAATTCACCGTCAACCAACGGAAGATAGCCAAATATTCGGAAAGATGTTAAAGGTGGAAGAACACAATGAAGAGTTTCAAGACTTGTGCCAAATTGGAAGACTGATTCGTTGTATTCCAATTGAAGTGGATGTCATGGGACCCAGTTAAGGTGATCGAACTCAACGGTTCCTGCAAATTCTGCTGCTGCCACTAAGAATTCGTTGACTTGTCGAAATTAGTTAATTTTAGTCGGTTCCAGGCACGGAAGTCTGGAGCCAAAAAGGAAATATAAATTTGGTTTCTTTGTTTGAGGGACATACTCTTGGAATATCGAAAAAAGCGTTGGGAAATCCGCAGACAACAGTATAAACGGAGCTTGAAGATCAGCTAGGAAAAAAATTAATATGGTGTATTAGAGATGGGAAAAACGACTCAGTTTAGTGTGTCGACACACTTCGACTCACTCATTTGGATGAGTCAATCAGTGTGAGTCAATCAATTGTGTCAATTCGTTTTTGATTGATGTAAAATGTAGTTATGAAAAAGGATTAAGCATATGATTAGTATTTTTTCTATTTCCGCTTATACATGGCCATGAAAAGGCGACAAAGAAAATTAAACGCACAGAAAATTTCCCAGTATTTATTTTAATAAGTGTCTTTTTTTTGCTTTGAACATGTTAAAAAGATTTTAAAATGTAAAGAAAGTGCCTGATAGCTTAGTTAACTATAGTTGATTTGAATTACAAATTAAAAAACTCTAGTCCGTCAAAAAACCCTTTTTTCGTAGAAAAGTAGAGGAAATATGTATGTAGGTCTTCAATGCATGTTTTGGTCCATATTATAACTAGAGTCGGGTCGTACTAGGATTTTCACATACTATTTATAACTAGTACAAGTACAAAAAAATACATGTTCCAAAAATACTAGCAAGTATTTGTTGAAGTATGCTATATATACTATACATACGATTTACAGTGATGTAATGAAAAGGTATGATATGCCCTCCCCCACCCTCCAAACACAAGGTTCTCAAGCCAGAATGGTGATGGTGCAAGATAATCTTCAAAGGATACTGAGTCATTAATCCGCGCAGCTTGTCCGTAACTTTCCAATGGTCGGCCATTTATTTGGCAAATCTTTTCGCCTAAAGAAAAACGATGAAATTCAATCAATTTAATTTGATTTTCATTTTATTATACGCACAAAACATTTCCTGTATTCGTTTAAATGACCAAAGTCAAAAAATTTACTAAGATAGAACAAACTAATCCTGTTGCCATCTATATGGCTTTTCATCGATCGATCTCTGATACCAAACTTTTCTTGGCTAATCTAAAACAGCCGGTTTTCCACTTCGCCTCACTGAAGCATGAAGTTAAACGAAAATTTTATTCAGAAATGATAAAAACAAAATGGTTCACCTATTAAACATGCACCCACTAGGGGGCCAACCTCTTCGGTAAGGCGGGATATGAATCCAGGGGCATCTTAACTCCCGCGGTCTCGTAAATTTTACAACCCCGGTAGGGTTGGAGACACCCTCGTGGCGACCTGCAGTCACGAGGAGAGCCTCAGCACAGCCGGAGAAGCCAACTGGCGAACCAAAAAGGCTCTCAACCTTTTCCTCCTTAGCACTTTAAGTGCTACTTTCAGTTTTTCCAGACGGTTTTCCGGCGGATTTCATTTTGCCATATCTTCGAAACTAGGCCGCTTTTTCACAGACTTGTATGAAAATTTGACCCGAAACAACTCAGAAAGGTCTCCAAATTCATGCTAGACCAAAAAAATAATTTTGGTAAAAAAGGACGTTTTCACCCAATTTCCCCTATCAAAATTTTTTCTCGCCCTTAAAATATCACTATTGTACTCTCCGACCATTTTCAATCATCGAAAGTGCCATAAAGGCAGTTTTTGCCAAACTATGGCCAAAAAACCCCTTATTCCCCTACAAAACTGAAATTTTTGTATCGCAGAAATAGATCTTGGCCCGTTATGTCCCAAACCATTCTCACCAAAAATTGGCCGATTTTGTCCGATTTCAGCTACTTTTGCCCTAGAAACTTTTTGAATATTTGAATAAAATACTTGCAAGTACGAAAATACTCGCAAATACGAAAACACTCGAACCTAGTATTTTTGAATTTCATACTAAGTACTGGTTGTCCCAAAAGAATACCTGTTCCAGTAAATACGCTTAATCTCTAATTATAACCTAACTATGTCTAAATTCCAAAATTTGAGAATAATAAAGATTGTTACTTGTTATATATATATATATATGATGCTAATCACATGAACATTTTATGGCCGCATTTCCTACAACATAAATGAGGAAAATAGTTGCTTTCTTTGAAGTACTCCCCACTCACATTATTCTAAAACGTTACCTCAGCGAAGAAAAAATCACACAATCGAAACGGTATATAATTGAAAAGTTTACCATTTTAAATTTATCAATGGTAAATGAATTTATAGACTAATGATCAATTACAAACAAATTTTCACAAGTATCTTATCTAAATACACTGAACTTCACTGCATCGAATTGTGTCCAATATACACTGATTTCAATATACACTTCAAGAGCTAATGAAAATCAAAAACTTATTTATTTGAATTATAAACCCACTTCAACTCCCAGATATAACAAATAATCACAGCGATAATCATCCAAAAAAAGCGGGTAAACCCAACCATTTTCATTTCGCCCATTCTCGTATTTTGAGGTTTTTTTCTTCATCAAAATATAATTGTTTCTGAAAATTTGCTCGAATATCCCTATCCAATATCTATACCTCTTATACTTCATCAATATCTTTAAAAAATTTCATTTCGATCGGACATCGCATTCCTGAGATAATCTCACTGCATCCAATCACAAAAAAATTGAGAAAGTCTACAGGAAGAAAGTTTCAGTCAAAATCTTCATCATATGCACATATAAAGTGCACATATGTTCTTCCGCGACGGTCAGTTTCGATCATCACAACCAACCACGGCATGCTTGCACTGTACGGCATTACCTACAGCCTTTACGAAATTCATATCGCGGCACCGATTGACTTGCTCCTGTGCAAAAGTGTCGAGCTCATAAACAAGCTCCTAATCACATCAACTGATTGCCTCGTTCATGTGCTATTCATCTCCAGCTCTACTGTGTGTACACAAACGTGTCGCCGACACACTTGTTGAGTGCAAGTGATTGCTTCACCAAACGCTCAGCTCGCTCATACTGTAGTGATTGCTTCACCAAACGCTCAACTCCGACGAGATCCGGCAAAGGCTCCGCGCCACGGAAATCTTCGCGCAAATGATTGCTTGTGTGCAACGATTGACTCGCTCCTGTGCAAAACTGTCGAGCTCATAATCAAGTTCGAGCTCATAAACAAACTCATAATCACATCAACTGATTGCCTCGTTCATGTGCTGTTCATCTCTAGCTCTACTGTGTGTACACAAACGTGTCGCCGACACACTTGTTGAGTGCAAGTGATTGCTTCACCAAACGCTCAGCTCGCTCATACTGTAGTGATTGCTTCACCTGTGAAGCAGCTCGCTCAGTATACAGTGTGTCGACACACGTGTTGGGGGCTAGTGATTGCTTCATCGCGATTGCTTCACTCACGTGTTACCCATCTCTATGGTGTATGAAGCCTAAATCCAAGTGTTTGGACGAGGAATTGTGTTCGAGCGAAGTGACGACGGCGATCAACATAAAAACCAAATCAACCACAGGCCCCAGCAGATGATCAGAGACGGAACCTAGTATCTGCAATAAAGATACGAAAAAGGTAGCATGCATAATCATTTGTTTTTATGTGGTTTACCTAGAAAGTAAGAAAGATAAAGTAGGATGCACGTAACTTAATGTAATATTAGTTATATTGTGCTAGGTTTTAAACTGTAAAAAAAATCGATCAGCCTATGTTGTTTAGTAAATAAAATCAATCAAATCTGATCAGCTATACGTTCTTTCGTCCTCTTGGGTAAAAATTCAATCGAAGTTTCGATTTTTCTCGGGATTTATTTATTTTTAATTAGAAAACTCATTGAATACAAATTCCAATTATGGCAATGAAATGAGAAAAGAAAAAAGAAAAATAAAAATTAAAATTCGGCAAAAGATAAAGGAAACTTGATTCGAAAATCCAACGCCCCAATACTTAGGTCGAGTATAAAAACTTGCACAAACTTTTTAAATTCAAAGAACGATTTCGGCAGAGGACCAATCATAAATTGATCATGAAGCCTGGTGGTTCTGACATCAGAAAAAAGGAAATACAGATTTTAGGCGCGAACGGTTCGGTGAAGATTTCCTGAGACCTGTTGACACGTACTAAGTTGCGAGATCGAATCGAGTCAATGAAGCTAGATATAATTTCTCGCTGCGATTTGAACAGGAAGTAATTTTCAAGCAACAGGACAGCAGTTAGCATATGAGGAGAAAGGGATGTTATGCTTAAAGAATAAAGAGCGTGCGAATCTTCGGTGCACACACTTGATGGCCTCAGAAAGGTATCAGTTCACAAGTACATCTGAGGACACAACAAATTAACACTAGAAAAAGACGAACTCATGTGCATATGAAACGAATCAAGAAGCAGAAACAAGGGCCAAGAGACTCGGGAGGTTTAAGTGGTGGCATCCGCTACATGAAATTTAAATTTTAATTCGGAATTAAAAGTCACACCCAAGTCTCTGAATCGATTAACCGACGACAGGGTTTGTTGGAAAATGAATAAGAGAATGAAATAGGAGAGAATTTGGGAGAAAATGTCGTTTGCATTTGCTAACATTCAAGGATAAAGAATTGCATTTACACCAACTGAGAAGAGCATTCAGATCACTTTGAGGAAGATTATAGTTATTATCTGACCTGATGACTTGAAACACTTTTAAATCGATAGTATACAGTAAAGAAGGGGAATCGATTATAGAAGGAAGATTACTGATAAATATCAAGAAGAGTAATAAATCAATAATAGACCTCTGTGGAGCACTAAATGAAGGATGAAAGTGAGAAAAGGAAAGGTTGTTAGCAGTAATTTTTCGCACATAATTACTAAGGTAGAAAAAAAACCAACCAATTTAGCCAGTGAACCAAAACAACCAAACTGTTTGATCTTATCTAGTAGCAATTTATGATTGATAGAGAGTGACCCAAATGAGACCAACTGATGTGAAACACAAATAACTTTTTTTATGTTCTAGCATAATTTGTTTTTTTTTTTTGTGGCAGATTATAACTGAACTCTTGGAAATTTAAAATAAATATATACAGTATACAAAAAAGCATTAAAACTATCGAATTTTTCTATTCTTCTCAACGATCAGTTCTTCTGACGCAGCGATATTATCGCCGTTATTTTAACTGAAGATCAGCGCCCTCATTTTCCATGATTATAAGTTTAGTCCGCCGTTTTGAGGAACTGGGTTCAGTTGCCGACCGTTCTGGAAGAGGTGCCCATCGAAATATTCGCACTGATGACAACGTGGAAGCTGTGCGGCAGAGTGTTGCAAATGATCAATCTGTCTCAACTCGTCGCCGCTCGGGTCAATTGGGTATACCCAGGACAACTTTGCAGACAATGTTAAAGTTTGATATTAAGATGTACCCATATAAAATTCAAATTGTGCAACAACTGCTACCGCAAGACCCCTAACAACGACTACAATACGCTATTCGCATTACACAATTAGTCACACAAAATGATTTTTAAAATAATCTTTTGATGTCGGATGGAGCGCATTTCCAGTTTAATGGCTGTACCAATAAGATAAACTGCAGACTGTGGTTTCTGAAAATCCAAGGGCAGTACATTAGCATCAGTACCACCCAATTAGATGCACTGTTTGGTGCGGTGTTATGGCCACAAAATTCATTAGCCCATTTTTCTTTGAGAATGAGGATGAAACGCCAGAAACGGTCTCCGGGGCTTCTTGCCGAACAATGATCGACAACTTTTTGCGGCCAATGGTGGAGCAACGTGCTTATTTGTGGTTTCAACAAGATGGAGCAACTGCGCAAACTGCTAGGCACACTATGGACATGCTGTTTTAAATGTTTGGTGAACGCATAATTTCAACAAATTCAGATTTCCCTTGGCCACCTCGTTCACCAGATTTAAAGCGCTCGACTTTTTTTTATGGGGATATTTAAAATAGAAAGTGTGTGCTAATAAACCAGAGATAATTGGACAGCTGAAACAGAATGTTCGACATGAAATACAAAGCCTGCTACCAAAAACATTACGTGGTGTAATGCAAAATGCGTTAAAAAGAGCCCATGCCTGTATCGAGCAAACCGGTATTATTATCAGAGTTAAACGTGTTTTACATCACTAGGTCTCATTTTGGCCAACCTGTAGTATCAAAGTTATTTGAAAAATCTATGTTCACTACGATCACTTGTTCCTGACGATACAAAACCAACTGCGTTACATACACCTATTTAGTCCATAGTGTTACCAGATAAGTGGACCAGGAGTAAGAAAGTTCATTCCAAGCGAACGCCGAAGGCTCAGGACTTTTTCGCAGACTGAAAGATGTCCTTCAGCCTCTGCTCTGCCGCGTGTGAAAAATCCACCAAGCAGGGCTCACCAAAGCAGCACTGCCTGGTTTTCCCAAGAGCCGAGCAGGAGATGCTGCATTGTTTCTGAGACAACTGGCTCTCGACTGTTCCCACAGGTGTCGCTGGTTAGGAGTCCTATTTTCAAAGCATAAGCTGCGACAAGACATTGGCCAGTAATGATATCAACCAGTCGTTTGCGGTCAGTCCACGTTAATTTAAACAAGTATTTGGTCGCTGCAAGATTGAATGACCCCCACATGGTTTTAATTACCCTACAAGCCTGAGTTTCACACCATCTGCACGTTGTATCATGCATAGTTTCGGAGTCAATCAAGTATCTGATAGTTGCGATAGGAGTTGAAATGTCTACCGATCCTAACAGAGGAAGACTGGCCACATCTCTGGCTAGTAATAAGCGCTTTCTGTGAATCCCCGCAATATATAACTGTGGCCGAAGGATCTTGACTCGTAATGTCCCGATTTTCCTAAGCCTGACAGCAGCTTTTGCGGCAGTGCTTCTAATAAAGACGTCGAGCGAAGGGAGATTGAAGCAGGACGCACCAGCACCAGGTTAGTCACAATTGGAGCTGTGAATGCGCAAAGGGCTTCGCGCATTCACCAGAATGACAAAGCATTTTAGATCGAAATCGACCTACTGTCCACAGCGAAATTCATTGTATCTTTGTGGAGGGTTGTTAGAGTAAAAATGGTGACAACTCAGCCCATCGCTTCGCAGGTTGTACCTCACCAGAACAAGGTTAAAGATAATTTGCAAGAAATACAAAAAAAAACATAGGATGTAAGCAAAACCCTAAGCACAGTAAGAAAGCGTCTCTGTTGGGTGCATGACCTCAAAGACGAAGAATCAGCCTTAAGAGTCAGACAGCCATTTAGATAAAGCTACTAGATCTAACAATTCTTACAGTTGATATTTTGAAAATAAGGACAACATAATACAACAACGAGAGTCTTTTACTATCCAACTAGATTCTCTTTTTATCGTATCGTATCTTTTTATCAACTGAGATGTATTAACTGATACTTGCTGTTTTCTTACCGAAACCAGTGGTCGGATATTCAGTAACTTCAAACTGATTCTCGAAATAAAAAATGTTGTGCCAATAAAATTAGCCTTAATTTAGCCTTTTAAAGAAATAAAATTTTGAACGATTTTCATGTGCTAGAAGTATAATTAATTAAATATTATTTAGGTTATTATTTGCAACATTTTCAGCTGATTTGCACATTTTTCCGCGTACGACCACAATGATTTTTAGATTATTAGATTATACAATACAGCATAAAACAGTTTTGATTTCCGAGATAATTAAATACAGTGAACAATGTCACAAATGCAAAATAGTCTAACTGTGGATTACAAAATTTTTATTATCTTTTGCATAACTTTATTATCTTTTTCCCCCGAGTCCCGAAAATTCTGAAACTACGTAAATATTTTCATAACATTTTCCTGATATGGAATGTAAATATTGCAGTAAATAAGCGCATTTTTTTCCCTATAATACTCTTAAGCATAACCTTTTTACTCAATCACACGCATAAACACTACATAAATCTCTCGATTTGTAATTCGATGGATATTGTATTACAATGTTAATTGAATTTACCGGTTCGTCGTTAATAAACCATTGCAGCTGCGATGCAGGATGCGATTTCCCAGATGTACAATTTAAATTTAACATATCGCCAATTTGATATTGATCCTCTTTACCACCTATATGAGGTCCATCACGCGGTAAATCTGTAATGAGAAAAAAAAACGTTTCATGTGTTTTTATTTTGGTTGGTCATGGAATGGAATGAACATAATATTGGTTTAGTGTAGAGCTATTCGGTTCGTAACGTTGGAATAATTGTCAGCATTTATGAATGTATTTTTGATCCATACCCAATTCGTTTCGAAATCGTTCACGTGTGGAATGCAAAACCACAATACAAGCTCATTGGCTGGACCAGATATTTTTGGATACATTTTTAAAGAAAGATTTTATGAAATTCATGCAGAATCGAAGTAACTTTCAGGAAATGGCATATAAAATCTTTTAAGGGGGCAGGATGGTTTCCAACTTAAACAAAAAAAATTTTTCAATTATTTTTTTATATGAAAGTACAATATCTCAGGAATATCCTCTGAAAATTTCAAGTCAATCGGACTAAAACTCGCAGAGATACCGGTTATTTTATGATCGTGTTGCCAGGTATATTTCAACGAGAAACCGAAATAGTCTAGCTCGAAACTCCGAACTACATTTTTGAAGTCGGTGCGTAACATAACTCAAAAATTAATGCACCGATCTCAATGAACTTTGCCGGACATCTTTAATATGATAAATACTCGCGGATGAACGATCGTTTTTTTAAAAAAAAAATTTTTACTATTTTTTACGGGCAATCATAGGCTGATTTTTTATGTGAAAATGGTACCTCCAAATTGAAAACCGCACCAAAAATCGGAAATCGCATATTTTTCAATATAATTTCGTTCATCCGCGAAAAAAACTAATATATTAAGTAAATCACTTCGATTTTTGGATTTCAGATAACACTGTCAGGCCAGGTTTTACGCACCGCACGACGCCTTTTTTTCGAAGCGCCTTTGATCTACTGCCAAAACGGGATAAATAATTAATATTTTTTTCTACAATAATTCCTACATACTCTCAAAATACAGTTCTTTAATGTGTTATAAAAAATTAGTAATTATTTTCACTCAAAGCTGAGAAAAAAAATCGCAAAAATCGGCTTTTCTTCGGCCTCGGAAACCATCTTGCCCCCTTAAATAAATAGCTAGTTTCAATTTGCCAGGTATTTAGAGAAATAGAACATGTATTTGGTTTTTGGCAATTTATATGTTTATCGATTAAACTCGTAAATATGTAGACGTTTAATTTTTATACCAAAACACTGAACCAATGTAGCTGTTATCAACTAAATACGTGTTTCCCAAAAAAAACTTTACAAAAAATATGTGTGAGTAAGCACACCTGATATAAGATAACGCAAGCTTAAAAAAAGAAAAGGGTTGACTTATGATCAAGGTTCCCACTTTTGATACATTTGTATCATTTTGATACATTTTTATTTGAAACTTATATTTTTGATACAATGATACAGCAACCATAAATATGGCAAAATCCAGTAAATAAATTCAATTTTTTTCATTTTGCAACCATACGCCAATCAAATCTCCTCTCTCTAGCAGTTATAACCGCCAACTTCAATCGACTTTACACTCTAAACTACGGAATATATCTAATATGTAATGACTCTGAGGATTTGAAATGTTTAAGCTATTTGAATAATAACGAAAAAATGAATGTTGATGCGTTTAGCGATAAACCGAGTTTGGTTTAAAACAATTTAGGTGAATCAATGGCATCTGCCGCCTTTTTTCGTGTTGAATTGAAATACCTTATAGTTTACCTGACAATGTAAAACAGAACTGATAAGATTTGAAAACAGATTAGAGGAATTTTGGGAAGTAAGAAACCAAACAATGTTTGTGTGCCACTGTATGACATATTTGCCAAAAAATATCCTATTATTCATCATATTCATCAAATCATCAGTATTCCGATAGCTATATGGTTCCTTTTTCATTATTGTTTTTTGTTTTGAAAATGTCCTTCCCTAAAAATAAGCTCTCTATTAATTTTGAAAAAATTTTGAGCGCATTCCCAAAGAATCTACATTTAGTAATAATTTTATTTTGTGTGGCTGCAATATTAATGACAATATACAGATGAAAGCTAAGTTTTTTTTTAAAAATTATTATTTATAGTTTCAGTACAAAATACACTTTTACACTCAAATACATTTTTTGATACATTTTTACCACTATTGATACAATTTGTGAAGAAATTGATACCACGGAAAATTTGGGAATGGGAACACTGCTTATGATACATCAGGTTTCTGAAAAAAATTTTCTTTAGCCATTAAAGAGAAAAAATTAAGTTTTTACTCAAAGACTTTAGGGTGGCTGATGAAAGAAGCTACCTTAAAAATGTAATAACTTTTTTTCTATGTAATTATGAGGTTCGACTTTTCTTTTTATTTTGCAAAATGGACTTGAAATTCAACAAAAATGAACAATGGAGATAGTGAAATAAGAGAGAATTTAGGCGAACGTTTGGCAGCACTGCTTCGATCAGATGGACTATAATGAGGCTCGTAAACTATTTTGCCGAGCGTGGAGCAAAGACAAGAAGGCCTTCTCATCGAGACGCTTCATAACGGACGCTGAAAAATATCGCTGCTGTAGCTACTGCCATACAAGCCAATCGACAAGGAGCCTATCTGCTAAAAGGGGTATCTGTAGCCAGTTATTGCTGGCAGTTCTGCATAAAGATTTACACTTATTACGTTATAAAACTCAACTAACAAGGAAATTGAATACAGCAGACTTTGGGTTTTGCTTTTAATTTTGGAAAAGGACAGAAACAGAACATAAAACCCACAAACTTGAATAGTGGAAAAAAGTCACAAATATTTTGAACTGCATTTTTATGCCTGATGAGGCCCATTTTGATCTAAACAGCAATGTTAAAGAACAAAATTGTCCAATATAGAGTAACTCTAGCGCACAGATACTCTATGAGACGAGAGAGCATGAACTTCGAATCACAGTATGGTGCGCAGTTTCATCAAGCTGGATTGGGAGGCCTTACTTTTTGGAAGAAAACATCTTCCGGCTACGGTCAAGGGAGACCGTTACACAAAGATGTTCAAAGAGTTTTTCTTTCCAGAGCTACGACTAAAAAGAATCCTTTTCTTTATTGTGTGGTTTTTTCTCACATAACTAGGACTCTTTTGATAGAATTCCAGCAAAAGTTCCCCAATAAAGTGATTTGCAAAAACTCTACATTTCGTTGGCCGCCGTAATTTCTTAACCTTACAGCGCATCATTTTTTCTTGAGCTATTGCAAACAGGAAGTTAACAACACAAATTCAAATGATGAATCTCTTCAAACGTTAATTGAGGCAATTTCCGTTACAATCCTCCAGAGAGAAATGTAAATCTTTTTGATAAGCTGTCAAATTCAATAATTTTTTTAACACATGCGTCAAATTCAACAATTTTTTAAAATCCAACGAAACGATTTAATAGGAATGTATTATTTTTAAATGAATAAAAATAATTATGTGAATTCAACAAGAGTTATTTGAGTTTCTTTAAAAGCAATATTCATCGGCCATCCAGCACTTTACGAACAGTTTTTCACTTTACTTAGACAATAACAAATTGTGTAAATTGTAAGGAACTGTAGCGATTTACAGAAATCTGCCAACAGAATGGATGAAAGTCGTCAACGAAGTAAAGAAAAGGATAATGGCTTCTAGTTCGCATTAGCGAAGCACCTTTTAAACCACACCCGACGAATGCCAATTTGTCGCTTTGCTAGCTCTACGGTAAATATGGTAAATTTGATGCATGGAGAGAGGAACACTAAGTGTGTTCTATTCGTCGTGAATTAAATACTCTTTATTCGCAATACAAACGAAGCACAAGAAGAAGGGGTTTTGTCCGAAAAATTCCAAAATGCTTTCAGGCAAGAACTGACAAATGAGCCTCAGCTGAGATGAGACAAAGCGCGTTTGCTAGGCAAAGGAGCTGAAAAACACCGTTTTGGAGCAGAAATAGTATCAATGGGTTTCAAACAAATATCGGTTTAAAAATTTTCCTACCAAACGGGAAAAAATGCGCAAACATAACTTCACAAATGAAACAAATGTCTCGCATGCACGTTACATGCGCCCACAACATTCTAGTCTTCTACCTTTCAAAACGAATCCTATCGCTTTCCGACTATTTGGTAGGGTAGGTACATCTCCACTCCCAAGATTTACACTTGTGGGAGTGCTTTTTGGTTCAATTTGACCTACTACCCAACTAGTGGTAGCAGGCTAGATCTAGGCAAGATGCGACGTGTTGCCAGCAGACGATATATTGCGATAACTAATGTTCAGTCGATGCAACAATATGGTTATTGTTGTAATCGCAATGGCCCAAAAATACGTCAAGTATCAGCTGTTGGACAGGTAATTATTGTAATTGTGATTGCCCACTAAAACTAAAGTGAAATACCTAATCTCTGTTGTATTGCAATTTTTAAAAATATTATTAGTCATCGTACTAGCTAAAACTCTTCCGAAAAATGTTGGAGGGTACAGAGAATAGTTTAGCAAACGAAATTGCCCCATATTCGCTGATCACCTTCCATCGTCTTTTCACTGATGTGATTATCGAAAACGACTGCAAACTTTCAACTGGTGAAAATTCGATATTCGTACCCTATACAAATGCGAGCACTACAGGTCAGTGGTCTGCCATGGATTTCGGACTTTTTTGGCAACGTATGAACAAGTTAGTGCGATGCCAAAAATATATGATTTCTGGCTTTTTTGGCCTACTAGTGTTTTGGTAAAGGAATTAGAAACCTGTCATTATGGAAATTGTAAATCTCTCTCTCTAGTACACTCTGTGCTAGCCTCGAGGTGTATCACCCTGTTGAGAGCGTTGTTGTTCATATTTCCATGTCCCATAACGTTTATTTATTACTTTTTTTTATATGTGCCTTGTAATGCATCCCTTTCCACGTATGAATGTTTTGATTGAACTGTCAGACTTTATTATGACTTACTATCTCAATTCTCCTATTGTTGTATGTAGCTTAGCTAGTTTGTCTTCAAATACTCTTTTCAATACCTTCTCATCCTTTTTTTCTTTTTTTTTATCGCAGCTTTTCTGCGTTATTAGTCTTTGCGAGTAGTGGTTAAAAGAAAAGTTGAAGAAGCGAAATCACACATATTGAAGGTTGTCTTCCAACAAATAAATCAAAGCCTTTCTGGTCGTATTTTCTGGTCGTTCCCTTGAAACAAGTAACCAATTTCTTGACACTTTTTTTTTAGAGCATGCTATTGCATCTATTCCTCAAGACATTTGTGATTTGTTTACTAAGTTCTTTCTTTTTCTTCTTTTTCTTCTCCTAACATTGCTTCAAGGAACTCTGTTTCAACTGTGTCTTCTCAGAGGATTTTGTGATTACCATCTTATACCTATTCAACTTGAATTTGTCCGTTGGCGTTTTTTCTTCCAACCGAAAACTTGCTAATGTTTTAGTCGCTTATTTTCTAATGAGTAGCATGGATTCATTAATGGACGTTCTACGACTACTAATTTAATGGAATTCACAGTTTACTTCGACACGTGTGCTTTGTAAACAACTTGCAAGCTAATGTGGTTTACACTGACTTCGTGAAAGCATTTGATAGGGTAAATTACTCAGTACTGTTAGAAAAGGTTTGGAACTTTAGTGTTTCCCGTTCCCTTCAATTTTGAATTTCTTCCTACATCGACGACCGCACCTGTTAGTTTTAATGGTTATTCTTCCTCACTTTTTTTATCATACTTCTGGCGTTCTCCAAGGTTCTTCTTTTCGCGTTGTTTCTCAATGACCTTTCTGGTAAATTTAACTGTTTTGTGATGTATTTTTCCAACACACTTAATACTATTTGCTTCGATTACTTTTTGTTTAATAGTCTTTTGAAGTAAGTTAATCAACGCAACGACCTTGGGATCATTTTTGGTTCGAAGTTCAAATTTGATCTTCAGGTTTCTTTTACCGGCTCTAAGTCATCGAAGGTAGCTGGTTTCGCTCTTCGCTGTTCGCGCTTTGCAACTGATATCAGCACATGTGTTCGTCTTTAAGCTTCCATTATTCGTATCATTTTTTGAATATTGCTCCCAAGTGTGGTCTTCTCGTTTCGTATACTTATCTCCGCTCAACGTAAGTTTACTCGCGCTCCTTTTTGTATAAGTTGAATGTTACTTATCGTCCTTATGATGACCGTCTGCTTTCCTTAAATCCCCACGCGCTGAGCAGTGAGTAGCAAAGTATTCCTTGAGGAATGTCATCTTTGCAGGCTTTATCAGGGTTTACTTTCCTCCGACATTTGCGTGTCTCATTTCTTACGAGTGTCTAATCGCCCGGTAAGAACTCATTCGCTTTTCAATACTCTCTTAGCGCGTACTCTTGCTAGTTTTAATTCTTCTGTACTTAGAATACTTAGAAGCTATGATGAGCATCAGCTTGGTTCTATGTATATTTAATCTTAAAAAAAAATATTTTTGAATTCTCAACGTAGCTTCTTTATAATGTATACTGTTTTTTTCCTTTTTATTTTTGCTTCTATTTTCTTACTTAACATTTTTTTTGTGCTCTATATTAACGCTTTTTTGTTTTTATACTATATGATGTTATAACTGCATTGTTCTGTTAGATGAGATTTGATGGGATTTAAATAAATAAATGAATAAATATAATGGCAAGAGATTTAATGAAAACTAAATGCTAAACTGTGGCATCACCACCAAGCGGGTATTGAAGCAGACTAGTAAGATAGAAAGTAATAAAGCTTCTGTTTACAGAGTAAAAATAAAAAAAGATATGCTAAGGTATCAAAAAATTTAAGGATATTCAGGTCAATCGATTCAGACAAAAGTGCTTAATTTTCGAACTCAAAGACGGAAAGACGCAATCGCAATCTTTTTTCCATAAAAGTCAGAAATGTTTTTTTATGGCATTTATCGCACTTATGGAAAAGCTTACAGCTTGATCAGTACTTCACTCTAGTTCATTGTGGATTATCAACATTCTTTTATGCTTCTGATTAAAAATAGATGTATAATTTGTTTTGTATTGACATCAGCTGAACCCCTATATTTTCAAATTACTTGTTACCACAATTAATTTTTAATAAACTAATTTATTGCTTATATAAGATAAATCGTAAGCTTAGATTGAAATCTAAGAAAAAAATAAAATTGAAACATTGAAACGCTGAAAAGTTATTCGCAACTATATGTCCCTTCGAAATATTTGATTATTTTTTTCTTCGGTATATATAGGTGCCAACACAAAAGGAAATATTATAATGATAGTAAAAAGAACGAACCGAATTCGAAACAAATATAAACACTGCTTGAAGTACGAGGAAGTATTGATATTCATTAATATTTATCGATTCGAAGTCTATCTAAAAATGACCTAATATTCCCTAATGATAATATATAATTTCCTCCCTAAATGCGAAGGCGTTTTCAAAAGCGACTCACTTTGCTCACTTCAATCCGTTAATGATTTCTCGTAAATCAATATTCCTATGGACGTATCCTTTAATTAATCAAACGACTACTAGTACACGAATATTCATTAATATGGTTTATTAGCACAAGTCAGTTAGTGTAAATAAAAGAACTCATGCAAACACCAACCGGCTCATAGCTACTAATTTGGTATAAGTAATGCATATTGGCCGCAAATCAATTTCCTATTCGATCTTAAACTGTCAAACCAGCAAAGTCAGCAAAGACTACCATTTTCAAGGCCGTGAAACTAGTTTACTCCCAACGTGAGGAATCGATTCGAAAACATTACCCAAAACGAACGAAAATATGATGGATTGAGTTACATTCATGTGGTAGTGAGTCAAAAAGCACTTCGCCCTTTAGTACAGATTTAGTTTTCTATTTGTAATTCATCAAGTCCAGTAAAACTACATCAATTAACTCGAAAACGTGACCCTAGATATAGTCTTCAGGGATATCGATTCAAAATATTTTCTATCAATAAGGTAATTTTGGATACTTCAAGCAACTATAACCAGCAACATTACATGCAAAAGCCAATGTTTACAAGGGCTAAGCTGGCAATGAATTTCACATTCGTACATTGAACAACAATAAGATTTCAAATATTCAGCTCTTTGTGTAAAGAACATATACTCGTACTGTTTATTTAACGAGTGGAAAATAGATCTCCTGGAGGAAAGTCAAATCACTGCCAGTGGCCAGATGATTAATCGGAATTCTGTGGGCCTTTTCGAACTCACGCCTTCATCGTCAATTTCAGCTTGTTATGACAGATTGGGACGTCAGCAGAGTAACTGAGCTATTCTAATAGTTGGAATCAGTCCAAGACGAGGTTTCCGAAGTCGATGGCTTTGCTTCGTAACATTGCCTCAAAACACCATCAAGCCAACGAAAAGTCAAATCAGAACGTGACTTCGTCAACTAATATACAGGAGAACAATGACAAGGCGTAGATAACTAAATTCGGACAGGCTCGACTTGATCTGACGTCACATTCTGTTATAACAAGCTGAAGGCGAAGGTGAAGATGTCAATTCGGAAAGGGCCAGTGATAGCATTCAGGAAATATTGAAAAGGTTGTTCAGTGAAGTTAAACTACACTGTGCGTTAAATCGTAACTTCACCTTAGTTTGTGTTCCTATTTTGGAATTTGGAAACAAAGATAGCAGAACAAAAGAAACGTAGAAACAGCTCACAAAAATTTGATGGCAACGGAGCAGATAAATCATTGAGATACATCATAAAAAGCATTTAGGGAGATTTTTTGAGGGGACGGATAAACTGCCCTACTAGGCTTAAAAGCGATATCTAAAAAAAATCGAAAAATTGATTTATATAATACTGAAAAGCTTATCTAAAACATATGGAAAACACCTCAAAAAAATTTTCTAAATCTAAGTACCCGATGTATCCAAGAGTGGAAGACCGCTCACCGACAAAAGTGGAGTAAAGACAATCTTCCACCATCTCCAAGCGAACCCACACTCAAAAAAATTTTGGTTGAATTTTACCCTTACAATAATACACTCTTTTTGCTTCAATTTACAAAAAGCTGTGTATTATTCAGCTGATATGACGTAAAATCAAAAAATGCACATCGAATGTGTAAAAAAATTTGTGATTCGTTATTTTAAACGAAAAAATGAATATATTTCCTATTATCAAAGTATTAATTATGTACCCACTTTTTAGAGTGCAGTTCTTCGTCACCTATCTCAATTTTACCTTAAATCACTAAGGGAATTAGAAGTATATCAATATTAATACTTTCACAAAACTTCAATTATCTCAAATCTCGCTTTCATTGAGATACCGCTTTTCCGCTTGGTAGGGTAGTAAAAGCACTAGACGGTTTTTTCATGACAAGATGATTTATAAGCTTCAATATGACTACGGCATGCACTTATTGCGTCTTTATTTACCTTTTTAGCCTAAGATTGTAGTTTTGGAACACAGCCTCCAAGCCGGAGCCTCTAAGTCTATAGACGTGCTGTTCCTTTATTTTGAAGATCACGAATAACTTCACAGAATAGTCAAGGAGAATCAATAACTCTTTAACACGACAAGGGGAAAAGAAGATAAGATAAAAAAAAACATTGAATTTATAAAGGAATATAAAAAATAAACAAATTATTGGCATTCTTTTCATAAGGCATGGAAATGTTCGCTTAAGCGAAATTATAACAGCAGAAATTTGTTATTAGTCCTAGAATATGAGAAGAAGGAAAGACGTAAAGCGAAAGGAAGGAAACGCTAGTCAGCACTGAAGTAAGGTAAGAGATAAAAGATGACAAAAGAAGGTTAGCAAAAACAGGATCCAGTATTCTAACATGAACATTAAGAGCATTATTTAAATTAGAAAGTGAACAATGAGCGAGAAAAATGAAGATAAAACGATATAAACATTACTTTTCGATATTGTATTGGTGAAATTGGAGTCCCAAACTACCCTGAGAATATTTTAGTCACCAAATGAAAGAACAAAAGAAGAAGAGAAGTGTCCGTTGAGAAACGAGAAATTTTCGCAAAAAGCGCTCATAGGCCCAGAGAGGATAATGGCATGAGGAGAAGTTGAAGAAACAAGTAATTCAGAGTAACATTGAAACGTACAAAGATACATTCAATGGACGAAGGGAGTACGAAGTCCATAAGTGCAAATTGATTATATTGCGTAAGGCGGCAAATGCACCAAAACCATCAGATAAACAATTGATCAAAATATCACTCTATTTGCGGAAGACGGTATAATCATCATCATCAACGTGTCACAAAAGCCCGACGTCGGACTTTTGCCGCCTGGATCGATCTCCTTCAATTGTCTCAGTCACGTGACCGCGTCCTCCAGTCTTGGAACCCCAATAGTTGCTCAGCGTCCGCATATACTGAGCTCTCCCAACGAGCTCTTGGTCTTCCTGTTGGCCTCGCTCCGTCGAAATAGCAAATGAATGTCTTGCCCCGCGAAATCACATCAATCTGCTGGAAGTTGAATCTCTCCTTTTTCTTACGTGTCCATCTTTTCTAACTAAAGCCTTGCCACTAGAGTTTTACAGGCGCATTAAAAGTGCTAATGCTTTTTCCATGCACAAGTCGAGTGACTGTGCTTCCATTTTAAATTATCATGCTATTTCTTAAATTCCTTAGTAAACTTCTTGAACGCATTATGTATAAAAAGCTGTATCTCCAAGTTTAATCCTTCCTAGTTCAGAGTCGCATGGTATTTTTAAAAGAAAATCGACTCTTTCTAATCTTTTGTCGTTTACTAATACTGATGCATCTGCTTGGATCAACAAAAATAAGTAGATGTTTTATGCATCGATTTTCCTAAAGCTTTCGATTCTGTTGACTAGGAGCTACTGCTCTTAAAGCTGAAAGACTATGGATTTTCTGAATTGAATAATATGCACTACCTTTGTGCATTTTTTTTCTATATTTTGTTCACAATATCCTTGAATATTGTATTGTGGTCATGTGTGGTGTCATCATTACAGGTATCTTATAGATGCCGTAGAATCACGTCCAATTTAGGTGAACCTGTTCCCTGTACTTAGTGAACGTCTAATCTTACAGTTAGTTCCTTGATGAGTGTTTTCTCTTCAAACTGCATCACCATCACGTTTTGCTTGATATTAGCTCCGAAATTTCTGTTCGTCTGTGAATAAGCTCCAAAGAGCCATGATCTTTTTTAATAATCCTTTCCATTCACGAATGCACAGTTTTATTCGCTGCTTTTGCGCATGCTGAGAACGCATCACAACCTGGAAATGGATCTTTCACGAATTTGAAATAATTCTTAAAACTAGAGTTTGACCGTTTTCAGTTAGCTCGTTAACAATGCTGTTGTATTTTTTTTTTTTGCTTTATTAGTAAATTTCTCTCCAAATTCAATAAATTTTCGTATTTGTTATTACTCAACTTATTAAACTTACTTTATCTACATAGGTTGGTGGTTTAGCTCGCTTACGCGTCAGTCCGAAGCAGCGATCTACTGCCCGCGGGTTCGAGTCCCGCCGTGCCCATGGCTGTATTTCTCCGTCTTGTGTTGTGTTAACAGTTGGCGACTGGGCATAATACTAGCGCTCTATTAATTGTCACATTAAAAGCTTTAGTAGTGCCTATGCATAGCACTAGCGCTTTAGAAAATAAGAAAAAAATGTGACAGTTAAAAAGAATAATGGAATAATAATTTATATCGGCTTCTCCCATATCCCTACCGCCATCCCTAAGCATTCGCTTCAAAAAAAAATAAAATACTTATTGGGAAATTTAGGTTGTCATATCAGATGATTGAATAAATAAATAAATAGAAATAGAAAATTAAAACATGTATATCTTTGCCTACATATTAAAAACTATACAACTTCAAACGAAAAAATCGTTTCTTATATTTTCGTATGATAAAACTTTATTCAATCGACTCAAACATAAATTGGTATCGCTGCTTTTTTATCCAAGTCTCATGCGATAAAGTTACAGTAGGAAATCATCGCCAGCTACTGACTAGAAAAATCAAAAAAACTCAAGAGCAATCACAAAACGTTATTTTCTTTCATTTAGTAATTCGCGTAATAAAAAAGTTTCCTATTGAAAAGTTTTTCACTTTGGAAACTCTGTTGAAATAACAGTACTTTCGGCGCTCTGTGCCGACCGTAGAAAAGTCCCGTACGATTTTGATTACACAATCGGATAGGTAAAAAAAAGTTTTTGGGCGACAAGGTAATACGAATTCCGTTGGGGATGAAGAGTGCTGGCGAAGAATGAAGGCTCGAATCGAGCACTTGGGTATTGTCACACTTTCACGCTTCAATCGGGCCGATGATAAAAATATGAATCAATGCGAACAAGTCAAGCAACTTAACGACAGCTTTTCGTGTTTGGAAACTTTCAGCTAATCGAACAGTATTTTCGTTGAAGAAAGAAGTATCAAATTTGAGTGAAACGAACGACGAAATGGGAATGAAATTGGAGAAATAATACGAACAGTAAGATTGCATGTCGGCGGAAAAGTTTGAAATGATATGAGGCGCTTTTTCGAAACACGTTAAATTGACAGTTCATGGGGTTGCTATGATATTGTCTTGTTTCTTTTTTGTAGAAGTTTTGTTATTTTCGTCAAATTACCCTTCAGGTGAACTGTGGATTTCGGTAGCGTCTGTTTCTTATTCAACTTTTAGAAAGTTTTGGTGGTGTTATGTTATTCTCAGGGTTAAGAATGGGATTATAAGCGAGTAGATGAATAAGTTGAGCTATGAGCGGTATGCTTAAAAACCGATTAAGGTTTGTTTTGTAAAGTTTCATGGAGCAACGTATTTCCTACCGTCCTTATTTATCCACGATTTTCATTAAAGAGCTTATAAATAGATCCCTTTTAATAAGATAATTGGATCAATGTTGGATTGGCTTGGAAATGATTTTTCAAATGGATATTTAATGAAGGAATAGAAGTCTCGTTTTCTGGTTTTTTCACAATAAGATTTAATCAGCAGGTATCATTTTCAAGTCGAAACTCGTGCTTGCTATACAAAAATTAAAGTAATGTTAAAAACAAATAAAATGAACGTGAACATTATAGAGCTCTGGCTACTTTTTTCACAGTAGTCATAAAAATATCTTTAGCTGCTTGCTGAAATAAGTTTTTTATATTCTGATTCGATGTGTTTTGTTTTAAACGATATTTTGGGAACAATTATCTATACCTCGAGTTGGTGACATTTGATGACAGGACTAATGTATTCTAAATGTTTTTCGTTTGTTGCAGGACCCTTTTCAGCTTTCGGCAGCTCACGTGGCAAGCATTTGCGGGACACTAAATGGATATGCACGAATAGTTTAGTTTTGTGTATGACACAATTGGAAATTTTGAGCACGGCACAATACAACAAAATTCTATTCGATTTGCTTAACACTAAGAATCACTTACTCTACGAATTACATTTAGATCCATTGCATCAGGAGTTATAGGGGCAAAAGCAGACTTCAAACCTACTGCTGAAGTCAACACCCATTAAAAACAATTAAAATTATTTCAAGAAAACAATAGCATAGAACGCGCAATGAAACAAATTGTGCAAAAAATAACTATTGCATTAAAAAGCTGTTGTAAACGGTAAATCAGAAAAATTAGTCCAGGGTACCAGCAAAAACTTTTTGAAGGAGTATAAATAATCATTGAAACTATAATTTTGGATGTTTGAAACATTAGCGATGTTAATCCATATTTAAGCAATTGTCAACTGTGTCACCAAGTAAAATAAGCAGTTCAGATGATGAAACACCTCATGAATGTGTTTCCTTCTCTTTTGAGAAGTGCAATCCTCAGCCATTGCATTTTAAACTCGTTTTTGGTTTTAATTTAAGTTAGTTTATTTTAAGTTAATCGGTGCTTGTATTTTATACAACTGTTCATTCAAGGCGTTGATGTTTTCTTCCACATCATCTACATCTCTATGATCTTTTGGGTGTTGCTGCGTCTAGTCCTGATTTTTCACGCTTTCACTACGTGTGTAATGGCATTTCAAATTTTAACACAATTTTCTTCGTGGTATGTACTTTTGAGCCCACGTTGGGCGCTAGTTTGTTCTTGGCCTTGGGGGGCTAAGTACACCTTTTGGTCTCAGCCTGAACTCATCGAAAATGGGTCGTGAGCTCAGAAGAGAGAGATATAAGGAAATGAAAATGGCAGTGAGAAGTGAAGCAATTTGCCTAGGCTGAGCGTTAGTAGTAGTAAGCGGATTTGACATTCACTTACTGTGCCGAACAGAAAGATAGAGTGAGATAGATAGAGAAAAATAGTTGGCCATGCTCACGCGAATTTGACAATTACTAACTCAGCAACAACAAAAGCTAAGGTATCTGGGAAATCAAAGGGAATCTCTGAGGTAGCAATTCTCTCGATTTGTTCTATTTATAGATTTTACCTTTGTAGTAAAATTGCTTCACTAAATTTCGTATATGTATACGCTTGTTTAATTTCCTTAGATCTCTATGTTCTGAGGTCGTAAGTGCCACTCACTCACCTCAGATATGATCATTGAAACGTTAAGTGAGATTCGGTTCATCGGATTGAAATCAAGTTTCTCGCCATACAAGGGGTACATTTGTCCAACAATTTAAGTGGTGGGTATTCGTAAAGAGAGATCTTTCCGGCAAAGGCTGTCTTTTTTCTTTGTACACCGTGAAGGGCGTGGACCACTTTTAAGTTGACAAACTTTGACAAAAAAGATATTTTTTCCCTCCAATAAACAAAATATGCCTGTTTGATTTGTGAGAGATATATTACTCGTTTTATTGAATCTTTAGTTATGTTGAATAACGCGAGCTGCCTTTTAAAAATAAAAGTAAAATGATGCGATGCGGTTGCTGAACATAAAATACTCTGTAAAATACTTTGTGGGCATTTGCTGGAGGTGTCTTAGAATCATAACTTGAAGAAACTTAAACAATTAAAATGATAGCACTATTATGGAAACTCATCTCCCATTAAGTATGCAAAAAATAAAGCTCATTTCCGAAATTACATCTATTTCTGAAAAAAGGTTGCTAAGGTTTGATTGTACAATAGCTGCTACTTTCAAACTTCATGCCCACGTTAAACAATGTACAAAGAGTAGAATATAGCACAGTGTATATGATTGCATGCGCTATCTTCATAGTACCCTGAGCAATAAAATATATTTAAAAGGCCATATTTCCATACATTATGGGCTTTTCGGCTATGCACATAGTTTCAGTTACTAGGTAGTGTAGCCCCAACTATAATGAACATAATTTCCGCACATATAATTAAAGTAGACTAAACTGTGTTCACTTTATAAGCACTTGTTGAATAGGTTCAAAGATTTGAGTCCAGATTCGATCAGGATTTATTTTTCATAGCTTAAAAGTTGCAAAATCAGTATTAGTAATATAAATAGTAATTTCCATAACCTACTAGCTGTCATAATACCGAAATTGTCTGAGACGATGACATTTTTTCTTTTACTTTGTTTTTTTTTTTTATAAAATAAATACCACCAAGTTCTAGGAAAATATCAAACAAATTTCAAATTACGTATTGAATGCTATGAGCAAAAAATGTATTGCTGCTTTGAAATATATTTCCGCTTGATAAAAATGAAAATTTTGAGAGAGATTTCGAGAGAGATTTTGAGAGATTTCGACTTCAAAGCAAAGCACTTACCTCAATTCATCCGAATCGGTATGACAACTGAAGCCATATTACATGGCTCATGGTGCAATGTCAGATAGCGTGCGGGACTATAATTTCTGCGCCATGTAATTATGGCGTTGGGAGCCATATTGCATAGCTCAGAGTACTATGTACAAACCGTATGGGACCATAAATAATGCGCTATGTTACATAGCTCTGGGCGCCATGTGGATTTTTTTTAAGTGTATGTACAATATATAGCACTAAAAGCATATAAATCGTGCTCTCTCGTGCTAAACGTCTTCTCAGTGCATTATAAAGATTGTTTTAAGAGCGAAATATATCCGAATATTTCGAGACAATACTGACAAAAATTTAGTTTGCATGCAGTAGTTTTATTCAACAGGAAATATGGCATAATGCTCTTTGGCGTCCTCGGAAAGAAATGTATTCCTTCGATCCAATTTCGGGAAAGTTTTTCCAACATTTAGTACTACTGTATAAACTAATGATACGCAGCCTGAAAAATTTGTGATTTATTTACACACACTAAAGGCTTTTCCCAGCCTCACAATCAGTATTTTTGTAACGCCAAATCCCAGGTGGCCAATTTATCTGCCTGTGTTACGATATAATATTGCTGTTGAACAAATTTCATTTCTGAGCCCAGTTAGTGTTCGAATCAATGTCATCAATATTTTTGTCGAAACAACCAGTGATCTTTGCCCATTCACCATAAAAAAAAGCATTTTTCATGGTTTAGTTCCACCATATGAGCCTTTTGTAGACATTTTTACTCGAAAAACAATAATTTTTCTTTCGCGCGATTTTTAGATATTTTGATCAAGAAGGACCTTTTTTTTGTAGTTTTTTTTTGCAAGTAAGCTCATCATAGTTTGTCAAATAGTATTCAGTATAGATGTGAAAGGTAAGAAAAGTTTTAAATTGATTTATTTCAGAAAACTTTTATCAAAAGACCTGTTTTCATCAGCCTGAAAGAAACTCGTATTCCTCTTTTCAAATACTTTGATGTCATCAGAAAAATAACAACGGTAGTCCCTTATCATCATTTCCACTTGAAGGAATCGAATCGTTTATTAAAGAATTACTAAAAAGAACTTAGAATATCTTCGGATAATCTTAATAAAGAAAGTACAATCTGAAAAGTTTTTTTCGTATTCAAATCAAAAGAAATAACTTTTGAACAGTATTTAAGGCTTAACTTTGAATATACTAGCCGATGATGTTCATGATATTAGTTATTGTTCATGACATTAGTCCTGCGAGGGCATAAGCATACCATTCGATGTTGGCAGAAGTTATTTTGAACGTGAAGCAATTCATATTTGTTTTCTTTTTGATTATCAGCTAAAACACCAACTAATTTAAAGTTTGCACTTTAGAACTTAACTTCAAAATTATGATTCAGAAACTCAGCCAAAATATATTTTTCTTTATTCTATTTATATTTTTTTGATATTTTATTCTCAAAAACGGAAATATTGATAAAATTCTACCAACCAACCATCCAACCAACCAACCAACTAAAGGCAATAAAACGCAAAAAGCTCCAGTTCTCAAGCCTAGCCATAACAATAAGCACTAATTAATCCCAGCAAAATCACAATATCATGAAATCACTTCGCCAAGTAGCAAATAAATTGTCTAATGTTACTCATATCCTCCCGATTAATTCTGTTCATTTGAAATTCTGCCCAGGACATTACGAAACCTAACTCCGCCTTGGACACAAACGGCACTCCACAAAACAGTTATAATCTCAGGGGACAGTTTGCCTATTTATTTCGACGTTGCGACGAAGCTTCGTAGCTTCCTTGTAAACACACGAGACAAAACAACGAACGCTACGTTCGAATTGTACTGGGACCAGCCGAGATCACAGAAGAATTAACGAAGGCGTTAATTAATTAAAAGTACAACTTACGCCGCCAAGGGAAAAATACAATGAAAAGCGCTTTGAGATTTACAAAGATTAGTGACAAGCTAATTAATTTACTTAATTAAGTTCAAGACTTTTTCTCTCTGGCTTATGTGCTCCTTATTCTTTGGCACTTGCAGCTTTTTGTAGACAAGTCTCTCTCGTGTGCCATCATTATCGCTGCTATCATTGTCGTCATCATTCAAATGTTAGAATCAGTTGATGGCAAGAGCTCAAAACGGTATACAGGAAAAAAGTGAAGTGTGTCATGTCAATGTAACTTGAACTGGAAGGTGAAAAGTCATCATAATCAAGACTTCGGTTTTTCAAAGTACTACTTAACTGGTGCTAAATATTTTTGCACGAGGCATAATGCAATGAATATGTGTCTACGACGACTTATTGTGGTTTTTTTGTTAATTTGATGACAATGATTTCACCCTTGAGAAGTGTGAAACTTCCACAGTTATTTCGATATTGGGCAGCAAGCAGAAATTTGATATATTTTTCAGAGCACATGGGGTGTTAATTGTGGGTGAAAACTATAGAAACATTTTCAGATCACTTTTCACCATATTAAAGGATATGTCTTCGATAAAGTAAAATAATAAGGCATAGGATTTGAAAATCTTTTTCAATCAGGAAAGCATCAAAGTTGTATCTATGCATGAAGATTTTTCTTTTAACCATATATTCAAGAACAAAAATTCAAGAGTATGCGAAGAGAAAAATAGCTGTATTTAACTTTGCTTTGATCATTGTCGATTGTTATGTTTGTAACGGGCACATTTTGGTCTAAATTTTGTTTTTAAAAGGGAAAATCAATTGCAAGAGTCGTAAATTCCAAATAATGTTAAGACTGATTAATTTAATTTGACATATTTTTCTAGCTTCCGAAATCAAATGTGCTAATTCAAAGATCCATTTTTTCTTTCAAAGCTAGGTATATGTCAATTTCTTGACAGACATCGATAAATCGAGGGTAGTCTGGCCTTTTCTTTGGTGTAAGAATCTTCTTCACTGGAATATATACAGAAAGTAGCATATAAAGAAAAAATTTGTCTTGACACTAAAATATTTGAACCTGAAGACCTTTAAAAACTTAAACCTGGACTAAAATGGAATTAAGTATAAATAGCTAATAATAGTTATAAGGGAAACAAGCCACAGCTGCTGGAATTAAAAACAGTATTGCATTTTAGCGGGTGATAATTCTCAGTTTTTGTACTCCTATAGCTTCCGAGACAGTGCTCACTATTTCTCATTGCGGTGTGATGATTTCTTGAGTACAAGAAACTGATTTAGTATATAATTCAACTCTATCAAAAAAGAGCGAATTTAACGCATTTTATTGCATTTTTCCGAGTATCAGACTTTTTAGCTGTTCGAAAATACCCGCAGATGTGAGCGATGGGAGCAAAGTAGCAAGGGAATGTGGTTTGATATTGCTATTTTGGCTTGGAGCCAACTGATGTAGTTTCAGAAAAGGAAAGAGGCCTTTTCTGGAAGATTCTATAACGAAAAGTAATCACACGACAATTCTTGTCGGGTCTAGGGTTTAAAGCTATGTATCTTGATTACGTTACTGCTGCCACTCTTTAGGCTATTTGTGATTTGTTTGCTGCCTTTTTTCCTCCTCCTTTAAAAAAACACTCTGATGCCTCGATAGCACCCACTGTCTCTCGTACCTCTCCTGAATTATATATGCTTAGTACCAATCCTTTGGAGGTTGCCATCTTTTTGCATACCTTATATTCTAATGCTGCTTCTGGCCCTGATAGTGCTCCTAATGCTCTTTTCAAATCCCTCATCATTGCTCTGTGTTCTCTTCAACATTAGCCTTGCATCTGGTTTATTGCCTTCTTTATGGGAATCCGCCAATATTTCCCAATCTTCAATTGTTGTGATCCTTCTGTTGTTTGCAATTATCGTCCTACATCCCTCCTCTGCTGCTTCAGTAAAATCCTTGAACGTCTACAATAGAATTTATTCTTCTCTATAGCCTTTACTTGCTCCTGAGCAGCATGGTTTCATCAAGGGTCGCTCTACATCGACCAACCTTAAAAAATTCACTAATTTTATCGCCTTTGACTTCAATTGTCATCGTCAAGTTGATGTAATTTACACAGACATTTCAAAGGCTTTTGATTCTGTCAGCCAATACCTGCTGCTACTTAAGCTTAATGGGTTTGGTGTTTTTGGTTCCCTCCTCTCCTGGTTTTCCTCGTATCTTCATAATCGTCCCTGTAGTCTCTTTAAATGGTTCCATTTCCTCTCCTATATTTCCCACATCCGGAGTTCCTCAAGGCTCTCTCCTAGGTCCCTTACCTTTTATTTTGTTTGCCAATGACCTTCCTTCTGTTGTCAACTCTTCATGTCTTTTACATACTGTCTATTATAATGATTTTCACTAATTGCAAGCTGACTTGTTTGCTCTTACTCTCTGGTGTCAAGACAACTTCTTACCACTGAACATTTTGAAGTGTCACCAGATGTTTTTCACATATACTCGTAAAAATATTCCACATCTGTTCTCTTATTCTTTGTCTGATATTTCCCTGTCAGTTATCCAGCATTTTAAAATTAAAATTTGATGTTCATGTCATGAATATGATGCCCAGGTCCTCTAAGATTGCTGGCTTTGCCTTGCGTTCTTCGTATGTGTTTGCCAACATTTCTTCCTGTATTCATTTATTTGTCTCCTTAGTACGCAGTATTCTAGAATACGCGTACCGAATCTGGTCTCCGCGCTTTCAGTATTTATCTGACGTCAATGAATCAGTTCAGCGTAGGTTCGCTCGCTCGTTGTTTTTTAAATTCAGCATTCTCTATTGCCTCTACTCATCTCGTCTTGCCGTTCTAGATATAGCCTCGTTGGAATCGCGTAGATTATTTCTCGACGAGACTTTTCTTTTCAAATTTTGCCGAGGCTTTTTTGGTCAGATCTTGGTTCCCAGATAACCAGACCCGAATCTAGTCGTCCAAGTTGTTCATCTGAGGTTTTTTTCTGTTCTGTTTGAACGTACAGAAGTCTATTTTCATTCGCCTTTGTTGCGTCTACCCAGAACAAACAATGCCCTTAAGCTTGGTCTTTTCTCACAATCTTTTTTACAATTCAAGCATGTATTGAGAATGTTAACTTGGACTGCTATTTACTTTAGTTCTAATATTTAGTTCTAATAATATTTTCAAATTATTCAATTGTTTTTATTTTATTCCTATTTCTTTTTTATGTTTCATTTGTTGTTTTGCTTTCTTGACGCTGTAATTGGAGTTATATCTGTAACGCAAGGGGTACCTAAATATATAAATAAAAATGGTAGTTAGATTCACAAATAAGCAATCTATATACAAGTGTGGAGTGATATGAGTGTGTATCTATAAAGGGTGTTATTTGAGAGGATTCCCATTTCAAACTTGAATAAAACAAAATATATTGGAAAATTGAGTAAATTCAAAGAACCAAATTTATTAAAAAAAACTAGCTCTTTACATTTACTTGCTAAAAATGATCTTTTGCAAATGACCGCCGCGACTATCTTTCAAGAAGCCATAATTAGAGGTCCAGTTTTCCACAAATTTTTTCAAGCAACTGGGACCATATATCGTCAATGACGCGAGTTATGTTGACTTCTAAAACGTCGATCGTCACTAATTTGAAAGCGTAGACTAACGATTTCGTGTATCTGTACAAGAAGTAATCCAACGGAGCCAAATTGCACGTTCTCAGTTACCAATTGATAGGTCCATTTCTCAAGATAATGTGATTTTCGCCTTTCGTCTTCGATTAGTCGGTTGTTGCGGTCTCTGTGTGATACGTAGCGCCATTTCGTTCAAATCACATCACTCTCACAACCAAACAATGCAAATTTGGGATAAAAAACTGGTTAATCATAGGTCTGTACCGGTCGCCAATATCTACGTATACAACGTGGATTAGTTTAAGGATTGATATTGAAACAATTGAAAGGAAGCGGCTTGTTTAAAGGTTTCCATTCCATTGTTTCAATCTCAATCCCGTTTAAATCCGGTATTGAATACTAACCTATTGACAGTTATATGCTCGACGTTTCCATCTTTGGTGAAATATGGTCCCATGATGTCGCCAGCATGCACTGAACATCATATAGTGAATTTTTGAGGAAGCAACGGTATTTTTATGACAAGACGGTGGTTTTCATCACTGTAAATGCGTCAATTTTGCTTATTGGCATAACCATCATGCCAGAAATGAGCCCCGTCTTTGTTCCCGTAGAGCAAAGGGTCAACTTCCAGTTGGTTTTTGGCCCATATTCTGAACGTGCAACGCATCCGATAGCAATGCGGATTTAATTTTTTCACCAATTGGATCGAGATCTTTGCCCAAAATTTTCTACAACGGAGATGGGAAAATCCCAACTTATTGCTCACGCATGCTTATCAACCAACAAATCTTCAAATCAGCAAACCAACAAATCTTGGTTGCCAGTAGCACTGGCTTCCACGGCTGCAGTATCCTCTTCAGAAGGCACTGTTTTCAACCTTGTTGTTGCACTACAGTTCAACAAATAATTGCAAAAATTCGCTGACGGACGATTATGCGATCCATAAAACTCACGAAGTGATCTTTGAGTTTGCACAACTGAACACTAATTTCGGAAATGAAGTTCCACGGTTTGTAGACACTGTTGCGGTATAAGTACATATATCCATGGCAATTTGTCTTATCTTATTTGTCGGAGTAAGAATGAAAGTAATATTGAGAGCTGTCATCGACTCATTTGACAGAAGCGAGTTTCAAAATGCGACTCCCGTAAAAAACATCCTTTATTTAGTTTTATGTGTAATTTATGATTGTGTTCACTCAGACGGGCGGTTAATAGTTCAGAACAACTGCAATCAATGCTGAATACCGTGTCTTTCAGTATTTTGCATAGCCAGACATTGTCAGTGAGCCTGTCTCCAATTAAGTCTCAAATTAACAAATATATCACATTAAGAAAATTATTATAAATTTCTTTCTCAAATTAAGAAAAATTTCTTATTTTTGTTAAGAAAAATTTTTTAATTTGAGATTTTTTTTAGAACAGTGATACTCTTTACTTTTTTCACGTTGCATAGTTGGGCCACTTAATCCACCTGAATATAAAAAAAAAATTGAGACCAAGATGTACCAAATTTTGGAATCGGCTGATCCGGAAAATGCAAATTGCAAATTGCTTTATTTGATATGTTGTTTTGTCAACCAGAACTAAAATTTCTGGTATTTCCGCTTAATGATGAGGAAATTTAATTATAGTTGATGGAGCGACAAAATTGTTAATCTTTTCATTTGTTAATCTTTTCAATTGTTAATCTTTTAACTCAGTATTCATAGGCGACAGGCATAAGGCTTCCTGCTGAAAAGCATTTCCTTTACCCACAAGTGTTAATGTAGTAGAGATCATATCAACGGTTGGTAATGCCACCGATGGTCAAATCAAACATAAATTATAATTACCTACTAATTTTCCAAATAACCGCTATTTATAGCTTTCGCACATTCGTTTTACACTTCAGAAAACGTCTGATCATTGAATTTTCAAAAAGAACGTACCAACTATTACTGCCATTCGTATTAGCTTCATTATAGTACCGTATAATCATTTTTACCAAGAACTATTATTGCTAGAGGTGAGCAGTCGTAATATAA
Organism: Nemotelus nigrinus; assembly: GCA_947369275.1. Taxonomy (NCBI): domain Eukaryota; kingdom Metazoa; phylum Arthropoda; class Insecta; order Diptera; family Stratiomyidae; genus Nemotelus; species Nemotelus nigrinus. Next base: position 120,634,929 of record OX376374.1, read on the forward strand.
ATAAGCGTGCTAGCCTTGGTTAAGAAACAAATAGAAAAGCTAAGATGAACAAGATCTTTAACTTTTTGAGTTTTCATCCATTTCTTTTATATAATATCTTTTGAGTTTCTGTGACTCAAAGTTTTCACCCAAATACAGCTTTATACACTGCAAAAGGATTTTAACTTTTTTCTTTCTTTTTCTAGGGCTTTTAAGAAAATCCGTCTCAGTGTCGCATGATACTTTGAGAACAGAAACTAAAATTTCTTGTAATCCATCAAAGATGCCGTTTTAATACACTTTTCCAAAATAAATGTCGCAAAAAGACTTCATTACATTTTCATTGTAACGGTCTTACAATAAAGGCAGATTAACTCCAGTGAAAGAGTACATTTTAAATTGAAACAAACAAAACAAAAATAATGTCATCAGTTTTGTAAACGTTTCTGGTTTGGGATTGATAGCAGTTAGCTTTACTCGAGGCGTTGCTCGAAACGAAAAACTTCTAGCAATCTAGTTTACTTTTTATGGTTTCCGCTTTTATCCTCTATACCGAACTACAACCAACGACGCAGATTGCATATTGTTTTAACTAACATTTACGGAGTGCCAAACGGCAACAGCTTTACAATTTCGAATTGGTTGAAAATTCCGGAATCGTTACAAAGACGATGAAATTAAATTTCATTCGTTGCGAATCTGGTCACAGTTGTACAGTGGCATGCATGTATGTTGATATGTTCGCACCCACATAGGATACAAAGTTAGGGAAAGTTGCAATATTTTGGTAACGACAACGGCCATGAGAAAAATTGGAAGGACTATAGAGTGCTGGCGTTCCGGTAAATGAATTTTCTACTGTCGATGAAATGGCAGGCGGTGAAGTTTAGAACGGAAACTGAAAAGACTCGGATAGTTTATTTACAGCTCAATTGTTGAATAGAGACTTGGCTGCAATAAACGATTCGAAGATGTTTCTGACCATTATGGTGTAGCAAAACTATTCTGAAAATTGCACTATGAATTTTGCGAGATCGAAGTTTCCAGTCCAGTTGCTTCTACTAAGGATACTACCGTTTGGTGATAGAGTTTTATTGAAAGTTATCGATGGCAGATGGGATTCAATATCACTTTAAAGAAATTGTCGAATTTGTCGGGTTGAAGCGATTGATTCGGTGTGAACTTTGAAATAGTTGGAATTGAAATGGGAGCGCTCAAAACGTTAAGTGGGAGTTTTCGTCAAGAGATCTGGTAGTCGTTGTTTTATATAATCAAATTTAATTTTAATATTATAAATTTTTACTTGCTTTTTGAACGTTAATACTTTTTGTGGATCGAGACTTGATCGAGAGATCGCGAATGTAAAGATTCGAAATCGAGAGATCGCGAGTGTAAAGATTCGAGATCGCGAATGTAACAGTTCGTCTGACAGTGAAATCAGGCCCTGTAAGCTCGGTGTGCCAAACTCATCAGCTGGCTCGGTCAGTCGAGGATGTTGTGATGAACACTGCCTTCGTGTGCCACGCACATGGAAACACCATTAAAGTGAGAAAAAGTTTACGGGAAAGAAGGCTGACTAATCCAAATAATTGGACAAATTCACTGTTGAAAGATTCAAGGAAAATCAAAGTTTATATAATCAATTAAAGCCCACTAGTTTCACTGGGCGGTGGTCGATCGAAGTGTTGATTCTGGCATCCGGGTATTATACGTTTGTGAATAGCTAGGTAAACCGAATCTATCATTGATTCATCACATTAATAGTACTATTATTATTGCATACATATGCTCACCAAAGACACATTTGAGAAGCTCATTTATACGAAAAACAAAGAAAACGTCCCGAACATTTTAAGTGACAAATTGGATGGGTGTTCGATAAACCGACCGGAACGTCCTTGTGGGCAAGACTAGATTTCAATGAATAGAATATTAAAGAACTTCAAAGTCCCTCGACAAATCGACCCAAATATTTTGAGCTAAAGAATCAAGATCCACCAAATTATTGAATGGCGAACGCTTTTGGCACATCCACTCGTTTTTTTTTAGATTACAATGAAAATAAAAGTGATTTTGGTTTCCAAAGCAAATTACTTTGTAAAAAAATCACGAGTCTACAAACTGTATTTCAGGAAAAACACAGCATTACTTTTACTTTCGGAGACTTGTAGTAATAGTAACCACAAAACAAATTACTTCTCGATCATGTAATTTGACACCAGTTCTGTAGTTGAGTCGTTGCACCCTCATTTTTCACATCCTATAGTACTTGTTTTAATCTACGATTCATCATATATTTTCAACGATTGAATATAAATTAGTCAAATTGGATGAATTATTTTTGACTAACACTAAAACATCTTATGAACAGCGATCTATATCCAATCCCTTTAATGTATTTCCCAACCAACCAGAACAGTATCGGATTCAATGTAAATCCAAACACCCTCTTATTCTCAGAATGCCACCCATCTTCTGGCACGTTCTACGCGCCACCGCTTTCACCAAACATAACTAAGATTTTCTATCTTTTTCTAATATAATTTTTATAAACATTTTAATTTGATCCTCGCGGATCATGAAAAAGCACTTGTTCGGGTGCCAAAGATCTGCTACATAAGGATTTCAAAATATTGATAAAGAAGATGTTTTTTTGTGCCGTAATAGTTTCACTATGGTGAGTTTTAAGCTTTTGCCGTGGGTTGCATTAACCAGCAAGCTGCTCTACTTTAAAAATCATGCTCATAAAAATCATGCTTTGCTTTTGTTCTTCATTAATTTCCTTATTCCTCTCTTTGTTTCTATCCTTATTCCTATCTTTTTAACCGTCAAATCGCACTAAAGTAAAAAGCAACATAAAAAATCTCCAATAGACGGACGCGCCAAACACAAATCAAGCAGATACCGAAAGATGAAGCTCAAACAAATGACGTCCGACAGCACCTTTACTCCATCGTAAAAATAAGGTTTTTGAAAGAATGGTAAAAACACAACAAAAAACCCAAACAACAGACTATACGATATGTGAAGGGTCACATACAAGTAAAAGGTCGATCTATTCTTTTGAAGTGATTCCTCTCTCCTCTCCTCTTCGCCTTCTCCACTCACCTTACAGCAGTGGTACTGTGAATCTTGATTGAAAATTGGGCAACGATATTCTCTTGATATCAAGCTCCCGGTCGAAAAGAAAAAAACTGAGTTGTTGAGAGTCCGCACCTCTACCCTTGAAAGTTAAGGCGATCAACCAACAATTGTCTTCTGCAAAATTTTAAACTATTTCAAAGCTTTAAGAAAGGATTTGGCTAGCATTGTACCAATAAAAACGATCTGGCAAACAAAATATAGACTACGCATTTGGAACTTGGAATGTCAGATCGCGCAATCAGCCTGGCTAAATGTACTGACAATTCCGGAAACGAAATGGATTGGCAGTGAGATACAAAACACGAGATCGCACCGCCTCTACATCTTTTACTTTTTCCTGAGCAGCATGGTTTCATCAAGGGCCGCTCTACTTCGACCAATCTTATGGTGTATACCAATTTCATCACTTCTGTCTTCGATTATGAACGTCAAGTTGATGCAATTGTTACAGACTTTTCGAAGGTTTTTGATTCTGTGAACCACAATCTGGTGCTTAATAAACTTAATTGGTTTAGTGTTGTAGTGATCCTCACCTCTCTTGGTTTTCCTCCTATCTTTATAGTCGTCTTTGCAGAGTCACACTTCCGGAGCTCCTCAAGGATATATCCTAAGTCCCCTACTTTTCACCATGTTTGTCAATGACATTCCTTCTGTTATTAACTCTTCCTGTCTTTTATATGCGGAGGACTTAAAATTATACTAGGTAATCAAGTTTGCGGAAGACTACCATCAATCGCAAGCTGATTCGCTTGCCATTATTTAGTGGTACCAAAACAACATCTTAGCTCTAAACATTTTGAACTTATCCCTTGTCTGGTGTTTCCCTATCAGTTGTCCAGCATTTTAAAGACCTTGGCGTGGTGTTTGATTCCAAATTGAAATTTGATGTTCTTATCATGACTATCACGGCCAGTGCTTCTAAGATTGCTGGCTTTGTTTTGCGTTCTTCATATATGTTTACCGACTTTTCCACCTATATTCGTTTAATCGTCTCTTTAGTACGCAGTTTTCTGCAGTACACGTGCCAAATCTGGTCTTCTTGCTTCCAGTATTTATCTGACGTCATTGAATCAGTTCAGCGTAGGTTTACTCACTAGTTGTTTTTAAATTCAGCATTCTCTGTTGCCCCTACTCATCTCGTCTTTCCGTTCTTGATATATCCTCGTTGGAATCGCGTAGATCGTTTTTTCACGAATGTTTTCTTTTCAAATTTTGCCAAGGCTTTTTTGATTTCAGCGCAGATGGACTTCTAGCATATTTGACGTCCATATATTTCGAGGAGCAAATTGTGACTCAGGCCACTAGTGGGTGAAATCTAAGTACCGGTAGTTTATGTCAAAAGCGTACGTGATAAAGATAAGTCCTGTTCGGAAATTCGACATTGAAAAGCTCCAAACGTCACAAGTTGAAAGATTCGCAAAAACTCTTGAGACGAAGCTAGCCCTCATCCTATAAAATAACACAGTCAGGCCAGTTGATGAAATTGGAATAAGGATAAGAACAACAATCAAAACTACTATAAGATATGTCTGGTTTGACGACGAATACTACGATGGATTAGACAAAAAATAAAGGAGCAACACATAATCAACACTTCCAATGAGCAGCAAGTAAGATCATTAGAAGTAAAAAACGAAAAGCTTGAGATGCGTATATACGCAGAAGAAAATACTCGGTAAAAACGAAATTGGCAGTAGCAATAGATAGCTAGATCAAGCAGAAGCGGGATCAGTACTTTACAGTAAAGTTATAACTCCTCCTCCAACATTATCACAGGGGCCAGACATCTTTGATGCAGCCGAAATAGCTCCTCCAACGCTAGAAGAAGAAGTCGAGTCTGTCAAGAGAAGCCAGAAGAATGATAAAGCGCCGGGCATCAATGAAACTCCGGTTGAATTATCAAAAAGCGATGCAATTATTCAAAAGCCATCCTTAGAGAGATCCGGCACATCTGGAATTAGGGGCAAACCCTCAGGAGTTGCGGAAGTTCATATTATGGCCTATCCGCAAAAAAGGGAACAAACTACATCAGTGCGAAATCGATAGCAAAAGGTTTTGAAAAACGAAAAATACAGCCTGCTAATAGAACTTTTTACTCTGTTTTGGCTTTACTGGAGACCAGCTGCATAAGCAAAAATGTTGAGCGCCTTCGAAGGACATGTCCTTAAGAGAATAATTGGAGCAAAACTGGGGAGCGGCCATTGGTTAATAAGGCACAACCAGTAGCTGTACGAACTATTTGACGATCCAAAGGTGGCCACAGTCATCAGACTACGGAAGTTATTGCGGTCATATGAAACAAATGGACTGGACGGCCATCGAGTTTCTAAAAAGGTATTCGATGCAAAGCCGTGTGGGAGAACGCAAAAAACACTCGTTCGCCTCTGTCAACGAAGACTGCGCATCACTACTCAGGTTTCGAAATTGGAAGGTGAGGTCGATGGACAAAGATAACTGGAGGCGTTTTCTTAGAGGGGCTATAGCGCTATGGTGACGCTAAGATTATAGAATTTTTTGTCTTTGAGATATGAACCCTCAGACGTCAATGATATTTCTTCGAAGGAAACAAAGAAGGATATCTGCAGGTAATCTTCAAAATTGGCAGTTTACTATCTTACTTATTTTCTTACTTACATCAATTTACTATCTATATTTATTATTATCGTCTTTTTAATTATTAGTTAAATGAAAAACACCGACGTTGGCACTAGATGTCATTGTTTTGAGAATCAATATTTCATGCCAAAAAAAAAACTGTAAAATTAGTTCGTTTCTTCCCTTTCATTAATATATTCATAACGGCAATATTTATCACTTTGAACTGGACTTGACGCTTCAAACCACACAAACGTCAGTGTTTTTGAAAATTGAAAAGAAAACCATACGATTGAATTCACTTTGATATCAGGCACTTATCGACAGACTTAACAAATTCTAATAGACGGTAGGTATCTGATGATATGCCAGTTCCAAATCAATAATTTCACTACTAACGCTTGCACTAGAGAAGAAGAAGAAGAAGTACGAAACTACATCTTCAATAAGTTAGTACAAACAATAACTTACATTTTATGGTTTTCAAAAACTAAGTGTCGAAAATCGTGTTTTTAAATTTCATTATTTTAAATATGTTTCATGCATTTAAAGAAAGTAGGTATACTACAAAAAAACTTCTACACAAGTTTACAAATATCCAACAACAAATATCTATCGAAATAGCATCATCTTGAACATCAACGAATCAATTTGAGAATGTTGAAGTTCAATTTGAAAATAATCTTTCGAAAACTTAAAGCCAACTTTCATATCACATGGAGCGATGTAGATATTTTAATAAAAAAAAACGGAATGAAGAGCAAAATTCTTCCATTGCCGATTACGGGTAATGAAACGGAATGACAAACTGCGTTTGATGTCCTTACGACAGTCCCTACTTCATTTGCTCTATCACTTCACTCCAGCAGAGCGACAAGACTTTACACGTGATTTAGACACAGCATTAGGATGTGATAGTCCACTTGTCGTAACAAAACCATCTTGAAAGTTTCGAAAAAGGAAATTGGCACATTTACAGCTTACAATCAACGGAACTACGGGACGTTGAAGTTGCTATGAAACGAAGGCGAACGGCAAATGAAAAAGGATAGAAGTCATGATTCGAATCGGCTCTTTCACGTAAAAGTGCCTTGAATATGGCTGCAGCCATGACCGGAAACAGGAAAGAATGGGGACAAGTGGCTCGACAACCAAAACGACAAACACTCAAGCTGCGGCTACAAGGTTGTTTGTTGTCTTTTTGTGATCCTTTGCACTATATCCATAAAACGCGGACTTATCAGAACTTTGTTTATGTTGTAATCAGTTCAAAATGGAAGACTGACCCAAGGCCCAAGCTACATAAAGATGCCAGATATTTCTCAGGTCTTGTCATTTTATCTATGTATTTACTGCGCAACATCGATTTAAATTTCACTCTCAAACATTTTCTGCTCGTATGAATGAAACACGAGTGGTTTTTCCCGAAGTGGAGTTAGATAAAGAGTTTGCTCAAACGGAAGAGCCACCCGATATATACAGTTCTCCGAAAATATTCACATTGCATATTTCGGTGGACAACACAAATACTTCTTGGCGCAATTGTCTTGGCTGATTTTTCGAACTTACTATCCTTGAATAACTTCTCAGTAGTTTATGTTGTTCATGTTATGTTCATCATTTTCACTTCAACCAGCCAGCAACGAAAAGCTATCGTAAAAACGAGGATAAATATTTTTGTATTCGACTGGTGAAGCAAAAAATCCTGCTGGATGGCGACATAAAAATGAAATCAACCACACTAACACAAGCTTGAATATACACAAGTCTATATAATCATAAATACACCGGGGGCTGTCTTGTCTAGCGACTGAATGAGTTCATTATTTATTGTGTGATCAAATTGCAATCAGTTTCTAATGGCGATCAAGTTCTTTTCTCGTTGCCTGCAATTTGTGGATACGTTGCCCGGAAGCTGTGGAAATCATCTTGTATTACGGACAAGCAGATAGCGGGGAAATCGTTTTCATATGAAGCATTACAATGTCCTTCGACACCGTGGGATCGTGTGTGGGCAGGCTACAATCCGGTGGGATGTCAAGAAGCTACAAAAATTGTGTTCACTGGATTTGGGGGCAGAGTATGGCTGGATATTATTGAAATAGATTCAGATGAGATGAGATGAAAAGACATAAAAACCCGAGAACGAATGATTGAGATGAAATTGCGCTTATTGGAAGGTTACGGCTATGATGATGATGACGTGCGATAATCTCCGATAATTCATCAAGATTTGAATGAATGAAGAAATATTCATTCAAATGTTTATAAGTGAATGTGACTGCGTAATGATGGGAAAAATCAAGGGGAAAAATGGCATTTGCAATAATTATTTTTCGACGTATAACTGCATATACGTTTAAATTTGCTTTTGAAGTGATTAAATTAGAAAATTTACTTTTTTTACTTACAGACAATATCCATTCGTCCTTCTCCTTGCACCGATGAAAAATTGGGTGCTTCAGCAGATACTTCGCACTTGTAAACGCCCGTCGACCGAAGGGTGAGTCCGCGTAAAAGTACTCTACTGCTGTCCGAATATTCGTGCTGCAATATAAAACAAGCCAATTTTAATACAATTTATACGTAAAGAATATTAATATTCGATAGAAGTAATTTCTTTTCAATAAATAAAACAAATCTTTTACTAGTATGGACTGTAGAAAGCTTAACAAAACCGGAGCTAGAACAAAAGCATAAATCGCTTCAGAAATATTTTTAAATTTTACAACTTTCAACGAGCTTATGCAACTGGCTATGTTTTCGAATCTCTTGCTGCATGACCAGGTTTGTTTCCTGCAGGTCCATGTCTTCTTTGGAAACTGTTGCTATCATACGAAAAGAAGTATGTGTTTGTGCATTGGGTCCGCTAACAGCTGGTTTCGAAGAAATAAAGTAATCCAGCAACAACCCGCGTACGGGTCCAGGGGTTGAAGCTAGTAAAGATATTCACCACAAATTTACAGTCAATGTGAATACGAGCGTGGAGTGATTATTTATTAATTTATTTATCTATTCACCAAGCAATGTGTACATGCATAGAAGAATAAAATCAAATAGTACATGCATAAAATCACGAAACAAAAAAAAACTATATATGAATACAAGACTAATAAATAACGCATAAATAAATTAGTTACAAATAGATAATAAATAAAGTAGTAAATAAATGACAAATAAATAAATGAATAACAGTTCAGTATATATTAATTAGTATGGTGGGGGAAAGGGGAGACTATGACAGTGTTGTTTTTAAAAGTTGCTTTAGATATTGTAGTGGAAAAGTTCTCGCTCATGCTATTGAATAGCCTGCAGCACCTATTTATTGGTTCGTTTGCTGCATATGTTGTGTTGTGTTGGTATTCGATAAGCAATCGTCGGGATGTAGTGGCTCTCAAGGGCTGCATGAGCACAAACTTTTCTTTCAAGCAGACAAGATTAACCAGATCTCTGATCACATCGAAGGTGAAGTAGGCAGATAACATTAGCCCAGAGGAGAGAAAATTATTGAATATAGTATGAAGGGGCGAGATCAGTTGTTTTGCATACTTGATTAGAAAAGTAGGAGGGAGGAGGTCAGGTCCAGGGCCTTTGTTATTGTCAAGCTCCATAATGACAGTAAATATTTTTTAAGCCGCACCCGGGAACGGACACAATGTTGGGATGCTAACTGGACTAAAAACTTCTTGAAAATGGTCAGCAAAATTGTTGCTGATCTCTTGAGGAGAAGAAGAAAACATTGATTTCATATTAACAACATCAAAAAAAATATCGGAGTCGCGGATTATATTCTCCCCAGTAGTTTTGATGTATCCGTCATACGCTTCGTGAGATTTAGTATAGAATTCATTGGCAATGAAGTCGTATTCTTCTTTCATACAATGGCTAACGTCGACTTAATTCTTCACTAGTCTGTAAAGTTTGTTTTTGTGATTTCTCAGACGTCTAAGAGTCTTGTCAAGCCAAGTTTCGGAGAGTTTACCTTTTTTTCCTTATCTTAGGTACAAACTTACCGACCGCGTCAAATACTATTCTATAAAACAAGGCTATATCATCATCATGGGAATGGCACATAAACACATTTGTCCAATCGACATTGTCGAAGAAATTGTGAATGGAAATTGTGAATCAGCATTATGAAAATCGTATACAATCGTATCTTATGTATTTAGCATGTTCCAAGCTGTAGTGGAAAGTTCAACTGTAAGAGCGGAATGGTGAAGATAATTAGAAAAGAGATTCTCTGCGTCATTAGTTGGGCTAACCACTAAATCGTCATAAACATTTGTAAAGATTAAGTCTAATCAATTACCGTTTTGGTTGGGAATCTTAACAACCTGCTGCAAATCATGGCCATACAACGTACTCACAAGGTTGAAACAAGAAGACTCAAGTAGGTTTATTGGGCCTTTTCACACTTGTATTCTTGATGCACTCCTCAAAACGGGTTACTGGGCAAGAGACGGAAGAATCAAGGGGAATTCTCTACTTTTTGTAAAGAATTGCCCTTGATTCTTCCGTCTCTTGCCCAGTAAACCGGTTTGAGGAGTGCATCAAGAATACAAGTGTAAAAAGGCCCATTGCCATTAAACCATCATCAGACTTGGCAGACACAAAACGCAAGTCGGACGGTTAAAATCACCCAAGAATATAATTTTATCCTCAGCACTACGAGAAGCCATAAAAGAAGATATTTGCTCGCATATATAATTGAACACTGATTCGTCAGATGTCGGTGGGACGTAAAATAAACCAATAAACACCGATGTTTTGTCAATTGAAACGTGGATAAATATATGTGAGGCTGAGTGGCACTTGAGTGAGTGTTCTTAACTGTGACTGAGACACCACCACCTCTTGACTGACCAGTGGAAACATAGTCTCGATCATTTCTAAAGATTGCCCAGGTACTGTCAAAGATTTCTTCATTGATATGACATGAAAACAAGTACGTTCAAATGGTAAGGTTTGGTGTCAAGAAAGTGTTTATTTATTTTACCTTTCATACCACCGCAATTGTAGTAAAAATTTTTGGGGCGTTTGATTTAGGATACTTAGTTAGTAGGGATACTCGATACGGTTTTTCGTAAAGAATTCTTAACCGAGCCAGTATTAGCAGAAATTGTAGCAAGTACAGTACCAATAATTGATGTTCTACTAGATGAATTTGAATTACGAGTTATGATTGAGTCGGAACATACCTTACGGTGATGAGAAGTCTCAGATGGAGAGGAGGCTTGAGTTGGATATCCTATAGCATAAGTCTCAGGCCGGGAACACCTGACGGTAGAATTTCGATTAAAGCTGAGGAAGTCTACAGTCAGAAGATTTTAAGTACCTCTTCAGAGCTAGGTGAACTTAAAGCTTGGTGCGCGGCTCCTCGTCCGAACCTGGATTTGAACTAATGACTACACACACAAGAAGCCAGTGCTCTACTCATTCAGCTACTTAAACTTTTTCAAGCAAACTTTGGACAAATAAATAAAAGAGACGCGTTATAAATCAGGAACATCAATGATATATATTCGGATGTATTAACCAACTTATATTTTCACCGGACGTTGGAAACTTTGCTGCAAATTGCTAAGGATTTACTTTTTACTCTTCTTAAATTCAAAGACAAATTCAATTTCGTGTGTATTTTAGGTCCTCATCAAGCTATGGCTCTGACAAATTATTCTTAGATTTATTTTCCTACATACACTGTTCGGTAAATTGAAGAAAAGTTCTCCGATAGTTCAGTGTGATGAAAGCTACTGAAAAAGAAATTTACAAGATAATGTTCGCACCAGGGCTAACTCGGCCTTTTCTTGATATAGCCAATGAGAGCTTTATTTGGACTGTGATTGATGTAAGCAAAAGAAATGGAATCACCTCTGTAGAAAACTGGCTGAAAATAAAGAAATTGTTGTTTAGACTCTGCTATTAATTTTAAAAATCCAGGTCGTGTCGTCCACATACGGTTAATGAAACGGGTTTGTATAGCGGGTTTGCTAGGCCAGCTTCTAAAAGTAAGCGATCTCCGAAATGAATCAACAAACTAAAGATAGTGCCAAGATTTGAGATGTCAAGTCATGGACTTTCTGCTTATATTCTTATCCGGAAAAAATCCTTAAGATCGTCTGAGTGTTTAACCCTGATTTTCTTACAGATAATTTGAAGATTGTAAAAATTGGACACCCTATCGAAAATCTACCGAGAGCTCTTTTCTTTCTAAATGAAGTATTAAGGACTTGAAAGGGAACTATTATGTACGGGGTCGAAATATTTGCCATAAAGCTGTTTGGCTCCAAAGATTGGAATCCAAAGACTGTGAAGCATAACCTAAAGTAAGAGGCACCAACAGCGGACAAGCTTTCCACAAAGGAGCTCGTCGCTCGTTCAGGAATGGCATTTGAGAAAGAATCAGATGCAAAGTTTTGTTTCGTTAATGACGTTATGCCGGGTTTCCACCAAAGAGACAAAACAAAAAACACGGACAAAACATGTTTTTCTGAACAAAAACACGAATGTTTTGTAAAAACTGAACAGTTTCGCGAGCATTTTTGTCTCTGAAAACTGTTTTAGTAAACAAAACACATTTTTTGTCCGTGTTTCTTGTTTTGTCTCTTTGGTGGAAACCCGGCATAACTGTTGATTCCTCTGAGTTGTTCGGATTTTTAGATTTATGATTGTCTATACAGAAAGGAAGGAAATGAAACAGCTAAAATGTCTGAGGAGCAGCTGGGCAAAAACGTGATCAGTAATGATAAAAGCTCATCAATCTTCATCATTTCAAAGCAGTAGCAGCTGCTCTGCTCCTCCTGTTGTCAAAGACAGAAATGCGGCTAATATCGGGCCAATGAATGAAAGGACACAAACTCACGCAATAGTTTAAGGCAACAATGAGACAATATTTTTGTTAGTATTATTAATGTCTTTGTTTCTCACAATTTGATTGACAATGAAAACATGGGTATTAAAACGGGCATTGATTGCAAAACTTGCTGATTTGTTTGCTTTTACAGGATCTGTCCCAAAATGAAGTTCAATGAGTTTAGGCAAAAAAAAATAAATGGCAGACAAACCTGCAAATGGTTAAAATTCTTCGAAGTAAGCTGCTCCCGCGTCAGAACACAGGTGCCAGCATTCCATCCACTTGCGGTACGCGTCCGAGAATGGGTCGACGCAGACCTTCTTCAAGTACCTCTTCATAGCCTTTTGGACCACTTCTAAAGTCCCGAAATGGTGGCTCTTGAGGTGCCTCTTAATCGTTGGGAATAAAAAAAAGTCCGGAGCGGTCACCTCCGGGCTATAAGATGGCTGAGGCAGTCTTTTCATACCGCGTTTGCCCAGATAGTCGATAGTAACAAAGGTCGTGTGCAACGGTGTGTTGTCATCGTGAAGACAACAGGACTTTGTGACCTCATTCTTCACGTGGTTGACTCTACTTTGCAACCTTTTAAGGACTTCCAAGTAAAACTGACTGTTCACCGTTTGTCCCGGTGGTCAGAATTCCGAGTTAACAATTCGTTTTGAGTCGAAGAAGACCATGAGCATCGACTTGATGCGCAATTTGCTCATTTGTGCCTTTTTGAGGCGCGGGGAAAGGAGCGTGTACCATCCGGTACTTTGCCGCTTAGACTCCGGGTCGTATTCGAAAATCCACGTCTCGTCAACCATTATCACATTGTTTAAAAAATTCGGATCACTTTCATACTGCTCCAAGAGTTCACGAAAGATCCTTGTACGAGGAGCCTTCTGGTCGTCGGAGAAGCCTTCTGGTCGTCGGAGAAGACTTTGCACACCAGCTTCACGCAGATCTTCGCATGCCCAGATCTTCAGTAAAAATGCAATATATGGTACTATTGGGAGCATAATACTCCTCTGCCAACATTTTAATGCTCATGGGACAATTTGATTTGAGCACTTCCCTTACTTTCTTCACCTTTTCGTCGTTATCGGCAGATGGCGTGTGACCAGGATGGTTTTCATGTTCAGCGTCTTTTCTGAGCTCCCTGAAGGTTTTGTGCTAGCAATAAATCATGTTTTGAGACCTGCTATCATTGTCAAAAGCATTCCGTAGCATAACAACAGTCACCTTAAATCGGAGAGGTGGTTTTGACACTTTCTCAATCAACGGGTGAATCACCACCAGAATTTGGGAATCACCACCCTGTGGAAAAACTACTGGAAAGAGTTCTATAAGACAACGAAACCGAAGGTTTTCAAGTATACCGTACACAATACGACGAGAAAGTTGTGGAGAGACTTCTGCACAAGCACGTCAAGCTGTCTTCAAAAGGTCTTAAACTCACTGAAAACTTTAGGGTGCACTCAGAGCCTTAGTATTGGCTGGACTGATTCGAGCATCAACATACTGACCGTAGTAACATATTTACATTTTCAGAGGAATCATAGTCCATCAACATACATGGCACATTTACCGAAGAGAGTCAGCAGATTTCGCTGCCTCTAAGGGTTTCAAACTCCCAACTGAGGCGTACCATTAACTCATTCGAACCTTTTGAATATTAGGACGTTGAAGGCGTTCTTTCATTTGAAACTCAACAGTCTATAGAAGTAACGCTACTGTGGCAGATGGAAACTTTATTGCGCTTTTTGTATGTTCTCGTTAGCTGACGGGAAATAAGTGCTATTTCTATTTTTTAATATGCGTTAGCTCAGTTTTCCTAAATATCCTGGAGTGTATAGTTGGTTGCTATATTAGAAATTCAACTGATTTTCTGTTTGTCTCACAAGCACTGTGTGTTTGCAGAACCAGGTCTTCATGTCTTCATTGAACATATTGAAAAACCTCTCACTCTTAATGATTAGACGCTTGCGGCCGTCTAATACGTTGAGGGATCTTCAGCAAAGCAGATCTGCTACGGCTGCGGAGCCATTTAAAGGACTGGATATTGATATGCGGCTAATAGCTTTCATTGTATAGCTCTTCAAGGACATTGTGGAATCACTTTCGATGCAAAATAATCACTTGCGACTAGGGGTCATATTAGTTATACCTCAAAGTGGTGTTCACGCTGCTTTGCTGTAAAAGATTGCGATAATTACTCTTCTTTGAAAGCTATACTGGGCCGGCTAGAGATTAGGTGTTTGTGTGGACGACAAAGCCATAGCAGAGTCAACAAAGTATCTTTTTATACTTTTAAAGAGGTAAATCCACTCTGTATATACATATATTTTTACGTTGTAAAATTTTTACGTTGTAAAAAGTCATCTATTCGATTTGGTATAACTGAACGAATTTTCGATTCACCTGAGCCAAAGAGTCAAAGATTTGGGACTGATTTTCGATTTTAAGCTATAACGCAACATAAACAAAGCTCTTAATGCTTTGGATGTACTTTACTGCCGCGAAAAAATCATAGGATCGAGTTGAGGTTTGCAGTCTCTTATTGTTGCTCCGCTTTAGTCTACTATAGTTGAGATGATACTCATATATTGAGTGGTATTTGGTAGCACTATTCTCTAGAGTTTGCCGAACAACTGATGTTTGAAAATATGGACAGGTTCACCACTCTTTTGATGACGGGGTCCCTCCGCATTACTCCTACTTTGGCAATTTTCGTATCTCTTCGTTAGACATACAGAAAGCTAACCTTGCTGCTTTGAGACTGCGTTGCATCTCGGCTTGAGTCAAAGTGATGCTGAAATAGTGTTTGATAAGAAACACAAATCTAACGCAGGAAAATGGCTGGAAAGACAGATTTTCCAAGAAATATATAGATATTGAATGCATGTTCACTAAATGTGGTCATAGCTTTACTGCTGGCATTTTTTGGGTTAAAAATATTCAATTATCTCAGTTTATGTCAACTTGTCCTGTAGATTTCGTGTTGATTTTATGACTGCATCGTATGTTATGTGACGAAAAATTTTGAGAGCAGCCACGTATAAAAGCTTAAAAATTTGAGTAACGTATCCGATTGCCACTTAAGGTGATTGTTATATAAAGATTAAGTTGAACATCTTATATCCTCAATAATTTGAAAAATTGCCTGCGCAAGTAACCCTTTCCTATCACTACAACCAAAACTTAAACTTGTTTCACATCAACACCTAGCCTGTGGACTTAGTTTCGATGCAATAATGCTATGGGGACCACAAGACTTTTTATGACTGACTCCCAACAATATAAAGTCTTTTCACTCCTGTGACTTCTGACGTATTCATCGGGCTTATGAAATTAAACAGAAGTAATTGTGAAAATTTAAATTTGAACTACTAAAACAATGCTGATGCTTTTGAATGTCTCGTTTTCCGTTGAAGTTTCCATTGAAGCAGAAATCTGCGTATATCTTATTGCAGGTGTCAGCACAAGAAGTGTAACAAAATAAGTTTTACAAAAGTGTTACAATAAAAGAAACAAATAAAAATCCGAATAAATTTCACACTCAATCAAAAAATTTATTAAGAAAGTGTTACGAATGAAATAAAATATAACAAAATGAGTAAATCGTAAAATTAACATAAACAATTAAATATAACAGCATAAGATTTTCTGCAAAATTGAAGCAAGTGTGCGATATTTCAGTTTAAATTTTTTTCTGATTATTCGATTTTTTGCTTCAGTCAGCAAGGTACTGTATGCGGTGTTCAATGCCGAGTAATTAGTATTAAGCTGCAGTTTCTTCGAAAAAAGCTCAATATTTAGGAGAGGCCAACATTTAATATTTTCTGAGATTTTCAGACATAAGCTATCTGAATTCACATACTTTCTTCTTCGTTAGGTAAAAATTTGATTATGAACTTTTAAAATGCAAGCTTGGCATGATTCGAAAGAATTGATAATTGCATTTTAAAGTGCTTGCAATGCTATCGAAAACTTCATTACAAATCACAGCCAAATATTAGCCATCATTCTTTCAAGAACGGCATGAAGTGCTAATATAAAACGAAATCACGTTCGCATCCTGTTAAGCGCAATTGGAAAACGGTTACTTTCCCGGGCCATCGCTATCCATACAGCACCAGTAAGTTTAAGTTCCTGTAACATTGCAATAATATGTATGAAACTTACATCAACACGTATACCATCAACTTTATAGCTCTGTTTCGGAGGACTGACTTTCGGAACGTAACGATAAAATTCCTCGTTGTCCTTGTACCATTTTACAGAATATAGTGCCTCGCCTTCATCTCGCTGCTCCTCACCATCGTAGGCTGAGTACGACGACGGACCGCTGCCACCGTAGTGATATCCTCTCGATGACGACTTTATCTCGTCCTGATTCGGATTTTTGTACTGGTCATGATAATGATAGTGCTGATGCTGATGATTTCGTACCCTGCGATAGTTGTTGTTGCTGTTGATGCTGCTGCTCATAGTGCCGCCGCCATTGCTGCTTCCCGTCATATATCCATTCCCGTTGCCTCCATCGTTTGGTCCCATACCGTAACTTCCGCCACCACGACCCATTGCCGAGCTGCTGTAGCTTCCGATTCGACCGTTGTTGTTTATGACGCTCTGGGACCTGTTCAACTCGTACTGGCATTCGAGCAGCGCAGATTCCCCACGTAATTTATATGCGGGAATTACAACTTTGATTAGTCGAAGACCGAAGATTCCTGCAAAGAAACCAAATTTGGGAAAATGTTAGATTAGTTTGTGTTGCGTATAAATCCTTTCGGTAAGTTTAATTAAACGGCCGTAAGGAAAGTTACTAGTGGTTAGCTTTTGTGAAATATGTTCCATGGATATGTTGCGGTGCAGTGAAACTTTGTGCCAATTCCTCTGTCGGATTCGAGCGCAATGATTCAACATGACTGATACCACATAGATAATTTGTATTTTGATTTGTTATAGGCGAACCTACATTAAAAAGGTAACCGCACAGAACACATTAAAAACCACACCCTTAAATATCTTTTTTCAGGACGGGTTAAAAAATATAATTTCGAGGCGAGTTTTACTCTACCGTTTCAAAATAAATACTCTGAGAATCGAATGCCGTAAAACTTTTTTAACTATTAAATATTCACTTGTTTATATTAGTCGGAAACATTTAATCATTTACTTGAAAAGCAATCGACGTCAAATGTTCACGTATCACAACTTCTTCGATATTTCGAAAGAATGTTAGGATCTTCACATAACAAACCATTAATATGAATCATGCTCAGCTCTCAAACGATTTGAAAGTCGGAAGCAGGGACCTTATTGTCCCGACCATTTACAGCGCGGCTCTAATGCTCGTTTCCTGACATTGCTTCCTACACATGTAATTTGGCTCGAAGCCCCGCTGTCGTGCAGTTAGGCTTTAAACACGACAAGTTTCCCTCACAAGTTTTAATAGGAAGCCTAACCGCAGCATTCGCAACGGCAATAGTTTTCTACAATAAGTTTTCAAGCTGATCAGCGCAAGGTGTCTAATGAGCACGAAGGAAACGGCAAGTGTAAGAAAATATATCCAAGTTATGTTATTGTTGTCCTGGGAACTATGGAATAACAATTTGAAACTTTAATGCTCTTTCCAGGCTCTGACGCTCTTGCAAATTCGTATCGTGCTGGTGGATTTATGAATAAGCACGAGAAGTGTACAACGTGTGATGAATTATTCTAATGTTATACAAAAACGGAACACACAAACTATATTTTAGACATAGCCTGGAGTAATACAAAGCTTAATGTATTTGCTGGTTGAAAGTTTTTGTAGACTTTCTAATAAAACTAACGTTAGCGAAAGAAAATAGTGAAGAACAATGAAATTAACATTAGCTTAAGTATCATTCATTCCACTAGTATTTCTTGCAAATGAAATGCTATAAAAAGGTCGATAAACAAAAACAGTCTGAAAAATCCCTAAAAGAATGAAATTAATGAAGCCTTCTGTTTCCAATTATTAATATAGGTATTTTAATTTAAGTTTGTTGACTATTATAATGGTAGTATTGAGGACAAGTTTCATCAAAAGATAAGTAAAGTCTATGCAGGTTAATTCGGAGTAGTTTTTCTTCAAATTTTCAAATACGTTCATACTATCTCAAGCGTCAGAGTGAATACTCAAAAGTTGAAGTACTAGTGTTTGCAGAGTCTTTGGAGGTACCACGTATATAAATGACAGCAAACACTTTCTTGAGGAAAACCTTCTTTAAAAACATGAATTATTATTTTCTATTAGTAAAATGTAAGCACTAAATTTCGAATTCTATCTTTGTCAATCAAGAAGAAAGATTAGTATGAAAACATCTTGGAACCACAGCTTTTAGCTCACACACCAATTTTTGATGGCAAACTTTTTCAAGACAGCGAAACATTGTTCTTTGGATTTATATCATATTCTAATTTTGGATGCAGATGAAACAGAGAAACAACACTAACATAATAAAATAATGCAGAGAAACAACACTAGATTCTCGACTGAACTAGAGCGCTAGTGCAAAGTTTCTGCATTCCACGACCGGTATGAGTTTCCTGAAGAAAAATTATCAGGAACTTTAATGACACATGAGATTAGACTTATTGGTTTACATTAAGTTTTTTCCAGGTGTTCGCCGCAATGTTATTATTTTACTTGGAAAGAAACCAACTTTTTTCGTCAAAATGGCCCAAATACCGGCTGATCGGTGATTTGTTGATTTTTCAGTGGCTTTGAAAAATTATATATTATAAGAAATAAGTTTTTACAAAAAAATTCGTAAGCAACAATCTTGATATGAAAAACAATTTTGTCTGCTGTCGCCTAGAAGCATTGTTGGTTGTCCGGACTAAGACTACTGCAAAATAAAATTCCAGACATCCCGGGTTTATGCCACCTACGTTCACTTTGATATAATTAGCACTCTGTTTTCCGCCATCGCTCCATCAAAGAAAAGGCTTGCCTTGGCGTCTCTTGCTAATATTTTTGCCGTCATAGACTTTCCGAGTTGGAACGTCCTTGCTCATGAAAGCTATATTTCCAGCATACTGCAGCTTATTGAACTTGATCTTATCAGTGATTTCAGGTTCACATGCACTCTCATGTCGAGCGCCACATATCCGTCATCGAGTCCTCCTCTCGAACGCGAATAAAAGCTCGTATTTTTCGTTGCTAAGAGCAACGAACATGAGGACTGGCAAGACCACAGTCTTGCACACCAGAAGCTTGGACTTCTTGTTGAGGCTTGAGTGCAATAATGTTGAATACTTTAATTTCTTGATTGCAGAAGATTTTTATTTCATTGTAGTTATACATTCTTAACAAAGCTTAAAGTATAATTAGCTGTGATAATTTAAAGTCTAGCGGCTATACTATTTTGGCCTGCTGGCTCTTATGGTATTTTTTTGATGTAAATATTTTTTCCTTAAACAGTTTTTATCTTACACACTAATAATACTACCCAGCTTGTACAAGTGCTGGGGTTACCTAAACAATACTTGAATTATTATTATTATCTACCTTACACTACAATTAAGTTCTAACCTATACCTAATTTAGATATACCTAACCTAATTAGACCTAAAACTTAACCTAGGCCTTTCATTGAGCCCCTTCTGTTCGACGGACAGCTAAATAGCGCATCCATCTATACATAGCTAAACAGCGCATCCATGAGCTGCCGTTGATACGCTGACTTCGCGGGGCGCATAAATGTACACATGTACACCCTATTGACCGAATCAGTCCGTTTTCATGTCCGTCAGTTTGTCCATAGAGTTTTGTCGTTAATTCTACAACCCGGTCTCTAAGTGACTTCAATCCCGACTCCTGATAGAGGAGAAGATTCTTCGGCCACTTTTTAGTTACCGGGTTGTAGAGCCTACCAGTGCAGAAGCGGAGAATTCTTCTTTCGAATATCTCCGCTTCGGCCATGACAGTCTTTGAACAGGTTATCCAGGAAGGGGAAGCATAAGTCTGGATAGGCCGGATCAGGGTCTGATAGCAAACGGATTTAGCTTTGCTGGTCGTATCCATCTTTTCGGCGAAATACTTTAATTCCTCAGAGGCAGGATTTAACAAAATTTTTTATTCGTGTTTTTTTTTAGTTGCTGCCGCCAATATGGTGTGTTTCGTTTGATAGCTTTCAGCCCTGCTACCATATATTTCGGTTAGGTAGCACAGACAGTCTCTTTGAAATTTTTGGTGGTAGCTTTTGTCCGTCATTAGCTAACGGGGTTAACGGGGTCGACTTTTTCGTTGATTTCATTAAAATACTTTTTCATTAAAATACTGAGCCCATTGGCTCATCATTATTCCGACCTTGCCAGATATCAAACTTCTTTCTTGAAGCTGAGCAGCAACCTGTGTGTTACCCCATTCTGTTTGCCTCATCAGCTGCTATGTCCTGTTTTGCACGAGTTCACGAATTAGTTTTTTATTCACCAGGTCTTTTTTTTTATCTCGATAAGTTTATATGCGTATCCGCATTCTTGAGATTGCCGAATGAATCGGCATGCAGTCGTCAGTAACTAAGTTGCATTTATTAGAAAAACTCTGATTTAAGGAGACCTAAGCAGCGGGCATTGCCTTTTGGCAGGGATCTTTTTTTAGCCGATTGCTTAAATCGTAGAGGTGTTTTCAAGCTATTTTGGTTGAATCACGTGGTGGTCTTATAAGCGCTGCTAGCAGCACCATCGCCAGCGTTTTTTATTGCGTTTTTATTGCGTAGAACTTTACCAATATCAGTTGAGATGAGATATGAATGAGATATTTAGAATGAAGTATTTAGATTGATGTGGAAAAGTGCCTGGATAATACATTCCACTAGTGTGGCATAATTAATCCTGCCATTGATATTATCTATATGACGTCCCCAAAGGATCATTGCCAGCACGGTAGCTTGAATCAAATTAAAACCACTTGATTCAAAACATTGATTCAACATTTGAAGTAATATCCCGCCCAAAGCAAACAAAGCCTTCATTTCTATAAAGTAGTCGGATAAAACATGTAAGAATGAAACAACATCTCCACTTTAATATTAAGATAAGACGGCAAAGTCTCTATTCATGTAATATTGTAAGCGAAAAAAATGGTAAGCCTGATAAACAGCAGATTGATGTCAACCAGGTGGAAACAACTTCGACGTCACTTCGTTACAAAAGCGAATCAAGCTCTCACCAATTTATCTCAAGGTAAAAACCAACAATAAGATAGTCAGCATGCTGGTGTGAATTGCAGACACAGATATAAAAGAAAATGCCCAACGGGAAAAGTAATGCGTTGGCATAGATTCGGTAAGTTTTCAACGTAATCCATAGAACCATTACCGATCCATCGTCTATTAATTTATAAGTTATAAGGTGTATTGGGCGTTGCAATTATGAGTCTGCCGCTATAAAACGGCTCGCAAGCAAATGGAAGTGGCTATAAATGGCTGATAAGCAACTATAACTGTAATTAATAGTGATTTTATATTTTATCTGTGTGGGTAGTATATTGCATAGAAGAAACAGGCAGATACGAGTGTATATCGATTATATGCACTCTTTACCTATCTCGATTCGGAACGTCTTATAGAAAGCGAGAATGCTTTTGTTTGCATAGAACAAGCTGGCCATCTTTCCTGAAATATACACCAAATTACTTTTTTAAGGTTCAAATTAGTATTTAGGGTTCTGGCTAAGCTAAATATTCTACAAAGCTTTTCCTGCTTTATAACTTGTCTTTGCTCGATATAATTGCGATTGTATCTGTGTCATGCAGAACCTTACGCAGAAGCAAACTATTAAAATTTTCAATGGTTGTCAGTTGTCAAATTCTTTGTGAGAAACGATCTGCAGACATGGTAGAAAAGATTAACTCAAAAATTCTGTAGAAATTAGTTAACTGTTTAAATACAAACGCATACATCTTTAAAAATATCTAATAGCATGCTTAGTTTTGTCTGCTGCACACTAGAAAGTAAGAAGTGTGATCATTTAACGGCTGACTGTTAAAATTGTTAATTTTGAATATTGCTGCGAGTTTTGCGTGACCTGTTTGCTTCTTTGAACCTCAAACAGAATTATTATGCACCACTGGCAATGAAACTAAAAGGAAATTCATTTTAGAAATCCTGATATTCACTCTGGCAAGTCTTCCAGGAACGTAGTGCAAAGAAATTTGCAATTTCGATGCCAAAAAAGAACACAATGGTAAAAAACCCGATATTTCTAAAAAAAAAATCATATGCGTTTTGATACTGCAAGTTTTGACCAATCCTTTTTTTCATGGAACTTAAACTTAGCAAGCACCTGCGCCGGAATTCAAACCCCCATACAAAATGTATAGGGAAAATCATGACGGTTTTTACTCTCACGAGCCCCAAATTCGAGGTATGGTTAATGCTCAAAAGATTGCTTTGCATCATATTTAGTCTAGTTTGCACCTGTGCCGGAATGCCGGAATTCACTTATGCTATTTCTTTTTACACGGGAAATTGTATATGTAGAGTGGGAAAAATGTTCACTAAAATTTACTGACGTTTATAGATATTTTAGAGAAAATAGCATATCGGAGGAGACAATATGCAAGCTGTTATCATTTCGAAATTGAAAATATCAGATCTTTTCAACTTCAAAATAACTACTCTTGTCACAATTTTCATACACCGTGTCGGAATCATAAAAAAAACACAAAATATTTATTGACGGTCGTCACGTTATGTTGCCTATGATTTTGCTGCTATTATTGGTAGAGTTCGATCCAACTTTCCTTTACCGTTATTTTTACTTTAGCAAGCAAATTAGGAAGCTGCAAGTCCACACGCAAATGGGATTGAACATTTGCGGGTTTTTTTTTTTGTGTGACAGATTGAAGCTGATAATATTACTCCAAATCAATGAGGTGTATGAATCAAAGGAAATAAATCGACAATTTAAACCATGAAAACAGCACATGAAATAGATCAACAGAAACATGCATCTGTTCGACAAGATGATCAAGTTCAAAACATTTTGAGCCAACAAGCGTAGCTTATAGACAAAAGTGAAACGTAATATTATTTTATAGAGTCGCGAACGTTTTCGATAGAACATAATTTATAAAAAGTATTAGCATAGCACTCCATTTCAAATCGTTTCGATATGTCATACCAAAGTCAAAGTAGATTTCTTTCTGTAACTAAAAAGGGTATGATATTGTTTGTTTCTTCAAAATAAATGATACAGAATTTGCTATCTGAAATATTTATATGCGTTGCAAATTTTCGCAACGCACATTATTCATTTCTTCCGTTTACCTCAACTTGAAACAAAAGGAAATTACATTTCAACATCAATCAACCAAGAAGTTGACTCGGGGCCATCATTTTTCAAGGCCCACTTGAAACCCTTTTCATTCTCAGCTTCTGCTACCTTTTACACTGAATCGGTCTAATAAATAAGTCCTGAAGCAGAAAATACAACAATATTTGCTCTGTGTCATTATCGTTGGAATATATCTGACAATTAAATGCCGGTTTTGGCTCAATTACATGCCATAATCCTCATTGCGAAGACGATACCATCAGCTCTTTTGTACACCTGTATCCATTCTTCTCACTTCGCTATATCTGTGCAGCTGCTTACGTGGACAATAAAGCCCAGATCTTTCTGAGTAGAACGAAAAGATACTGTCTGTTAAACAATTAAACTGAGGCTGGCAAAACAATACAGCCCGTGCGAATCATTAAAAGCCGTCCCATACTATTGCCAGTCTCAATGTACACTGCATTTCGAAAATACATTTGCGAGGAAAGAGATTGCGAATGTTGGCAATAAGCTGAACGAAATTACGGCCACTTTCCGATTGAAAATTTAATACAAAAATACTTTATTCAAATTATCGTATCCGAAGTATAAAAATTCAAAAATTTTACCTATCGATGTACTTTCAGGACATAGTGTATAATTAAAGACAACGACACTCTTCAGACTTCGACCCATAGAAGTAGAGTCTATTATAATGGTCTGAATTTCAAAACGGTCCTCACTCCTGTCTGTAGCATACATCTGGGATTTCACAAATGGGCAGATTCTACTGCTAACATTTCATCCCAATTGTGTCCACCATCACAAGATAACGGGAGGATAGAGAACGTGAAAGTCGGCCAACGCCTATTATTTCAGTTCTTCTCTATCGACCTATTCTTCTTTGTCGCGTTTTCTTCTTAAACAAAAGCCGAATGAAATTAATTTTTGATTCCCTAATTGAGAAGCTGGCAATGTTCATATATAATATATATTATGCCATTAAATGAGCAGCCACTCTATCATCAAAAATGAATATATTAGGATAAGTGCTGATTTCGATATTGAAAAATTGTTAACGAACACAGTTTCTTTAGGTAGAATATTTAATAGCGTACAGTTATTGATGCGCTACCGCGGGACCAAACATATTTGCACACACAAGCAGTACTTTACTAAAGGTACGCTGCGGCTGGAAGCTGAAACTAAAAACTAAAACTGAATCTAATTCAGTTTTAGAATGAACCAGAGTATTATCATACAGCTGCTGCAGTAGAATGCTAAAACTGAAAGCTCTTGTTAAAACTGAAACATCTGTCAAACTGAGCTTTCAGATACTAAAAGTGAGGAATGAACATGTTAATTATTTTCAGTTTTAGTTTTGGCGTTTTAGTTTTGGCTTCGGAATTTGTTTGTTGCATATTGTACATTTTGACAGATAAGACCAATGGCAAAATTCACAGCAGAAGAAGAAGGGATGCTGATAGAGTTCGTGAAGCAAAATGAATTCATTTACAATGTTTATCGTTCTGAATACCGGAACGTGGAGAAAAGAAATCGCGTTTGGGCGAGATCAGCTACCGATTCAAAAAAAAAACGGTGAGTAGCCAGACTTTATTTTCCTTTTTAAAAATATATACAGTGGGTGAAAAAAAGTTAAGGCACAAACTCTCAGTAAAACTTATTTATAATGCTATTTTAATCATAAATGATAGTGGTTTTGCATTCAATTAAATGTTTTGTTTGTTTACTCTAAGAACAATATTGAAAAAACTGGAAATGAAACAAATGAAAAACACTGGTGATCCAAATTAGCGCAAAAAAAGTTAAGGCACAGCGCAGTTTTATCGGAAATTATTTGTAATTCCTGGAAAAAAACAAGTACCTTCAAATTTACTTAAAATCATTGAAATATGATATTTCTATTCAGTCTAGCTCTAAAAAAGTTTTGTGAAAGTAACTTTAAAACAAATAAAATATAAAAAATATGTTTTTTGTTCTTACTAAGAGTTTGTGTCTTAACTTTTTTTACCCACTGTAGATATTCCAAGTAATTAATATTTTCCGTCGATACATTCGTCCTGCCATGACACTGCACCTGATCCATTAAAGTAGTTTTTAAACTGGTTGCGAACGTTGTGGCGAAAGAATTTCGGCCTCCAGCTGCAGGAGCGATTGATAACAAATTTTCTACCGGCAAGTCTAATGAATAACCATCGATTTTAGTTTTTATTGAGCTTGATGGCTGAATATTTGAATCGCGCAATAGATTATGCAAGCAGCATGCAGCGGCAATAAGGTTATCAAGCCGATCAATGCTTATATTGATCGATATATAAAAGATTCGGAAGCGTTGGCTCAAGATTCCAAATGTATTTTCTGTGGTGCGGCGACCACGGCTATGCCGATAATTATACACCGACTTTCTTTTATCTGTGATCGCTTGTCTCCTTGGATATGACTTCATAAGGTTGGTATGCAATGCAAATTCTTCATCCCCAAGTATAACGTATGGTAATTTTATGTCGGTGTCAGGCAGTTTTGCTGGTTCTGGAATATTAAACGTACGAGCCTTAATTTGTTTGTCTATTTGGCTTTTCATATATATGCCTGCATCGCCTTCACGTCCGTACGATCCTATGTCTACTGCGATGAATTTGTAATTAGCATCGACTATGGCTAGTGAAACTACAGAATAAAAATCCTTGTAGTTGTAAAACGATGAGCCACTAGATGGAAACCGAATTCGCACATGTTTCCCATCAATAGCTCCAACACAATTTGGATAATTCCATCGGGAGAAAAAATAATCTGCATTTCTTTAAAATTGTACTTCAGTTGGTGGAGGAATAGCGATATTTAGCAAGTTTTTCACAATCGCCTCAAGACAGCTATGAACTATTCGACTGATGTGACTGCTGTGTATTCTGAACTGAAAAGTAAGAGATCGAAAAGATTCCCTGTTGTCAAAAATCTGAAAAAAATTAAAACGTTAACTTTTTTCTTCTCAGTCAACTCGTGTACGAAGAAATGGGAAACATTCGCGAACATTACAAAAGATGTTTGAGCGAAAACAAACTGGAGACAGGATCAGTCACCCGAAAAATCAGAACAAGAATGGAGCAGCTTTCATTTCTTGATGGAATTGCTGTGGTAGCAAAGGAGTGAGTACGTCATTTCATTTAACATGCTTTTTATGGAAAGAAATTCACAATAACGTGCGCTTTTAGGAATACTCTTTCTAATATTAAGGTGGAATACCATAACCTGATGACAAACCACCTATCGACTGAAAATGCTTATGCTTATGACAATCTATGTTCACCAAGTGACTCGATTTTAGCTTCAACAATATCCCCTGATTCACAGGAGTCAGCTGCATCAAAGGCTACTACGTTCACAAACAAGTGCAAAGTATTTGTATCTCCAACCCCTACAGAAGCATCGTTTTCTAAGCCACCAACTAAAAAGCGGAGAGGTATGCGCAAAGATAAAGATGCAGCATCTAACATTGCGTTAAGGGAAAAACGCACGGATATGTTGCAAACTTTGCTGGATAATAGCAAAGAAGGGAAAATACTATGAACGCAATGGAGCATTTTTTCCATTCCATGTGCGAAACGGTTCTTTCTTTCCCAGAAAAGGACCAAATAGACAAGAAAATGGCAATCAATACAATTGTGTGCGAACGGCAAATGAAGTTGGCGTTAGAAAAGCAGCTAGTCCAAGTATTGGATTCAAACTATACTCTCGGCTTGAATTCATTACTTGAACTTTCAATTAAAGATGGTATGGTCCACGTAGCAGGTCCATCAAACATGAAGTAAATTTACAATAAATAATAAAAATATCAATTTCATAAGTTGGTATAGTTTTCTTTATACAAACCTTAATGTAACACCGAACTTTTGTCTTGGTGATATCGGTTTTAAATTCGCGTTTGTTTTACAAGCTGCTATATCGTTACTGATTGCGTTTAAAATAAAATGAAACAAATGCGGCGAAAGGTGGAAATATTCCTTAAACCTGATATGGTTATCAACCAAGTGAAAGTTAATCAGCAATTCTTGCGCTCCTTCGTATCGCCTGCTAGTGATGAAAGGTGCTATTGTTCTGCGTCGTTTTACTTCAGACAAATCTTTTTCTAGTTCCACAATATCACATATCACATTGAATAACACAATTGCAACACACAATTTCTTCGTCGATTATTTTGCCGAAACGTATTCATTTTACAATTGTAAACACACAAGAAACAGACTTTACAGGTTTCATATCTGTCATATACGTTTTAGTTTGAGCAACCAGCGGCAGCATTTCCTTGCTAAACTAAACCGAAAATGACGTCATTAAGCTTTGCTAACCTGAAAGCCGAAATAAGTTTTAGTTTTAAATTGGAATTGTTTTTGCGGGATGATTAAAATTGAACAACTTTTTATTAACATTAAAAATTTTAATCTACATTGAAAATTCTATTTTGACACAGTGGTTTCGAAAGTATGCACTGCCTCTCATCAGACACCAGCACACAGTGCATACTTGACTGGCGTGACCACTTGCTGATTCCGCAAAAACGATCGAGTTTCCCGTTTCAATATGCTCGGCTTCGATGCTGTAGAAATGATATACGTTGTCTATGCTGATTTATAGACAAGAAGGGAACCGTGATCAAATTCAATTACTTTTAGTTTTAGTTTTAGGTTTCAGTTCCCAGCCGCAGCGTACCTTAACCGCATTCTCACAAAGTGTCAAACTTTAACTAAATAAGTGTTACTATTAAAATGCTATGACGAAAGACATCGAATGACAAATACCCTTGAAAACCATTTCATGGAAGCACCTTTAACACAGCAGCTTATCAAAACGGTTTCATATAATTCGATCAAAAGAAAGGATATTTCATCCAGAAACACTTGAAAATAGCAGCTGACTGGCATGTGTAATATTAGCTAGGTTATATTAAAAACTTTTACATTGCAGAATAATCTATCTTCAGAGTACTGATGCGACCCTGACTGATATTAAAAGCTATTATATAATAAAGCTCATGGCCTGTATAGATTCTGTGTCAAAATGTCTCTCACCGTCTTTGAGACGCACCGCAAAGAATGTTTTGATAGAAACTCTTCTGCTTTGATGTTGTGAGATTGTTTCGATGCAAATTTCTTTTGTTTAACCCTGCTGAAACTCTTGTGTACCTATGATTATCTAAAGCTTCTGATTTTAAAGGAAAACTTTCGCGTTTCACAAAAAACACACCAAAATCACTAAATTAAAACACACATCAAAGCAATGTTCCCAAACTGAGAGCTTGGCAACTTACAAAACCACACTTTAATGTTTTACTCAAGTTTTTCACATCGCTTTCTGCAAAGTAACACAATCAACCCTCTGAAAACATTTCACATACCCACTTATCTGCGGTCCTCATAATCGCAGTGTTTTGCACGAAGCAAAGCCAAGTGTATTCAGGAATGAAGGAGCAACGCAAAGAGCACCCGCACCGGTACTGGCAGTAGAGTGGTATTTAATCTGATGTATTTAAATCAGCCATCTCGGCAGTACAAGTGCCGCATACAGCAAAAAAAGTTGTTAACGTCCTTTCAGTTTTCAGTTCCTATCGTTGCATATAAATTTCCCCCAAAATTACATTCTCCCTTGTGTACATAAACGTGCTACTTTCTATGATTTCGAAAACACGAAAATCTCCGTAACAGCAAAGCCGTTTATCCTCATCCTGCCAACATTGTCGTTGCTTGTCGTGTGTTGAAGATTGCGGTGAATGAAACTAGAAAACTAAGAAAACTTAAAGCCACAGCTAGTAAAATAGAAGGATAACAGTTTTTTGTAATGTTGGAAAATTGATTCTTGTATTTTTTTTTAAGCATGAAGTGTTTCCATACTGTGATAATCGCGAAGTATACAGGCTTGAAAAGTATTTGCATTGAGTTGCAAAATAATTAAGCTTTTTCATACCTTATATGGGAACTTAATAATAATTTTTTTTACTACACATCAGAGATTTACTGAAACAATGACTTCATCTCAAATATCTATCTGGAATAAAAATTTACTTCCGTTTGGTCCTAATTTGTTGCTTTCATACAGACTTTTTTGTTATCCCATATTCCGGGTCATATTTGA
The DNA here is from genome assembly GCA_947369275.1 of Nemotelus nigrinus. Classification (NCBI taxonomy): domain Eukaryota; kingdom Metazoa; phylum Arthropoda; class Insecta; order Diptera; family Stratiomyidae; genus Nemotelus; species Nemotelus nigrinus. The sequence continues at coordinate 120,664,924 of OX376374.1, forward strand.
ATTATGTGTGGGAGTTGATTACAATGTCCTTTTTCTTTAGGGAATAATTTGTCTTGCACGCTTATGCAAACGACATGTTTTTATCATATTCAAGGATAATCCACCTTTTAAAGCGACTCTACGTTATATTTTGTACAGCTAAAATCTTTTTTGGATTGTATTTCGTGACTTTCATGCTACAATCTCAACGACAAAAGCTAAAATTGATGATTCAAAGTTGTTTGTTTTCGCTAGCTAGATAGCATATTTGAAAGATTATCAGAAAAAAAGTTGACATATTTTTTTCTATTTTCAAAGAACTTACAAATAAGGTGCTTTATGATTAAAATCGCCAGATATTTACATTTTTTTAAATCCATCCGGCCAAAAATTCATATTTCCATATATATATATATATATATATATATATATATATATATATATATATATATATATATATATATATATATATATATATATATATATATAATAAACAAAAAATCAGAGACTATTTCATGCAAACGCGCCATCCGATTGAGCTGAAATTTTCAGGTTACATTTGTGTATATGCAGAATAGATTCAAGTTTCACTAAATGTTAATTATCTTTAACCCTTTGGCGCCGGCGGCCATTTTAGTGATATTTTAGATCTGCCTAGTATTCTATCAAAAAATAGTTTTCAAAACAACCAAGTTTGCAAAATGAATTTAGAACGTGTTCTTAAATAGAATTGATAAGGTTTTGGAAATTTTTAATCCTGTGTGTGCGCTAGGTGCCTAAAACGAGGTCGGAAAAAATTGAAGTTTTTTGAATTGCGATAACTTTTGACATAGCCATTGAATCATTACAAAACTTACAGATAAACAGAACATATTATTGCTTTTAAGATGTATACTTGTGTAGTTTTGAATGAACGTGCTGGCAAAACTGTAGCTGAAAAGTGAAAACTTTTAAACCATCGACTGTCCTGAAATATTTTCGCTTTTGAGAAAAAAAGTAACTCATGTACAAACCATATGCTTTGTCTACACAGTCAAAGTCAAACTTTGGAAATTCCATGTCGGACAAGAACGGCAGCCCTTCACTTATTTACCTATATTTTTAGCATCAAAAACTTCTGTTCACGGGAACTCACGATCCAATTATCACATACAGTTGAAATTTTTAGAACCTATTGGTCTTAAGTAGGACCAGGTCTGATAGAAACGATTTTGAAATTTAGGCAATTCTTTACCAGTGCCACTTTTGGCCCTATAAATTATGATTCAGCCACCAGATTTTCACAAAAATTCACAGAATAGCTGAATCTTACTTCAGGCCATGTTTGATAGAAATTTGGTTGAAAAATTAGATTGGTATTGCCAGCTATGGTAATTTTGGTGTCTTTTATTTTGAAAATTCACTCAGGAAAATAAAGCTCTTTGCCCTGTAGATTCCAGTGCAGTCATGGGATCATAATGTATTTTTATATGGCTAATTAAACTTATTGTAGACAATACTCATCAGAAATCGAACTGGAAAAACAATGATAGGGTTGGCAGCTTTGGTTAGTTTTGTATTTTTTTTTTGCACATCTTTAGTAAACGATTTTATCATAAAATTTTCAAATCATTGTGATCTTGTAGTGAAAATATAGAACAAACATTACGATATAGAAAATTTGTAAACTTTTGCGGGTGATAGCCCTAAATTCCTTTTTAACTACCAATGCAGTTATCGGATCAATTTGAATTTCGCAGAGTAGGTTGACTTCACCGTGAGGCAGATTTGACATATTTTTGGTTTCGGTGCCATTAAGAACTGCTAGTGTGAGGCGTTTTTGTTATTTTCGTACCAATAAATGCTAACATTAAGTATTCACATCGCGAACATTTGCAATGAAAATAAGTTAACAATGTTTAAATTTTCAAAGGTCTGGACATTTTTCGGATGGCAACCCAAAACACCTTTCTATCGCTGTAACTTTCTATGAAGTCATCGAAATTAAATTGGCTTAGGGTTTATAATTACTTAGGGTGTATTGGTCTTAAGTAGAAAAAGTAGCTAGTGGTAGAATACACACTAAAAATCTGCACAAACCCTGTACTGTTTTTCAAACATTAATGTTTATAGCGGTTTTGATGCGTTAAGGGTTTTTTTTTATTAGTTATGAAGTTTGTGTTTCTTTCTATCTTTTGAACTTTGAATCATATGAATTATGCCGCTTCTCAGTTTTTCTTAAAACGGAACGGTGGAATCATACATAATCGTAACGTTTATTTACTGGAGAGAACAGAGAAAAAAAATCATTTCAAACCATTCCTGAGAACAGGGACAAAACCATGATTTTTCAGGAAACTTCCCCAAAGCCAGACATTTTTTTGATGCAATTTTTGAGGGTTTATCATGTTAACCCAAATATTTTAATACCAAGCAAATTTTTTTTCAAAAAATTAATCAAAAGAAGCTAGCAGTGCAAGAATTAAATTAAGACAAAAAAAGTAAGAAGAGGAGGTCCTCAAAGCAGAGGGTACAGCGTACGAATATATTAAATTTTTTTCACTCGTTAGCTCAAACAGTGATTACGCGAAATGATTTTTCATGTCCACACAATATCAATGTATAATAAACTATTCATATCTGAAAATTTTGTTTTGTTTATATTTATGTTAACAGCCTCTTCTTTAAAAAAAATTACTTTCATTCGGTAATATTTCTATAAATTCAAAAATCTGAAACAAAGCTTTGAGCTCTTCTTCCTTATTTTCTTTTTCATCATTTAAAGTCTGCTAAGCATTTCAATGATTCGCTTGCATAAAGTATACTCACTAAGTCTGTTTGGGTAAGTCCACACGCCCGTGAGATCTTAAACTTCTTCGAAAAGCGTTTCTTGCCGCCTCCGTGTTTGGAAAATTGCTAACATATCAAAAGGAATTTTGGCTAACATATCAAATTAGTTTGAGTTGAACAATTACGTAATTATTACCAGTAATCATCATCGGATCGTGTTCGCATGACCGCATCGATGAATTTAACATTAGAAGGTCATTATAAGTAACGATACTCGCTCCGTTTTGCATTACACTGTGCATTACTTTGTAATGCAGTAAAGTAGTAAGTAGATAAACCCACATGAATTTCTGTACCACAACGATTGTTTTGTGCATTACTTACACATTACATTGTAATCCATTATTTTGGAATTCATAGGCATTAATGAAAGAGTGCATGGTAAAAGTCATCGATGCTTGTGGTCCTACTGGGGTAGTTTCCTTGTCAAAGCTAACAAAAACGATAGCATAAAGCAAAAAAACTTGTGTGTTTGATTAAAACGCTTTAAAAGTGGTGATTTCTAGTTCAAAAGCAAAAAACGACTGGCGCAGCCGAAAAATGCAGTACGCCAAATCATAAGCACTGTTGGATGAAGAATGTGCAAAATCGATAGCGAATGGCAGTGAAATCACGTGTTAGTCACCAAAATGTTTCTGATCGTTTGCAAGTTATGAAAAAGACCAAGACACAAATAAATGGGAGAATGAAAAACGATATGCGAAAGTTTTCATTCGTCGCTTGAAAAAAGTCTTACTTGCATTGGATTGTAACTGGCTCAAAAGACCCCTAATTTTTCGAATCCAAAAACGTAAAAAGTTATAAATCAGCTCAAGATAACCATCAACATTGACCGTGAGTTCACTTCACTCCAAATGCATCAGATCAGAAGAGTTTCATTGCCGAAACCATGCATTGATCGAGAAGCGCCCAGTGTGGGCTGCAATGTACCGAAAAGTATTTTTACAGCATGACTACACCATCGCATGCAGTGAAATAATTCAAACTCTTGCTCCACTCGTTTTATTAACCAGACGTGCTCCCTTCTAAATATTACTTGTTTTCATCGATGTCTCTCGTACTTGCCGATAATTATTTCATCAAATAAAAAGCAGCTAAATGGAGGTATGACTGGATCATTTTAAAATATAATCGATTTTACTGAAAGGGCATCTACTATTTCAGGGACATTTAGTAAAAATGTATAACTAGCAACCATGCACATTTTTATTGCAACAATTTTTCTCTTTCTCCTAAATTAAAATTGTTTTGTTTAAAAAAAAAAATGATTTATTAACCGACACTCCTGGTGTATCAACATATTCAAATTGTTTGTCTAGCTGTAGTATGTTTTTGTAAAACTAAAAAAAAATCAATATATCAAACCAACATCCTTGCCGTTGACACAAATTTGCACCTTTCACTTAATGAGCTTCATGTAAATTTCCAAAAAATGCTAGTTTGTTTATTTGGTTTTATCTTTCAAACCAACTGCTGGCCATAAAAACATATTCACATTCCAAACGCACTGTGAAACGCAAAATGCATTCATTGCAAATAAATTCAATTTAATCCCTTTGTGCGGCGGAAAATCAAAGCTGCCAAACGCATCCGACCTCTTTTTCCCAAAAAGATAGGCATGACCACCAAAGCTAAATCCATTTGCTATCAGGCCCTGTTCCGGCCAATTCTGACTTATGCAACCCCATCTTGGACTACCTGCTCAAAAACTGTCATGGCAGAAGCGGAGGTATTCGAAAGAAGAATCCTTCGCTTCTGCACTGGCAGGTTCTACAACCCGGTAACTAAAAAGTGGCCAAAGAACCTTTTCCTGTATCAGGAGTTGGGATTGAAGCCACTTAGGGACCGAGTGTTGTGGAATTAACGACAAGATTTTACGGACAGACAGACCGACATGAGAATGGACTGATTCGGACACTAGGGCGTACAGGTGGCTCTAATGAGCAATTTATGCGCCCCGCGATGATAGCATTGCAACGGCAGCTTATGGATGCGCTTTTCGACTACATAGGCCACCCGTCAGACAGAAGGGGTTAGATTTAAGACCTAGGTTAAGATTAGATGTAATTAGGCTAAATAACTATAATTAGACATAGGTTAGATCGTAATTTTAGTGTAAGGTAATGTTTAAGGAAATTATAATCAGTGTAATCCCAACTGTTGTACAGGCTGGGTAATATCATTAACATGTAAGAAACAAAATGTATGCCAAAAAATAACCAAAAAAGAACCATAAGAGCCAGCAGGCCAAAATAGTATAGCCGATAGATTTTAAGTTGTTTTTCTTGTTAATTAAACTGTAAGTTAGGTTAAGATTGTACAAATAATTCATAATAAAAATATTTTTCAATGCAATTCAATTGCAAATAAATTCAAGGAATCCATGGCTTTAAGTTTTAAGCTTTAACTAAGCTTTAACATAAGCTTTAACTTTTGACTAGAATTGGAAACGCTGTATACAAGTAACACCCTGTTGATCCTGTTTCTAACAGTATCTCCGAATTAGTGTCTCATGTTAAAGTCAATAGTTTGTTGTTGTTACAACTGCAGTTAAGGTGACTCAACATTAATAACCAGGAATGGCAGTGTAGAAGCGTCAAACAGCCTCGTGCCCCAAACATAGGATGTTTTTATCGACAAGGCTGCCATCAACACCTTCGATATTCGGATCGAGAAGAACTGGCAGGTCGTCGCGATACATGCTGAAAAAGTACTACGGGCGGAGAAGGGTTGTCTTACCGATTCCTGAGCTGCGGTAGTTTTTGAAGTATGTGAGCACTAATTGTTGAGCTAGCACGACCGGTTTGAAACATTGTTTAGGCTTTTTCGGTGCCTCGACGGGTTGTAGATGGTCTTTTTTTAGTGAGTCACATTTGACATACCACGCGATCTAACATGTCGCCCGGGGATCTGGAAAGCAATCTTCACTAGGGTATAAAATTAGAGATACGTTCCACATCGTACATTATAAGGAAACATGAAGGAAGTACGAGGATGCACGATTGCGAGATTTCTTGGAAGCAGTTTGAAATGAATGTTCGAAGACATATCAAACGAATTAAATTCAAGTCGGCAAACGTTTATCTGGGCCGGGAAGGGCAAAAAACCATTTCATGCATATGTTGGGATCTGGATGGCATCATTTATTATGAGCTTCTGAAACCATCTGAATCATTCTAAACCCACCACTGGCGAACGCTGCGGACTTCAATACATTTTTTGAGATGCGTTCTGGAAGATATATTGTTGAAATCATAAAATCGACTGAAAAAGTTGATTTCACAACAAAGAGAGCACTGGACGCCACCGAACCACATTTTTGAACCATGAAACAGATCGCAAATTACTTGAAATCAGGGACTCGCTATCTTCCTTGCGGGATTTGTTGGACATTGTTTCTTCGGATTTCTATTTATTTTAGATGCTAACTTTTCTGAAAGTTATTCGGTTGTTATGCCAGATGGCCCAGTCATTTTAGCATAAAAAAGGGGAAGAAAAAGATAATAAGCTGAAATTTCGTATATACCTTCATTTTGAGGTCTTGAAAGTTGCCTCAAAAGTCTCATAAAATCTCGTGTCTGCGTCGAAAGTTATTTAAGGTCAAAGGTGAGAAAAAACAGTTTTTTGCGATTATCTTGTTTTCTATTGCTCCAATGATGTTAACACTTCGGATCGAAATTGTAGAACATAAAATTTGCGACACATTTTATTTGAAGCATTTTTTGCTGCGCTCAACCGTTTTTCCGATAGAGGGCGATAAGCGCGCAGCACTCAGCCATATGTACTGTAATGCAAGGTCAACCGTGAATACCTGTGAATACTACCTTCAGTTTTGAATTATTTGTATTATTTATCAGTAAATACATTGTATTTAATAGCATTTTACCTATTTTTAAACAATGATTATGCCAATTCGCCAAGAAAAATTTTTGTCAAATAGATGTAATAATAAGAAACTTATTGGTATGCTCATTGAAAAGTTTGAGAGTGTAAATATCACAACAAAGCAAGAAAGAGATGATGCTGATGTTCTAATTATAGAAACAGCTATCGAAGAATCCAAACATGAAAGGACAGCCATCATTATAGGAGAAGACATAGATTTACTAGTTGTTTTAATTGGACGCACCCAATTACATCAAGAAGACATTTTCTTTAAAAAAGTTGGCAAAGGCAATGTCAAAACACAAATATACTCTTCAACAAGTTTTGACAAATATCCCATTTCTAAAAAACATGTTTTATTTTTACATGCATTCAGTGGATGTGACACAACTTCTGCGCTGCTTAAAAAAGGAAAAAAAACTTTCATAAAAGCACTCGAACAACTTGCCAATTTCGACGAACTAGCTCAAGTTTTGCCAGAAGAAAACTGCCCTGTCCAACAATTATACGATAATGGCATTCGGATCTTACTAGCGATATACAATGCTCCAAAATCTGAGGATAATATCGATCATCTTCGATATACTCAGTTCATTAAATCAACAAAACTTAATAAACCTGTGCAATTATCTAATCTTCCGCCGACAAGTGCAGCGGCCCATCAGCATATAAACCGTGTCTATTACCAAGTTCAAAAATGGTTAGGGCATGATTTAGAACCCCAAGAATGGGGTTGGGTGCTCCAAAATGAGTTCCTGGAACCAATGCCAACAATATTACAAATGAATTACTGAATACTCTATTTCGCAATTGTAAGAATGGATGTGGTGCACGGTGCTGATGTAGAAAATCGGGGCTGCAATGCACTTTAGCTTGTGGCCACTGTAATGGGCAAGCTTGCCTCAATGCTATTTCATTACAAAGTGACTGTGAGCAAGCGAGTGCTTTTGGCCATGAAATTCAGGAAGGTCTGCAAACACCAATTCAAGGCAACGAAGATGATGACAATGATACAGAAATTCCCGAACGTCCAGAAGATGACGATGAAGAAAAAGAAACGTAATATTTTTGTTATTTAAATTTTTAAAGAATGGTAGATTGAAAATATGTAATATATATACATATTAAAATAAATTAAATATATGTCAAATGTTATGAAATACAATGTATTTACTGATAAATAACTCAAAACTGAAGGTTTCACGGTTGACTTTGCATTACAGTACATATGGCTGAGTGCTGCGCGCTTACCGCCCTTTATCAGAAAAACGGTTGAGCGCAGGAAAAAATGCTTCAAATAAAATGTGTCGCAAATTTTATGTTCTACAATTTCGATGCTAAGTGTTAACATCATTGGAGCAATAGAAACCAAGATAATCGAAAAAAACTGTTTTTTCTCACCTTTGACCTTGAATAACTTTCGACGCAGACACGAGATTTTATGAGACTTTTGAGGCATAGTCGAGGACCCCAAAATGAAGGTATATACAAAAATTCAGCTTATTATCTCTCATTCCGAGGTTTTATGCTAAAATGACTGGGCTAAGAATCGAAAAGTGGACTAAGGAACGGATCGAGCCTAACTTTTTTCTTCGCGGAATCCTTCCATTGCCTGCGTCATGAGAAAAAGTTTTTGCTACTAATGGAGTTTACTTTGAATGAGATTTTTCTGCATCTATTAATTTCAATATGCGATTGATTTGATTAGATTAATTACGCCCATAAGCAATATATTGATACCTTTATCACTTTCATATATGCTCGAACACGAACACCATCAAAACAAGAACATCACATTTCAATAATGTACAATACCCAACGAAAGAAAAAAACCCACTTTATATGATCCTAACAGTTTCATATAGAGCTCGCCTTGTTTGCTGTTATTCGTAAGTGGGTTATACTGATGAAAGATATAACTGCCGCTCCTAGAGCAAATTGAACTCATCTATACTCCACAGCACTTTTTATATAAATCGACCACTTATACCACTCGTGTCGATATTCTATCTGCAGTCGAAAAGAAAATACGGCCATTCGTTTCGATTGCTGAGCATTTTCGATTCAAACAACTGCAGTTTCTACATTAAGCGGGCAGCAAAACCGGCATTATAGATATGTTCTTCGATATAGATGCAAGTTCAGCGCTCCCACATGCTGAATCAATAAATCTATTGGCGCACAGGGATACTGTCGAAGTGCAAGTGATGCAACTTCAAATAAAACAAACCAAAGAATGTCTGCTCGTTGGCGAGTGCAAGCTCTTTCCGTTCTTCTTTTACCAAAACGGCTCCATCGGAACTATTTTATTTGTGCATACCGAAGAAAAGTTTATTGGAAAGTGATGAATTTCATACTTGAGCATTTTCGCCAAGATAATGCGACGAAGTTAAAGTTTTGCGGTTTTTACATATATTTACGGACAAAAAGAGATTTTCAGCTGCAAAGTATGAATTTGTTTTTCCATAGATGTACAAAGAGACTGTAAACGAATATCGTGCTAGGATAGAATAGAAGATACGTTGAATAGAAAATATTAATTTAAAATAACTTAAATCCTGAGCAGCTCTCTACTTTGCTGATCAACAATAAATTTTACAAATGTTTAAGTAATTTTTCGACTTAGTTCAGAACGTGCAATTAACTTAAATAAATCTTTAAAATAATATAATTCATAAAGGATAAATTTAAGTTTACTACGTTTGCTCTCAAAAGCCCGGCCAGTAATATCAACCCTCCCCAGACACACTACAATTGGAGCACCTCCCCAGACACACATGGGTCTAAGGAGTCCTACCGTTTTTATACCATACTTCGAACCGTTCTAAAATCTGAAAAAATTCACGAGAGTAGTTTGATATCTATAAGAAGAGAGCGTGCATTGGGTGCTGAATAAATATCAATTTTTATTATTGTTATTTACCGGATATCGACACAAAACACAGGAAATACACGTATTCACTTAAAAAATCAAAACTTTTTATTAAATAAATTTGTACAAAATGTTTCTTGACATATGGTAGATGAAAGAAAAAAAAGGGACATCATAAAACTTTGAAAAAAATATAATTATTATGACAACGGAAAAGTACAATTTTTTGGAGTCGAAAATTTGTGTGCAATCACAAGTTTTGGGTTGATAATAATGTACCTCAAAGTTTTATACGTTTTTGTGTTATTATTACTCGAACTTATTCTTATTAAAGTAAATAAAGTAAGTGAAAAAAATTATAAAATGCATTCATTGAAGGTTGTGTTCTTCGCAAATGGTTTTCTTACACTTACAGCAGCAAAATCAATTTTTCCTGTCCTTATGGCTGGGGCAAAAATTACAATCTTTTTTTCTCCAATCTGTCAGTTAGATCATGACAATAACCCGGATAATCGATATTCAAAATCGAGCATATTGATGAACGTATATTTTTGCGCAAGGATGGTTTTTCCAATCTTCTTTTCATTTCTTCGCTCGTTAAACTAAGTGCTAACGCTTCAGTAAATTTATATCTGCCCAATGCAGTATTTGCTTGATTGAAATTGTAAAAAATGTTACAATTAACTGCCGGTTGATCCAATATACCGGAGAAGAGCCTCATTGGTCAGTGAAGTGCCGCTCTACACGTAGCATAGTATTTAGACAAAAAATCCAATGTGTCTGTTCCACCTTTTGTGCTATTATCATACGCCACAATGTCCGGTTTTTGTGTTTCCTCATCAACGTGACCTTTCCCTTTGTGGAAGCTACTAACCAGACAGACCACTTTGTTCTTTTTCGGCGTGTAAGACACTAGCAAACAATCATTAGAATATGCATAGCGTGCACTACCTACTGACGCTGATCGACGAAATAACATGGTCGATTTATATTACAAATGTTAACGATTTTGTCGATAATATGTTGACCAATTCTATCGAGGAAAACCAATTATCGCATGTTATATTTCTTTCGGTGCCATGAATAGGTTCCGCTAACTTGCGCACATAATAGGTGGGAACACATTCTAGTCCTGAATGTGCAACTTTGCTTATATAGGATATTGCATTCAACATATAAAATGTTTTCGAGTCGTTTAAACAAATTATTTTTATACCGTATGTATCCGGTTTGCTTCGAATGTAAATACGCGTAAAAAATCAAATCGGTATGATTGTGATATGTTTATGGATGTTCCAATAATGCCAGCACTTTTCTTTCAATTTCTTAATTTGTATGAAGCACTATCACATTCAACAGTTCGTCCGGTAAAAGCAAGCTTCAAGTTTCAAGCGGTGTGCTAACGAATTTCGCTTTATTTTTTCCTCCGGCTAAGTGAACTCGAAGAGATCTTCTTCCTCTGCTCTGCGGAGCATTTATCGACCACTTGTAAACGTCTTATCCTTCAATATTATTTCTCGGTCTTCCTGATCTTGATGGACGTGATGCGAGATCAACATCCCTGCCAGTGGAGCATGTCCCTTCATCTTCCAAACTCTTTTCCTCACTTTCCAGTTCGCTTTCAGAAATGACGTAGCGCTCATAAATATATTATTTTCTGAGGAAGCACCATGCAAATCCTCCTCAAGCTCTTCTTCTATCATTCGGCGTCTGACAAACTCCATTTTATCCATCGCTTCTCTATTTTTACAATTTGAAAAACAAATTATTTTTAACAATTTTTTTATGTTTAATTTATAAATGTATGTATAAAGTATTATATAAAAACATTTTATGAAAAGTTTATATGTAAAATTTTATGATTTATGTAGAATGTATGTATATATATATTTTTTTTTATACATAATTTATTTATTTTATGTATTTTATATAAATAAAACGTATACTTACTTTTTGACTTCAAAATAATGCACTTTTTGAGAAAAAAAATGCACACTTTTATGCTTCCGCAAACACACATGGGTCTGTTGTGTCCGCAACCGAATTTGACAGCTCACCAATTAACGAAGAACTGAGTACCGAGCGCGACGTTCACTACTCAAGTTCCCAACACAGGTACAATTTTTTATGTGGGCGTTAGAGCCCGAAATATTGACGTACCTGTAAGACCTGACGATTTTCAAAAATCGCCGGACACCACAAACCCAGGTGTCCCTGGCTATGGTTAAATGCAGTAATAATTATAAAACTGCAATTTCGCGACTCAGTCCTTTGTATAATGTCTTCATCTTTCGCAATTCACCAGCCTATTATGAATTCTTGTTCTTCTCGTTAGGGGACACGCTCTTAATTTGTTGCATCCTCCCAATGCACTATTACTCTTGCTGTCTTTTTATCTCACAAAACCTCTCTTGCGAACTGCTTAGCATGTTCACTACATCGTCTGATCTATCCTAAATTTTTGACGACTAGAAATCATCCAAAATACACAAAGAAGAAATTATTTTAATCTAGTTTCCCATGGCCAACGAACAAATTATACAAATCAAAGGTACATCATGGCTAAGAAATCACTCTTATCAAATAAAACACTCCTTTATTTTCCTCTAAGCTCGGATTAACTTACGGCCTTTTTCAAATTAGGTCGGCCTCTTTAAGCAAATCGCAATGACTCTTTCGTAAAACACATACTATATCCATTTCAATGATGAAACTATAGTCATTGCTACCCTCATTTAACCTGTTATTGTCTAACTTAACATACTTTAACCCTTCCAGTACGAATGAAAAGTCGCCAACTATTCAGTTTCCTATGAAGGCTCTCTCCGATGAGTTCTAGACTCTGACTTTACGTTGAAAAATGAATTCTGGTCCCGGGTAATATTTCAGGGTGACATTTTGATTATATTTCCTTTTATGGTCGTAATTAAATAGAAAAATAGGTCTGCATGTGTGCAAATGATTATCGTACGACTCAGGACAAGTAAAAGCCAAGAAGCTGAGAAATTAAAGAGCACGAAGGTAAGCATTAAATAATGTGCTTACCTTTAATCTCAATCCGGTGTTACTTTTATCAAAAGCCAGATTAATCCTTAGCTTGTGTTGTTTAATGATGATGCCTGGAGCATCATTTACGCTCTCTGCAAATTCTCTAAGCTAGTCGTTACGAGTTCAGTTCAGTATGAGATTGGTACATACGTACGAGTAGGTGCGTGTATATGAGCAACAGTGGTCAAGATAAGGGAATTATTAATTGGTTTCGTAATAATATATACTTGTATCTAGTCCACATTTCACTTTTGCGTCAATGACGTAATAATCCGGCTATGCAGCTCAGGTTCGTATCAGAAGACTGTCACAGAATTCGATTTTTGTTTCGTATAATGATAGAGTCACTTTATGACATGTGAATCAACAGCACTATATTTCTTTTAAGCATTTGTTCAAGAATTTGTCAGTTCTTAAGTGCTATCTATGTTCGTGTACCTGATAGCAGGTCTTACCAACGGCATTGTATTTATTTAATTTCAGAAAAATCGAAAGAAAAAAATGAAAAGATGAAAGCCATGTTCACCTATGGTTAATTTGAATCACTTGGTTTTGACCTTAAGCGTAGTTTTACGTAATGTACTTGATTATTAACACATAAGCTACTTATTCAATAGTTATTTATCTCAAACATTATTTTCGTATATATATTTATTCGTACTTCGATGTGCATAGGATTTACTGTTTTTTTCACTTATTTTTGCTACAATCTAGAAAAAGATGTATAATTTATCCGCCGTAAAGATAGAGACACTATCATTATTTGAACTGGATGATTGAACGTTCTAAGGACCAAATTCAATGATATTAAGTTCTCCTCTATAGTCACGTCTGATGACATTGACTGCCTAACTGTTGTCTGGAGATATAAACACCAATGAAACTTTTCCCCTTCACACAATCTTTCACAAAAATTGGGTCCAATTTATCTCTGATATTTTTGGTGATATTTGATATTTTTGATATTTTGATGCTCATAAATATCAGAATATGTGTTATCATAAATTTCAGAATGTCTGTGATTTTATTCCCTCATCTTGGATTGAATGTGTGATTGCACGTGCTTCTAGCCATGAACTAAAGCTGAATATAAATCACTTAATTAATGTCTTTTTTGATTGAATAAATAAGTACTAAGATTATTAGTGCGAGCATTTCAGCACTTCACGCTCAAGAATAATTGCAAAAATGGCACACTGAGTTCAATACTGAACCCCGAAATAAGCCCGTCATACCTCCAGTAGACAGGTAGCAAGTGGCTGGAAATATTAAAATCTAAAACAAGGGATATCGGTACTAGTGTTCCAGAGTTCCAGAAGAAATATTTCCCACCAAACGATCAAACGAAATAAAGCATAGGACAGGCAGCTAAGGATCTATTGAAAGCCAAATTTTTGAGGGAAAAAATAAGAAGCATCACACTCTTCAGAATGTTCAACTCTCAAGAATAAAAAAGCGTCTAAAAAAGTTAAAATTATTAGCTATTGCCGGACGTTCGTAGATTGTTACGGTCATTATAAATACAGTAGCTCACCTCAGAAAATATCCAAAATGTTAGAAGTTGGACACGGTGATCTCTGGGCTTGGCAGTGTCATCCAGTTGTGTTTACTTGCAGTTAGAGCTGTAAATTGACAGCACAGTAGCAATATGGCTGCCAATCACTGCGTTTACACTTTAAAATTTTCTTTATGGCATGCATGTTATCCCATTGTGGTGTAAAAGATTGTTGGCGGGAATCATACACGCTAAAAAATCATTGTTCTACCCTTAATATATTTTGCAGCTAATATATTTATATTAAAAACATTTCTTAACATTATTATATTGACCTAGCAATAACATTATATTGTCAGCACATAGCATTCTTAAAATTTTATATATTGCTGTGCGTGTGGTGAATTTGCCTGTTACAATATTATATTAGCAGGTCAATATTAAATATTAACATGGCAATAAGTCATATTAACGTCTTACAATACTATATTGGTAGCGGTCCCCCATCTAAGTACTAACCGCGCCCAACACTGCTAAAATTCGGTGATCGGATCGGTGACTCCACTGTGGTATTGCCGTATTTAATACTAACATTCATTGCACTTTGTTGTTTCGCCATTAATTTCACCACCCTTGGTTAATACATTTATGTTGGCATAATAATATATTTATGTTAAGATGTTAAAACATTTTATCGGAATATGTTTACAGATGTTCTTGACATAAAAAGTTAACAACCTTAATTTATAAAGTTAAACTGCAAATATCATATTGTAACTTCCTAACATAAAATATTGAGCTGTTAAAATTATGTATTAGTGACAATGCTGTTAGTATAACAATATCAAGATGCTAATATATTTACTTCGGTCATTTCTCAGCGTGTAGAAAAAAAACTGCCGGGAAAATTTTCGAAAAAGAAAGCAAAAAGGGTGAATAGACGTGAAACTGAGTAGTTGAGGATTGAGTTGGAGGAGTTGAGCTTGGAACCTGAGGAAGTAAAGTTGATATATAAAAAATAAAAAGCAAACCGATATGGGAAATTCAATCAAAGCTAGCAAACAATGAAACTAAAAACTGTGCGGCGTTGCGACATTTAGACTAGTGATGGGTGTTTTTGTTTTTTTTTTTGAAAAAACGAAAACGAACTGTTTTTTGAAAAAAAAAACAATTATTTTTGAAAGCTGTTTAAAAAAAAAAGCAGCATCTCATATAACATCAATGAAGAAAATGCTCAGTGCCTGCAGCACTGTAACTGAAGTTGGTGTTTGGGGCTGCGATCCGAAAAATTTGCAGAACTTTGCGAATTGTGACATCGGTTATTTATTTTCATTGTAAATGTTTCCGGTATGTATACTAACTGTAACCATTTATTGATACAAAAGTAGCACAACCGACTCGTGCTGGCAACCTTTCGCCAGTATCAAAGCCAAGAATATATCACATCTGCTTCACGTTGTTTAATTACATTCGAAGTTATAGGAGTATAAAGAAATTTAGGGTTACCTGCAGCGAGTTTTTTCAAAAGATCGAAAGCTTAATATTTGCTGTTTATTGTCACTACAATATCATTACCATTTGAAAATTCTACGATAAAACCGCTTAATAAAGATATTGCAATTAAACACAAAACCAACAATAGCTGGCAACCCTATCGTGGCTTTTCAACCAAATTTGGCCTGAATAATGTTTATGACAGGTTTCATTAATTGTATGAAATTCGTATTGATTTCATGACTGCACTGGAAGTTATAGGGCAAAAAGTTTTATTTTCCTGAGCGAATTTTCAAAACCAAAGACACAAAAATTACCATAGCTGGCAGCACCAATCGAATTTTTCAACCAAATTTTCATCAAACAGAGTTTAAAAAAAGTTTCAGCTACTGTGTCAATTTCATGAAAATCTGGTAACTTATTCACATTTCATAGGGCAAAAAGCAGTTTTTTTTCTTTGTAATTTTTCAAGATGGCACCACTGGCACAGACTTGCCCACAATTCAAAATCGCTTCTACCAAATCTGGTCTTACTTAAGTCCAATGCATTCTGTAAATTTGAGCTGTATCTGATTATTGGTTCGTGAGTTTCCGTGAACAGAAATTTTTGATGCTAAAAATGTAGGTTAACTGGGAGAGGGTTACCGTTCTTGTCCGACATGAAATTTCCAAAGTTTTATTTTGAACGTGTAGATAAAACATAAGATTTGTATACAGATTGGTTTTATTGTAAGAAACGGACATTGTTTTGAATATTCGATGGTTTGAATGTTTTCACTTCCAAATTTTTTTTTTTCAAAATGAAGACACCAAAACTATCATAGCTGGCAGCTCCAACCGAATTTTTCGACCAAATTTTTACCAAACGTGGCTTAAAATAAGATCCAGCAATTGTGTGAGTTTCGTCAAAATCGAACGATTCAATCAGAATCTATAGGGCTAAAAGCAGTTATCTTTTTTAGTGGTTTTTCAAGATGGCACCACTGGCACAGAATCGCCCGCATTTCAAAATCACTTCTATCAGACCTGGTCCTATTTAAGGCCAATACATTCTGTGAATTTCAAATAATTCTGCTCATCGGATCGTGAGTTTCCGTGAACAGAAGTTTTTGATGCTAAAAATATAGGTAAATTGGGCAAGGGTTACCAGGCGTGCCCGTTATACCATATCTTTTTTTTTTTGGTTATGTAAACAAAGCACAAGATTTACATATGAGTGGCTTGTTTTTGAAGAAACGGCATTTTTTCAAGAGAGACGATGATTTGGAGGTTTTCAATTTCAGTACCTGCCCTAGCTACAGGGTTGCCAGCACGCTCATTAAAAGCTACACAAATCTACAACTAAATAATATCAATATGTCCTGAAAATTTCGTAATGATTGAATAGCTCTGTCAAAAGTTATCGAAATTTAAATATTTTCAAATTTTCCCGTCCTCTTTTTAGGCACCCAGCGCACACATAGAGTTAAAAAATTCCAAAGCATTATCCGATTCATATGTAAAACACGTTAGAAATTTATTTCGTTAACTTTATTTATGATATATATATATATATATATATATATATATATATATATATATATATATATATATATATATATATATATATATATATATATATATATATATATATATATATATATATATATATATATATATATATATATATATATATGGAAATATGAATTTTTGGCCGAATCGATTTTAATACTAATGTTCTTCGAACATTAGTAAAAAGTTTGTTAACGACAAGAAAAAATGTTATGCTGTGCGACAAAATAAGTACTGGAAATGTATGTGGTTCGATTCAGAAACATCGTTCACAGTTTGAATAATCTACAATGAATTTTCCGTTTTAAAAACCATTGGCTTTAAGAAAAACTATTCGTTGTAGAAAAACGGTTCGTTTTAGATAAATGATTGGTTTTTGAAAAACTAATCCTTTTAGAAATATTGTTCGTTTTAGGAAAACGGTTCGTTTCAGAAAAATGGGTCGTTTTAGAAAAACGATTGGTTTTAGAAAAACTATTCGCTGTAGAAAAACGGTTTGTTTTAGAAATGCTGTTCGTTTTAGAAAAAATGTTCATTTTAGAAAAAATGTTCGTTTTAGAAAAACTGTTCGTTCGTTTTTTGCAGATAAAGGTTTTTTGCAAACTGTTTGGTGTTTTTGACCCCATCATTAATTTAGACAGAGCGAAAACTGAAGCGAAACATTTTGTGGTGGTGATTCGAGGCTAAAAGTCATAGCCTGTGAGAGCGAGATCATCAAGACTGTTCTAAGGCACTATTCAAAAGAAACGATTTACATATTTTTGATGCTGAAATTGGGCGCTTAAGTGAGAATATAGATCACTGAATTGAAAATTGAAGAAAAATAATCAGAAGGAAACAGCTTAGTACCGAAATTTATTTGAAATTTTTTTATTTGGAAAGAAATATTTGAATGGAAAGTATATCGATTCAAAAAAGGTTAGAAGCAATTTTAACTCGTACCTGTACATTTTGTACAATAAATTTTGCGGACGATTATTTTATCAGGAATTATATAACGAATAACAAAGCTGAGATTATTGAATATTTAAACTACTAATAGTTCAAATTTCTCTTCTCTTCTTTTTCAAAATTTTTGTTTGAACTATGTACAATATATTCATGTTTTAATATTTTATTTCTTATTTTCATATGTACATATAATTATTGAAATTATTCTTATATATTGTTAATATATCAATATTATGATACAAGCTACATGATTATTGCAAACTGATTCCGGCCGGGATCGAGTGGGAACTTTCAGATTTTTTCTCCTCTAAAGTCCATTTTTGGTAGTGTAAGCAAAAATTCTGCTTTTTCAATCTTTTAATCTTTATGATTTTACTGTTTATTTGTTATAGCTGAAATTAAAAACAAATGAATTCAGAATAATTATATGTTTTTAGTAATGATTCTTGCGTGAAATATCCCATCCCTATCTTTTTTACTGTCCCGTATTTTAAATGTTGTGTTGTCTGCGTGTTGTAGCATGTAATGGATTCTTCCGCCCGCAAACCCACGTCAGATTGAGATTGTTGGCTGGGAAATTAAAGAAAGGGCAAATTAAAAAAGAAAACCTCCTAACAAATTTCATGCTGCACTGACGACAGCTCGACAGAGCTAAATTGGACGCAACAAAGCTGGAACTGGAATATATATGCGATGAAATTGAAATCGAACATCTACTTTTTTGATTGTCTCTTGAATCTATATCGCTTGAAGTATCCCCGTACTAGTATACATCAATTTTTTCTTGCCACTAACTACCCGGAACATTTTAGTCGAGGAGAACATCTCAAAAGTAGATAGAGAGCATCATCTTTGATTTCCGTCAGGCAAAAAAAATAAGTCACCGATGAGGAAAATATCAATAAAGCCGTACTACATCAATGAGTGCTTCCCGTTTACTTCCGTATTTTTATGTGGAAACTTTAATATCCCTACGTTGGATTGGTTAGAGATAAGTTTTTCGAGTATTTGTCTTCAAGCAATATTTCACAATTATTTCTGTCTTTGCTCCGTTTGCTCACTTTCCCCATTTAATAACGTTATCAATGATTACAACAGGATCATCGATGTTGTCCTGACTAATCTGCCTTTTTCTTTAATTTGCTTAAATATATCTTTATCTCTATATGTGCACTTTAATCCTCATCATCCTCAGCTCTTTCACTATTAAATCCACTCCTACTCTCCGTTTCAATTTTAAAAAAGGGAATAATTCCCCTTTGACCGACGAAATAAGTGGGAACAACTGGTATAATTTTTTTTTATAAGGATGCAGCGTAAAATAGACACAGAGATCTGATCGTCGACTTGGTTGCAGATAAGCGATATCTGCGACCAAATTCATTGTCTGTAGGCTAATCTGAGATCTAGTTTATTCGCAAATATTCCAACTAAGTCACCAACCAGATCTCCGTGTCTGTGGGCCGTTTGAGTTTGGATGACGTTTTTTACAAATTTTATTCTTTGTTTGCCAGCTGAATCTCTTTTTATAATCCTTCTTATCCTTGTCAAAGAACTTCCGACTACTAGCGCGTAGCAAATGCAAGCGGTTTGACGTAGCGCGTAGCAAATACAAAGGGTTTTACTGGCTTAATGACCTTTTCAAGTTTCAAAATGACGCAATATGTGCTTACTTTGAGCAATGCGAAGCTTTTATTACATTCGATAATCCTAAGCTACGCTGATTCTATATCAAATCTTTTAACATTTCCTCTGACATTCTTTCTATTATGTTTCTTCAGGATATGTCTGCTTCCTTTCCACAATACGTTAACATAGACAAAAAAAAAATTTGATATGGCATAACGGGCACGCCTGGTAACCCTTGCCCAATTTACCTATATTTTTAGCATCAAAAACTTCTGTTCACGGAAACTCACGATCCGATAAACAGAATTAATTGAAATTTGCAGAATGTATTGGTCTTAAATGGGACCAAATCTGATGGAAGTGATTTTGAAATGCGGACGATTCTGTGCCAGTGGTGCCAATTTGAAAAGTCACTAAAAAAGATAACTGCTTTTAGCCCTATAAATTCTGATTGAATCGTTCGATTTCGTCGACCTTAGCTGGACCTTACTTCAAACCACGTTTGATAGAAATAAAGCCGAAAAATTCGGTTGGAGCTGCCAGCTATGATAATTTTGGTGTCTTAAATTTCAACAAATAAAAATTTGGAAGTGAAAACATTCACAGCTTCGAATATCCTAAAAAATGTCCGTTTCTTACAATAAAACCAATCTGTATACAAATCTTATGCTTTATCTACACGTTCAAAGTAAAACTTTGGAAATTTCATGTCGGACAAGAACGGTAACCCTTTCCCATTTTACATGTATTTTTTGCATCAAAAACTTCTGTTCACGAGAACTCACGAACCGAAAATCAGATACAGTTGAAATTAACAGATTACATTGGACTTAAGTAGGACCAGATCTGATAGAAGCGATTTTGAATTGTGGGCAACTCTGTGCCAGTGGTGTCAGCTTGAAAAATTACAAACAAAAAAAAACTGCTTTTTGCCCTGTGAATTCTGATTGAGTAACCAGATTTTCATGAAATTGACACAGTAGCTGCACCTTACTCTAAACTCTGTTTGATAGAAATTTGGTTGAAAAATTCGATTGGTGCTGCCAGCTATGGTAATTTTTGTGTCTTTGGTTTTGAAAATTCGCTCAGGAAAATAAAACTTTTTGCCCTATAACTTCCAGTGCAGTCAATACAAATTTCATACAATTAATGGAGCCTATTATACACATTATTCAGGCTAAATTTGGCTGAAAAGCCACGATAGGGTTGCCAACTATTGTTGGTTTTGTGTTTGTTTGCAATATCTTTATTAAGCGGTTTTATAGTAGAATTTTCAATTGGTAATGATATTGTAGTGACAATAAACAGCAAATATTAAGCTTTCGATTATTTGAGAAAACTCGCTGCAGGTAACCCTAAATTTCTCTATACTCCTATAACTTCGAATGTAATATAACAACGTGAAGCAGATGTGATATATTCTTGGCTTTGATACTGGCAGAAGGTTGCCAGCACGAGTCGGTTGTGCTACTTTTGTATCAATAAATGCTTACAGTTAGTATTCATACCGGAAACATTTACAATGAAAACGATGTTTCAATTCCCAAAGCTCTGCAAATTTTTCGGATCGCAGCCCCAAACACCAACTTCAGTTACAGTGCTGCAGGCACTGAACATTTTCTTCATTGATGTTATATGAGATGCTGGTTTCAAAATTGTGTGAAATAAGCAACTGATAACAAATATAATTAACCCGTGTTTTGCTCTCATAAACGTTGAAATTCACGCCAGTCGTAATATCTGAAACCTTCTACCATATGAGTTATAATGCATTCCTGAGACCAAAGTAAAACGTGGCATTTGAAACAGTTTGGCCATAATGAGCAGCTCATGTGGTGGAATATGCACTCAAAACCTGCACGATTCTTCTACTGTTCTTCGAACATTAGTGTTTCTAGCGGTTCAGGTGCGCTAGAGTTTTTCAACCTGAAGAGTTCCAATAGAATCCATTCTTGGCTGTATATTGTTGCTTTTGTTTATCAAAGATCTTCCTTCTGTCTTCAATTCACCCTGATGATAATGGTCTCTAAATTTTCCGAAAGATTGAATTCGCTAATGAGTCAAAAAATGTAACAGCAAAATGTATCAGTATTTGTTAAATAAAATATAAAAAAGTTTTTTGTTAAATAAAATATAAAATAGATAACGGCTAGTTATTGCTCGATTTTCATCTATATATTATTGCAAATTATTTCGCAAATGCGTAAACCATACAAAAAAAATTTCGCAGACAACAAATTACCGAATGATCTTACTGAATATTGAAAATGAAAAAATCAAGTTTCACATTTATGTCACATATTCATTTGAATATTTCTCATCATCACCTCTTAATTAATTACAACACCTAATCATCACCAAAGAGCTCTTAATTAAACACTTATTAATACAGTCGTTAAGTATCTCTGCGCGAAGCAAACACCATATTTCACACCAAAGGCGAACAGTTTTACTTTTCCCGTGACATAGCAGATTTTTCACTATTACAATTTATTCCACTCGTGCTTTGCACGCGACTATTTTCACGTTGTCATGAATGGAGTCAAGCTGTTTCCTTTCGTCCACGTCAGAGCCTGGTTCGATGCTTAGACAGGAACCGTCATACATATGTTAAATGGTCTATGTATGTAGGTTTTATCTAACTAAAGTATCAACAACTATAAGTGTTTGGCGAATAGGGTGTGTTTCCATGTGAATTAATGCAAATTGAATATCGATTTAAACAAGTCGATATTGGCGATGTACACTAAAACTAGTACCCATATCGAAAAATCTATTTTTGGAGAAATGAATTCGTGCTATTTTGTCTGTAAGCTTTCAACATTCTGATGACACGCTTTTATTTGCGCATAAATTACGGTTCGTTTAATGCTATGAGGAGTTTGAAAAAATTACAGCTTAGCCTTAGTTTTCTGCAACTTCGACTTAGTTTTGTGCAAAGTAGTCTTTAATTTATCTTTGGCGTGAAAAGACATGATTGCCTCAGGTCCTCGAAGTATCTGACATAGTTTTGCAGTTTTTACTTCTAGAACTTGGTAATTGTGGATCTCAACGGCTATCAACTGCTCAGATCAAACTTTATTTATTCCTTTTAAATATACTATCATCACCCTAAAGCTAAAAATCTTAACGCTTTTTCAAATGCACCTTTTTTGTGGTTTGATGAACTTCCAAATGTGTAAAAAAGCATTATATCCGATTTTTGGCTTTATTAATTTTATTGTTATTGTAATCAAAGACTGTGTCGTGGTCATTTTCCTGCTGGTTTTTAAACGTACAATGTTTTTTTAACATTAGAGTCGGGAATATGTCTCCAACTGTCACCCCCCATTACTATTTGTGTTAGTGGGCGGCACTCGGCACCTCTAAAATCTTAAGCTAGAATGACCCAGTCCAATCAGTATACCCCCCTTCCTCTCCATCAACCAGGTTTTCCTTATCTATCTTTGCGGGTATCGAGTACTCTCTTCAGAAAAACGATATATACAGAAGCGGTTGGCACATGTACACCGAGTTCGGGCATATAACACCTTTAGTAAGACCTATAAAAATAAAAAAACATCAGAACCACTGCAAAGCTGATTTTCGAAGAAATTATCTGAATGACTTAAAAATGTTAGAAAACGTAATCCACTACTTTGTAGTAATGGCATCCAACTTGGTCCTCTTCCACACTCTGTTGCCACCTTTAAAAGAAGAATTCGCAACACAATATTTGCTGATGATCCATTTTATTTACCTTTTTTATTTCATTCGTGGGTTTGATTTTCATATCTTATATTTTCTCAATTTTTTAGTAGTAAGCTATTCTATTTGTAATTGGGCTTTTTGCCTGTAAATGGATTGTCTGAATAAATAAATAAAATAAATAAATATATAAATCATATCGACCATTTCTTACTCAAAGCAACATAAATCATTTCCTGACAACATCTCCTATAGCAGAAATGATGAAAATATTTAGTGCTCGTAACATTTTTCCAACGCAGCAGCAATAAGTCTATTATAACAAGCTCGTGCTGAAATCAACCTATCCTTTGAATTTCGTTTTCATCCGAAGATATCATCGAAAGTTTCAGTTCCATACGAAAAGTTTCGAATACTCGGAAAATTTAAACTTTGGTTACTTATTTTATTGTAAATGCTTTGCATATGAACACAAAACAACAAAATGGAAGCATCTGTTGATGCAATATTTTCGAAAATGTATGGTGCTCTCAATCCTGTGTTAGAACCACAGCCAAAAATATAGTAAACCCACTTCAGGTTAAGTTAAACCCACTCGGTGAATTTCATTTCCCTGGAAGGTATAGGGGTGAAAAGAATTTTTGGGTTACCACCCTAAACATTTTTCAAATTTTCGAAAACTCAATATTTGTGTTTAGTTGTCATTGCAGGATTATTTAAAAAATTGATGACAATATCGCCTTGTAAAGAAATGCCACAATATTATAAAAATTACCATAACTAGCAGATCTTTCATAATTTTTCGACGAGATTCCTAGGACAGCTGGCTTACAAAAAAGTCCATTAACTATACGAATTTCGTTTTGATTTCATGACTGAATACGGAAAAAAGCTTTATTTTGCTAAGTAAATTTACAAGATTTAGGTGACCAAAATCACCATAGCTGGCAACTCAATCCGAATTTTCTTTTATTGTTATGCAACTTGGAATTGTGAAAATTTCAAATTGACATGTTGGACAAAGCTTAAAATTTATCAATAATTTGAATTTTTTGTCGAAAAGCAAAAAAAATTCAGAAGGGTCAATGATTTAAGGGACTTTTTTCAAGAGCTTGTCGTAGCTACAGGGTTGCCCGCATCGTTTTAAAGGCACATATATGTATAGTTCTAGTCACGCTCAGTAAATACGCTCTGCAAATTTCATGATGATCCAATGTTTCTGCCAGAAGTTCTAACCAGCCAAATTTGAAGAAGAAAAAAGTTGCATACTTTTAGGCACTCAGCGCCCATAAATGGCTCAAAATTTAAAATGTTTTTAACCTGAACAAGCACAAAACATAATAACATTTCATTTGCAGTACTTATTTTGAACAAAAATCTACTCTACATAGAAATATAGGGATACCTGAAAATTCACTAAAATAACCGCCGCCACTAAATGGTTAAAGATATCTATTTTCTAACAAGTCATGGACCACCTATTTCTTATATACATCAATATCCTCTGAAAATATCAGCTGATTCTTCGAAAATCAGTAAAAAGATTTTGCATTGGTAAATCTGCTACTCCAATTCTTGTTGTTTACGCAATTTTACATGCAATTCCGGCACATTGCTCATATACATCGCTGACACAATATATACATATTTCAGCAAAGCTTTCGTTAATTATTTTTCATATACTTTTTAATAAGTTGCACAACATTGATTTCCATGGTCCGTTTTTTAGATGTCCCTGGTGAACCATCCATGATCGGTGGCTTACAATAAAATTGCAAGGCAATTACTCTCAACATTTATCACCTTAAAGTGTGTTTGAAGGACTCTGTCGCTGAAGACGTTGTATCGCTACAAGAATTTTAAGGGGTTAAAGTATAGTAGTTGTTTTAAGAATTTAGTCACAAAATTTGAAGTCAATCAGAGCAAAACTCTCAAAGTTATGGAATACTCAGTCCCATCTCCTCTATCATCTCCTCTCTCCGACAGCTTGGAGTTTAATAGTCATTTTCTCAAAACAATTTTTTAAAAGTCCGTGCTCACTGCCATTTAAAAACCACATTACCAATTCATTTCAAACTGGGCACACACTTTCTACATATAAAATACTTTCTCTCAACGATAAGTTTTAAATTTTTTTTTATATTCAGGGGGTTTTCCATCTACAAAAAGGCCAAATTTTTTCGTGAAAAATATCAATTTTCACTTCAAATGACCACGAAAAATTAAAAAACCAGAAAAATATAAATCAGAGAACGTTGGGAGGGGGGGGGGGGGGGGGGGAGGTTGGGATTTGATGATACTTTGACTAAATTCTAATATTCTTTGATTTCTGATAATTTTCAGCTGAGATACAATGAACACCACAAATCGTCTTTTTCCAAAGACGTAAAAAAAACTTTTGTCACCAGTCTGATTGTCGATATTTTCACATTAAAAAAAAAAATAACGCAATGTTATTGAAATGATAATTAATAATATTCTATAGGTTCAAATAAATTTACTCTATGCATATTTCTAAAAAAAAAAAAACATTTATAAATAAAGTGTTTGTTTTCACGCTGAAACCCTTTCCCCTCCCTTAAAATTAGAAGACGCGATCATCTGGATCAAAACGGCAGCATAATTTAAAGGAAGGCAAGCCCAAAGATAAGCTACGGTGCAAGGATAATGACAATTGTCTTTCTGATTTCATGGCATTTCAAATAATCATGCTGAGAATTTAGTTTTTCAGTACAACGAAATTATGTAATAACTGTATAATTTTACTGATAGCCAAAAAATGTATCAACCATTATGCTCACAATTATTTTTAACAAAAACAATTTGCTACCAAGTAAGATTTCAAAAAACACTATCATTAGTTCTCATTAGCTATTTTATAACATTGGCAAGCATAATGTCCTTGATAAAACCAAAACTTTGTCCATAGATCAACTAATTAGTAGTAATACCACTAACAAATGAATAATGTTTCTAACAGCACTACCAAATTTATCAACGTTTGTTATGCTTCTAACGTACGAGAATATCGGAAACTAACGGAACGACAAAACAATAACAGCAATGCTGTATCAAATTTGCCAGAAATACTTTCGTCCATTGAAAAGCTTAGATAAATCCTCTACAAGAGCACCGTCATACCTTCGGGATCCTTAAATGTGATGCGTCTCGTGGCTAACAACAAAACATCGAAACACCTTCGGCTAGGACAAAAGCTAAAGTCCGACGATGATTTATTCTTTCGGTCAGACCGACACAAATAAGGTCCGGTCTCTGTGTTAAGCCAAATAAATATGATAAAGTGGGATTAAGTGTTTGTCAACAAATCGATGACCAGGCCATAAGCCACAAGAAGTCAGAACTTGAAAGTCATGCATTGGAAGGCTGGCGTGAGAATGGCATTGTAGTTACGGGATGACTTGTATGTCCTCAGGACAAACAATTGAGTAATTAGAACGACATTGTTTCGAATGAATGCGGAGCACCGCTTACTGCTTGTTGTTATCACATCTTACTTCGTACATGGGTATTGATTGCGAATTTCAATCTCATATCTGCACAATCAAATCAAGTCTTATTTCCTTTCCTTACGATGCATGGGGAATTTTCAGTAAGAGACAGTATTAAGAAATTCGAGCAACTTGTTCATTAGCCAGAACTGGCGTTAGCTAAAAGTTTCGAATCAGTAATTAAATTATGTCCACTTAGCTCTTGCCAATTTTCAACTTTGCGATCCACTTAAAATATTTCAGCTACCAATTTCAGTTCAAACTAGATACAGTCCGGTTTCACCAAACTTATTTCGAAATTAGTTCAAAGTTTATCTTCTTGCCAGCATTACTTCTATCTTAAGACTACATCATTAATTCATTCGTTCGACCTACATGAAAATATTTAAGATTTCATAAGCGATACGACTCGGGTATAAACGTATGAAAAATGTGTTGTCAGTTCCTGGTTACTCCGGTAAACCACGTAACAACCGTCAGAATAATAATTATGCAGTTAACTTTGCGCTAATGCGTAAAGTTGAAGTGAGTAATAATTAAAAGTTCTAATTGAAGGCAATAAACCAAGATGCGACCACACGATGATGCGGACGGGTGATATCATAATATGCATCCATAAACTCGGATAAGTACGGTGGGCCCTCTGAGCAGAAACTTAAAGAAGGCTTTTGCATTAGAAAAGATGGGAAAGTCATTATTTTGGAAAATTAAGAAAATTTTCACTTAGTAATACTCTATATTCTGAAGCAACTACCTTTTACAGGGTAAATGTAAATTGAAATCACATGTTTCAAGAAACACATATTTGCCTTATCCAGTTTCGATGGATACGAAAATATTGCTCTAATCCCAACGAAACATTTAATATGCGTAAGTTTCCAGACAAAACTCTCCTGCAAAACCAATTTAACCACGTCGTCCTGTAGCTCAGGACTTTGTTTCTGTTGATCCCATCATTTTAAATCACTTACCGCAAATTTGAATGCTTCCACTCCGGCCGCCTTCGTAATAACTTGTGTTCATTGCGACATTACAAATTCATGCCGACGTTAATATTTATCGTATCCTTTAAAACGGCCAAAGTTGTTCGGGTTCTTTGGCTCAATGACGAGTTACGCCAATGGATAATAGCGAAAGACACTTTAGGTCTGTGAAACTTTTAGCACTTTTTGGAAAAGACAGAATTCATTGCGTACGAGCAGTAGCAGTAAAAGTATCGTTGTCACTAGCAGCACATAGCAGAAACCTAGGTCTTACCTATTGGGCTTATGGTTCCAATAGAATGGTGTGAGGGACTATTAGGTAGGTTTAAATGAGCCAGATGATATTCCAAGAGTAACCACAAGGTTTGATATGTTTTGGTTAATTTTAGTGTGGTAGAAGGGTTGAAAATTTATGTATGATGCTGAGCTCAGTCAGATCAAGTACCGCACTTAGGTAAGAATATGCAATGTATGACTAGACGATATGGTCTCTCTTGAAAAAAATTCTAAAACCGTTCGAACATTTTCCACCCGAGTAGACATACGAGTGGTGTAATGTAGAGTAATGTCAATAATTTATAATACAGAGTACGTACAAGTCACTAGACTGGTAGACACTAGTATGGGTAGCATTTCACCTTGGTTTATATTATTCTGACACTACCACATACTCAGTCTAGTTTGGAAGATGTACGAAAGTACAATATAAAAAAGTTTAAGGTGTTGAAGAATCACTCAGTTCAACGTATGGCTTTCGTGGTCATTGTGCTTTCTCTGTATTCTGCTTAACACAGAGTAAAAATATACGATTTATTCTGTAGGCACTAGGCAACACCGCTTGTATGAGATTTAAAGAGCAGTGTCTTAACGTGCTTGTAACATAAAGTACAAAGTCTAGAACTGAATAATATTTGGAATATGTGGTCTAACAATATTGGAAAACTCAAGCAGGTTGATAGTTGTGGATTTGCCTTTCATGAAGCTAACATCGTTTCATCCCATCAATCAAGGCACGATTTCAGGTAGACTGTATTTACACTGACTTCACGAAGGCTTTTGATAAGCTGGACAATTCCATTTCATTGTGTAAATTGTCCTCGTTTAACTTTCCTCAGCTATTTATTTCCTGGATAGCATCTTATTTGGAATGTATCCTTCCGTGGCGCCCTTTCATCAGAAATTGATGTCATTTCTGGCGCTCCTCAAGGTAGTCACTTAGGACCTCTACTTTTTCTTTTATATATAAATGACCTACCATCTATCCTGAAACATTCGTCAATTTGACTATATTTTTTGAGAAGGTATCTAATATTTACGACTGCTTGGAACTTCAAGCTGACCTAAATAACCTCACGACTTAGTGTGACCATAACAAATTAGTCATTAATATTGACAAGTTTTCCCGTTGTTTCGTTGAATACTCTTTGAATAGTATTCCCTTAAGTTATTCTGACAAAGTACTCGATTTAGGAGTACTTTTAAATAATTATTTTACTTTTGACGATCATATTAACGCCATCTTATTAAAAGCTGCATCTTCCTTGGGATTTATGAGGAGGCGATCCAAAGAGTTTAATGGCATACATCTTACTAAGATTCTTTTTTGAGCGTTAGTAAGACCCATACTTAAATATGCGTGTATAGTTTGGGTGCCTTATCTGCAGTTGTATGTGGACCGTATCGAGTCCATTCCGAAAAAATTTCTTCGGTTTTGTTTGCGTGAATTTGCTTGGTCAGATTCTCTTCGCTTGCCTCCTTACATTGATCGACTTAACTTACTGGCCATGAATACACTTAATAACAGACGTGGAAATTTCAAAACTATCTTTGCTGCTAAGCTCTTCATGGGTAATATTTCATCTGAACATCTTTTAGGTTTATTTGGCCTCAATACTAATGGTCGCAGAGTGAAACACGTCAACTTTTTATCTGTCCCTGCCTATCGGACCAACTACGCCTTCAATGAGCCCATTTCGTCCATTAAAAGAAATTTTAACAGTGATTACCATCAATTTGACTTTAATTTATGCTTACCGTCTTTGAAAAAGAGCCTATTTAAAAATAGTCCACTTTAACTGATTTTAATCTTTAAGGTAAATGCTACTAGTCTATATTAGACGAATTTTTTTGAAAATAAATAAAATAAATAATGTTTAATTTAAAAAAAAAGTTATACTGTAGTGCACGTTGCTTCATGGAAAAATAGGTCATTTTGTCAATTTTCGGGGTTTCGCACAAAACATATCGTCAGTGAAAAGTATAAACTTTCTTACTCCATATCTAGCCAAAATTGAATTTTCTGTATGTCAAAAAGGGGCGAGGATGTTAATTTTGCATTTGAGGGTAACTTTGTAACTTGATAGTAAACATTGAGTTTGTCTTAATTAGTGTCAGTAATTCCTCCACACGATAGTAGATTGTTGCCAAAAAATATATAACTTCGTTAAATATAGTCAATTTTTCATGACAAATGCCATCATTGCTGCATTACTTACGAAATAGATAGTACAAGCGCAAATTAATTGTGTCTATCGAGTAATGATTGAAAGCTGTGTTTTGAGGGTCTTTTACTAAAGGAGTTTAAATCGATTGACAAAGACACCTGTAACAATTCAAAAAATAATGGGGAATCCTTGAAAGGGCACCTCAACTGAACCAAAATCTGAAGACCAGTCAGAAGCCTGTCGAGAAGTGAGTGATGGCGAACCATCAACGAGGCAAATCAACAAAAAAAGAAAAGTCCTTCGGGAGTAGGGCACGCTATAAATAACCGTAAAAGTCCCTAGTCTGCATTAGCGGAGCACTCTTTAATCAGACCCCGATGGATACTGATTGACTGCTTTGCTAGCTCTACGTGGCTGGGGTGGGTCTTTAAACGTGGGGTGAATTTGCTCCCAGGAAAGGTGTATTTCATACGTGTATTTCATCCGTCGTGAAAATATACTAGCCGCAATTTAACAATAGAACGGAAAACAGGGCTATTCCCCGTAAAGAACCAAAACTAGCTCTCAAGCATGGGCTGGTAAGTCAGACTCAGCTGAGGGGTGTCGAAGCACCTATGCTAGCATCTGGAAAAATGGGGCCGAAAAAAAGGAACGAAAATCTAAAACAGGAGGAAACGTACCTCGATTTAGCAGGCCTGAAGAGAGGCAGACAGCTGCAGCCCCCAGTTGTTGTTGAGGCCATGATCCCAGATGTTGGCGGAGTCACTCTGCCCACTGGTTTCAAATTGTTTAAAAACAGCTGTTTCTTACAGCAAACAGTTCGTTCTTATTTTTCAAAATAATGCAAACGCATAGTAACAGATTAAAACAAGAAACTAGCAAGACTTTCAAATCGTTAAAAAAAGTTTTATCGCGAGAAATTTCAGATATTTTGGTTTTAGCGATTCGGTCTATTGCCAAATTACTACGTGTAACTCCTCATTTGAACGATATTTTACGATACAATCATCACAACTAAACATTTTCCTACCTAAAATGAAGTAAATTTTACAGTTAATTTCCACATTGCAAACTTATAAAAATATGTTTCTAAATTGGTTTTCTTCATCTCCTGTAAAAACTATCACATTGGAGCTAGAGGGCTAAAACTTTTCTCTGAAGCTATGCAACTAGCTTGCATGGTAATTATTTAATCTTTAAACATTTTTTAAGCATCAGTAGGAATGAAATAAAACAATTGAACGTTTTTGGTACTCAATGGAAAGTCCATCATCAACGATATCAAAAATCCACAGTGTAATTAACTTCTTTTTCCGTTATTTCAAAGCAACGACCGTATGAGTGCACACTGAGCAAATGTTTTATACCGACAGTATACGGAAATTTGCCGAGATAATATCCTTTATGAGCGAGAGAAACTACGTGAAAATCGTCCTCTTGCCGGAATAGCATCATTATAATAAGTAATGGCTAGAACGACTATAACCTGCCTTGAATTCCAGAATTATGATGTGCGCAGACTGTGTTCATTACTTCATCGTGGTGGTAATAGATTAACGAGCCCCTAGCTGTAATATATTCATGTAGCGTTCATGTCATATGACAGGAAGTCGCTTCATACTCAAATATATGTCCATACATATAAATTCAACAGCGGTAGCTCACGTTCATGTCCAAGGTTGTTGACATAGATTTAGAGCAATACCATCACCTTGTCTTGATTTTTGCATCAGCACATCTACTCGTACATATGTACTACACCCGAAATAATGAGTCTGGTCAAACCCAGTTAGCAAGCAGCTTAGTTGGCGCAGCCTGCTTTCATTACGGCATCCAGACTTAGCTCATACGGTAGGGATTATAAGGTATGTCGGTAATTCAAATAAGTATACTTCGTTAAGAACTGTTTATGAGTTCAAGTTGTCAGTTTTATGAGGACAATTTTGGGTAATAAATTCACGTAGTGTGCGTAAAAATGAATTATACGGCTTAAGTTGAGATTTACTACTTGTTTGAAATAAGACATTATTGTACGAAATCAGGATAATATTTTTAGAGGCTAGAAAGCTCGTATTAGTGGCAAGGTCACGAGATAATATTTAATATATCTTTCTTTAAAAAAAATATTCAGGACGAGGACTTTATAAGTTTATCATGCATTATCTAACAGATAATCGTTTTTCTTGTTCTTTCTCAATAAAAATGCTGTTGTTGTTGAATGTGATCTAGAGACTTCTTACCTTGAAAATCAATAATACGGTACCTGAATCACAGGATTAAGTTCCATGGGAAACATTGAGGCTTGTGCTGCTGAGCTAAACTTGTACGATTCTCAGGACCAAAAATTAAGCATCCAAGGTGCCATAAAAATTGAAAAAAAGAGTTTGCATATTCTGCGGATAATGGGGGCATGTACTCGGACCATGTAGAAAAATATCATCTCAAATAAAAGCTGGTTATCTTTAGTTACCTACACCAAAAAGGAAGAAACGTTTAATTTGTTACATTTAACGGTGAGCTCAGATATTATAGTGGCGACTATCTTGCCTGCAAAATAAAAATGTTCAAAGAAACATGCAATTGAAATACACATGTGCAAACGAATATCTCACTTTCCTTAATGATTATGGAAGAAACGCAGACAGGAGCCAGTAAAAGCTCGACTATTGTCCCTTTACAATCAAGGGTACTTCACCTAAAGAGGAATAAACAGAAGTCTTCCTTTCTAGACTACTATTTGAATTGTAATGCCTCACTGATTATTTTGGGTGATCATAAAAATTTAAACGAGTACCACTACCTTTGAAGCTTGCCAAATTAAAAGAACCAGCTCAGTAGAGTAATTCACAAGTATGATCTTTCTGCTTCACCGGACATTTTTAGACATTTTGGACCAGCTAGAAAGATGACCCCTAGCAAAGATCCAATGATAGGGAGAATATATTTTTGTTACTCATTGCTCAGAACATGGACAGAATTAAACTATAACTAAGTCTCGTCAATAATGACAAATGAAGCGACAACCGTTAACTTTCGTACTGATAATAAGACCAATCATACCACTAACTCACAAAAGCAGGTTCTTACTAAAACACTGGAAATTTATCCTCACAAGTATCATTAGACCATTTAGCGATCCAAGCATTAATACACAACTATGTACCCGTATATGTCACTCCTTCCATATGGACTATTACCATTGAAACGCGAGCAATCAGGACAAGAATAGGATAGCATGTTGAATGAAGAAATTATTGGAAAATGTTAATCAGCTTGGCCTGCGCCAGTTGTCATGGCGTCAAAAAGAGATGAAAGAACTCGAATTTGTGGAAGAATCTGTCGAGTTAATACCGTTACCGTACCGGAGCTATATCCTCTGCACAGAATGGATGATCTCTGAACATGGCAAAGCTAACTCCTTTTATGACTACTATTGTCTTACTGACTTTCCGCCTAAGAACCTGAAAAAGACTAAATATCTCTGATGAAGCTATGTGGAACATTTCACTTCAACCGAAATCCCTTCGGACTGTGTAACGCACTCAGTACCTTTCAACGATTGTTCAATCGATTCAGGTTAGGGCTAAGTTCAGTTTGCATCTTAACATGTTAGGATGATTTAACCGGCTGTTCGCCATCGTTAGAGGAATATCTTGAAGTTTTGAAAATTTTTTTTGGCAGATCATGTAACTTCAAATTCAATGCTAAATATTAGAAATCGATTTTTCGTTGTCCAGAAGTGAAATATCTTAGACACATTATTAACACACTTATGATAGCCACTGATCTAAGAACAGTGGAATTTGTTCCCCGTTTGCCGGGTCTCAAGAATCTAAACACCGAATTTCATTCCTTTAAACTTGTTCAAACCATTTGTCCAAAAATGTAATTACCTTATATAGGAAAATGCTGAGTGTCAATCAACATCTCAAAAAATAGTAGTGTTCGACTCACTTAAAACCTTACTTGTTACAGCTCTTGTTTTAAAGCAAGCCCATGAATTTTTTTTTCTTTGTCCTGAAATTTGACACAAGAAGACACAATTGAACCAAATGTCGTCCAGAAGGCAGGATAGAATACGCTAGTGGACTTTTCATATTCATTTAAACAAACAAGTTAATATGAGGTCCTGGAAATAATTTGGGATGCTACCAAGTTTCTTGAGTGCATCGATGCAGAACTCATGACTATGTTAACAGACTAAGCGGAGAAAGTAGATTAGCTTGATTGGCTCTAGCTCGATAGCACTGTGAATTAAACATTCACTACAAACCGGAGAAAACCAATGTACCTGCAGACAAATTATTTCCGCTATCATAACAAGAGCATTCTCCGATTATATGAAAAATACGCAATCCTCAACTGGATTTATCAACCAAATGTGCCAATAAAATCACAGTTCGCGAGCTTGAGGACGTAACTGAGGAAGGACGAAACTTACCTAAGGAAGCAACACGGTGAATGAGAGTTAGGCTCCATAGATTCACAGTGGATATTTGACGAATAACGGGATCCTTTATCAATATACTCCAGAAGAGGATAACGACGATGTTTAACTTGTGGGATATCTGAAAGAAGGGATGGTATTTTTAGAAGCTCACCACCACGCACTCACTTCAGGCCATCTTGACTTTGAGCGGATATTTTAGAAGCGAACACCCAGATATTGCTGGGGGCAGATGAAATTGTGTATAATAAGATACATCAAGCAATGTGGTGAATGTCGACGATAAAAATAGCACAAAATAAAGACTCTAGATCTACTTCGATCTTTGCTGACCAAACTATCGCTGAACGAACTTTTACCGTAATACGAACTGCATCGAAGTAGAGCTTATATCCAGTGTTGTCTAGGAGCGTACGTACTGGCTGGGTATTCACCAGTGGAGAACTTTAGTCAACCATCCAAAAATCAAATCCAGTTAAGCAAAAGCATAGAGATTTAAAAACGCAGCTGTCCATCTTGGTTGAGGCTAACTACGCAAGCTCGCCACGTTAGCCCCCAGCTATTGAATTCACCCCTAAATACTGCAAAGTGCAAATGTACCGGACAGACTTCCGAGCATATTGATTTGGAAGGGAGTTATGGAGACACAACAAATTAAATCACGATTCACGTGTAATACTTTTCGGACGTCTTGAAACAAAGTTAATAAGTGAGCCGAAATATGTATGTTCGAAATCAGCGTCAAACTAATAATAAAAGATGGCCACATCCTAAAAAAAAGCAGCTGGTGGAATTGTTTACAAATTTGCACCAAAACAAGACAGACCTTAGCAAATATTTACTACAGAAAGTAAAAGCTGCTACGAGGATAGGTTAACGCGTTTGCGGAATGAGTAGGTCGGTCATTAATGAGGGAAGTTTAATGAAACATCATTTATATATTTATTTATTCGCAATAATTAATTTAACAGGCAACATACCCACTAACAAAATGAATAAAAATATTATAAAGACATAAAATATAATAAGAAATTAAAATTTAAATACAGAATTAGAATAGAAGTACAAAAATTAGAATACAGTAGAGTAAAAAAAAAGAGAATAAAAGGATTATGGATATAAAAAAGAAAAAAAAATACATAATACAAAAATACTGAATAAGATTAGAAGTACAAAATTTGAATCCAGTAAAAGTAAAAATAGAGAAAAAAAAGATTACATTTTTAAGTTAAAAGACTCATTTTAAGTATAAATACTAAGTTCTATTTCAACCGAGCCATAAGTTTTTGAGCTACTGTCCATACTGTCTATTCAATATGAAAAAAAGTCAAAAATACAAAGAAAATAAGATGGCATCTGTTTATGGAAACTCTTGTTCAGTGGTAAAACCAGGATTTACAAGTGATGCAGTATTTTTAAACAAGAAATGGACTCATTTGAAGACAATTTACGCCCAGGACGGTATATTCAAGAGACCATTTCGGAAATTGTTTGAGAATAGTTGAAAAAGTGATATTGGAAGATGCTAAACTAAAGAACAAACAGATAGCAGAAATGGTTGGATTATAACACAGAATCATTTTTAATATTCATTACGATGATCTTAGCATGAATAACAATAGCGCAAGATGGGTACCGAGAATGATCACGCTGCCTCAAACCCACAGGGCGTCGAGTGCTGTTGCGCGTTTTTGAACCTCTGTAGTGAAGACGAGGATTGAATTGAATAGTTACTTGAGACGAGACTTAGATTTGGCACTATAAGCCTGAATTCAAAGAATACTCTGTAATTGGCATAAAAAGGCACACCACCCAAAATGTTCAAGGTGTCAAAGCCTGGCGGAAAAAACATGGACGACCGTTTTTTAAGACCCAGAAAGAGTCCTGTAAATCAATTTTAAAACAAAGGCTTCTCTATAAGCGAAGAGTATTACGTTTCAATTCTTGAGTAGATGAAATAAGCCATCAAAGAAAATAAAAATATAAAACCTATTAAAGTTGTCTTCCTTCTGGACGACAAAGTGCCTGATTTTTTTGCGATGGCTGCCCTGCGTAAGGGGGGCTTCGACATTTTAAATTACTCAGTCTATAGCTCTGACTTGGTTCCTAGCAAGTAGATATAATTATTTTCCAAAATTGAGAAAGAAGTTTGAAAACCTTTTCATATTTTTTTATTTTAAAGTAAGTCAATTCATTTTTGGCTACCGAGAAAAAGTGATGCAAAAATTATACCTCGATCATATTCTACCAACTGTATTGGGTCACTGATAGCAATCAATGGTTCTTAATATTTGGTAGGATTTTTTTTTCGATCTATGACAGCTTGAAGCCTTACTGGCATAGATGAAACCAACTTAGCGCAGTATTCTTGAGTGATCTTGCCCCACTTTTCTTTTATTATTTCCTTAAGCGTGGATTTGCAGCGGATGTTATGTGTTGCAAGTCGACGCGACAGTTCTTCCCAAACATGCTCAATTGGATTGATATCAGGTGATTAAGGGGGCCATTTCAAGCATTTTGGAATATTATAAAGCATCCACATTCGAGTTTGGTGGGCGGTGTGCTTAGGATCATTGTCTTGCATCAATATGTAGTTTGTTACCAAATTCAATTTTTGAACGCTAGCTGCTAGCCGATCCTTTAAAATCTGGATGTAGACTTTGTGATCCATCGTTTTTTCTTCTATTATATGAAGTTCGCCAACACCATTGAAAGCCATACATCCCCATACCAAAATAGAACCACCACCGTGCTTCACAGTTCCTATCATATTTTTCGTATCTAGCTACGTAAGAGGCTTTCTGCGCACTTTTGCTCGTCCATCGTGAGAAAACACATTAAACTTGCTTTCATCCGTAAATAAGACGCGTTTCCGAAATTCGACCTCCTTATTCTAATGTTCTTTGGCGCAATTCAATCTTTTTTCACGGTTTATGTCGCTAATGAAGGATTTTTTTTCTTGGAATACAACACACGTAACCCAATTTCCTTAAATGATCTCTGACTGTTTCAACGCTAACATCTTTTTTATAAATAGATTTTAGTGTTGCTTTGATTTTCGTCACCGGTATAAAAGGATCTTTCTTGATTTCTCGTTCGATTATTCGCATATCACGCCCTGATAATATTTTCTTCCTCCCTGAGCGCTTTTTATTTTCTAAGCATTTATTTTTGCAGAACCTGTCTATTATCCTCCAAACAGTGCAAATGGGTCTATTAACGATGGATGCAATTTTCTTGTACGGAACGGTCTGGTTATGAAGCCAAAGAATAATTTTTCTTTCATCTAAAGAAGTCTCTTTTGTTATGTTGATCGACTGAAAATTGGTTAAATGGTAATTTTAATGAAAACCTAACCCTGAGGATTCAGAAATTACTTTTCTTTTACGAATATTTTCCTCCAATCGCCTCTAAAATTGATTTTCAATGATGAAAACAACTAACAATGGACTGCAATCGCTGATAAAATAACACATTTTCAATGAAAAGCAATTATTCCATCACTTTTTCTCGGTATGTTTTAAGCTAGAGGTTAATTTGGAAGCGTAAACAAACTTTCAGAAACCGGTTCTTGGGAAAATAATGAAGAAATTTTACCTATGGCACAAAGGACCATACTCAGAAATATCAATTTTGCCGATATTACTTTTGAGAGTTCGCAAGTAAGCTATCAAAGCCGAAATTTTGTATATTTTCATCTTTTTGCATCACTTCTTCTCGGCACTGTATATATATATATATATATATATATATATATATATATATATATATATATATATATATATATATATATATATATATATATATATATATATATATATATATATATATATATGTATATTTTCATCTTTTTGCATCACTTCTTCTCGGCACTGTATATATATATATATATATATATATATATATATATATATATATATATATATATATATATATATATATATATATATATATGTATATTTTCATCTTTTTGCATCACTTCTTCTCGGCACTGTATATATATATATATATATATATATATATATATATATATATATATATATATATATATATATATGTATATTTTCATCTTTTTGCATCACTTCTTCTCGGCACTGTATATATATATATATATATATATATATATATATATATATATATATATATATATATATATATATATGTATATATATATATGTATATATATATACATATGTATATATATATATATATACATATATATATATATATATATATATATATATATATATATGTGTCCTAGTAAATTTTTTAAAAATATTTGATTTCATTATGGCTTTTTCTCTAACAACCAAACAAAAAGTTGACTTTATCGAAATATTTTGTTGTATTAGCAAAGGTCTATTTTCATTTGAAATCTGGCAAAGGATGTCGATGAAGGATACACCGGTGACTTTTCCCATTATTTTCATATGTGTGAAAGTAAAGCAGCGGTTCAAAGAAATTAACCAAAAAGAATTCCAATTATGAGATGAAAAAATGTTGATATCTATTTTTTAAACATTTTCAAAAAGTGAGTAAATTTGGGAGATATGTAAGTAAGAAAGTAGTTGAGGATAAAAGTAAGTAGATCTTCTTAGAAGTCAATAAATTTTGTATTCCTAGACCCGAATCACATAAACATTTTTCGTTTATTTTTATTGCGTTAAAATGAATTGTGTACGTACACAATTTTTCTAAGTATCAACAACTCATTAAAGAACAGCATATATTTTACTTGGGCTCACTTTCTCTTCATGCATTCCAAGAAACCGACCTTTTACAACTCCGCAGCTACGATATTCAAAAGAATTGATACTTTTATAAATCGAAAGTGTTCTCGGTTCAAATTACAGGCCAAAAATAATTTCAGGCTATTATCAAAACTCACAAATGATTTCATTGCTCGTTCGTAAAATTGGAAGCCACCTTCAGGCAATATGACCTCACAGCATTTTATGATTGTGCTAATGTTTATCATTCCAAAAAATTGAGATGGCTTAATGTAAAATAAAACCTACGGAATTCGTTATCCAATAGAAATTGATAGCTTTAAAACAGTAAATACCCTTTTCACCAATTGATTCTTGAAATCGCTTGTGAATTCGATGGAAATACATGAAACTCATCTTCGATGAATAATCCCTAAAAAAACTTTGTCTGTCAAAATACCCCTTCAAAAAAGTATCGACGGTGCAAAAAAAACAGAGAATGGTGAAAAAGGACGAGAGACAGCATATTTTCGTTCGTCTCTAAAGCCATGGTATATCTTTCTAATATCAACTTTTTCTGCATTGTACGTAAGTATGTATGTATACGCACGAGTGTAGCTATATTCAGAACTTGCTT
Source organism: Nemotelus nigrinus (assembly GCA_947369275.1). Classification (NCBI taxonomy): domain Eukaryota; kingdom Metazoa; phylum Arthropoda; class Insecta; order Diptera; family Stratiomyidae; genus Nemotelus; species Nemotelus nigrinus. The sequence continues at coordinate 120,705,073 of OX376374.1, forward strand.
CAGGCGAAAACTTCAAGTTGAATCCAATCTTCAGCGTGTCTCTGGGCAAAGAAAGTTGGCCAGCGTAAAATGATATCGTAGGAAGGATAACGGTTGGTACAGGGAGTACGACTGCAAAAAAAAACTGTGTCCCGCAAGCGAAAGGAAATGTTGAAGAAACTTTACTAATTATCACTTTGCCTTTCTTCGTTAGGTTTTCGCTTAGGTTTTCGTCGTGATTATCCGGCTAATCCGGAAACTGGATGAACATTTTTGAAGTCAGTACGATTTTTTTGTTATTCGTTTTTTTTCAGGGTCCTATATCTACTCGGATGAGTTACTTGTTGGTGCTCTATGCGTTTTGTCACGGCAGACGATTTTCTTGTAAAATTGATTATTACAGTAGTAGATTGGTGGGGCTTGCTGGATTTTAAGAGGATAATAATGGATTTTGCATGCTGATCGGATTACGTATGCATGGGTAAGTAAGTAGTTGGGTAATAAAAAGTGATTTTCATGACGACGTAATTACTGCAGACGAATTCAAAGTTTTTGAAAATTTTTGCGTATCATTAATTAACTACTGGCATATTTCCAGTTCTTTAGATTTTACATGTTTGCGGCATTGTATTGTTCAAGTAAATGCAACTAAGAGTTTAGGATGATAACGTTGAACGAAAAAATAAAACTAAATGCCTCCCGTTAGGTTTTTAAGTAATAATTTCTTTTATGTGATATAAAACTATATAAAATTATAAAACAAAGCTCCATTACTCAAAATAAGCACAAGCTCAAAACCAAAAAAGTTATATCAGCGTCTCACCATCTAAGTCATACCAGTATATAATACTTTAAAATACTGTTCAACTAATTATAACTATAAATTATCCAATAAAGTAAAGTAGTCCCAAATTTACAATCAATGTGAATACGAGTATATGGTGATTAGTTCCACGACTCACTTTACCCTTGATTAACTCAGGATTAATTCAGAGCTAGGTGAACTCTAGGTGAAGCTTACTTATTTCACTGTGTAGATCAGAAGGAGGTATTTAAACGCATCTCATGTTAAAAATTATTATTTTGTTAAATCAGCTGATACATTATAACTATCTCTACTTTCACATAAGAGTGGTTTGATTGCATAAACACGAAAACTCGTTGCTAAATAGTAATGACACAATGATCTTGTTAAATACCGATACCAACAATTGTTGATAACAATAACAATAGCAGAATAAAATAACAATAGCAATAAAAACTGCGAAGACAGTTACAGTTAAACATTTGAATAGGAGGTTCACAAAGTGCAGATTAATGGTGGACTAAATAAAACGAGATTTAGATTCAGACGGTACAAAATAAAAACTTTGTGATCGAATTGTTCAGCACGAAGCAACTGTAGCAGCAATGTCTTAAATGAAGCAGCAATATCTTAAATGGAAAATACAGACATCGCCACACACAACGCAGAAGCAAACTTGATAGCAACATCGAAGATTGATACCAAAAATTTGCAGTCGACGAAGGAAAAAGCGTAGACACGTCTATTGCAGAGAAATCAACTTGATGAAATGACAAAATACTAGTCAGTTGGCTAGGTGCATCATGATCATACAAACAAAGTGCTATTGTTGTGGAAATTTTTATCACGTAGTGAAGAATGTATGAGGGAAAAGGAGAAAACTTGTAGCTCGCGTCACGAAAGGAGACAAATACTTTGTGCGTAAGTGTATTAACAATAAAATAGTGAACGCAGCTGTCAACCCATGAAAATAGGTACCGAGCTAACGGGAATCGCTGTAATGCATTCCGGACGGAATATGTGAAGAAAACATTCTTGGTAATGAAAATTTAATGTGCTTGCAAGGGGTTTTCCAAAAGTCCATGACTGGCCAATGAACCTGACTCGCAGAAATAAGGGGAAAAGAACTTGCGACCATACATCGGTTATGGGTAGTCTGCTATATAAGGCGGAGAGATGAAAATTTCGGAGCATTTCAAATCATCACGGGTAAGTAAAATGTAAGAAAAACAAAATTAATATTTCCAATGAGCGTCACAATCACTCAGCATGCAGTAGCCGCACATGGAGAGGTACGATCGGCTGCCGGCCAAAGCTTTTATTCGTATTCACCCTAGATTTCGGATATGCGAAAATACGATGTAGTACTTTCCAAAAAGCTCTTATACATAAAGCTATAAAGCTAAAAGCATAAGTTTCCCCTTGTACAAAATCAAAAAACAGAGAACCAACCCGGTGCTTGTCATGACTTTTTCATGAAGCGAATGGAGGATTAAAAAGCAATTGAGCTCTTACTAGACCTGGAGTGTGCTGAAGGTAGGACATGCAATGTTAGAAAGAAGTAAACATGCAATGGTTCGGTAATGCTTCCACGCATTACGCGAAATGCTTACCGAATATATCCGTAAGCATTACTTTTCCCGTACCTGTGGAAAAGTTCAGCATGCCATGTGGTGAAGATATTGCCAAAAGCAAATGGTGTTGGCGTTGTTTTCTTCAATTCTAGTGAACACAGTGCGGATTTAGAGATTGTTCGCCTTTAAGCGAATCTGAAGTGAAGGCCTGGGAACATGGGAGCATGTTATTAGGTTCGACTATCTTTGCTTTTAAAGTGAATTCGCCAGCACTCGATTTTGGTGATACCTGCACTGTATACCATACTGAAGAGTTCCTTGTCATTTATCTGAGGTAAAAAAAACGATTCTTGGAACTAATATCATTCAATTTTTGCGAACTTTTTTGGGGAGTAACTACAAAGAGTAAGACCACATTTTTCATGTTCAATGCCTTAACATTTAGTTAAGGTAAGGTTCTCAGTGTATGTCGAAAATTATATTGTTTTAAATAAATTTAGTTTAAATTTACAAATATAATTAATATACAGCTATTCAGATGAGTCGTTTCCTAATTAAAAAGGAAGCCAAGCAAATTTTCAATCTTTTGAATGGTATTCTTTCAACGGAAACCAATGGCAATGAAGCGAATTTTCTTTTTCTAAATTTTCTTAAATATTCCTCATTACTCCTACCTCAATGTCAGATGAACGGTAAAGATATTTCAATTTAAATCGGGAACTGCATCCCAAATGGCATAAATAGTGTCAATAATTTGAGCAAAAGTAACTCTTCTATAATATGTTGACTAAGTGACTTCATTCACTGCCTATTATATTTTTGGATGCTCTTATTAATCTATTAGATATATTACAAAACCGTTATTCCCAAGCTTACAAGAGTTAGAAAAACTTTAAGAAAAAACCACGGGAAAATTTAGAGTAGGTCAAAGAAAATCGAATTACGGATATTAAGATGTTTTCATTAGTTTTGAATAAACTCCCATCTACTAAAAAAGTTGTGAAAGGTAAGCAGTTAGCTGCGCTTAAACTGACCTCACGAAGGCTTTCGGTAAGCTAGATCATGCCATTCTTATATATAAACTGAATCTTCTAAAATTCTCTAATAAGTTCGTTCGATTTCATGGCGTTCTATTCACTGACATAATTGCTACATCAAGTGTTCCACAAGGCAGCCACATTGGTCCAATTCTTTTTGCAATTTGGACCAACGATCTGATCACCTTTGCTCAAGGATCCATCGATTTACTATATGCTAACGACGTAACAACTTTCAATACAATATCATCATTTGATGCACTCTAAACCAAAAAAAAAAAAACACTCTAAATTGGTGCACTCTAAACCAATTTGCACTAAATGTTGACAAATGTTCAGTTATTTCTTTCGCAAGCAAATCACACTCTGTTAATTTCAATTACTCTTTAAATGGCTCTCTGTGAACCCGTTCTTATGAAATTAAAAATTCAGGAGTACTATTAAACTCTGCTTCTATTTTTAACAACCACGTTTGCTCAAGAATAATAAAAGCAAACTCTGCAGTTTGATTCTTAAAAAGATGATCTAAAGTATTCAATAGCATTCGTTTGACAAAAATTCGGTTCTGCTCTCTGGCCTAGAATAAAAGTGATTGAAGTAATCTCCGAATAATAAAGAGCATAAAGATCGCCACGAGGCTGTCTAAAAAAGATTCCTAATTTTGGGTCTTAGTTCTTTCCGCTGGTATGATCCTTTTTGCTTGAACACTCTTGAAACTAGACTTTGAAATTTTAAAGCTCAATTCGCTTCGAAGTTGCTCATTGAAAACGTTAACTCGGAGTTTTTGTCATCTAAACTAAACTTTCGTGTTTGCCACGGTGAGCGTAGACATCATAGCGCCTGATCCATCCCATTTCATAAGACTGAACCAACCTGTGCAATAGCCCGAAGCTTTAACTCAGCATGTTCAATTTCAACCATATCGTTGAAATATATCTCTATGGTTGAAATGTTCGAGTGTCAGCTGTTATCTATTCTCAACATTGATATGAATTATTCTTAATATTAAATGTGCTATAGTAACCATTTCCTTGACGAACTTTTCAATAAAATAAAAATAAACAAATAAAATAAGTGAAAAAAACGACCAACATACCATGTGAACTTCGTTTTGATCGGAAGACTGCATCGGAAGTTACAAAGTTAGAACGTTTTTAGGGGCTGCCACCTGTGTAATTTTCAAAACATGGAAAATTTGAACAAATGTTACTCATTTTAAATTTAATAAATCATAGTAGCAGCTAACATATTTGTATGAAAATAATAAAAAAAAGCCCTGCGCTGGCAGCCCTTTGCAAGAAATCATTTTTTTTTATCCATCCCACGAAATAGAATTCGTGGGATGGATTAATGATTCTAATGATTCTATGATTCTATTTCTTTAATCATATTAAGAAACGAATGAAAAGTTTGAATTTATTCTGCAGACTGCGTCGTAGGGGAATGGTTTGGAAAATTGACCGAAATGACTCAAATGACCGAGTCTTATTTATCGGTCACTTCAACAAAGTGACACGATTGTACTGAGTCACTGAAGTGACCGGAACTTCCTATCACTTCTTATAGTTAGTACCAACATATAAAAAAAGTGCTGAAAACTGCGCAGGGTTTTGTTATTCAATTGCTGAAAATAATTTGTCTTGGTGCTCTGGAAGTCAATTACACAGACATAAAAATATTGTCAAAAGAAACTTTGCTCCTACTACCACATCATATGAAAAATGTACACGGTAAATCATGAGGAGAAAATTCACATAATATCATCGAAGAATTTTTTTTTCACTTACCTCCTGGGTGGTATGGTAGATAATTTGCAAATTTCTTATAAGCAATGGTAACATTACATAGTTGTAATGACCTTAAGCCGAAAAATGGCTTTTCTTATACAGGAAAAGTCTCAGAAAATATATGTATCTAAAAAGGTCGACCCAAGCTCCAGCCAATGTTGATTTTATTTCCTGACTTTTTACTATCCATCTTCGCAAGATTGTCAGGATTTCACGAGCGCTACTCATTCTCCATCCGGTTAGATTCGACTAACGACCGCAAGGAACACTAACCAGTACTCCGCTACACCGTTTCGATATTCGCTTACGCTTTCCATTGGCATCCTTCGGATCTCACCACAAAAAGATATACTATGTCTACAAATTGGCCACTTTACTACGCCTTGACTACAAGTACATCAAGTGTTTCTATGGAAAGTCACGTGAAAGCTTTTGTTGGGAATCTCAAGGGTACTGTCTTGTTCTTGTTTTTATGATATGTGGATACCTCGTGGAATTTAAAATGCTCACTTTTCTACGACTCGTACCTTAATTTGCATGCAAAAATGTGCGGATGGTGTCGACTGTTGTGCTAGCGGGTACGGGTGGTTAAATGAAATGGTCGAGTTGGATTAGTAGCCAGTGGGAATGAACTCAACTAGATTTATTTAGAGAGGCTTTCGAGCTGACGATTTTTCTTAGGTGCGTTCCGATGAAAATGGTTCCCGCGTAGAAATGTGTAAATGAGAGTGTATTTCTTGAAACTTTATGACCAAATTTTTAAAATTGATGTGCATGAATTTACTCAAAGGTGGTAATATGGAGAACAGTAAACTCGAAATCAAAACAAAAACGCTCGCGTATTTGAATAATATTATGCTCAAGGGGTTGGGTTATAAGTTCTAAGTTATGTGAAATGCTATCACTGTAGGTGTGACTTGCAATTCATTTGGAATTAAGTCAGAAAATTAGAAACCCTTAATCCAAGCCTTATTTTCAACTTGGATTAGTATTGAATTTTTAGACAAGATTATTTTATTCAATAAAACGTTTGGAACTATAAATATTAATAGCTTCTTTCAGGGATTTTTTCGCGGTTTCTGACTCTACATGTCGTTATTGATACGTTTGTTCTATGTGCATTATGTTTGATTAGAGGGCGAATATTAGGTTTTGATTATCATAAAATGTATGTTGTGCCTGCTTTGCATCCACAGAACCATAAAATAATTCGCATTAATTTTGAGAACAGACTACCAGACTGTATTGGGAAAATTTCGATGTTTCCGAGAATGCTTCTAATTATGAATTCGTCATTTTTGGCGTCCTTTTATCATATAATGAACAAAAAACCAATTAAAAGCGCTATCTGAAATTATAACGAAAATATTTTTTCAAAATCATCCTTCATTCTATTCTTTGTAAAAGGTGCACATGTGGGCAGTAATCAATCTTCTCGAAATTGTAAATTGACTAGAAAACAGTACGTGGCAGTTTAATCTTGCGAATACCCACTTTTTTGTTAAGGTGAGATCGTCAACTCTCACAGAAACTCCCCAACAGCAATATAAAACATTACGAAATTCTCAGATACTTCTCAAACAAACTTGAAGAAATTTTTTACGCTCTTTTTAATTTGAAAACCACTTCGAAATGACATCTAAAAAATTACCACATGATTCTTTTCATGAAAACTTTTCTCTAGAGAAACAACTCTCTTAAATTATAGAAACCATCATAAACTGAACTTAACCGGAAAGTGAATGGGGAAAAAATCAGAAGAAAAGCATTCCACGAATGGTAGCTGGCGAAAAAATATTACGAGAAAGCGTACGAAAAGAAAAGAGAAACTTTCAAGTTTTGCCCTAGAAGCGAATAATATTTCAATCAAAAACATTTCAAGTGTTTTCCTACGTCTGATTGCGGTGGCGGCATCAGAGACTACGTTTTGCGAGTGGGTGGGTGGCTGCCTCTGACAGCGAAAGTATGGTTGGGTCCGTTCATAGCATCCGGAGCTACCAAACTTCAGCAAAAAGTCTCCAACAACTTTCGGATACTCGATAGGTTATGGGTTAAAGTTCTATCGGGACTAAACTTTTGGAGCGCTCGTGGTAGTGGGAGGAAAAAGTTGAATCTATACAAAGGCAGTCAAGCGAAGCTAAATGGTAAAAAAGCAGTTGTATAGCCAAAATCCACGAAAAACGATAACGATGATGATTTTTTTCTTTTTTCCAGCGGGCTTTTCTTTGCACGCAGTGAATACACACAAAAGAATATGAATATCAATCCTGGGAGATACTTCCCTTTACATTTTTCTATCATTACTCGAGATTCGCGGTTGCATGCAGTAGTTGAATCTGACGGTGAAGGTTTGAGCTGCCAGCTGTAAACGACAGCTACTTGATGATTTTTGATCAAACTGTCGAGAAATATGTTTGAGCTTTTGGATTTAAATTTTAAATATTGTTGAAACAATTGAATAAAGATAGGTAGCTGTGTAATAGTATAAGAAAGGGTTTGTGGCTTTACATAAAAAGATTCCAGTGTGATTTTTTTCATATTTTTTTCGAAAGTGGACACATGGTTCTTAAATGGCTTTGACAAAAGCTAGATGATGCAAAGCAAATTACGTTGTACTGACTTACATACACTGCGTTTTTAGCATAAACACTCTATCTACATATGTGTTAGCAACTTTGGATATATTCAATGATTTGTGTTTTTATGCAGCATGTACATAGATACATGGAAAGAGCATTTTTCACCATTGAGTTTAACATACTTGCACAAAAGATAGGTTTTTCATATTTTGTACAATGACGAAATAGTGAATTAAGTTTTCGAATCCGGTGTTAGCTCTAAAATGAAAAAAAAAGGTAGATAGGGCGTTTTTGATAAGCACGGCACTATACAGGTTAGTAGATATATAGAATTTTGGTTTCACCTACTGCATCTTAGTCTTAATTTGAAGCCTTCAACAAAGTTGACCAAGATCATTAACGGATGAAAGATAAAATATAAGCTTAAATTGTTGTAACCTTAGTTTGCTTGTTTGCAACTCGTTTGTAACTATACAAAGTTTCCTTCAAAACGCAAAAAAAACCTCAAAGATATAGCGATTTGTGCTTTGAAATCGAACGCAAGCGAAACTAATAGCCAATGCTTGGCAGATATCTGATGTGCCAAATAGATATTGGCCGAACCCAGGCGTGATCTGGCGAGCCCGAGTGTGTGGACGGTCCACACGAGCGACTTTGACAGGGCTCGCCGGCGCTCGTGCCACATCCGATTGGAATGGATTTTGACCACGAGTCAAAGCGATTTCGGGCGAGCTGTCAAATGCCGTCCACATGTTGGCGGTCTCGTCTGACTTCGGCTCGCTTGGCCTCGGCCAATATGTATTTCCCACATCAAAGTAGGCAACATCCAAATTGGGGAAGCTTTAGACTGGCGCCAAATTAGAGGTGGTGTCAAAGAACGAGATCATTACTCGGGTTGGATACAGAGCGTAATTTTCTGCTATAGTTTCGATCAAGAGGAAATTCTGGAGATTGCCAGAATCTTAATTCTTACCTTTCCGCGGAAGATTGGAGGATTGTCAAAGTTGACGAGCTTTTTGAAAGTCGGCGGTAGGTGTTCCTCATCCTACCTGAGAAGGCAATAGCGCCCGTCGAGAATCGTAAAAGCATCACCACGTACGGTGTTGATAAATTGACTCTTACTGCTATAAACAACCAAAAGCTGATCAACTCATCATAGACACAGTCAGATGCCGAGTTTCGTTGTGTTGATGGGGTCATTGTTGGGATTTTTTTCGAGTCAAGAGACTGCCTAGACTTTCTAACTCTGACGACAGAACATGAAGGTGAATCAGCCATTTTGTCTGAAAAGGACCTTGGCTCGTCCTTTATTGACTCGTCCCTCAAATTAATCTTCACCATTTCAAAGTAGCAGAAGCTGCCGTGGTCCTCCACTTCTTTAAAGCTGAGAGATATAATTCTGATCCAAAAATAATGTGTTGTAAACAGTCATTCTCGCAGAAGACACTAGCTATTCGTCCTCGATAGCCAAAACAATCTCCAAAGATAATAGTGGGCAAATCAAACACTGGTGGCAAATCGTCGAAAATTTAGTGGCTGCAGTTACAAGGATTTGCGTGCCCGTTATTTGTGGAGCTGACTCTAGAGCTCAGTATGAATTTTGGAGTACCTACAATACAAATGACTTTGGTGGAGCACTTGTTGACGTGACTTTGGACAGCGGGCGATGCATGCATCTTTTGGGTAAATGGACGGTGACCCAGGAGTGTTTATCTTCTGATCACAGCTACATATCTTTAAATGTGGAATACTGCAGCTCAAAAAAACAGCTAACCTTTATTAACAGAAAAAGAGCAACAAGTAAGAAGACTCACCGTAAGATATGTTACCAACAAGCAATACTATATAAGTGGTAGCTGAGAAGGTCCACTCAAAAAGATAAAGCATCATACTTATTGCTGACCTTCCCAAGTTCAAAACCTCCAATATGCCGATAGTGCGCTGTTATTAGAAGAACTAAGTCTTTATTTTGACGAATGGGCCATTAAACTAAGTAGTAGTAGCATTCAACTTTGTTTATTTCGCAATCCTTCTAAGTATCAAAGATTGCAAACTATTCGAAACAAGACCAAAAAACTTGCTGTTTTGTTTAGGACTAAGCTGCCGAATCTGTATTTCAACGCATCTGACCTCTCTTTGGCAATATGATGGGCATGACCACCAAAGCCAAATCCATTTGCTATACGACCCTCGTCCGACCTATCCTGACTGATGCATCCCCATCTTGGATTAACTGTTCAAATGCTGACATGGCAGAAGTGGAGATATTTGAAAGAAGAATCCTGCATTTCTGTACTGGAAAATTCCACATCGTGGTAACTAAGAAGTGGCAAAAAAATCTTCTCCTGTATTGGGACCCAAGCCAAGTAGGGACCGAGTTGTACAATTGACAAACAAGAATCTACGGATGGACAGATGGGCGTGAGATTGGACTAATCAGGTCAGTAGAGCACACAGGTGGCGCTTATCAGCGATTCATGAGCGTTTCATGAGCTTCGCAAAGATAGGGTGTCAACTACGACTCATGCATGCACTATTTAATTATGTATGCCTTCCAATGAACGAATGGGCTGGATTTAAGACCTAGGTGAAGAATTAAGTCAATTAGGCTTAGTTACTTATAAATATAAAGTTATTATAATTAGACTTACTATCGTCCAGATAATTTCAGCTAATAAACAACAAAATAATATGGAATAATAAATACCCAAAAACAAAAGAGCCAGCAGGCGTAAATAGTTAAGCTGCTAAATTTTAAGTTTCAGGTGTGTGAGGCTCTGGTTTTAATCCAGGTTGTGTGCACCAAACTTTGAGTTCACCTTGCTCTAAATAGGTACCTGAATTATTCAGGAGCAAAATGAGTCGTGGAAGTAATCCGTCCACACTCGTATTCACGTTTATTGTAAATTTGTGATGAATCTCTCTGCTAGCATCAACCACTAGACTCGTACGACGGTTGTCATGGAATTACTTTACTTTACATAAAGTTGCAGTCGCTGGTCCGATCCTTACGAGAACCTTCTCCGGGGAGCAACGATTATCACCAGGATCTAGATATTGTGGATAATATCATTGCCCGTGATATCAATTCTGAGGCTAAATCAGCGATTAGCCAACCCTAAGCTAATGGGAATCCAAACGTTTTATGACGAAATGTAAATATTACCAGTGTCCGGAGAGGCCGCAGAAATGAGTTCAACTTTGATCTCGAATGACTGGTTGTTGTACAAATTAAAATTGAAGGTATTTAAGTATGGTGTACGCAAGGCAAAGAGATCCTCCTGGCAATCCTACTGTTGCAACATAGAGGATAAAACTGAGTCTAATCACCCTCGTTAGGTCTTAGATGCATTTAGAGCCTTGATGGCATCTAGACTACAATTTTAATTTCAAATCTAGAAACAATTTAACTGTCGTTATGGTCTCAAACTTTTATGGTCTTCAGCTAGAGCAGTTCAACAGCTTTTGTTCGCCTGTTCGGATCATGATATTTATATTGAGGACATTATGGAACGCAAATGTAGCAAAGAGAGTGCGGGGGGCTTTCGACACACTTTTCAGTTGAAAAAAAAACCGAAGGTGCCATTGGGGGTTGCAGCCACACATTGTTATTCGATTTATACTACTGTGGTTGAACTTATACTGCTATATGGTACGAGAGATGGCTGAACAGGTCTGAGCCAAGGGATTAAAATACAGGATACCATTTTCAAAAAAAAAATACTTTCAATGTAAGTAGTTTGTATTAAGTACAACGTTCACACGGAGGCTGCAACTCGCTTAAAAAATATTTTCTGACTTTGCCATCAATATGCCCATGAGCGGCCATCTTACGTTCCTCTTTATCATCAAATCTTCGCCCACTGCAATTCCTTCTTCAAATTGCTAAAATAAGAGATAGTCGATAGTAGCCAGGTCTGGGCTATACGGTGGGTGACTAAGTTCCTCAAAGCTAATCTCTCTTAAGGCCAGCCCTAAAAGTTGCGCTGTGTGAACAGGTGCATTATCTTGGAGAAAAAAAATGCCTTCACTAAGTTTGCCTCTTTTTTCCTCTACAAAGAATTGGCGTACTTTTTTTTTTAAAAAAAAGTCCTGCATAGTCCTCAGCGTTCATTATTCTATTTTTCGGAAGGTAATCCATACGTAAAATACCTAGGGAGTCCCAAGAAAATGGCGACCCTTATTTTGGTATCCGACTTTTCCACTTTAAACTTATTTGGCGGCTTTTCTTCTTTCTTGATCCATTGTGTAGACTTTTGCTCCGATTCAGAATCATACTGTTGAATCAACCTTTTATGAAAGGTCACACATTTCCACATTGTCCTTACAGAGGTCTGAAAACTCCTGTAAAGATTGAACTTGCCGCTGCTTGTTAATTGGCGCAATCATTTTTGAAACCCAACGCTCACTCACTTTTCTCATCTTCAAATGAGTGTGCGAAATGTCACTAATTCACTTTTTGCTAATAATACCCAACTTTTCTACTATCTGCCACATTTGTATTCTGCGATTATGTAATACTGAGCGGAACTTGAGCGGGGGTCGTTTCTGAACAAGCGTGTTAAACGTTTGGTGAAGGTCCAAATTCTCCATATCCCTCAGATATTTCTTCAAAAAATGTCCTAGCTGTTTTTTCCTTTATTACAGTGCGGTGCTCCAGTTTGATTAGATGCAGCGATGACTTAGTTTATGGTTTAATTACTCAGAGCGTAATTAAGCTTTTAACTTGGCTTATATGTTAATTAGATATCTTGCAATTAGTGGTGCATCGTGAAAGTCCTTAGCAATAGTTCAAATATCTTAAATTCAGAACCGTTCAAACATCCCGCATACATGCAAGTTCCTCCTAAGGCTTTCTTCTAACTGATGCTTGAAAATGTCCTAAGATTCGTCATTCTTTTGGTGGTAGGAGCACTCTAGACAACTTCTACTAAGACATTTTTGTGCGGCTAGCGGACTTTAAATACATAGTTCCGGGCACTCTACCAGACTAAGAGTTTACAGCTTGCATTCCTGGTAGACACAAATGGATTAACGGTGTAATCTTTGAGAATGGGATCGTTTGAGAGCATACCGATGGCTCAAAACTGAACTATAAAGTCGATAGTGATTTACACATGCTCGGTTGAGCTGAGTGTAAGGCTGGCCCTTCATCTATCAGACGATTGAAGTGCCTTTCAGGTAGAAGTGGATGTAGGAATTTTTATGCAACTGTTTGTCTTACTAGCTTGGTACGTTTTTGCCGGAGGTTTAATGTCCCTTTTCCTATGGAATAGCAATCGAATTGGCTAAATAAATATCTGGAGAATGCTTAGAAATTCTGGGAAGAAGAATCATCCTGAAAAACTACAAGACAGTTCTGGACCTCCGCAGATGTGCTACTCCAGGCAGCTATAAAATTTAATCAAAAATAATAAGAATGACTCGTGCTGGTATCCCTTTGCTAATACCGTAACCAAAAGTTGTTGTATATTATAATCAACCTTACATTCATATTATGATCAACTCACTCTATGTTTTTCGTTTCAGCTCGACGAATAGATCGGAAGTTAGAGTTTTAGACAATTATTTAGGGCTGCCGCCCCCAAAAAATACAAACTTTAGATCTTTTTTAAACTTATGTATAATGCATTACAACAAGAAAATTTGTAGGTAGTATGAAAAATGCGTTTATGTCCAAAATCATCGTAGCTGGCAACTCTATCCTAATTTAGCAACCAAAAAACAATGAAATCTGGTTTACATTAATATGAACCTTAAGTGTGCATTTCTTTTAAATCTAATGATTGCATAGAGAGTAATAAGAGAAGAAAGTGGTTTCATTTGTTGACGCTATTTCAAGATGGCATCACATCCATAGGGTTGTCAATATTATTAAATTACTTTTACCGAATCTAACCTTTTTAAAGCCAATATATCCTCTAAATTTAGTTTGATCTGCTCGTGCGTCATCACGAAAATAAATTTCGGGTGCCAAAAAAATAAGTAATTTGGTAAAAACTTATCTCTCTTATGGATAAAGGAATTTTGAAAATGTTTGATTTTGCAGTGTAAGCAAAGATATAATAATTGTTTGGTTTTTTTTTCAAATATTGAGAGTATTATTAAATGGCTACCGTAGCTTTAGGGCTGTCCAAAGATTCATCAGCGATAACACAGCCCAAATTTTTATAGCCAGTAGTACGTCCTTCGAAATTCGTAATCATCTGATGACTGTTAGAATTTATTACGATTTGAAATTTTACAAATTTTTTTCACCTACTTTTGGGATTGGTTAATTTGTGAACGTCGAGTTTTCTTTGAATTAGATTAAACAAGTGCATAATTAGTGCTACAGAATAATTTAAAAAAAAAACGTTTAGAAATTTCTACCTCTTTATGCAGCTCAGTAGCACTCATAGGATGATTTTTTTTTGCATTTTACGGTCAAAACCCTTTAGTATGACAACACTTATTAATTCACCCTTCAAGGACTCAAGCAGAATTTTTGCATGAATTGTGCCGCGAAAATTCCGTGCCGCGTATTGGTAACGGTGACATGAGCGATGACGGTGCCGAGACAACGGTAGGTAAATGCTGCTTGTGAAACGTAAAGCATCAAATAAAATAGATACTCAATCGGCAAAAAAGTTTCTTCTTTTCGATTTGGTTCGAAAAAATATCATGAAGAAAGGAATCAATAACAGGAAAAAATGGTTTTTATGCCAGATCTTTATTCAAAAGCTCATAATTCATACGCGCACGTTTGAATTCATGACGACAACAACAATAACGTTAGGGACTATGACGATACCAGTAGCGAGTTTTGAAACTGATTTTATTTTCCTTTTTCCCCCTATATAAATATATATTCCGTATTATAGTCCTACCGAGTTTCGCACCTATTCGAAGGTATAAACGTAGATACGGGGGATGTGCTAGCAGTATTCGACCAAATTTCACGAATGACGAAATCGATTCTTCTACATTAAATTTGATTTTTTTTCCCTCGTCAGCCCAACGCAATTTTTTCGCTTTGCTCGTAAATCTTTTTAAATGGGTTTTAATTCCTATGGTCTTTTGAAAGAAATCAATGTGAATTATTTTCTGGTAAATGGTTGCGTTTTCTTTTTTTGCGTGTTTTTTTTTATTCAGGCCTGTCGAATTGTAATGAACTGTTTTGCTAATAATGGCAATAGATGTCACGAGCTAGATTTTTTTTTGTTTCTTGGGAGACTAGGCTTGTATCAGCGTGATGGTCGTATTATATTTATGATTAAAGTAGGCTAATTGGGTATTTCCTTTAACAGCTTTATGACTGGGGAGCATGATACACTGAGATGTCTGCGTTGTTCAATTAAAGGTGAAATCAGTGGCTTTTAATTGTTCTACACTCGTAAAGAGATAATAGAAGAAATACTGCTAAGTCGATATACATATGTAACAAAATCACGATAGTTAAAAACTCATGAATTCTATCGGGTGTCGATGTTCAGGTCACAGACGAAGTGGATTCATATCTCGGTTGATATTCAACCCCTATTTGCGAGACAAATATTGAATTTCCAATTATTGGTTAATGTTAAACCCTTATTTGAGAGAATTTCCGTTGATGAAATATATTACTTCAGTTTACGGCAAATGTACCATTAGGAATGAAAAGAAATCAATCAATCGGGAATCCAAATTTTCCTAAGATTACCGTGAAAAAAATAGCTTGATACTTTTCAACTAACCAGCCATGCAGATATCGTACATTTACATTCGCATCTTTATCTGACTTCTTCCATGTCTTTTTTCCCAAGCACTTAATATTCTTTAGAGTGTCGGATTTTGCCACATCTAGCTTCTCTCACTTTTCTACATCTTGATAAAAATATATTTCCTGAAGACTATTGTCCTATAAATTCAGTCTACACGAAAAAAAAGGAAAATAGAACCGAAGCCAAATAAGAAGAAGAAAAGAAAAACATTAAAGTTTTTGAGAAAGTTGCGTTAAGGAAGTTTGATAAAAGCAAAACCATAAACGAACGCCTTGTGCACAATCAAAAGTGCTCCGTGAAAGAAAACACTTCCGGGATATAATTCAGCACAACAAATTTCAAGTACACATTTCTCGTTCAGGCAAGAATGGCTGTGTGCTCATCGTTTTCGTGAGAATCTAGCAACAAAACTTCTAAGCGTTTTTCCTATTTTTATCTCGCTAGGCATATTTTGAGGGTACGGTGCGGTGAGTAAAAGTTTTGCCAGTGTGTTCACGCTACTGCTGATTCTGGCAGAGATGAAAGCGAAGATGTATCCCGTATGTTTTTCTGAATCCTTTCGCTCGACTTTCTCTACCATATCAAAGAATGCGTGTCCTGTGTTCTGTTGGAAAACTGGATAAAATGTCTTGTCAGTTTTACGTTGCCTTGGCTATTTTTCTATCCATCAACATTAAAATTTCGTCGGAGGAAGAAAAATGTAAGTACACATCTGAAATTTAAATGAAATATCCCAGCGAAATTCTTTTTCTTAGTTTCCGAAGCGTATTCGATTTCAGTAAAATCTTTTATAATTATAATTGAAACTAAATTTGTACAGCCTCCAATCAAATGTAGATAGAATCTTAGCCACGTAATCGATCGTAAACTACGTAATTGTTTCTCAATTTGTCTTTCACAGCATTAAACGATGCTCACTAAAAATACTTGCTCTCGCGGAGTATTTGGTGTCGGGAGAAAAAGTAGTGTAAGTTTCGAATCTGTTTATTCTGATCTCTGCCATGTGCATTTAAATCCTATGTCTGGGTTTACACGCTTCAAATCAACACGAGTTGGTGAAAACTTCTACCAACAAAATACGAGTAAATGAAATCCGAGCCTAAAATCGTGTAAATCCGAAGCTAGTAGCATTTTTCAAAGGAGAGCAATTAAATTTATTTCAGCATATTTAAATTTGTCAGCACCTGTACATTCCTTGTTAGGTATTTGCTATAGTTTAATATTCCATATGATTAGAGGAAAAATTAAAACATTGGTTACTTATTTTCATTGTAGATTTTAGTCATATGAATAATTAACGTTAGCATATCTTGATACGGAAATGACAAAAATGCCTCGTGATGGTAACCAATTCTCAACCGATGTGGGCTATTAGCTCATCTGAGCCGTTTAAATATCCGCGTCCTGATGGCGTCTTGGCAGCTGATATCCAGCAGTCCATGGGAGTACCGTTACTATGGCTCAGAGAGATTCATAATGCTTGTCTATGCTTCTCGTAGGTTCTCACTGGCCGGCGGTAAACTAAAGCAGGAAAATTCTGGCATGTTAAGCCAAACGATCATCGTCCAATATGTTTTTACTGTAACCTACTTAAGATTCTGGAAAGGATAATAAAAGATCAATCGATCATATGTTGATCTCGCAGTCGCAGCACGTTTATGCCAACGGCAAGCCTGCCGCATCTGGTCTTTACGACTTCGTAGAGCAAATCGATACATCTCTTGCTCTTAAATATACGCTTGTCGCCTTTTTGGACGTAAGCGGATCCTTAAACAACGTAAACTCCGACGCAATTGTTGAGGCACTTTCTGTGCTGCATGCGGATGAGCGGCATTTATAGTGCAGATACTTAAGACTAGAGTGGTATCTTTCCTTGGGGAATCATCGTGTACGACAAGGGGTGAGCACGGGCCCTCCTCAGGGTGGAGTCCTCTCTCCCCTGCTGTGGAAAATTACGGTGAATATTCACCTAATGGGGCTGGATCGTACCGGCTGCAAAGTTATTGCTTATATGGACGACATGGTTGAAGCAGTGTCAGGAAAATATTTATCTACGCTATCGGAGAGGTTATGCCATTCTCTTGACATTCTTTCATGTTAGAGCTGTGAGTGTGGCTTGAATGTGAATTCTAATAAAACGGAACTAGTACTGATTACAAGGAAGTATAAAGGTCCTCGTTTTGATTTACCTAAATTAAATGGAGTCTCCATCGACATTAGTCAGAGGGTCAAATATTTAGGGCTCCTCCTCGACTCGAAGTTACTATGGAGCTTCAATATAGCAGAAAGTGCGCGGAAGCCTTTCAGTATACTTTACTGTTGCAAAAGAGCCAGAGGTGCGAATTGGAAATTACTGCCTCGAATCTTTGCTTGGCTTTATATCACTTTGGTTAAGCCGATTCTATTGTTTGAGGTGGGGTTTTGATAGCAGGCTGCTCTTAAGGCTACCTGAAAACGTCAGCTTGAAAAAGTGCGGAGGTTAGCTGCACAACTGGTAACCGAAGCACTCTACACGACTTCTACTAATACACTTTTCGTGCTGCTTCATTGGCTACTGATCTTGCAATAAGCTAATCTTGCTGTTGTTAGACTGAACAGAGTTCGGCTAAGCCAGGATTTTGTTTGAGGCAGTTTTTGTTCTAGCTGTTGTTGACTACATTGCTCCGCAATTTCTACTAAATTTGGAGTTCACAGCTAACATTCCTGGTAAAGAAGAATGGGGAGATGATGACACCTTTGAAAGTGAGCTTATTCATGTGTACCCAAATGGCTTAAAGCTAAACAATAGAGTTGGGAGTGGTGTATACTCAGTTGAGCTGAATTTCAAACTATCCTTCCGTCTACCTGACCATTGTAGTGTCCTTCCGGGTGAGGTTGCGGCTATTTTTCAGACAATTGATTGGCTTCTGTGCAGTCGAATTTTCGAAGTCAATATTTTCTCAGACAGCCAAGCGGTTATTAGGTCCCTTGCTGGTCCTTGTACAGTGTCCATAATGGTTGCTCAATTCCGTGCATCTCTTAGGGTTGTTGACATTCGGCTCTACCAGAAGTACCAAACCTACCTAAAAAAAAAATACCATGAGATGCGCATCGCACCAGGCAGCTTTTAAGTTTGACTCCAAACGCCTTGCCTTGTACTGTGGGCATTCTTACGGGCCATTGGCTTGTAGGATTAGATGCGCAACAATTCGGCGCAGATTTCTATGAATCCTGTCGGAGTTGTGGCTCTGAGGACGAGCAGGAATCCGTCCACCACCTCATGTACCAGTATTCGGCTTTAGCAAGGACACTTGGTGCACCCTTTTCCTCAAATCTGGCTGAACTGTCCCTGACTTTAGTAAATAGAATAGAGTCGAAAACCATTGTGACATCACAACGGGCCTCTTTTGTGCATTGGTGTGTCTATCGGCAGGCTTTTGTCAATCGGTAGCCACTTCAATCTAACTTAGCCTTAGTACATAATGGTAGTAGCTTGGGGCCGGTGTAGATATGAAGGTTGATGTAAACTTCGCTTATAATCAGTATGAGCAAGGATGAACAATGTTTAGTTCCAAGAGATATTTTATTCTTGACTTAACTCATAGCCTGCCATCTAAAAATATGTTGTGTTATCATGGCTACATTCAGAACATAGAGCACACAGTGGCAGCTAAAGCTGTACTCTCTCGGCCACAGAAGTTGTTGGCTTTTTTGTCAAAATTGAAAATAATGGAAGACCACTGATTGCAGCAATCAAATAAGTATCAAGTATCTTAGCGCAGTTTATATACGGTATTCTACATTGATCTACCATACCTTTTACTTCAAAAATTTTTTTGATGTCTTCATAATATTTTTTCTCGGAATTTATCCATAAACTATATGAAATACAAAAACAACTTTAAAGGTACACCGTTTTAAGGTGCCATACTCAAAGCAAATGAAAATAATTGACAAACATTTCATACCTAAATTACCTTCTAAGGCATATTTCAATTAGCTCAGAAAACACAAAAATTATCTATAATATTCCTTTCCATTCCATCTAGTACAAACTTTTAGTTGACATCGCCTGTTGTTGGGTACCAAGAAAACTAGTGATTCTTTCTGCTCGAGGAAAAAGAGACAAGAATGAAAGATTCTTCAACAAAAAACGCTTATAATTGTTTTTGCACTCTGAAATACAACTAGTGTTGCCTCATTCTGCTAAAATACTACGCCTTCGATATAAATAGCGTTCATTCACGCGTCTTCAACCTGAACACACCACTGAAAAGGATTCTCAATGTTTAGCGGGAAAGTTGATGCTAGTAATTCGTGTAGACGTCAAAAGGAAAATGCTATCTGAGATTGTGAAACGTAACTAAGTTTCAACTTGTAGAGTAGTGTTCGGAGCATTTTTTTCAAGAGAATGAAACTATTTTTTAAGTGCAACAAAGGAAAAATCCAGCGTATAGAAATTATAAGAGAGATTGATATTTCAATAGCTCGTAATTGAACTAACTAATAAACGATGAAGAATTTTTCGCATGAAAATGAAACACACTTAAACTTGTATAGTATAGGTTTCATTTTTCATTTTCAAATCGAAAGGGCAATAGTTTTTATTTCCCGCTTCGGTTTGAATTTATTTGCATATTTTTATAAAGCACACTTTAAATTGTCTAGTATAAGCTCCATTTTTCAAATTGACTGAAGCGGAAAATATATTTTATTAATTTCAATATGAGGAAAATATGTATATGCGTCTCGTTTTAACATATGTTTTGACAGTCTTCATGAACTTTGAATGTTTTCTATCCTTGCACCTTATTTTTTTATATCATTGAAACAAATGCCAATATTTCATGGTAGTTAAGTTGAGCTCTGCTTCGCTAAATTCATCCAAGTGTGTAGAAAACTGAAAAGCCAATTATTTAATTTACGCTAAGAATTTTCGTGATTTTTTCCTAACTTTTCCTCGCTTGAAATTAAAAAAACTATGTTAAAAATTAGAGTCATTTATTACAGCTTGGCTGGAAAGCAATTTTGAAAGTACTCTTGTAGAGCAAAAATAAGTAAAAATAGAGTAAAAATATTCACTTGAAACAAAAAAATTTCAGCGATGATTCGAAGTAGTAAATGTGTAGACATTAGCATGCTAAGACTAAGTACAGTGCCGAGAAAAAAGTGATGTAAAAGCTCATATTTAAGAAATTCTTTGGGTTAACCTTTTCATATTTTTAAAAGTAGTGAATAAAAAGTCCGTTGGTTTTTTTCTTGCTATTAATATATTTCCAAACAGTGATTAGATATAAAAAAAAATCAAAAAAAATTACTTTTCTATAAGAAAAAAATTAAAAAGTAAATCAATCCATTTTTGGCTACCGAGAAAAAGTGATGCAAAAATTAAACCTCGATCATATTCTACCAACTGTATTGGGTTACTGATATCAATCAATGGTTCTTAATATTTGGTAGGATTTCCTTTTCGATCTATGACAGCTTGAGGCCTTCTTGGCATAGATGAAACCAACTTAGCGCAGTATTCTTGAATGATCTTGCCCCACTCTTATTTGTTTATTTCCTTAAGCGCGGGTTTGCTGCGGATGTTATGTGTTGCAAGTCGACGCGACAGTTCTTCCCAAACACGCTCAATTGGATTGAGATCTGGTGATTGTAGGGGCCATTTCAAACAATTTGGAATATTATAAAGTATCCACATTCGAGTTTCGTGGGCGGTATGCTTAGGATCATTGTCTTACATGAATATGTAGTTTGTTCCCAAATTTAACTTTTGAACGCTAGCAGCGATCCTTTAAAATCTGGATGTAGACTTTGTGATCCATCGTTTTTTCTTCTATTATATGAAGTTCGCCAACACTATTGAAAGCCATACATCCCCATACCAAAATAAAACCACCACCATGCTTCACAGTTCCTATCATATTTTTCGTATCTAGCTCCGTAAGAGGCTTTCTGCGCACTTTTGCTCGTCCATCGTGAGAAAACACATTAAACTTGCTTTCATCCGTAAATAAGACGCGTTTCCGAAATTCGACCTCCTTATTCTAATGTTCTTTGTCGTTTATGTCGCTAATGAAGGATTTTTTTTCTTGGAATACAACACACGTAACCCAATTTCCTTAAATGATCTCTGACTGTTTCAACGCTAACATCTTTTTTATAAATAGATTTTAGTGTTGCTTTGATTTTCGTCACCGGTATAAAAGGATCTTTCTTGATTTCTCGTTCGATTATTCGCATATCACGTCGTGATAATATTTTCTTCCTCCCTGAGCGCTTTTTATTTTCAAAGCTTTTATTTTTGCAGAACCTGTCTATTATCCTCCAAACAGTGCAAATGGGTCTAATTTTCTTGTACGGAACGGTCTGGCTATGAAGCCGAAGAATAATTTTTCTTCCATCTAAAGAAGTCTCTTTTCTCATGTTGATCGACTGAAAATTGGTTAAATAATAATATTAATGAAAACCTTAACCTGAGGATTCAGAAATTACTTTCTTTTACGAATCTCCAATCGCCTCTAAAATTGATTTTCGATGATGAAAGCAACTAACAATGGACTGCGATCGCTGATAAAATGACACATTTTCAATGAAAAGCAATTATTGCATCACATTTTCTCGGTATGTTTTAAGCCAGAGGTTAATCTGGAAGCGTAAACAAACTTTCGGAAACCGGTTCCTGGGAAAATGATGAAGAAATTTTACCTATGGCACATAAAACCATACTCCGAAATATCAATTTTGCCGATATTACTTTTGTGAATTCGCAAATAAGCTATCAAAGCCGAAATTTTGTATATTTTCATCTTTTTGCATCATTTCTTCTCGGCACTGTATATCTTAGCAAAAAATAAATAGCTTGCCTCTTTTCAATTGATTTATATATTCTTAAAATTCTATTTTTGAACGAAGAATGTGAAACAGTTATAAAGGTGGAGAGGTAGCAGGGCATCTCAACTGAACCGAAGTCCAGAACAAAGCGTATCAAAACTGCCATGGACTATGGAATATATACTGGGATTGGAGCAGAAAGCCCTTAAAATGTATGTAAGGGCCCCAAGCGACTTCATTAGCAAAGCACCGTCCAGTCCACATCCAGCGAAAGTTTGTAAGCGGCTTTGCTAGCTCTACCCGATTGTGGTTGGTAAAAAAAAAATGAGAAAATAAAATGAGGGGGGTAGGTTTACGCTACCTGTTTTCATCCGTCTTGAAAACACAACATCCGCAATATAAACTGAACAAAGTGAGAGGGGATGTTATTGGCAAAGGAGTATAAAGCACTCAGGCATAAGCTAGTAACCCAGATGCAGCCAAGACGCGTCAAAATGCTTTGACCAAAAAGGGAACTAAAACAATATAGAAACAAACACACACGCTGAAAAATGTCTCCACTTCCGAGACTGGTGTAAAAGCCGGCAAACAGCTTCTATCCACAGGTTTATGGGAGACTTCGGCAAAAAAAGTTGCCGGAAATCCCTCCCTAATGCTTCAAATACATATTGACCCAACATATTGGCCAAAAATCCACTCAGGCTGGGAGTGAGCCCAACATCAGCCCAGCTCGCAACAAGGGGGTGTACACATATTGGCCATATCCTCTTTTGGTCTTGCTTGGGTCAATATGTATTTCCTACAGAATATTAAGCAGGCTAGCCAGCGTTGACAGCACACCACCTTCTGAAAAAAATCATGGGAAACTTAAACCGAAGCTGGCCTGTTAGCTCACTTTATTTGTTTAAATCACAAAAATAGTCTTACAGCTGGCTACTTCACCCTCTTTGAACTCATTTACTGTAAAAATGCGAAAGAATACTAAAAGAGACAGTATTGAAGTTTTAATTATGTGAGCATTGCCGCACGCAGGAGTTATAAAATAATAAGCTTCACGATTATCTGAATGCAAAAATATTTCAGTCGAAAGCAAATTCTGACCGTTTTCACCCACGCTCAGTTATCGTATAACGTTGGTCACGGCTGCCGTCCAAAACCTTCTCCCAGTTCCATTCCGGCTACAAGGTTTTTCATCAAATTATATGGCCACGCAAGCCAATCAGGTCACGTGCAGAATGTCGTTTTTTTACATTCAGGGGTAAAAGTTCGAATTCAAACTTATGAAAAAATTATTTAAATGTCAATATGGTGATTTTTTATTGGAAACGAGATTCACTGCTTATATATCTCACATGTTACAAATAATAAATCCAAAATTTCTTCAACTACTTAAGGAAATCAAAATAAAAAATTGCTAGTCAAAAAAATGTCGACAACTTTTCTCGTCCAACTAAGTATGATTAATTTTGATATAGCATGAAGTTTTTTTTGGATACTTGCCAAAAAAATACAATTTATTTTAGTGTCGCTTTCCCCACTTATAAATCGTTTAAACTGCCCAAAGTACCTGGCGGACTCTGAAATAAAGCATAGCTTTAAACATAACAATCAAATATCTACCGCCAATTCATTCTCCTAGTAAAGCAACCAGCCTTGAAAGAACTTCTTTGAGAGCTCTAGTTTCCTTGTTTTCTACAAACTAGCAAATTCTTGATTTACTACTAATTTAAATTGAATTTGATTTTTGAGCTTTGCGATGCAATCCTAACTGCAAGGTACAAAGAAAAATTTAAATTTAGCGAATATTTTGGTCGGCTCACACTTATCGTTTGTATTTCCTACGTTACTTTTTTTCTCAAATTGTTTTCCTGGCAGTAGTTCACTCATGTCATATCAATGTTTGTTGATACTAACCTTCTCAACACTTCTGCAAATATTAGACCAGTATTTTCTACTAAGAAGCTGGAGTAGCTTAGTGGGTAGAGAACTGGCTTCTTGTGTGTGTGGGGTCCCTGGTTCGAATCCAGGTTCGGGCGAGGGACGGCAGACCGAGCTTTGAATTCACCTAGCTCTGATTAGGTACCTGAGTTAATCAGGGGTAAAGTGAGTCGTGGAACTAATAATTTCACACTTGTATTCACATTGATTGTAAATTTGTGATGAAGCTCTCTACAGGCTTCAACTACTAAACCCGTACGAGGTTTGGCGTGGGATCTTTTATTTTATCTTCTACTCAACTACGAGGTTGTTGTTTATTACCTAGACAATAAAACAAACTATTTCTTAAATGATCGGACTTTCACTTACTTTTTACAATAAAGAGCAAATCAATTCCTTATTGGCGGAAATTCAAAAACTTTGCATGGCCAAATTTTCTTCTGATACAAAATGCTTAGCCCTCCCAGGCAAGCTCTATATTTTACTGCTTGCATTTTAGTAAAATATCGTATCTCTGATAACCGTCCTAAAGACTATTTGCTTTTGATTCCATAGTACATACGAAATTAAATACCAAGTCTTATCCCCACTCTTAATTTATTTTTGAACAACCCTTAGACCAAATCACATTAACATTACTATCTAAAACTTATCACAAATACAAATGTTTTGAGGAAAAGTAAAGGCATAGTCAATAACGGACTCAAAAGTTTTTCCGTCTATTTTCGTTTTGCCGAAAATTCAAGCCATATTTTTCATTTCGCCCTCAGGAAATTCACACAAGGACATGACAAAAGACAAAGAAATATTTTCTTTGTGGGATTGTGACGCTGGAGGCATTATTGTTGGTTTCATGCTTCAATTTGAGAGAGACTGTTGATCCTGGTACTGCTGGCTACCATTCAAGGACTTGTGTTTTTATTCGAATGGTTTGTCGCTTGAACGAAACCAACAGATAATATATCAGTGGAAAAAGTATCGAAATGATAGCGGAAAGCAAATTCAAAAATTTAAAAGTTTCTACCATGTTTAATGATATGACGGTTAAAAAAATGCATTTAGACGTTTGTATGTCTTTACGGAGCTTTAAAACTTACATAGAATTTAACTATAAAGCTATTTAACTTGGCAGTAGGTGTTTTGTAAGCTTTGGTAGAGTAAATGTCCTGCAAATTTGCAAATGTTTAATTTAGTTGGGGCGTATTTGAGTAGAAAAGCACTTAGTTGTTAGAAATCAATTCTTACTATTTTATTTTATTATTTTTAGACAGTGGTTTCCTGCAAATTTCAGTAACTCAGAGTATATAATCAATTAACATCGTATTACGTGCAGTAGATTGTCCATATTTTTACTCAAAAATGTTTAAAATTCATTTGGAGATTACTTGAAGGAGGCGATGGAGCTATATTAAATTGTTTCGTAAAACAATTTCGTCCATTGCTCCCATCATTCTCAGTCTATTGCGGCTTCAGTCATATTTTTACACCATTTTTGCATAGCTTTAAGGTTTCATATTTCATACTCTAATCCGAGTGAATCCTAAAGCGGATCAGCAGTGCAGCTGCCACTTGCTTTTCTGAACAATAATCACATATCTGGATTTGATTAAAGTGAGCTGATGAAGGGGCGAGAGTCAAAACAGGGCTAAAGTATATCCTAGAACTTATCATTCCAAAATTGTAAATATTGACTATTCAAAGAGGCCTCCTCCAGCTTCAATCTATTCATATGGGAAGTAGAAAGGTAACTACCAGCTTCCACCAAAGCGCTAATTAGTCACAGCTGAGCTTCCACGACTGAGGACAGTTGACAGTAGATTACAGTCAGTGTGACTTATAGGTTTTAGTACAATGCTTGAATGTACTTTGGAC
The DNA here is from genome assembly GCA_947369275.1 of Nemotelus nigrinus. NCBI lineage: Eukaryota > Metazoa > Arthropoda > Insecta > Diptera > Stratiomyidae > Nemotelus > Nemotelus nigrinus. The sequence goes on from OX376374.1 coordinate 120,731,202, forward strand.
AGGAAAACACACTCCACTTTGCTTCCATTCATTCACATTCAAAACACCAATATTTCTTACTTGCTGTTACTTCTTAATGTTGTTTACTTTACATACTTTTAATTTCTCCGCGTGCGAATCTTTTTAGTCCTATAAATCATCACAGGTTCAAAACTACACGATCGGTTATTGGCTTGACTTTATGGATTTGAATGTATTGATACACCTACACCTACTGAATGATACACCTATATCTTGCACAGGAACATCTATATTGAAAAATGAAGCAAGTACTGCCACGTCCTCTTTCTTGGTCTGGATCTTGATTCGGCTTCGTAGGGGAAAATGGCCATCGGAGCAGACGAGGATCTGAATAGCACCGTAATACAAAAAAGTGAAGGTCCTACAAATTATATTCATCACTTCAAGGTAGCATTGACTGCTATTCTCCTTCATCTGTGTTAATACGTGGAAGAGAAAGTTGTAATTCAACAATCAAGGAGCATGAAGGACGGTGCCTGTGAATTGCGAATGAGATCTTCATGTGAGCCAAATAGCCTAAAACCTCATCTTCCAAACTTAAATGACAAATATAATGCTGCTTTTGTATTGGATGCAAATCTAAAGTCATACTGGAGCGCTTTAACCCACATGGGAAACGGAGAAAGCTTGCCATCGCCAGTGGCTTTGATAGAGACTTGAAAGAGGTTGCAAATACACGGTAGAACCCACTAATAATAAGTGCAGATGGCAACCCACTTAATGAGCTATAGAGTAGTTCGGATATCTCTGGCATAGAAGTGAGGCTCTAGATATAATTTGATACGTTAGCGTTCTTCAGATCTTCTCATGAGATGCATAGTTTCGCTGTTAGGCCACATGTATGCAACATTTACATTAGGAGCATTGCAACATAAAGAAGTAACCCCTAACTTTAACAGCAAAAAATTAATTGAGAGAAATTACACTGATCTAGATAACGATCGGAGATCATAAACCAAAAAAATCTTAGCAAACTAGTGACTCCTCTAGCTGGTGCATGCAATAATGTTTTGGCAATGTCCTTTAACTCAACTAGATCCATAGGAAAATTGAAGTTAAAGAATAAGTATCGAAACTCCAGCTCTCCAAAATGAATTCAAGAAGGAGTTTGATTTTGGAACTAAAAAATCACATTAAAGCTTTTCAAAAATGCCGTGCGCATGGTAAAGAGTGTTTTATGAGATCTTTCTGCACGAGCGCTGAAGGTACTACTGAAGCCAGTTGCATCCAGGAACTTCTATACATGACCTCATTATTTCTTTGCGTTGCATGCAAAAGTCCAACAGAGCTTAGAAGGTAGGAGCCTTTGTGAATACTAACTTTCCCTATCATCTCAACATATTCAGCTTAACTCTTAGAATCACACAATGCAAGATATATTTCTGCAATTTATAGCGCACACATAAGATGAACGTTTAATTTGTTTGATTTGTTCCAATCACCAGGATTGGATAGTATAGTCTTGGTTTAGATCAAAAGGCACTTTTAAATCGGGTCATAAATATATTGAATGCCTGATTAATGCTTTTGTACGTTCCTATTAGCTGGCGGATATTGAAACTGCTGTTCTTCTCAGAGGCGGGAAAGCATCACACGCTTAATCAAAACCACTTACACCAATTTGTCGTGGATGCGTTCAATAATGTGTGCTCTCAGACGATAATGAATGCTCTTCGAAACCTGCATGTCGAACTTCTGAATCAGCTACTCAGAGATCGAGTGTTAAACTCTGCTCTGGGTAGCCAAACTATCAGACGAGTGCTAAAGTGTGCAGTGTTCTCCTTCCCTTGCTTGGAATTTCCGTGGAATTTTACAAATGATGAGCTCCTAGGGAAGCTTCAGCACACTGCATTTAAAGTGATAGCGCATCCAGATGATATCCTTACCTTCAAATCCTGTATCGAATTACGGTGCGAAAATGTTGACCTATATACCCACCGTCAGTGGCGGGTCGTCAGGGTGGGCCAGGCGGGCCGGGCCCACCCTCACGAGCCGCCACTGCCCACCGTATTCTTGCTTTATGTGCAAATATATGTGCAACTTATCAGCAAACATTTTGTAAGTTCGAAGTTTTGGAAGCTAACGAGATGCATCAATTCTTCCAAATTTACTTTCCTCTTATCCCCATCTTACTTCTTTAGTTATACTTTTGTACAACGGCTAGTTCCAGCTTTTTATGGAGCTCCGCAATACTTGATGCAGAGTGGTAGCATAAGGTAGTGTAAAATTATCCTCTTTAAGCTTAGAGGGACTCCTAAGTAAAATACATAGACCTACCCGTAACTCTAAGCTTCTAAGGAAGGAAAATGTTGCGAAAAAAGCTCGTGAGGTTGTGTTTGCAGGAGTAGCTTGGGGACAGCAACTTCAAAACGTCCTTCAGATCTAGTGTGTTAAAATCTGCTGTACGGAGCAGTAGTTTGGTGTAAACCCAAAAATTATGAAACAAAATAGTAGGTTAAAAGCCTTGATTAGAATGAGGGTGCTATCCCAAAAAATTCATTTACGTCTTACCGTTCTGCTTATCTTGCAAAAAGTGAAAATCATTAGAGCGACCCTTTACCGGGAAAGACCTGGGTCATAAAAAATGATTGGTGCAGAGACTGTCTGCTCCAGCAGATAACGATTTTACTATTTCCCAAATACCTCCGATTTCCCAAATACCTCCCGTACTTTCGTACTTTTACAAAATTTCATTGCATTGGAACAAAAAACCTCCCTCGCCTTATTATTTTAAAATAATTCAAATATAATATTGATAGTAATAGCATACTCAAGTGGATTGTTTTCTTGGGAGTTATTGTCAGGAAGCAATTTAAAGATCTAAAAATACAACGCTTTCCAACCTTAAACTGTGTATATTATGGAATATAAAATCATCGACTGACGAAAATCGTTATTTGATATTCAAATCGGGAGCTAGCCCGGAAGTTAAATTTTTTAGCTTCTTTCATCATTGATTTGTGAACTCAGGAAGACTGGGAAGTCATGAATTATGTTTATAATTTTTTTCCCATAGGCATCGTTTGATTAGAGTTCAGGTGAACTGTTTCTTAGAATTTTTTTTTGTGATGGTACCCACACAAGCTATTAAGAAACTCATTAAAAAATCTTTCTTTGAAAACATAACTGAATTTCAATTTTGAATTTACACAAGTAGACCTAAAAAATAAAAAATTTCTCCAAACACACGATTTTGTATGCTTTTGTATACTGTTTTTGTGTTCGCTATTTTATGTACATATGTCAAAACATTGCGCCTTAAATGTTTGAGCGCAATCCACAAAAAGCCTAGAAATTCAACTTAAAGCAATCTGATGAAAAATAATAGCCAACTAAGAGTGAAAGTGAAATGTATACAAAACTTTAATAGAACAACAAATGCTAAACTCACCTTGAAGTAAACAACAGCCGTAGATTATGAGAGCAGTTGAAGATAAACTCATTTTCGCAGCATAATCCTTTTGATGTTGCCGTTACGTAAGAGCTTCGAAGCGATCATGCAGCAGGCCGTTGTTGCGCTGTTTGTGTTTGTGTTCTACGGCAACGATGACGACGTACCATTCAATTCGCTTTAATCCACTTCAGGACGTTTCTTCGTCTTGTATCGACCAGCCTACGACTGTATGGACTGAAATGTGTCTCTATAATTTGCCGAGCATTCTGATATGGGGCGACCTGCTAACGAACTGGAGCGAGCTGTTCTCGGGCGTTTTTTTAAATGCCAGCTCTAGGAAAAAACACTCTACTTGGCAATTCAAGTTATTCAAGCAAACACACGAGACTGGCGAACTTTTCACACTTTTTTCACTTTGCACACACACGTTGAATTGAAACACAGCAAATGAATTTCACATGAAATTATTCCATTCGGCAAGGTGCGAGAATGTCCTCGCTTGAAACCACTCACTAGATTCTGTCTTCACTTGCCAGTACGACTGTCTATTTCCTTCGGTTTCATAAGATTTTCTTATTACTGGGTAGCTATGAACCTTTTAGTATCCACTTAAGCGCTCTTCGGCGTCTTTGCATGCTGTATTGTTACTCCTACGTCCTTAGTCGAAACTTCCCGCTCCAACCGTCGTTGCCACGCAGAATAATAACACGTCTTTATGCCGGTACTGTTGTCGTCTTGGAAGATTGCTTGCCGGACTCGCAATCGCTTCGGGCTTTTCAGTGCTTAGAGGCCACACATTCCGAGAAAATTTAATTGGCAAAACCGTTAAGTCATCCCTGCAAAGACAACAAATATACTTAGAGAACGACAAAAGAAATGGAAGTGGTGTTAAAGCAAGCAACAAGAATCTATCCTCTGGCATACGGTTGCGAAGTGTAAAGGTGCCCGTAAGGAACCTAAAGAATAAGGACCGAGAATCCCATTGAAGTTCGAGTTGTAGTAGTTTTAGTGGTCCGAGCAATGTAAGAGGATTTGTTCTCCGGAAACGGAATCGGGGAGTTGAAACAGAAGTAATGTCCTTTGTCGGCTCTCCAAGGATGGCAAATCGGAAGCATTAATCAGAGCACTGCTACGGAAGTCAATATGGGACTATTTCCAGGACTTTTACTTGAACGGTGTCGAACGGTAAGTACGTGTGTGTATGAGTGGGAAACGTGGCATTTGAAACTGAGAAACTAAAAGCCATTATGAAAGCACTTCGGAGAGTCTTTGAGACATTAACGTTTAGTTTTCGACCGGTGTTCTTCTCGTTCGACTGTTGATAGATACAAAACGAAATGAAAACGAGATAGAGTGAGGATATTAGGTGCCTTAATATCGTTATCATCATTGATTGTAGCTGGAGATGATAATTTGGTACTGTAAACATTAATTTTGTAGCTCTATTTAAAGGTGTAAGTTAAATTGCTGCTTTGGAACCCATTCTTTTCTAATGATTTTCAACGTATTTAACAGAATACTGTATTCAATCTATATATAGTATTTTGCTCAACAACAATTAGCTATCAAATCATTTAGCAAATATAAGTAATAATACTCAATCCGGATATACTTTCTGGTTCATAAAGCATTGTTTATCTGCAGTGAAAAAATGAGAGGATCAGTTAAAAACAGAAACCAATTGATCATATACATACATGATATTATTGGCGAAAAATGAATTTCCCGCATACTTGGCAGAAATCAAAATATAATCGAAAACCGCAATCGTTGCGAATGCATTTCCTATAGTTCGATATGCAGAGAGCGTGAAGTTTCATGAACGTAACAGGCTGTGATGTAATTGATAAAAGCAAATAAAATGAATATTTCATAATAGCCATCAATGTGTATTTCAATAAGTAGCTTATGGTTTCTGAAGCGAACAGAAACAGATAGGAAGGAAATGAGTTGGAAATTCGGAATTAAAATATTTAATAAAGGTGAATACTGAATGCAAAGCTACAAATAACAGTAAAAGTCTGCACAGTCTTTTCCACTTCAGTTCACCAGTCGAATTTTTTTTTTGTTTTTGCTGGAAATAAATAGGAAGGGCTAAGCTTTTCGTGCAATGCGACAAGATATCGAGTTTTACTGCAATGCATAAATTGAGTTCACGAAGATTATACATCCGTATCTTTGTTTGTTCTTTCTCTGGTTATCATAATAATTATTCGTTTTTAGCGTTATTTATTCTTGAAGCAAGTTTTGCGGCCAGAAATGTCGAATAAATATTGTGGTAACTGTATTTTTATTTTAATTTTCACTTATACGTCCAGAAATTATTAGGAGTGTTGTGGATTTAAAGAAATTATCAGCAAATTGAAAGATTTTCGCAGCAGATTTTGTTAACTTACACCCAGTGCAGGAAAACCCTCACGCCACATATTTTAGGAAATATCTGAAATCCCTCCTAATTTTCAAATCCAAAAATTATTTTTATGACGTCATTCAGTAGTGTATTGGATTACTTACAGAAAATGTATAAAATTATGGACATGTAGCCTAGCATTAAATTAAAAACAAGTGACAAGTAAAATGTGATGTCTAGATACGAACAATTAAGTGTTCAGAAAAAGTCGAAAATCGTAGCATGGACAAGAAAAACGTTTTAAAACATGAAATTGTTCGGCGTATTGGATGTAGCGAATAAAAGGTGTTAATAAAAATATGCCAAAACTGGAACCGTACAGAGAGAGGAAGGTGATAGTATAAAGCAAAAGACAACCATCAGGAAAGACAATCATCTCAAGTTCCTTTACTTGTCGAATCGATTCCTAAATGCGACACAATTTCACGCAGAGTGAAACCCCATGTTTTCAAAGCAACGCGAAACAGGTTGATCGAGATAGGACTAGCATGTCAAACTCCGCAATAAAAGACGTTACTCAACGACAAAATGAAGCAGACACGTCTTAACTGGTGCAAGGACAGACAAAATTGGACCTCTGAAGACTGAAAATGAGTTGTTTTCTGCGACGAATTAAATTTTAATTTGACTTGGTCCAGATAGAATCTTGAAAGTTCGGCGGAGAAAAGGCGGACGGGATAGCGACGAATGTAGTCAAGCAATGATCAAACATTCCTCGTCCGTAATGGTATGGGGATGCATCACCTGAATTGAAGTTGGCAGTATTTTGATATTACGGGAAACAGTTAAATGCTGAAAGGTTCAGTTAATGTCATTGATCATCACCGAAGAGCTGCTTCATTCCTTGGGGAATTTGTGTCAGCAAATCCTAATCCTATTTTGCAGGATAATTCGGCACCATGCCACCGTGCTCGTTCAGTAAGTATGAAATGTAAATTGCTAAATTTTCTGAAGAGTCTTCTCTTTTCCAGGTACAAAATGTTAAGGAAGAACTTGTTATCAAGTTGCTTTCCTGGCCACGAAAAAGTCATGCCACACCAATCATATAGAAAACTTTTGTGGGATAATGTTGAAAAAAGTGAAGGAGTAGAAGCCGAAGACAACCCAATAGCTCAAAAGTATAATCCAAAAGGTGTGGAACAACGAAACAATCCTTGATATCATCGATAGGCTTAACGAGTCAATGCTCTCAAGGGCAAAGGCAATAATTAAGGCTAAAGAATTATTAATCATTATTTTACTTTCAAAAAAAGCTTACCGAAAATGAGACACGCTATTTTTAATTGTTGTCTGAATTTCAGTTGCAACATTTGCCTTTAAATATAAAAGATGATTTTTATCAGTAATTGTTATTCACTAGGAGAATGTTCTATTTCAGTCGACCTGTATTTTTCTTATTAAAAATTTTGAGTACACTTTACTTAAAATTTAATAAATCATATAAAATATATTAAACACCATAAGGCTTGAAATAATAGCCGCAGTTATTAAGGAAATAATTTTGTAAAGAATATATCGACGAAACGCTGAAAACTCACTAGTGCGAGGGTCTTTCCTGTACCAAATGTATTTGTATTGTGGAAAATTTTGCAATTCAAAATCAATTTTCTAATTGTTTTTGACGAATTTGAAAGTGATTTAGAAAAAAAGACTTTTTTTTTAGTCAAATGGGGAGCTATTCATATAGGCAAATACAAAAGTCAATGATTCCTTTTCAAATTAGTTCCAGCGTCTTTAGCCGACGTTAGATGTTTCAGATATTTTTGGCCAAACATGTCCTTGAGGTCAAAGAAGAAAGTCTATGATTGTGTTTTGCGAATATGCTGTGTAGTAGAAGATAAGGACTTACGCAGATCCTCCTTGCTTTTATTGTTATTGCCATTATATTTATATTAGTGATGGGCGTTTCTGTTGTTTTCAAAAAACGAAAACGAACTGTTTTTTTTCAAAAACAACTGTTTTTTAAAACTGTTTGAAAAAAACAGTTTGAATTAACGAGAGAAACAAATTTTATGCTGTACGACAATTAGAGTTGAGTCGTACTAGGATTTTCACGTACTAGGTATAACTAGTACGAGTACGAAAAAATACCTGTTCCAAATACCTATTTGAAGTATGTACATGTTTACATACAATGCATACGATTTGAAGTAAAGTAATGAAATTGACTAATATGCCCCCCTCCACCCTCCAGACACAACGTTCTCAAGCTAGAATGGTGATGGTGCAAGATTAACTTAAAAGAATACCGAGTCATTAGTCTGTGCAGCTTGTTCGTAACTTTCCAATGGTCGGTCATTTATTTGGCAAGTCTTTCTCCAATCTAGGGGCCATCTAAAGAAAAACGATCAAATTCAATCCATTTAATTTGCTTTTCATTTTATTATATGCAAAAAACACCTCCTGTCGTTCAAATGACAAAAGTAAAAAAATTACTGAGATAGGACCAACTAATCCTCTTGTCATCTATATAACTTTTCGTCGAGCGATCTCTGATACCAAACTTTTCCTGGCTAATCTAAAACAGTCGGATTTCCACTTTGCCTCACTGAAGCATGAAATTTTTATTAAGCAATAAAAAAAATGTTTCGTTTATTAAACATGCACCCACTAGGGGGCCAACCTCTTCCGTAAGGCTGGGAATGAGTCCAGGGGCATCTTACCTCCCATGGTCTCGTAAATTTTACTACCCCGTTAGGTATGGAGACACTCTGGTGGCGACCTGCAGTCACGAGGAGGGCCTTAGCACACCCGGAGACGCCAACTGGTGAACCAAAAAGGATCTCAACCTTTTCCTCCTTGGCACTTTTAGTGCTACTTTTAGTTTTTCCACCGGATTTCATTTTGCCGTATCTTCGAAACTAGGCCGCGTTTTCCCAGACTTGTATGGAAATTTCGCCCGAAACAACTCAGAAAGGTGCCCGAATTCATGCTAAATCAAAAAAAAATTTTTGCTAAAATTGGACGTTTTTGCCCAATATCCCCTATCAAAAATTGTTTACCCTTAAAATATCATTAATTTACTCCCCGACCACTTTCAATCATCGAAAACGCGGTAAAAGCAGTTTTTGCCAAACTATGGCCAAAAAACCCCTTACTCCCCTACAAAACCGAAATTTTTATATCACAGTAATAGGTCTTGGCCCGTTATGTCCCAAACCACTCTAACCCAAAATTGGCCGATTTTGTCCGATTTCAGCTACTTTTGCCCTAAAAACTTTTTGAATATTTGAATAAAATACTTGCAAGTACGAAAATATATAAAATACTGTTTTCCGCAGCTAAACAGTTTTCCACTGCCAAACAGTTCGTTTTAACAAACGAAAAACGGTTCGTTTAAAAAAAACGATAAACGATGAAAAACGATTCGTTTGAAAAAAAACAGTTCGTTTGAAAAAAACGAAAAACGATTCGTTTGAAAAAAACAGTTCGTTTTTAAAAAACGAGAAACGACTCGTTTGAAAAAAACAGTTCGTTTGAAAAAAACGAAAAACGATTCGTTTGAAAAAAACAGTTCGTTTTTAAAAAACGAGAAACGACTCGTTTGAAAAAAACAGTTCGTTTGAAAAAAACGAAAAACGATTCGTTTGAAAAAAACAGTTCGTTTTTAAAAAACGAAAAACGATTCGTTTGAAAAAAACAGTTCGTTTTTAAAAAACGAAAAACGACTCGTTTGAAAAAACAGTTCGTTTTAAAAAAACGATTCGTTTGAGAAAAACGAAAAACGATTAGTTTTAGAAAAACTGTTGGTTTGAGAAGAATGGTCCGTTTTAGAAAAACGATTGGCTTTAGAAGAGCTATTCGTTGTAGAATAGTTAGAATAATTGGTTTTCGAAAAACTATTCGTTGTAGAAATACGGTTGGTTTTAGAAATGCTGTTCGTTCTAGAAAAAAAAGTTCGTTTTAGAAAAACTGTTTGTCGCTATTTGGAAAAACTGTTCGTTCGTTTTTTGCAGCCAAACGTTTTTTTCAAACTGTTTGGCGTTTTTGTGCCCATCACTAATTTATATAGCCTCTTTATTTTTAAACAAATTCTATCGAACTTAGTCTTACGATAAAACGCAGTAATTGATGCGAATTTCAAATTGATCTATTATTAATTTATGAAGAATTACCGTTTTTGTGCCAAGAAGTATTGTGCAAGTTTCAGTTTGCCTGAAAAACCTATCATTCAAAGGTATTTAATTACCAAAAGGCAAAAAAAAACATTGAGGAAGATCGTTGTTTTTATGGTTTTCTGTTTATATTACAAGCTTTCAGACTTTGCAGAGGAAATTTGTAAAAGTTCAAATTTCATCAGATTATTACAAAATTAGCGATAAATATTAGCACGATTGCTTGGTTTTGACTTGGTCTACGATTTCTTGGTTTTAACTTGGTCTACGATTTCTTGGTTTTGCATTGCTGTTTAGGCAACGCTTTTGATACAGCAAGTACGAAGACTGTAATCTATCACATTATCGACTTTTCTGAAAAGTTATTGCTTTTAGGTAAATATGACCGAAATTCCTCATCACACAAGAACGGTAACTCTTCACTAAATAATATATTTTCAAGCATTCGAAAGTTTTGTTCGCGAGAAATCACAAGTCAATAATCAGACTAATAGAAGCTCACAGAATGTAGTAGTCTTCAGTTAGAGCAGACCTTATGGTAATTTAATGAACATGCTGGCAAATCAGTGGCAGTGGTTCCATTTTGAAAAATTCCCCGGCAAAATGAAATCTCTTTTCCTTTTAAGTTCAGATGCAGTCATCATATATCGAAGCTCAGTCAGTAGCTGCAATTTACTTTACGCTAAAATCTGAGGGATTTTGGTTGAAAAGTTTAAACGTCGTTGCCAGTTATGCTGATTTTCTCTTTTTTTGCTGAGAAATACTACAATTAGATTTTCAAATGGCAGTAGTAAAGATAAACAGCAAATGTTTCAGTTTCGAACTTTTTGGGAGGCGGTAACCCTTAAAATTGTTTCAACTAATTTGATTTCCAATGCAGTTATCGGATCAAAGCAAAATTAACAGGATGGGTTAATTTCAATGTTTATCTGTGGTGCTAGCAAAGGGTTGCTAGTGCCAGGCATTTTTGTTATACTCGTACAAACAGATACCTTCGTTAAATTGTAACACAACCAAATGGAGTCAAATGTTTCAATTTTCAAAACTTTTGAAATTTTTCGGATGACAGTCCCTAAATTCTTTCCATCCTTGTAACATCTAATGCAGTCATCGCATTAAAACGAAATTTACTAGAAACTTAAGCTTCTGATCGAAAGTATTACCAACGACGGTAAAATGATACATAGTTAGGAGTATGGTGTCACAGATAGTATACTATAAAAAAAAAACTCAAAAGCACAAGCGTTCAATGTAGAAGAACTAAGAAAACCGTTTAGGGACATCCAAGGAAATTTATTTCGAATCAAAACGACTTAAGTCATTTTGAAGAGCAAAACAATTAGAAGGAGCATTAAAAACACGAGAGATTTTCAGGTTACCGGTGTATATTAGGCACGGAGAAGGAAGAATATTGAAGAAGAGGTGGAAGAGAAGGAAGAATATTGAAGAAGGAAGAATATTGAAGAAGAGGTTGGAGCAAAGGTCAAAGATATATGTATATGTCCTTGAGATACACCGGAGGATGAAAATAAGGAGAGGGCTACAAACCAACGAGAAAGAAAAGGTAAGTGCCAAGAAATGTTTTATAATTATTCGTGTAGGAGGAGCTCATGATTAGCTGAGTCGAAAGGTCTTGAAGAATGGAGTGTATATAACATCTACTTGATGGTGAAGTTGAAGCGTATATAATTTCGAGGGTGGAAAGCTCCACCGACTTCTGGCTGCAAATTCAAAAATGTATTACAGCACTTTCCTAAGCTAATATTTAGCAATGGCTGGAATCGGTTTGTTTGGGGACGCTACTGTTAACTATCAATAGCCCCAACAGGAGCCATTAAAAGAATCAGCATTTAACCGAAAGAGCCTTCATGGTTCCTGTACATCTTCTGTACACTATTATAAATAAACAAAACAACTAGCGTATCACAACCGATAGAAAAACTAATGCTCGAAGAACAGTAGAGGATTTGTTCAGATTTTGAGTGTGTATTCTTCCACTAGCTACTTAAGGCCACTACCACTACTTAACTTCTCCTACTTAAGACCAATACAATGACTGCAGCGAAAGTTACAGCAATGGAAAGTTGTTTGGGGCTGCCATCCGAAAAATGTCCACACCTTAGAAAATTTAAGCATTGTTTACCTATTTTCATTGTAAAATTTCACGATGTGAATACTTAATGTTAGCATTTACTGGTTCGAAAATAACAAAAACGACTTGTGCTAGCAGCTCTTTGGTAACACTGAAGCTAAAAATATGTGACATCTGTGTCACGTTTAAGACCTCCTACTCTGCAAATTTCGTGTTGATCCGATGACTGCATTTATAGTTATAGGGATACACAGAAATTTAGGGCTACTACCCGCGAAAAATATCAAATTTTTTAGATCGTAATATTTGTTGCTTATTCTCACTACAAGATTACTATAATTTGAAAATTTTATGATTAAACCGATTTTATGATTAAAAAATATACAAATTCAACCATAGCTGGCAACTGTATAATTGTTTTTTCAACTAGATTTCTGCTGAGAAATGTCTGTAAAAAGTTCAATTTTCCAAATGAATTTCGTTACGATCCCATTAACATATAGGGCAGAAAGCTTTATTTTCCTGAGCGAATTTTCAAAATTTAGGACACCAAAACTACCATAGCTCGAACTAAACTAATTTTTCAACCAAATTTTTATCAAACGTGCTTTTCAGTCACATTCGTCAAAATCTGGTGACAGAGTCAGAATTTATAAGGCCAAAAGCAGTTATTTTTCTTGCTGATTTTTCAAGCACCACTGGCACAGAATCGCCCAAATTTCAAAATCACTTGTATCAGACCTGGTCTTACTTAAGACCAATACATTCTGTAAATTTCAACTGTATCTGATTATTGGGTCGTGAGTTCCCGTGAACAGAAGCTTTTGATGCTCAAAATATAAGTAAATTGGAGAGGAGTTGCCGTTCTTGTCCGACATGGAATTTCCAATGTTTAACTTTGACTGTGTAGATAAAGCATAAGATTTGTATATGAGTTGCTTTTCTTTCTAAACACCAAAAATATTTCTGGAGCGTCGATAGTTTGAAGATTTTCACTTTCAGCGCCTGCCGTAGCTACAGGGCTGCCAGCACGTTCATACAAAACTACATAACTATATAACTAAGTACCAATAATATGTTCCGTAAGTTCCGTAATATTGTACCTCAATGACATGAAAACACTTTTTTAATGATAACAATGTAACGAAAATTAGGCGAGGAATTCAGAAAAACGATAGTCTTAAAATAAGAAGAAAAAGCCAGATAATTAATTTTTGATGAAAGAATGACAGTAAACAAAATCTTCTGCTTTTATATACTTTTAAGAACTAGAAATTTTACATATTTTTGTTTTTCTGTTCATATTTTTGTTTTTCTGTTTTGTACGTAAGTCGGGTATCATTTGTTATTTGCTAATTGAATAAAACTACTAGAACATTCGTTTCTTCAACATTAACTGCTAAAAATTAATATAAGTTAAAATTAATATAAATATAAGTTCCAATTTGCTTGACTGAAATTTTTATTTAACGAGCCATCACTGTCCCAATCAGCGATATGATCCGAAGTCAAATTATAGATCCAAAGATACAAAGAAGTGATTTTACTGCTAACAGCAGCATTCTTATTAATACAGTTATTATTTTTTTCTAGTTGAAGATTTGATTGAAAATGCTATCGCGGTTATTTTCCCCCTTAATATTGAAGTAATAGCTCTTTTGTTTTTACTTCAGAAATTCAATCCACTAGCAAAGTCTTTGACAAACAAACTGAATTGAAGTCCTTTGTCTCTCGTGATACTTTGGAGGAAAGGAAGCATTGAAATTTTCGGGTAATACTGTTTCTTCAAACAGGGAAGTGTTTCTAATGAATGTCAAAAAAAAAAACTGCAAGGTTACTTTCTTGTTTAATTCAACAGCTGATTAAGTATACTGTATAAAAATATACGCCATTTTGAAGGTTTTTATTTATTATACAATACATGGATAACAAATCCAATTGCATCAAAGAAAAGCAAGTCACTCCTCAAAGAGAATTTATTGGATGATTCCTCTGAAATTATTTCGATCAAATCAATGCCGAAAGACGAAATCTCCATAAATAACTAGATCATCAACACTTGCAAAGTAATACAGTACCCTGGCAGTCAGCCAAATTTGTCCTGAAATCTAAACAATGCTTGATCAAATGAGCTTCTACATACGACCTTGTCGGATGTATTTTTTGCAGAAGCAAGTGTATAGGCCTGGAATAATAGCAAGAGCAGCTCTAACGTTTGGCATCATTAGCCATCAGCATCCGCACATGTAATTAAAAATTTACAAAATTTGAATACCGGAAATACCACTTCCTTTCATCCAAAACTACAAATAGCCATTATCCCTGAAACAATTTTACGAGGGTCGTTCGAAAACTTCTCCGCTCAACACATAAGGAACAAATTTTGTTTTCCGATTTGACTTTTCAGTGTAGTTCCCTTTCAACTCAATACATTAGCATTTGAATACTTCTCGTATTGTATGATTTTTTTAGCTTTGCAAAAAAAAGTTTCTTGTTTTCACATTATTATTAAAAGTACATTCGGAAATAATTAGTAATTTTTGGGAGCCAAATTTTATGAATATTTTTTAAAATTTGTATGAATATTTTTTTAAATTTTTAAATTTTATGAAATTTTTGCAGGGGCAATGACAGACTTTTGTACAGGTGCGTAGTCGTTTTGAAATTGAACTTTTTTTGCTCAGATGTAAATATTTGGTCTGAATCGCAACCATCAATTGGTCCAGCATAGAAGCTTAATACCGTCTTGTGAAGGATTTATCTATTCTAAGCAGTTTAGGATATATGAGAATCCCACAAAAATGTTCCCATGGTTTTTCCTGCGAATGAAACTATTTTTATTTTGTTTGGCGTACTTTCGCCTGTTTAGGTGGCTGCTCTGTCTTTGGCGTTCAAAGTGCGTTAATTATAGACTTTCTCTCCCAAAAAGATGAAGTGTATCAAGTGAATTTCCCAAAGTAGTAGAAGCAAACTATCTCTATTTATTTAGATACAAATCTAATGAAAGACTAGACAAAGTAAGTTCAAAAAAAATTTAGATAAAATTGTACAAGACTTCAAAAAAAGAAAAAGAAAGATAAATAGATTATCAATTTAATTAAAAAAGTCATAAAGAGCAGTTAAGTAAAAAAATTGTAATTTTGTACTTTAGATCAAATCGGACAATAATTTGAGAAGTAATTCATAAATTAATGACGTAGCAAAGAACACTTGCTCTTAAATTAATTTTAAAAATACGTAACGAAGGTGGAAGAAGGCCAATGTTTAACAACTATGTTTTCTAGACAGGCACAAAAAAGGAGAATTAAAATAGGTATACATACGAACAAACGGTACATTGAAGGTAAATAAAGATCTGGTAAAACGTTCTGAATCACGAACGGAAAAGGAGAGATGCAGTAAAGAGGCCGGAATTTAAAGAATAGCGAGCAAGTGAATATAGACTCAACAGCATTTATTAAGTAAGGATAATGAGGACAACAAATTTGACAACAATACTCGATAATACTACGCACGAAGGATATATACAAGCATACATTCAAGGAAAATCAGCAAAAGGTCTGGACTGAAGCAGATGTGGCACGCAACATGCGGACTTCAAATTTCAGTTTAGTATCAAACACAATACCAGACACCTTAAACTTTCAACAGAACTGAGGAATAGACCAAAGATGGAATAGGAAAGCATAATGTGAGATAATTTACATGTGTAGGATATTTTCAACCTTTTAACAACATTAACATTAATGCAATTGACTGAGCGCCAATTGCTGAGTGCAGATAATCATTCTGTAGCGTCATGCATTGAATCAATCAACCTGGATATTTTTATAACGTCTATGTAACACAGACACGGGGAGTTGAAGAGTGGAGAAAGATTGCTCATAAATAGGAAAAAAGCAGAGTACCAAGAATTGAGCCTTGAAGAGCGCCAGAAGTGGGATAAGAAAGAGATAGAGAAGCAAAAGTTAACTGTTGCGAAACAAGAACGATCACGAAGGCATGAGGAAAACTAGTATCGGAGCTGACACGAAATATTGAACCAATCGAGCTTTGAGAGGAAAACTTTATGGCTCATCCACTTGCCTTTGCTAGTCTATGGCGGAAGCAACAGTATCAATGAATAATTAGAGACACAGGACAAAGCTTCAGCTTTAAGGATGGGAAAAATATGAGTGGTTTCCCAGGAATTAATAAACGTACTGGGCAAAATACTAGGATTGAAGATGACTAATAAAGGTATCCACAAGGAGGAGAACAATAACTTTGGACACAAATTCAATTTATTCAATTGAAAAAAAGAGTTAGTTTATTTTATTTTATATATCAACCAAGCAAGGTACAAGACGCATAAACAATACAAAACAAGTTTGTAAACTATTATGTGCATAAACAAATAAAACGACAAATTAAATAAAATAAATAATTTATAAATAAATCAATAATAATTAATAAATAACAATTAAATAAAACATTGCCATACAACTTAAGATTGGGGGCTACAAATGGCTTGGAAAAGGGAAGATTTAAAGGATTATTTGGATATCGTTGGAGAATACAGATTATTTATGCTATTAAATATCCTATTGCATCTATTATCGGCTCATTAACTGCGTAAATAGTGGAATGTGGATATTTCTTAAGTAAACGAGTGAACCTGGTGTTCCTTAAAAGGATATTTAAAACCATTTAACTATTCAAGAAGTAGGCCAAAATCATCTTTCTTCTGGATGCAAGTGTCAATAAGCTAAGATGACTCTGTCGAAACTCATAAGGAGGTAGAATATTGAAATCAAGGGTCTCTCAATGTGAAAAATAAGAATTGATTTTATAAAGACTCGAGTCTGGTACTATGGGTTTCAAAAGCCGGGTTCCAACAAATGGAAGCATATTCGAAAATAAGGCGTGCAAGTTAGATATATCATGGTCTTGTGACCCACAGGCTACGAAATTCCTTGGCGCGTCTTTTAATGAAGCCTAGCTGATTGTTGTGCAAATGCAAGGTGAAGCGAAGTTTCTCATCCAAGATAACACCGAGGTCAACTCGAGCTAACAAATTATTGCCGAGAAAGTACGTGCTATGAGAGACGGTCCATTTTCGGGAAAAGCTAATAACCAGACACTACACTTAGCAATATTGAGAGTGAGCCTGCTTTCATTGCACCAATGATCAAGTGAATCGAGTTTAGATTGAAGAAAGATTGCATTGGATTTAGATTTAATTATGTGATAGGCTTGGATATGGTCTGCATAAAGTAGATGAAGTATATCTGCTAGGACGTCAGATAGATCAGAAATTTATATATTAAAAAGAAGTGGGCCAAGATGGCTACTTTGAAGTACACCATAAGTAGCAGAAATATTTTTCCATAAAAGTCCTTAAGTTTTTACCAATTATATTCGATTCCGAAGGAAGGAAGTCAGCCAGCTAAGTAAAGATCCGGCAAGTCCAAATTTCTGAAGCATTAAAATTAAGGTAAGGTGGTCAACTCAGTCAGAAGCCGTACTCAATTTTGTATAGACTGCGTCAATAAAAGGAGAGCAAGAGCATGTTGCCATGAAAATATTGTTCCTCGATAAAATTTCAGTGGAATTCGCATCCTTGACTGAGTTAGCTAATAGTAAAGTCACCACGTAATGCAGCAAAAGGGGATTAGGGAGGTGAAACAGGTGGTTAAAAATCCAGAACTCTCCGTGAAAATGCTCTAAAGCCACAATATGACTGCTCATTCTGACTGCTTAAGGTTGTAGCCGGAGAACTGCAAAGTGATTCGTTTTACTCCGAAGGACGGTCTTTTTCTGGAATTGACCATACGTGAATCATCGTGTCGTATCAACGCGTCGTATCAGTGCGTGGGTAAGACGCAGCTGGTGTTGTCTAAATCAAAATTAAGTGTTTAAAAATAATAAATCGCGTAAACGTTGGGTGATGCCTGCTAGTCAGGAAGCCATTACCAAATCTGGAAAAAATTGAGAAATATTTAGAGGAAAACAAATATGACTGTTGCATGGAATATAAATCGAAGATAGTAATATATACCAATAAGGATACATTTAAAAGGCAGAGAGAATGCGAAGTTAATACACAAAGCAAGAAGCTGCATTTTGAACACCGCCGCTGACAGCTAAAGCACTGAGTGACCGATCACAGTCTTTGCGGAATTAGTATAAAGTTTCAGTTAGACATATTTTGTCGTCTGACGCGATAATCCAGGAAAGTTTAAGCTCACTGTGCTGGTAATAGACTTTAAAACACTTCCCGCGTTCTAAGCACAATTTCTTTTCACCAATCTCATAAAAGCACCTATAGGTCAGAAAGTTTTCTTCAGCGAACCTAAGGTTTCAGGTCTGGCAGTGTCCGTTAGAATTAAACCCTTTAAACTAACATTCTTTGTAATAACATGAACCATTTTGGCAGTGATTAAACTACTGAGCATAGACGTTTCAAAGTTTGCAGGGCATCAGCTTAAAGATAGTAGTAACAAGATATCCTAAGTATTTTATCGTATTCGTACCATTTATGTGCCATTCCGAAAGCTTGTTGAATGGCCCTTATAATCAAGAAGCAGATATAATACATCTAATAAGTTAATTAATTGAACTGAGTTTGCTGAACAGGCGAATATAATTACCTACTGTCATTAAAATGACCCCGATTTAAGGTCTCCGAACGTTTTGTCGTTTGATTGAATTTTTTGATGCACTGTTACCATAAAAAGATGTAAACTAATCCGTACGTAAAAAAGCAACAGCAAACTTTCAAGTATTCAGTGTAAATTAAAACTTGAGAGCGTGTAACATTTGCAAGGTTATATAGTGGGTTGGCTTAAATTAACAAAAAACTAACAATTATGCTGTCATAGGCAGTATTATAAGCAGGCTCAACTTGAATATTTCTATGAACTAATGTCTCATAAAATATGAAAGGAAAATCGATGAAAACAAAAGTTTTTATGACAGGATGGCATCATTAAAGCTGTCATAATGCTTCCTTTTTATACATACAGCTCATTATCTTCACTCCATCTTTTGAAGGCCATACACACGCCGGATAGGCCCTAGGTTTTGTATTATTCCGCAATAAATGTCACCAGCTACCGTCAACAAATTACTTTGGGTCACAGTTCACACTAAAATATTCCGTTCGCTTCGAAACTTTCTACTTCTATTCACCGAATGTGATTTGAAAAAAATCACTTAGTCACTACGCTTATTTCCAACCGAAACGCCTAAGTACTCACGATATTTTTCTTCAATCTCGAACAACCCAAATTGAAAAGAAATAGTCGCATGCCGCACGCCTACGCTGCACGCTAAAGTTTACCCAACCGAAAAAATTATCAGTAGACGTGACAAGGACATCCTCATTCGAACCAAACTATATACATAAAAGAAAAACTCAGTCTGGGCTGTGGTTGTGAAAATGCCGGCATTCGCCTTCAATGATTAAGAAATTTCCGGGGCTTGTTACAACACTTCCATTCACGCCGCCCTTATCGAACAAATTCACTGCATATTTTATTAATTGGGAATTGAGTGAGAAATGGGAAGGCCAAAAATGCTGTTTTGAAATTCAAATCTACAGAATTGCTTAACTGAGCAATACAAAGTCTACAAATTGAATCCACCTTCATTCCTAACTGATAACGACTTTTAACTAATTTTGAAAATGACTAAGAGCTCGTGGTTAGAATTTTCACACAAATATATTCCAAACATCCGAATTTATTTCCATCAATAAATACAGTCGAAAAGGAACCGAAGCCGAAATTTAATCTAGAATGTGCTCGGAATTGATACAATTTTAATGTGATCCAGGAGCAGACCGGACGAATCGAGCGAAGGATGTAAAATGCTGGAACGTGATATTGTGATAGAGTGCAGTCAGTCAATACACGAATAGGTGCACATACAAAAGTACGTGTACAGTGATCTGGACGAACGAGAATGCTCGAAACGAATGGAACCCAAACGGGACCGTAATGTAACCAGAACGAAGAACGAGAAACCGCTCAACCAGCAAAATAGAGGAAAAAAGAAGTATCTAAAATGTTTCTAACTTCCCGGATGTGTATGTTGTCCCGAACATAGCGTAAGGAAGTCTCGCTATTAAGTATTTATGAACAGTATCTGAGAGCAAGAGGGTTCAGATTCAATGAGCGGAATCATGTGTATTCGACCGTGTGGTCTTCGCTCACCGCAATTTCGTGTATCCAAATGTTTTAGCATTCACCTTCAACAATATTTGTTGCACAAACTCGCGAACTAACAAGATTCGTCGATTTGACAAAATTGCATTGTGTCACGTTTTCACTAGATATTGAAACCTGTTAGATAATCACTTAACTACTGCTTTCAAAATTTTTTGTCGAAATCATCAATCCAACAGTAAATCCCGACCATAGTGGGACGGTACCGGAACTTTCGAATCCACCAGTAAAAGAAACACGTGCACAAACCAAGCATTTATTTACTCCCGAGCCATATAGTTCCTCGACTCCCGATGAGGACTTTGTGTTCTTAGCCCGTTTCCGTCGAAAAACCCGCACACGCAACAGATTTCCAGTAAGTATCTGTTTGATTTCACGAACACTCAGCGCTTTTAATTCAGCGGCTTCGATAGAACACCACCGTGTCGTTTCAAATCCTGACGATTACTAAAGGATTCGTTCTTTTGGTGGAATTAAAGTATCTATAGACTAGGAAAAGCCGAATTCTTTTTATTCCTCTTTATCTGAGAGTGTCGTGCTTTGTCGTTTGGTTGAATCGTGTTCTTTCGTTTGAAAAGTTCCTTCGGAATCAGGACACTTCGGATTATATGGAAAGTTTTCACTCAAATATATTCTCTTGAGCTAAAAACATGAGTGGATTTCTGCAAGCTCTCTTCGTTATAATTTCGAAATTTCTCTTTTACGTCACTTACTTCGATTCAAAACAGCTTTTAGGCAGTCTGAATTCGAGAAATTAATTTGTTTAAAAATTTTGACGAACAATTAGCTCTTTTTTTCCATAATTTTACAGAAATCCTTTGGTTTGTTAATATTTTTCCAGATGAAAGTACATCGAAGAGTAAAAGCTCTCACTGCGCAGTTCCGAAGAAATCGCGTTCTCTTCCAGTTGAGTATCCTTAATATCTCCTTTTGCAATCGGATAAAACAAGGAGTTCAATAGAAGCAGTGAAGCGTTCGAACAAGTCAACGACACACTGCAAATTAGAAGGTCATTTTCGGTGATTATTCATGATAAATTATGACCAATAAAAATGTCCTTGCAATTGCGTATGTAATAATCATTTAAATGGCTTTGGTTGAAAGAAAAATCATTAAAGCTATGCATTGTTTGAAAAAAAAAGAAACGATTTTTTGGTTTGGATTTTTAATTGTGATTTTATATAATTGATCGTAAATAAAAGAAACTTCCTGTGTAAGCGGAAAATCTTTAATTTTTACAAGTAAGATATTTCATATTTTATTTGGCGATAGTAGCTTCAACTAAATATTTGATTGAAAGCAATTGCAACTGTAAAGTATCATACCATCAAAATATGAGCCGCTCACAAAATATAAATGTTGAAATCTTCAAAGACATTTAAATATGCTTTTTTAGTTTTAACTAACTGAACTGGAAACTGTAATGTCAACAATTATTTTTTATTATGTAAACAATTATTTTAAGGAAAAACTGTAATGTAAACAATTATTTTTCGCTAACTTGTAAGGAATATAAATTCGGTACAACGTACTCGTATGGTACGCTTTACAGGCAAAAAAAATCATCAAAAATAAAATGTGTCAATATGAAGAATACTCCGCTTAACTAACTTTAGAGAGGTGATCTTTAACTCTCTATTCTATGGTTGTTGGTGTTGTTTGATGTTTGTTGATGTTGGTGTTGTTTAATTGGAAATTTCTTAGGTGAGTATGTTTTTGGCTTTACATTGCAATTAGCAGCAAAAAAACTTTGGGTAGTAATGGCTCGAAATCTTTTAGAATAAGCTTTGTTGACGTTAGAATAAAATTTCCTCAACTTTTCCTCAGACTCAAAGATCAGCGAGAATAAATTTATTTAGAAGACTTCAAACAAAAGCTGATTCGAAAACAAACACAAAGTATTCTACAATTGTATTAATAAAAAATGGGTTACAATTTATTTAAGTATTTTTAGGAAACGATAGAAAAACTTAAGAAATTATTGCATATTCATGAATAAAGCATTTGAAGCTTTCAAAGGACTCCATAATTGAAAGCGTTTGGGCTTAGTAAATTATGTATTTACATTATTTATAATACATGTGACACGTGATTATGATAATAAGAATCGGTGATTTGAATTCAATCAATTGGTTTAGTTGCTTCCGTGGTCTCGATATTGACTCTGCTGTATCTAAATTTTCCAGTATTCTTACAGAGTTGATCTCGTCGTATACTTCTGTTTACAGTTCTCGTAAACTCCGTGACCCCCTTGGTTTACCACGAGGGTAAAGAGTGCCTTTAGAGATAAAAATTCAGGACGTTCGAAATTTTTGAATTCTCGGTCTAGTGATACATACATTTTGCAATACATTTTGCGAGATTCTCTATCATCATTTGGTTTTTAAAAATCATGGCATTTCTCTGTGGTTTAGCTTTTAGCCTAAATTCAAGCTAGGACATACGATATGCGGAAAATTTATAAAGACTGCTACCGAACTAAGATGACTTGAATTTAATCGACTTTTAAATATAGTCTCTACAGCAACTTACAATTCAGCGGAGTTTCCATGTGAGCAAACAGTTTTTCTCCAAACTAACATTCCATCAGCTTGAATATTGCATTGGATGTCAGAAAGGAAATCGCGGTTTCATTTTCCATCCGGGGAAAAATTAGTCAGATCCTCTGAATTGAGCTCGGTAGCTCGCTAACGTTAAGGGCGCAGTCCACTTCAAAATGACGACAAAAGGCTACAAGTGATAGCTGCATCCGATTTCCATCGAGCCACAGGAGCAGCGAATAATTGCCAAACTCGTATTGTTTTACCCGTTTGGCTAGCTCCATCTCGTTCATCTGCGGAAGGTGCACCGTTCGATTATACGTCGCCTTGTGTAACTCGGCAGTGTTGAATGACGATTTGTCCTTGTCGAAAGCACCTGTGTGGTCGTAGAAATGCGAGCAGGTTTTAGTCTAGCGTAAAATGCAATCGAGATTGTGTCGCTTCCGTGCAAGCTGAGCCGGAACCGCTCGAATCCTATACGCCTTTTCTACTGTAATGCTTGGTAAACGTAGAATTTAAAGTGATTCGCGTGACAGGTCATCAAACTACCTTTCAGGCAGTGTAGTCAATATCCTGATGCGTTTTATTCATCACTGGAATCTGTTGCTGTGTCTACTCATCGGGGGTGGCCGTTCCTAGATTTCTAGAACGGTTTTGAACGGTTGATTCCTGAGTAGATGCTGCAATATTCAGCTACCTAAGTTTTGAAGAAAAAAACATACTCTCATTCCAAAACTGAACATCCTGTTTTCGGTCACGGCCACTCTTACGTTCATCGCATTGGACGCCTTTCGAAATTCAACGGTAGAGTTTGGATTTTTCATTGAAACTGCAAACCTGATGCAATTGAACGGCATTCAATGATGGAACGTTGCATTCGGACAATGCTAGTCCAGGTTCTACTCTCTACTATTTAAATTACAAGGAAGAGCCGTGCCGACCACGATAGGATCGATATGCTTCTACAAATGGAATTATTGTTCACTTACCGTAATCGTTTTCCCTGGGGTCTCGTGTTCTGGATACGTGACGTGATAGATAGCATGTCAACGTTGTACCTAAGATCATCAAAGCTGCAATTCGCATCGCTTGCATACTCGGGGACTTGATGAGACCGATTGGAAAGGGAAAACATCACGGATTAAGGGGGGAAATACATGTAAAATGGAAAAGAAATTGCTAATTTCAGATTGACTTAAAATATATATATTGTTTATTCAGAAAATTTTTAATATTAAATTCTCAAAGTACATATTTTATAGTAAATGAAAATATTTTTTTAATAACTTTTCAACACAAAATGGAGGCGATGCGAGCAAATGAAAAAAACACATCAAAAACAGCCTCGTACAGCTTAACGCCTTTTCCGAGAAACTTGCAACGTTCAGAGAAAAAAAAATATGCTAATGAGATCTATAATTCCT
This sequence comes from Nemotelus nigrinus, assembly GCA_947369275.1. Classification (NCBI taxonomy): domain Eukaryota; kingdom Metazoa; phylum Arthropoda; class Insecta; order Diptera; family Stratiomyidae; genus Nemotelus; species Nemotelus nigrinus. The sequence continues at coordinate 120,755,408 of OX376374.1, forward strand.
AGGTGAACCAATAAAATTTAGAAAAAAAAATCAAATTTTTACATTAATATTAGATTTAAAAAAAAAATCGATTTTTTTTCAAAAAAATCACGTTTTAAACATTGGTAAACTAATTATTTTTCCGAAATTACAAGAAAATGTAGGTTCAACGATGAGATAATACTCTTTTGTACATGTGATATAAATTTGAGCCGAATAGGTTCAATATTTTTTGAGATATCTTGTACGGAAATTGAAAAAGTACTACTTTGAGAAAAGCGCGTTTAAAGTTCTAAAGCTCCACCGACCTGGGGAACGCCGCGCTGTCTATAACTGGCTATAACTCGAGAACTAATACGAATATCGCTTCAAAACTTCTTTTGGTATATTTTAAGAGTATTTCGAACACTTTGATGCAATAAAAAAAAATCGTTTTTGTTTTAGCTGTTACATGTATCTCCCCCCTTAAGCAGTTACGTTTTGTGTGCATTAT